>CM073124.1:37907338-38507338 GCA_037039145.1 Fundulus diaphanus
TTGTCCTTAAAAGATAAAGCACGGCCCAGATCGTTTTTAAAACCTCACATGGCCCTTTGTAGTTTTTAGTTCTTCCAGTGCTATCCAGTAGTTATAAAAGAGGTCCAGATATCTCCGGCCTGACAAAGTCCTCTTCGTGCTCCTCAGCTGCTGAATATGTATCAGCTTGCCGTCTGGTTGACAGTCTGTGAAGAACAGTCTTGTTGCAATAAACTCGTTCACTCAGGCTGGGAAGAAGAGGGCTAGATTAGATAACAAAAGGGGCTTCTGTTCTGAGCGCAGCAGATGAAACATGCATAAGGCCTGTCAGGGAATGTAACACAACTCCGTTGCTGGTCCTCCCCGGGGACTGCCAGGCCAAGTTACAAACACTGGCTGTGCTACTGTCCAAGGAGCCGGAGCAGGTAGCTTAACTGCTGGTGTTTATGTTAAAGGGGAAGGCACCAGATGTCAGCCCTTGAATATTGATGCTATGATTCAGGCTTGGGAATTGTTCTCACTTGGTTTGTATTTTGGCATCCCTGAGGCAGAGGAAGACACAGTTGGTCTCGCTTGTGCTTGTTCAGGTTGTTGAGGTCTGTTCTGTGCTCCAGCTCGTCGCCGTTTCCACCAAGGTACTGTCTACGTGTTAGAGGGAGGTGATGGGGCTGCAAGGTACAGGCAAGGCTTAGGTTGATAAAGATTAACAGTCTCTCTCTCTCTCTCTCTCTCTCTCTCTCTCTCTCTCTCTCTCTCTCTCTCTCTCTCTCTCTCTCTCTCTCTCTCTCTCTCTCTCTCTCTCTCTCTCTCTCTCTCTCTCTCTCTCTCTCTCTCTCTCTCTCTCTCTCACTCACTCACTCACTCACTCACTCACTCACTCACTCACACATGCACACACAGACAGATAATGGGTAGAAACATTACATACAGGAACACACACAGACAAGCAGAAACCATGACAACAAGCCACAGTAAGCAAGCCGATCTTCAAAACACATACTGCACACCCACCACCATGCACCAGCCTAAGTTTATCCATTTTCCTAACACCCTTACTTCCTAACATAGTGTCAAGTGGCAACAAGACCTTTAAACCTTTAATCAGGGAGAACAAGCAAATCAGACATCCCTGGTGACACATTGTGGACATTAGATATAAGGCACGGGGGCAACTGGTCTATGTGATAAAGGAAAATCAGAAAACCAATAAACTCTTTTAACTCTGTCAGCATGCCGAAAGGGTTCTGTTTAACTTTTTTCTCTCTACATTGTCCAGTAATATACATCAGCAGTAAAGAACCCCCTATTTAATATTTTGATTTATAGCTTGCTTAAATTACTGCACATAGAATAAAATGTTCATTGTATTTCACTATCAAATCTTAATAAAAAAAAAAAAAATCCCCCTTGATGTTAAAATTTAGAAATGCTCACTTTTATATGCACGTTTAACACACCAAGACTAAAATGACTGACATTTATAGATTATTTATGAAAATCTTAATTTTGCTGCTGTTTTGACAAAAAAAAAAAAAAAAACTAAAGAAAAAGGAGGAAATTGTCTCTTGTTTTAGTAATGGCTTTAATTGCGCACCAGTCTGAAACCAATTCTTTTATCTGTGTTGCCTGATGGCAGAGCAGGGCTGTGCTTTATGTGCAGTCCTGCCGTAATGGGAGCAGTGCTCTGTGAGGATACCTCAGAAACAATAATCAGTACAAATTATGCCCACAAAATCCAAAATGGATGTATTTATACAGGTACAGCCAGGGGCGGACTGGCCATCGGGAGAATCGGGAGTTTTCCCGGTGGCTTGGACAGTGGCCTGGTCCACTGGCCCGGTCCGCTCAGGTTCGGGTCACTCTTTATAAAAAAAAAAAAAACATTCATGCCGTTGATGCGGCTCTCTCAGGTAGCTGCCTGTCTAAAACTCCCACAGATTGCAGTTGTGAGAAGAAAAAGACAGACACCCTCCATTCATTTTCTGAGGAGGCTGACGCTCTCTGTCACTGCAGACCCATGCTCCACATTATTCATTTTCAAAAAAGCAACTTCTCATCTTTTTTCTGTTATTGGCGACTTCACGTGACAGCACGTGAAGCGGGAACCGTGATTCCCTTTCAACTTCTGTAGTCAGTCTGACGGAGAGCTGCTGCTGCCGCATCCTGGCATACTCCGCTGCAGACGGAGCAAATATATCAGAATCTCCATTTGCACTTTGCAAAAATGTATCAAATGCAGTGCAGAGAGATACACATCAAGTTGTGCACCAGACCTCTTATAGACCATGTGAAATATAGCAAGAAAGTAAAAAAAAAAAAAAAAAAAAAAAAGGGGGGGGGCAGAGAAGGAAAGGCTGCGAGAAACAAGCACTGACCACTGATGCAGCAAAGTGCATTAAACTGAAGGGTTTTTTTCCATAAAGGAGCAGGCAAGACATAAACATTAATGGTGAACAGTGAAAAGGCCAGAAGCCGAACCTGCGCTACAGTTTAATAAGGTTAGTCTCACTGTGAGGAACCAAGGATCAAAACTGACTCAATTAGGCTTTAAGGTATTGAAAATGTTAAAAAATGGTTAACAAAGAGCCAAAGGGAAATAAGTTAATGCTAAAATGTCCTCAATTCAGATTTAATGTACCCTGCATAAACACCAATTCTAAATTCTAAAAATATTGAAATCGTTGTTACAGTATATTTTTGTATTTCACTGTTTAACCTGGTAACCTGGTGTCAATTCAGTTAGTAGCAGTAGCGCTGCAATAGCTCCTGCTGGCATGAAGGTGGTGAACAGCAGCAATAAGGAGCCAGAGCAGGAACCTTATAAGAGCACAAAACACACCTGCGGGTACAAAGGTTATGCTGATGGTGCCGTGGCCTGAGATGGTATGAAATTCCTGGCCTGAATTATTGTCCCAGTCCGCCCCTGAGTACACCTCAAAAAATTTAAATATTTGAGATGTACTTTTACTTAAGAAGCAGTTAAAAAAAACTTTCATTTTTAAAAAGGACTTTTGTTGAATGTTTAGTTTTCTTGCAATTTTAACTTATTTTTATTTTATTTTATTTTATTGCTGCTTTATTCGTTTTCTGTAGAGCACTTTGTGATTGCTTTGTCTTTAAAAGGCACTTAATAAATATACTTTACTTACTTACTAGACACAAAATGATGTGTGAAAAACAAATCAATGTACGCTGATCCCCACTGAGGCTCTCAGGCCTGATTTCTTTTGATTGTTTAAATCTAAATCTTCCAATAAATGATTATGAATGCATTTATTTTGGATTAGAATCATATAATTAAACTGTATGTCTAATCAGTATACACAAACATCGCTTCGAAAATTGCTACACTGAGAGATGGAACCATGTTCGTACAGAAATATTACTTAAAAGATGTGTTTCACTTCAAATCCATCAGAGCAAACCTTACTGGCAGCTGGAATTTGGTCGATAAATCCACTGAAAGCTCTTATTTCTTTACTTTTTCATATGCAAAACAGTCCAGCTGTGTGAGGATAAAAGATTTCTTTAAGTAAAGGTTCAAACATCAGCTGATATTTCCATGTCAGTATCTGACATGGAAAATGGCATCTGAAAAATGGCCTTGAAGTGCAGGACCGCTTTAAGCTGCTTGCTTTCGAATAACTTTTCCCCCCAAATGTCCCTGTGGTGTTAGAATGTGTAGCTGTCCAGGTCCTGCTTACCAAGTAGCCTACAAGCTCTCCCCCAGCCAGCTTACCTTCTTTATCATTTTTTGACAACATGCTGAAAGTGTTTTAGTCCCAATGTCTGGATTTCTACCCACTGTACATTAAACTGAGGGGGGAATTCATAAAACAGTGCAATCTCCTCTATGTCGTAACTCTTTTGTATTTGCTATTTACTTTATTTCTGTCTCTAGATCCGTAAAGTAGATTGCACTACATAAATGTAGAAACAAACACGCCGTTACACTGAAGCAGAACGTAGCAGCTGATAAGTCATACTTGGCCATACAGTGGAGTGACCAAAGAGGTATTTTTTCCCTTTTTATTATTACGTTAATTAAAAGAGAACTCCAGGCCTTGATCAGTTTTAAGGTCACCTTAAAACTTTAAGAACAGCAGCTGACTGTATCAGGAAGGAATAATGTCGGAATAATGTTTCTAAATCAACTGGAAAGGCTGCTGACTGATACAGCAGAGGCTTGAACTGAACTGATAAAAGCAGAAGTGAATAGCAGTACAGCTGTATCAGGTTATAAAACAACTACCTGTAGTTTATAGAAATATACTGCACTAACCTGTGTCTATATGAGAATGATGCTTTACTTAAATATAAATTTGCATGGGAGAGTTTCCCTAATTATATCGTAAAATATCTCATTTACATTTGGCCAAATTGGGTCAGGTCAGAGAGCCCAATTTGCTTGGTGAAGCTGATTTAGGAGCAGATCTGCCTCTGTGTCTTTTTTTCAGAATTGGAAGCATGCACAAACCCAGGCTTGCCTACATCTAGCCCCCTCAAATACCTTTGTAAAGCTGCTGCGGAGTGCAGTTACATTTCCCAGGCCTAGTTCAACATCCACACTACATAAATCCTCTCATGTGCTGCTGCTCATTTTGGGAAACGGAGTAATTCCATAGTTTTTATAGAACTTAATGCTAAAAGGCCATATATCCTTCCGGATAAGGAGATTTCGCACTAGAAAAGAATAGATGACTTCAACCAAGAGTCGACTTCAAGTCTTAAAGATGAGAATGAGATCTCCAGCAAGGAGCGGCTACGTTATTTTTAATACATCCTAATACGCTGTTCGTCTTAACAAGAATACCAAAGAGTTTCATAATGTCCTCTGTTCTAACAGTTTGTTTGTTGCTTCTGAAACCCGTAAAAGATTCAAGGGATGTTTTTCTAAATGGAGACACAGTAACATGCTCATAACTCAGGTAAGGAAGCTGTAATGAAACAGCTTGGTTAAAGCTTAGAGGTACTCTAGGTGTTTGTAGTGTGGGGATAAAAAGTGAAACAAAGCACAAATGGACCATTGTGATGGAGTCTTTCTGATACTCTAAGTTCCACTTCTAAAAATTACTTTGTGCCAAAAGAGGTTTTACTGCATGCAAAATAAATGAATGCATGGGGGAAACCTGCACGGCTCTCACAGAGGTGCACTTCAAAAAGCGACTCGCAGCAGCTTTCTATTCCTTTATAATTTAGCCCCTCGTCCAGATGAGCACTCTGGTCCAAAGGTTTTAAAACGGCAAATTTCACATGCATCTGGGCTTCGTAGTACAGATGATTATTTATTCTAAGCCTTAAGAAAAGGACCTTCCAAAGAAATTAAGTTGTACAGATATGTTTAAAGATACACCATGGAAATTGTAATAACTCGACAGGATGTGCCAGATACAAAATATACATCAAGAGGAAGTAACGCTAGTAATTTATAGGTATGAAACACACACACAAAAAACCGTTTAGCCATTGAAGCAAAATGGATTCTGCTAAAAACACCTGAAAAGGTGACATTTCCATTAACATTTCTTGTAAATGTAATGGTTTTGGCTTACAAGTAATGAGAACCCAAAATTAGTAATATGACAACATCTCTTTTTCCAAAGTAAGGCAGTAACGTTGTCATTAAATAATAAACTCACTATGGTAGAGACTGTAGGGTTTAGACCAAAAGGAATTTCAGAAGAAAGACCTAACACAAGAAACTTAAGGCATTATCATATATTATAGCCCCTTTGTGAAACTCTTTATATGCTTTGCAAAATTTAAGGAAAATAAAAAGGAGAGGCTAAATAAAAGGCAGAAATAGGTACAGTGTCAGTATTTTGTTATATTTGTTAGCAGAAGCAGATGTGTCTTATACTATCCACTACGTCACACTACTTATTCACACATCTTATACAGCATGCATAATATAGCCAACTAGGGCAGAATGCCTCAGATGTTAAGGGTAAAAAAATTCAGCGGCATGACTATGGCTGTTTCGTGACTGAAAATATACTGCACATATGCGGTACAGTTTAAAAGTTTAGGTAAATCCAATGGAAACATTACAGTAATGTCCTAATAATATTATCTCCTCCCATTTAAACACCTTGTCTGCACTGGTGACAAGTCAATTGGCTAGGCCTGTTGAATACTGGAAGTGAGGGGAGTTGGCCCTATTTTTTGATTATTTCAGCAAATAAGTGCTTGACCACTAAGGGATATTCAACGAAAACTACAGGTATCATTGTGTGAGAATAAAAAAAAATCAAAAATCAAAATCAAAAATCAAGTCTGTATGTCAGGGCACAAAGTATCCTACTCAATCATTGTAGTAGCTATAAGTAAGATATTTACTGTAAAATCAGCCTAAATCATTCTCATTTGTCACCCGGGATGGAAGTAACATTCCCTATAAACAATCAGTCCTCTCCATCAACAATGTCTTAGTCAAGTTTTTCTCCTTTCAAACCTAGAGGTATGATCTGAAACTACTTTGGTTCAGAGTGTAGTGTTTACTTCCTGGTTCCTGAGCCAATCTTATGAGATTTCCCAGGGTTCCCAGCACAGAGCGCGGCATTTGGTATTTTATCTTGGCAGAAGAGCAGCAGTCTGCTAACATGGAAGAGAAGCGGACCATAAACAGAACAGAATACAACATCACATACCTATCCCGTCTAAGTAAAAATTCACAACAGCGACACACACATTAGATTGGGATTGGCAAGCTGTTGTGCCGATTTGAGCCACAAGGTGTCAGTATTACTTATAGCTCCTTTAAATAATAGCACGATTTACATTTTAGACGCTTCATCCGACTAATCATACAGTTTAGGTACAGGGATGCATTTGGAAAACACTCTTGGTTTCTTTAAATTTAGGTTAATGTAAAATATGCCAAAAATATGTTGTAAGCTAAAAATCTTGACAGCTGGTTAAAAACAATATGCCAAGTCATTTTTAGCATCTATCAACTAACCTGACAACAGCCAGAAGCATGTCTCGCTCCGCCTAGCTTCACTCACATACATCTGGGACATCTCCATAGGAATTGCCTTTATTGAAGGCTTGGCCTTATCAAAAATCCTTGCATATGATTGGATAAGCCACTTGTCTGTCATCTTTATCGACGCGCTATTTGAACCACTCACACCGAAGCCAACCCGTGACGCTAATGAGAGCAACGCAGGAAAAAAAAAACTTTTTTTTTTATGTGTTTGCGGCTCTAGTGGCACGCGTTTTATTGACAGTGAGCTGACAGGAAGAGGGGGGAAGACAGGCGGCAAAGCGCCGCGGGTCGGAGTCGATCCCGGGCCGACCGCGTTGAGGACTAAAGGCCTCCTAACATGGTTAGCGCTAACCGCTAACCGCTCCGGGGCGCGTCCGCGTCTGCACGTCCGCTGGCCCCGGAAAACAAAACTTGCCAAATCCGGTCGGGAGAAGGGCGAAAACATGGTTTCCACCAACAAAAGCCTTCAGAGCCGTTCTCTGATGTTCTTTTAATGAAACAATATTAGGTAGATTGGACAACAGGGAAGAAATAGCAGCATCAATGTTAACGCTTGCTTCCTCGACGAGCCGCCATTGCTATCAAAACAGTCTCACGTCATGGTCGCGTCTCCACTACGTCACATCTATGAAACTCCAGCCCTGCGTCCTGATTGGCCAGACCATAAAATTGGTTGGAGAAATCACTCTCTATGGGCGATGTCCCAGATGTATGTGAGTGGAGCTAGGCGGAGCGAGACATGCATCTGGCTGTTGTCAGGTTATCTATCAACAGAGCTGTAAATCTAAATGTTATTTTAGCTGATTCTCAATTTTAGGTCCCAACCATGCATTTTTAATAGTTACCACAACACCTTGCTACACTCAACTCCGCAGCCATAGTATTTGCCAATGAGCTGTGCCTGTTTTGAGTAGCTGATATTTTACAATTACTGTCTACTTCCGTTTGTCAGGGGTTTGGGTGGGGGTTTTCCACCCTCTGCCTTGGAGCTGCAGGTTCCTTGAGGGCAGGGCTGAAATACCCTTATAGAGTAAGTACTCTTTAGGCAAAGCAGATTTTTTTTTGGCTACTCTACTAACCTCTGCATATTGGAACGGAGCACGGCGCACTAACCTAACCTCTGGACCCTGCTCACTTCTCCAGCTTCATCTTTATTATTATCAGTAAGATCCCAGCCTGCTACCACACTTCAACATTCTTTTGACATTATGTCCAGCTCTCATCTCCTCCACAGTAAACCAACGTCCACCATGCCCCCCCCCCCAGACCTCATCTCCTGCTGTGACACCATGTTCATTTTTGCAGAGTTGTGCTAAATGCTGTGCTTTGTTAATCTAATGGATGTGAGTTTCCCCTAGCAGTTTTTAAACTTTTAGATTTATGTTTACAATAAAAGAGATACTGTTTTGGCTGCTGCATTGTCCTGCCTCTGGGTGTGATGGAATATTTTCAGACATCTCCAGAGGGCTGCGGGTCTGGAGGAAGGCTGCACAAACTGACATACTACTTATAGAAATTCATGACATTTAAAGCAAAACGCTAGAATAAACCTGGAGAACGCATTTTCTGTAAAAGCTACCACTGTCATTGTTACGGTTATCGTTATTTTTATTTTTTGATACAGCATCAAACTTTGCCAGTCAGTCTTACTGGCCAGCACTACAGTGGGAACAAAATAATCTTGATTGGACAATTGCTACTACAACCTATGTCCTTGTGTCTCCTTCATTCAACAACCAGAAATCTAAAAGTCGTAGAACATGGTGATTTTTTTTTCAAATCAATTACCATGTTTATCAGTGTCAGTGATGAAATATATCTGTGTTGGAATAACTTCAAGTCATTTAGTTAGTTTGAAACGACAACAAACACACTTCTTAACCGTCCCTCTAAGCTTACTCAATTTAACATTAGATAATAAATATTCCATCTTTTTTCTTGCGTATAGTAGTAAAGTTGAGGTAATCTGTCATATTAAAGATCATATGGCACTGATGGATTAACAGCATCGTGTTTAAGGAGGAACTAGTGTCATTAAACACCAGCTGTCACTCTATACAGTGTGAAGTGTGGCCTTGTTGCACACAGACACAAAGACTTAGAGTGTGGAACATCATGGATTAATCATGAAAAGACAACGTTTCCTGTTACGGTTTGACACGTTCCAACATTAGCAGCCTCAGGTCAAACTCTGTCATTACTGGGCTCAATCCAAGAGCACAGAGAGGAGTTTTCTTTAGAGCATAAGGGTACGACTGTGACCTTATTTAAAGAGAATCGTTTGTAATTGCTGACACTGCTTAATACAGCTTTTTACAGTTTATTCTTTAGATAATGAACTAGTGAGTATATCTCAGTTGTTAAACAGAAAATAAATGCAGCTGTAGCTGGAAACCATGTTGATACACCTGCAAACTGTAAGATTTTTTTTTTTTTTTTTTAAATCAGAGAGCATGCAACAGGAAGGCCTAAAATATCTGAACATCTTGTGTACGGTGCACTTTGTCCTGCGTTCATTAGCGGAGTCAACAGATGGACCTACCGCAGAGGGGCTCCGCTGTTACAGCTGAGACAGAGAACGCGGCTTTCCGTCACCGCAACGACTTGTACACAGTGCGGAACAACCATGTGATTGCTTGCCTTTCACGCGTCATTACTGACAATCAAAGTTCACTGCTATTGTTCTCTGTATCTCTATTCTTAGCACTATGTCCCTGCCTGCAAAATGTCAAAGACTGTGGACAGATTACGGAGGAATGCTGCTGCAGATTAACAAACTCTCAGGATAAAAATATGCAGCGCGGATTAGTCAAATGAATTCTGAACAACAAAACCAGCAGCACATGCATGAAGGACATGGAGGAAAGTTAAGTTTTCACAAGGAAGCAATTGCTTTACCTTCCCTGAAGTACAGACACATGTTTATATCACTAGGTTTCACTTCTGTTGTCTGTCTGTAGTATCATTCTGAACAGCAGAGGCAGTGTGGAGCTGACCTGCAGCTGAGCAGGAGTGGAATAAAGTATTGATAAGTCAAAATATTCTTGATTGATTTTAGTTTTTATCATTCTTTATCAGTCATCTAATAATAGATGCATTGGAACCAAAAAATTATCTTTCAATTATTCCAACGAGGCAGTCTAAACACGTTCCTTCACTGCTAGCACTGCTTTTTATCAGCTCCCCATGGAATGAATAGAATTTGACCACAATTCAAACAGCAGAAGAAGAGAACGTCACCGCAACAAGCCGAGAACAACTAAGGTTTTGAGCTATATATATATACTTTAATATTTTAATGTAGGAGTATGTCACAGTAGATCAGTGTAGCTCACGAAAAGACAATAAACAATCCTGGGTTCATGAGAATGAGACACGGGAGATTTCTACTTCATGACCTAGGAAACTAATCCAGTCCAGGTTTAACTAGTCCATGTATTGTTTTTTTATGCTTGTCTAATACTATGATGGCACAGCAGCAAATAAAAAATAAAAAGTTAAGCAAAAGCTTGCTTTTAAAAAAAAACTCTGTTCATTGAATAATAATAATCTAGTTCAGATTAATCAAGGTATTTGATTAATCTGAACTAGATTATCAGGTATCCAATACAACTTTAATTTGGCTACCTGAGCAAGTAGCTTGATTAATTAGCCTGCTAATATCGGTTAACTATACTTGCTGTCTGTGATACATTTTTACTGAAGTCTATCTGTTTTACTAAACATCTCTGTAAACTGTAACACCAGCCTATAACCACCTGATGGAGAGAACTGAACAATATTGCAGTCCCTAATAAAGCAGAGTCTGGCTGAAAGAAAGGCAGTGTTAATATAACACAATTAACAAAATTAAGGTGACATTACACCCTGACAAAGGTGAAATATTTTTTATGTCATATTTCAGACATTTGTAATGTGCTAATCATCATAAATCCAAGCAGTGCTCCAGTACAGCACTCCAAATGTCTGTAAAAAGGAGACAAAAAGGAGCATAATTTATTGCATATGACTGCGGGGTGAAAAAAGACCCTGCAGCCTAACTCCTACACTCTCAACCCACAAATGAAACTACATAATGTAATATGGCTTTCATGAATTCAAATTTAGAGGCAGAATTATTTTTGGTCTCATATTATTTAACACTCACCCAAAGTTGGACTAATGGCTACAATGATGAAAGAAACGTGCTGAAACGATTCCTTAAAGCATCCTAACAAACACTGAGGCATTTCTTTGCCTTTCATAGAGAAACTGTATACCTCTTAGCTGAATCTGGCAAACAATCCTACGTGCCGGACACAATCCTGTAAACTTGGCCGAATTCCTATTCTCTTGAGAGACTAGAAGAAATGATCAAAACCCAGGCTTTCATCTCTTATTCAAAAACACTAAATCCTAAAAATAGCTGTCTTACACTATGGAAACAGGCACAGCTCTGTGGGGTGCTATAAAGTGTCAATAGAAGGACCATTAATGATTGGAAGAAAAAGTGATCATAAAAGGATTCAGAGTCAAGACACAACAGTGTTTCCCGCAGCGCTATCTTGGCGAGGCGGCCGCCTCGCCAAACTCACGCTACCGCCTCGCCAACATTCCCAAAAAAAAAAAAAAAAAAGTGACGTTAACACGCGGTTTGTTGTTGTTGCTTTGGCGCGTGTGTGAATGGCAGGGAAAAAACACATGGATACCCCCCGCTCCGCGGACAACGTGTCGTCGTCTCTCCCCGCCCCCCGCTCCGCGGGCAACGTGTCGTCCAACAACCCCCCCCCCCCCCGCTCCGCGAGTCGGTCCGCGTGCAACGTGTGGTCCAACAACCCCCCCCCCCCCCCCGCTCCGCGGATAACGTGTCGTCGTCTCCCCCCCCCCCCCCCCCGCTCCGTGAGTCGGTCCGTGGGCAATGTGTCGTCCAACAACCCCCCGCCTCGCATAACCAAATTCCTGCGGGAAACACTGCACAAATGTTAGCAAATTCATGCGACCGGCATCAAAACGTGCGGTTTGTTTTAAAAGCATCCTACGGTAACTAATAACTGCTGGTATGAGAGTTGGCCACACCACTGCAGAAGGACATGAAACGTTGTGGGTAAAAGCAGCAATTCTCAGGGAGTTCCAGGCAGCAGATCACACCATGCTCTCTGCTCTCTCAGTAGTTCACCATCTAAGCAGTACCGTGCTTTAAAGTCTTTGCCCTCTAACAGATTTCTTCTGCTTAGTTTAATAATACCGGACATAGATATTCAGAGTAAATGTCAAATGCAGTTTTCAAATTAGGATTTCATTTATTAGGGGAAAAAAACTGTCCAAACCAACCGAGCCTTCCTTTTGTCTATGCCCCCGCTCCACTCCATGCTGTTACATCATGAATTACCACATCTGTCGCCACACCCAGGCCCGCCTAGAAACAGCCTATGGTTTTATTTTAATTTTATTTATTTATTTACAAATAAAAATCTGAAAACAATGGTCTGCATTGAAGATGACGAATTGTCATCTAATTACAGCTACCAGGAAATGCTTTTTAATATGAAATGAATTATGAAACTGATGACGAGAGATCAATAAATCTTGAAATAAGATAAGAAATACCTTTATTGTCCCACAATGGGAAAATTTGGGCGCGACAGTGGAAAAAACACAGAGACTAGACGAGATACAGTAGCCGACTTATACAACGACGTGAGAAAGGTCTGCAATATGCGTGACTGTACAGCAATATCTCAGAGTAGCTAAGACATGTGCAGGTGTACCTTAGCATCTGACAGACTGATGAGAATCGAATAAGAAATGCAATCAACACGGAGCCGCTGTCACGAGCTCCCGGCTCTCGCGGTGCTTCAGATGAATAAATGTGATTAAATGCAAATATTTCATACTACTGCACAATTTAATGTAACAACTGTACTGAAGTAACCTTTCTGATTTGGGAAAAAATATTATACTAAAAGTTTAGGTCCATATAGCTTATCCTAGGAGGGAATTTGTATTCAGTACCCATTGAATTATTTTAGCATATATTCCGTGTTGTATTGAATACCAATATGTGGTAAGTAAATCAGTCTCATATATTACACCATTAATTTAACCATCTGTTTATCAGTGTTACATGAAGTCTGTCCTTTGCCATTGAAGCAGTCCTTTCTGGTTCTCAGCACTGTGACTTCAGTTCAACCGCAGATAAGAACACATGATTAAAAGAGAAGGGGAAGAATCTCCATGAGCTACCAACTAAATCGGAGTACAAAATACACATCTACTCACATTTACTCATTAGAAGCACAATTACCAGACTAAGACAAATATAAAAATGAACAACATAAAGATAAAATCTATTGAGAAGCATCAAAGGGAAATCCAGATCTCTGCCGAACGCTAAAAATTGGATTTTGGTTTCTTTTTATTGAATTTTCGAGAAAACCCTGTTTGAAACTACTTCTACTTTTCTCATTACTTTCTTTTCTCTGAGGAAATAGAACAAAAAGGGTTTGACGTTCTCTCTCTTCTACATCTGCTCTTATCCAGTTCCAAATAACACAGGCTGTACCCACCTGTTGTACGCAGACACATCAGCTCTGACCTTACAGGTTTTAGGCTTGGAGGGTAGCAACCCAATCCTTTTCATCCTCTCTGCCCTAGTTTTTTTTTTTAGCTGTCATCTCCACAGCAGGTCTGGGACTTCTCTGAGGGAGGAGAGGAGGCAGCAGCTGTCTGTCTAACAGTCAAGGATGTCTGGATGGAAGGACTGTTTTGGATCATAGTCTGGACCTGGTCTCAGTATCATAGCTTACAAATGAAATGTTACGTGCCCGACTGCACACACGAGGTTCCACAGATGATAATTTAACATGGTCTAGGAATCGCACAGAATCATTTTGTCAGGAAAGTGAAAAAAATAGAAAAAAGAAGGGTGCTCACAGAGAAGGGGAAAAAGTCTCAAGTATTATGCAGATGGGCAGCAGCCGATGCCGACGACAAAAACATGACCGGATTTTCCACTGTCTGTTGTTTAGTTTATCAGGCTGACAAACTGACATGTTTTTTTCTCTTAAGAACAACAAAGCTTCACACATCTCAGTTCTTGTCTTTTCTTCTTTATTATTATTTTTTTTTATCTGGCATGTCTCTGGGGTGTCCGGCTTTTAAAGTCGTCCTAACGTCCTGAAACATCCTGAAACTTCCTGCCTACTCTGTAGTTGGTGACGTGCATTTCAAAACAGTCTTCATATGGTGGGTTGACAATCCCTTGGGTGTAAAACCTGACTTGATCAAAGACACATGTATTCACTAACAAAGTCTCAGGAAGATCCTCCAAAACACTTTAAAATATCGTACACATGAGGATTATCATTGTAACTGTTTTAATATCCAAAATACCTCTTAAGGTTTTAATTTGCACATCACTCAATGACAGCATCCAAAAATGTGTCCAGATTTCAGGAACAATTATACATGAAAACAGTGATTCTTCTGTTAAAAAAAGACTGTAGCAGCTCCTTTACCAGTTCTAGGGCTAAACGGCGTGTGAGCATGAAAAACATCTCAAAAAAGTTTGAATAGGATACTTTTGGTCTGAGTTGACCTGCAGAAAAAAGGAGAAACTAAACCTGTCACGTCTGATGATAGCGTAATGCTGCACAATACTTTGTAGAACCACCTTTCTCTGAAATTACAGGAGGAGGGAGGTCCTTTGGAGTACGTCTCTACCATGTCTCTGTCTACAGACCGGAGTTTTTTTTCTCAAGCCCAGTCAGATTTCAAGGACACTGTGTGAACACCAATTTTCACGACTTGCTTCAGATTCTTAGTTGGCCGTAAATTTGAACTTTGACTAGGCCAATCTAACAGAGGGCTTTGCTTAGAAGTTGGGATATTTTTTTAGAGCCTTACTCTGTTTTAATCTGCTTCACAGCACCCGTGACCTGCCTGGTGTCTTCATGACACTGTTCACTATGAACATCATGTTCTCTGTGGCCACAATTGTATTTATTTTTTAGATTAAAATGTAAACAAAGGGATTCTGTTTAATTATTAGGTGGCTTCTGAAGCCAACTGGATTTTATTTTGGGACATCAGAAAAAGAGGGGTCTGAAAATAATGTAAAAGCATGTCATATGTATTCCGTATTCAGCAATATGCATTGTAAGATTTTTATTTGTAATTTTTTTTTAATTAAAATAGGCATATTTTTAGTTCTCCTTCATAGTCATTCTGTTGCGTTTATGACAAACTCTCAATAAACCACATTAAAGTTTGTGGTTATGAAATATGAAAAAAGTTCACATGGTATTGATACTTTTTTAAAGTGCTGTAACATAATGCTTTGAATAAAACTGCGTGCAATGAAGCCAACATTAAGAAAACGCAAAACTTTGGATGTTTCATTGAAGCCATCTTACATTTTTGGAAGATTTATCTAAATAGTCCTGATTTGGTATAGTTGACGTTGATTGTTTCGTTGCGATGGCGGTAATGTTTACTGATGAAGTGCTAACAAGACATCCAGTCTGGAACTGTCACACTTTAGTGGCTATTAAATTTAGCTTTGCCGATACAAATAGTAAGATTATGTAACATATCTCTAGCTGGCTGAATTAAAACAGCACTCGTAAACCTAACACAACTGGGACAGTTTGTGACGTCTGAATAGTCAGAACAGCTCAGGATATGTTGTGCTGTTTGAGTTAGATAACAATGAAAGCTGTTCTTGACATACTGGAAGTAGTTGGCACTACTCACCCTGAGTGAAAGATGAAGATGCAAACAGTGGCAAATCATGTATGAATAGTGATTAAAATATGACAGATCTGCTAGTTACAGCCATCTGTTTTCACGGTGAATGGATAAATGGCCATCGCAGCAGTGATGTCAGGCTTAATGCTTCCTTCCTTTCTCAGTCTAGTATCATTATTTAAATACAGAATATTAGAACGGCTTAATTTTTTATATAGACACTTATGCATACCATACCCATATTTTACTTACGTTGTTTGTATTGTAGTTACATCTATAATACATGTACAATACAAAAATAAATTTACACTAATGAGTGGACTTTCTTGTTTACTGAAGATGTAGTTATTAGAGACCGTTGTTGTTATTAGATTAGATAACTGTTATTATTAGACACTATAGTTGTTTTTTGTTATCAGTTCCTTTTATCAGCCAAATACCAAGTTTCTTCACATGGCATGCATATGGCAAGTTCCTGTAGGAAAGCTTTCAGTTTCAGTCTCAGATTTGTTTGATAGTATCAACCAACAACATTTTTTAATCTTTGCAACAAGTTACAATTAAAAAATCCAAAAACCACTGAACTTGGTTCACTTGTCGAGTTGATAAAACTGATTTTTTTTTGTGGATTTACTGAGGTTTCATCCTAAAATGATTAAAATGGCTTAGTGGACGGAAGACAAACACAAAGTATAAAGAATTGGAGAATTAATTACGTTTTATTTAGGACATTTGCACATCCAAAATGATCAAGAGTAAATTTGCATTGATTAACAGATTTAGTATGGATTAAGTTTGATCTTTAAATGCAAACATCAGAAAAAAGCTAACCCACCCATTCTGAACCAGAGGGAAACACAGCAAAATGAATAATAATAATACATCTAGCACAGTTAAATAGTATTTGTACCACCAACAGTGTATTCTCAAACATCCAAACAACCATGAAATGTAAAAAAAGGGGGTGGAGGGCATTCAGGAATGTACAGTATATTCTTACAGTATACATTGCCTGCAAAATTCAATCCTCAGCACAATATATCCTGATAATGTATCATATGTTGTTAAAAGTTGCTTAAAAAAACAAACTTTATATGTTTAATAAGATAAGTTGTCCTCTTAAACGACAAAATTAGTGATAAATACAAGCTAATTCTTAATCTCCACACCCACCGTCATTTCCTGTGGGGTTAGGAAACATTTTCCCAGGCCTGACACCAACAAACCATTTTAAGAGAAGGACTGTCGGGAAAAGTGGGAGACATGCGGCTGTGAGTTGCATTCAAAGCGACTTCATTGAGAAAGAGCCGTCTGCCAACTACTCCGCATATCCGCTGCCCCTGTTTAGAACATGTTGTTCTCATTTAGCTGAATGCCACTTTTAAGACTATATTACATCCTTGACAATTCACGGTGACAGTAAAATTATTCAAAGAAAACATGACTGACTCACCAACACCTTTTATATTGTATATTTACCAGGACCGCTCTTTACCTAATATTTTGTCATAAGCAGCGTCTGTTCACTTGTTACTGACAAAACCTTTAATTAAGGTTAAAGAGACAATTCCTCTTTAACTTGGAAATGTCCAGTGTTTGTATTAGAAAGAAATGAGATGATGATTTTGACCAAAAATATGCTCTTTAAAGTAAATCATAAGGCACTAAGAGTGATGGATGGAAATGCAAACACACACACTCGAACTCACACACACTGAACAGAGCTTGCTGTGCCACATGGGAATAGACTGCATATTCAGCTGCAGGCGCCCTGAAGATTTCCTTTCTCACACGCTGTCCTTCATGTGTACCGCACAGCAGATGTGTCCTCTCAAGAAGATGCAGCACCACATTCTAAGTCCAACCAACCAAGGATTGTTGTCTGTCAGTGTTGATTACACAACAATTTCACTGTCCACAACAAGTTTATCTATCCAGCTCTATTTTTACCCGCAATCTCACTATAACACGGTGATTTATCAGTGTTGTGTGCTGTAAATACAATGCAGCTGCTGTCTTCTGCAAGCTGTGACATGAAAATAAAAAGATCAACACCTTCCAATTTTACGTAACAGTGGACCATAAGAAGTTGCTGGTGTACTACCCTCAGGGCACATTGTTTTTCTTGACTTTGCAGTAGAAATGATTAGAGCATAAATGATAAATGCACGGATTGAGTAGCCGTCATCTACAGACACAGTGCATTGGCAAACTAGGAGTGCAAAACCAAATGACTGAAATGGACACTGAGCCACGTAACTTCTACAAGTTAGCATATTAAGCGACATCACAACAAGAGAGCATGGCGGCGTACACAGACAAACCAGAGACTGAGGGTTCCCTACTATGAGGGGTGGGCTAAAACATCACATCACTTTTTCTTTTACGGTAAAATCACAATAATAATTTTAAGATTTTCCTGCATAAAAGCATAGTTCTTAAAGAAAAAAAACAACAGCTAATAATGGAGCACTTGGCCAAGTGCATTACTAAACATCACACAATTTGCACAATTTTTCCAACTTATGCCAAGCATAATTGACATTTGATCCCTAATCTGGTATTGTTATGACTTGAAATACTCTGTGTCTAGAACTGACTTGCCCAATTAAAAAGATTGTAATAACATCACTAAGGTATAGTTCACCATGGCTACATAATTAAGATGTAAGTATGCATTTATTCTTAAAACATAATTACTGTCTATAAATTAATCATGAATCAAGAAGCTTTATTGTCATTATGTGATACCATGACATTTTAAGACACTACAAACAGAAAAAGGAATTTCCAATATACCAGTAATTTTTACAACATAACAGGGTACAGAGTTTTCAGTCTCATTTTCCATGCTTGCTCCACATATCGTGCCACACAAAAGATTTCATTCTCAAATAACCAGCTCCAACATTTCCCCTTCAGCCAACTAAAATAAGTCTGGATTATTGTATCCAATAGAACTTTCTCTCTTAGCATCAGTAGAACCTTCTAGAACTATGGTTCCACTCAATCCAACTTTTAGGACCCGTTATGCCAATAGTTTCACTAACAAAATTGGACTTTTCAGCTCAGGAGTAAAAAAACTGAAATATTTTCACAAACTTCACACTTCATTTTATTGTTACGGTTAAACAATAAACTGAAAAAGGTAAAGTCCTGTTGCAACACTGTTTTAAAACATGACATAGTGATGATACTTGGAAAAAAAAAATGATATTTACTGAGGTGGTACGGCGGTGAAGTTTGAGAACCACATATTTTAAAAATAGAGACTTTTTAAAAAAGGGGTGTAAGATGAGACTATATCGTTTGTAAGAAGATGTATCAAGATGGTCTATGTTGCATTGCATTTCTCATATTTATCTACAGCTGTCTGTTAAAAAATCAGATTGATTGATTATTCCAATGTCTCACAGGCAATCAACTTGTATTTACCCGAGGTCATCAAAGTGCTGTACATAAAAATCATACAGTACAAAATATAAAACTGTGTTACTGAATGCTAAAAGTCAGTCTGTAAATAAGTTTTAAGGCTTGCCTTAAAAATGTCAAAGCCAGTAGTGGTACGAACGACAGGAGACAATTTGTCCCAGAGCCTCGGCCCAGCGACCGAGAATGCCCGATCAGTGATTGATTCAGTGATGCCTTTTTATAATTACTTTATGAATAGAAAAACATATCAACATAAATATCGTATATAGGCATCCAGCCTGAAAATATTGAGGTATTATTTTTTGTCCATATTGTACAGCTCTAATTTGTATATAGCATTACAAAAGGAAACCAGAGGAAATGATAGCTAAACTATGGAAGAACTCAGTGTTCCTATCCAACCTAGTGCAACCACTGAACATATAAGATGCCCACTTCCATCAGCACTGATGGAGGCTCACTTGAGCTTCTGGACATTTCCTTTTACATTGACGAATCTCAATCACAACCAAAGTTTGACTTTATCATTAGTGTTCAGCATATCCCAAACTTACCCGTTTCCCATTTATCAGTCCATGTTGTCCAATCTAAATGTGTCACTTCTCTGATGTCCACAATTTCTGAGACATCTGTTATCTTCCCAGTGACTGCTTTCAGAAACTCCAGCAATCTGTAGTGTCACATGCTATCTAACAAGCAAAAGGAAAAAAACAAATGCCCAGACATAAAGGATGTGTGTGAATTACAGAACAGATTACTGAACTGTCCACAACAGTTCAGTTGACAGTGGCTCAAAAGATCGAAGGGAGTCACAAGTTGATTTTCCTAAGTCAGTAAAACAATATCACCGAAAGACAAGAGAAAAAAAAACATTTTAGAGTCGCAAAGGTGACGAGAAATAATCACATCCAGACGTTTAGAAGAAAATAAAGAAAATGTCCCCATGTGTACCACAAAAACTTTTGTAACTAAAAAAATGGAAATAACCAAAAACATCACACCAGGAACATAGAGATTACAATAAGATGTTAAACGGTCAAAAATGCGATCAGAGACGAGCAGGCTCACAAGATATGGCGATGATGGTTGCCTAAGAGCTGCTAACCCTGCGCAATCATTAACAGACATGTTTGCATTATATTAAGACAGGCTGACCCTCCGCGGCCTTGCATGTGTCTGAAGCAGCAGGCAGCAGGAGGAGGAGGAGGAGGAACGGGACAACAAGTGCAGTACAGCCGCGGTCTCTCAGCGATGCAGGGAATCACAGCCTGCAATCCACCGCCAAGCATGGCAAGTCTGCGGGCTGTGATGTTTCTACAGCTTTAGCAGGGCTTTAAAACATCATCAGCACCAGAACTGACCGACCGTCAGAGAAAAAGTTCAACCCGATTCGTATACCGACGCGCAGCTCACGTCGCTCCGCGCAGTTCTGAGATTATTACGCGTAAACTCAACAAAAGAGGCTTTTTTTAAAAATCTAACTGAGCCGGAAACTCTAGCAAACCTCTCGCATACTTTTCTCAGCTTAAAAAACAGAACGATTTTACCTTCGATGTTTTGGTTTTGTCCTGTCGTCGCCACAAACTTCCACAGACTCGGTCATCCACAGAGATCGTGAACAGGCCAGTGCAGGGGAAAAGTTCATGAACTGCGCTCATCCATGACGGCAGATGAAAATCAACCCGGTGAGGCGAGGTCTGTGGCTCCGTTTGACCGAGCGAGAAACGCCGAAGTGAAATCAGTGCATCTTGGAGGAGGCGGAGAGCCGTTACTTCACGGATGAGAGGCGCTCAGAGCAGACCACTGCGCGGTGACCTATCAGTGTCTGGACAAACACCACCCTGCTTTTAACCTCTTACTGCCCTCAGTCCTGCCTCATGGCCGGACTTTATTTAATGTTATCTTTTATAAACTCCTCTTCTGGGATGTATAATATGGATCTCAATAAATGATAACGTCAGCAAAAATTTTAGATCAGCATCAATTAAAAAAAGTTACACTTGTATGTTTATGACATAGAAAGATATATTTCAGATCAGGTGTTCCCAAACTTATCAGCTTGCGACCCCCAAAATAATAGTGCCAGAGACTTCCTTTTGGTGGGGTGGGGTGTTTTATTTATTCATTTATAATTTAAAAAGCGTAAAAATTTACAAAAATATAGTACAGAGGAATTTCATTATTATTTCCAGACTCAAATTATTATTTTTTATTTTAATAAAATTTATTAATTTTTATTGAGAGCCTTTTACAAAGAATTGGAGAAAGTCCCAGAAAAATATCTACATAAATACGCAGTCTAGAGAGAGAAAAATTACAATGATATACACTCTATATAGGGAAGATGTAAAACAGTAGAGAAAGTATTTTCTGTATTGTACATGATAACGTCAGTAGCCTAAATGGTCCTATGGAAATTCGCTTGTGTGATGCCATCTCCTCTTTGGCTTTTGATTGCTGCACGCTTGCACACACGATTGCTACTCACTTTCTAAGGTGGGGCGTAAAAACACCAACACATGTCAAGAAAAAGACGCATGATCTGCCAGATTGAAGTCTGTCTTTTGGCACCATGGGCCCGGGACCAATTTACCTTTCAACACTCCAATATTCTCTTACCAGAACTGAGCAGACAGAGGCGCTGCTCCTCTGTCTAGTTTGGTTTTTCCCACATTTTTTCTCCATTTTATGTGGATCGTTTTGCCAAATCCAATCGCTTTACACAAGTAGGCGATCTCAGTAAAATACTGAAAGCTGAGTGCACATTAATATCAAAAAAATGAAGCAGTAAAATGACCAGAATGGTGAGTAAACCTCAAAATAAGCAAATGAAAATAATGATGAGGATGTAAATAAGGAACGTTCAAATATTTTGATGCTGTGTGGCAATTATTTAATTTAGGTAAGTTTCATCATCATGTCAAACATTTCTTAATCAGATCTAATCAGTCAATTTCTCTCCCTTGATTACTGGGAGCACATTTGTATTGTTCTTTGTTTGTTTCTTGTATAAACCAATCAAAGCTCTTAAATGACAGTGTCACACCTCACTAAGATAAAAAAAAATATCTAATCTCCTCACTCAGAGTTCCTCTCAGCAACTATCTGAATCGCTCGTAAGATAAAACTTCTTGGCAGGAATTTTAAGGCTAAGTTAGGAGCTCTCTGAGAGCACTCTGAGAATATTTGTGCCTACAGGCCCTGGCCCCTGGTCACTTGCATGCCAGCAGATGAAAATCATCAAAACTAACATAAAGAAACACTTGAACTACATCACTGCACATAAGAAATCATATGCATTTCAATTTTAGAAGTAGAATTACTGAAATTGTTAAACATTTTAAATACTAATGAAGATAGGACGTAAATCCAAAATGGAAGACTCACCCTGGCGCTAGGGCTGGACGATAATTCAATAACAATATATATCGATCGATAGACGTGTGGCGCGATAGGAAAAAATAGGGTCGATAAAAGTTCGATAGAGAGTTTTCCTTCCTTCCTTTCAGCCTATCATATTAGTTGATGCTACAGTCACTACTTCCTCTCGACCAATCGTAATCACGGACCCAGGCACGCCGTCACAAAGCGCCGCCCTCTCAAACCACAACACAGAGCATGCGAATATGTCGCAGCAAGTAGCGGCGGAGGAAACGGTCCCAAAACGGGGTTTTACTAGTTCGCCAGTCTGGCAGAAATAAACCACAGTGATTTGTAAAACTTGCAAGAAACCGGTAAAAACAAAGTCTGGTAACGCAACCAACTTGTTTCATCACGTAAGCCGCTCAGCCACTCACTACCGCAGCAGCACGAGCTGTGTCAGCCCTGCGCGACACAGCTCACACCCGCAGCAGCACGAGCTGTGTCAGCCCTGCACGCTGCGCGTCTTCGTGGGAATCTTCTGGAACTTCTTCCAACACAAAGCATGTACAGTAGCTAAACTGCGCTCCCTTCTTTGTGATAAAATGACAAAGCGTCCAAGCGGCATAAGGACATCACGCATGCAGTAACATGCTTCATAGTGATGGATATGCCGCTGTTGTCTGCAGCTGAAAAACCTGGCTTCAAACGATTACTCGCCACTCCTGATCCGCGATATAAAGTTCTGGGCTGCAAGTTTTTCTCTAACAGCGCTCCCTAAATTGTGCAACGAGTGCCGGGAATCAGTGCAAAATGAGCTGCAATCTGCGTCTTCCCACGCCACAACCTTGGACCTCAGCCTTGCGTCAGCCTCTCAATTATGAAACCTGAGAAGTAACTAGTGTACTATTCCCACCTAAATAGGCTATTTTATTTATTTATTTGGTATATTTATTTTGGTCATTTTACTGGTCACTTTAGTTTATTCTTTGTCATTATTTAATAACATAACTCAGGTCTCTTAAGTTATTTTTCTTTAAAAAAATTCTGTTATGGTTAAAAAAGTTGGTTAAATAAAGATTTAATTGGAATTCTGTGTTTGTGTTATTTATTAAAATTAAATAATTAAGCAATATCATAAAATGTCCAGGCAGAGCTGCACATAAAATATGATTTTAAATATTTTCAATAATTATCAATATTGATCAATATGCATTTTTTTTTATCGATAAGCTTTTTTTCTATATCGTCCAGCCCTACCTGGCGCACCTGTAACCACTGATTACCTCATCATGTGCCCATGCCCAGCCAATCTACGTCAAGTACTCATTCTATCATCCCTCAAGACTTTGTTTATAAAGCTCTCCATCCACATATTCTCCTGCTCTTTAGTTGAGCTTCGACCCACCTCCACCTCATCTCCTCCTTCGTGCTTGAAGGCTCCACCTGGCTCCTTCTGTCCTTTGGCCTCCACCACCAGTGTCCGGACCCCGGGGGGAAGACTTCACTAATCCTAATCCTAAAGTGAACATCCAAGCTCAGACATTCACAGCTTTCATGACTTCTGCTGGGCTCCGAGCACCAAAGAACTTTTCTGATTTATGTCAATAAATCTTTCTAATTGCCCTTTTGTCTATGTGAGTCTCTCCAGGCTGAACTATAGTAATGCAGTCATCTCAATTCCGTTTCATCTGTTTCACTTTTTAAAAGCAGCTGGAAATACAACCATAATGCAGATGACACCAAGGTTATAATTATACAATCCAATGTTACTGGCTGGAATGAGGAAACAATGTGCTAGTTAAAGCATTTACTTTTGTACATGAGTTATTATCCTAAAGTCACTGAAACTAAAAACTGGTATCAAAATTTCATTATAGTAACAATGAAATAAAATTCTTGATTCTCGAAAAAAGAAATACTGTGAGCAGGCGTCAGACCTTGAATCCAAATGCACGGCTCAGAGTCAGAAGACAAGTTTGCACAATTTATTAAACTAAGGGTAACGTATAACAGTTGGGAATGCAAACCATATCCACGGCTCAGAGTCAGAAGACAAGTTTGCACAATTTATTAAACTAAGGGTAACGTATAACAATTGGGAATGCAAACCATATGGAACACCAAAGTGCTCAAACTGAAATACTTAAATAAAACATTATGAAATAATTATCTACTTGAATAAATAAGAGATAATTATTCAAAGTGACAATTAAATTGTTAAATAAGTGAATGCTTATAACATTATCATCTCAGTATTATGCAATATTTTTTATTCTTCTTTGAAAATGTGTATGATGATACAACATTTATGTCACAGGTCTAGGCGAGCAGTATGATCGGCTGCCTCTTTACCCAGATGAAAGCAATCCAACACAAAGTTTCAAGTCAGGCCTGAAGGTCCCAATTCAGGGTTACATGAAGGACTCGGTCTATGTGGGCCGGGTACTTTGTCCACCGCAAAAAATATTGGAAATGAGAGATCGGCTTGTGAATTGGGGTCGGGATGGTCTAGCCTCCACCGGCTGACACCACCCTTACTTTAGTGTTACTTTAGTGAGACAGCACAAAGCAGCTGTGAAGCCAAACAAGTGGAGCCCCAACGGTTAATCCCGCATCCTTCTCTGTAAATAACTGTATATGGTTACTATTTTTTCCTTTACACATGCATTATGGCTCACAACCTTTTCTTTAAAATGTTTCATTTTATTCTCATTCATTAATAAGCCAAATATTTATTTTTATGTTGATATAGAAATATACCACTAAACAAGATTCAATGCGTTCTCTTTAGGGATACTGAGCCTAGACTACTCTGGTCAGCTAAGCCGTTGGGAGTCCGAGCATGTCTGAGCATTTTTGAAATCAAGCGGTATGTCAACACACTGAGCAAATATTTCGGGTTTACGTAGATAACTTCTTGCCTAAAATCTCTTTTATGTCATAGAAAGCATAATATATCCAACTTTATTTACAGTTATTACTCCACTCCACCATTGCTGTTTCTGGTTAAAAAGTTCTCTTCAACCCAAAATGACACATTTACAGCCTTCGTTGCCCACTGTGACATAATCAGCCAAGAAATACAGCCTTTTGAAGGATGCAGCCCAGGACTCACTCAATGTAAGCTGTTTATGGAGAAGCCAGGAAAAAATGTATCACTTTTTAAGGATCAGCCAATGGGAGTGCAGGTCTAAGCCACGGATGGTGATTGGCAGGCAAAGGGATTCTGCTGAAAAATGACATTTTGAAATAAAAACGACTGGAATTAAACAATAATGCCTCCATAATAATTTATTTTATTGTGAAAAATACATTTGTATATTATCTTGCACATTTTTAAAGAAGAAAAATATTTCATAATGAGGTGATCATTTTTGTATGCATTCAGTTTTTGCACAATTTCATTTTTACTT
Organism: Fundulus diaphanus; assembly: GCA_037039145.1. Classification (NCBI taxonomy): domain Eukaryota; kingdom Metazoa; phylum Chordata; class Actinopteri; order Cyprinodontiformes; family Fundulidae; genus Fundulus; species Fundulus diaphanus. The sequence goes on from CM073124.1 coordinate 37,933,244, forward strand.
TTTATCTCTTATTTATTCAAGTAAATAATTATTTGATGTTTTGTTTATTTATTTCATTTTGAGCACTTCGGTGTTCCATAAAACTAAGGGTCAAGCCAGGGTCAAACCAGGTATCCAAGCAAACAGTCAACAATCCAAACAAGTCCGAAGTCAAGCAGGGGTAGAGACAAGGCAGGCAAACAACTAAAACAACCAAGCCAAACCACAGCACAAGAAAAGATTTTCCAAGAAATTCAATATATTAAGATATGTGAAAAGAAATCTACTGCAAGCAAATGCTTTAAAGCACAAAGGTCCCCACAAAAATATGAATGAAATGTTATATCTAGATTGTGATTAGCTTGTTGAGTTAGAGAAATCAGATCACCAAACTTTATCGTCATATAAAATATTAGGTAAGTAAATTCAGTTTTTAAACGATGACTTTATTTAAGGAAAAAGGTGTACAAACCATCCTGGCGATATGTGAAAAAGTAACTGCCCCTTAAACCTACTAATTGGTTGTGTCATCCTAGGTGGTAACAATTGCCGCCAAGCAAAGGTGATACCTGGTAATTGTTTTTTTTTTTCTTTTTTTGTTTAATTTTTTTATTTCTTTGCAATGCTGTGGAGGAATTTTGTCATACTTTTCTTTGTCGAATTGTTTTAATTCAGCCACATTGCATGGTTTTTGAGCATTAAATATTTAAAGCAGTGGTCTCCAATTTAAATCTTTGAGGGCTGGTGTCCTGCAACTTTCAAATGTGTCCCTTGCCCTTCACACCTGACTCAAATGTCTAAACTAGCTACATGTCACTGATTTAAAGTCATGACACAGCATCTCACTAAAATGGTCATCAAGAGATTTTTGGTTAAGTTTGACACAAGCTGTTGTGCTCTTTTTGGCCTGGGGTGGTTTTGGTCTTGGAGGTCTCCAATGGACGTCTCATTATATTGTTGAATCATGAGCACTAACCTTAGATGAGGCATAAGAAGTCTGCAGTGCATGTTGTTGGTTCTTTATGTGACCAGCTGGATTGGATAAATCATCAAGACTTTAATGGAATAATTTCCAAACGCTGCGACTGGAAGGGTTCACTACCATTCTTCACCAGGCACATCATTAGATCTGGGCTTCCAAGGGCTTCAGCCCCAGATCTTATGACAGAAGACCGAAGTAGCTATCTGTCTGTTAAAATGATACCTTAAGCTCCCAAATGACATTGGACTTAATATTTTTATTTTAAAACATATGAAATTTGTTTCTATTGTATTCAATATAATTACTTCCTGCTCCAACATAACCTGAAGAACAAAAAAAGTTATTTGTGCAGTATGTGGTACTGCAACTGCACAACCAGGGACGAACCTGCAGTCCAGAGGCGTCGGCCTGCCTCGGTCATTATTCGAACCGGGGAACAGAGAACACGGTTCTTTTCAGAGCAGCGGCAGAGGCAACTGGAGAGGGGGAGCCTGGTTGGAAGAGGCATACAGGCTGAAGTAACACCTGAATGCTGACCCAGAAAGGGCTGATTGTAAGTTACAGTTATTCACTTATTTACCCAGAAAGACCAGAGATCAATGTTTATTCTAATATGCTTCAGCAGGGTCATTATGAGGAACAGGAAGGGAGCAGAGGCGCTTTCATCTGAGCTAGAGTTAGACTTAAAAGCTCTGGCTGTCAGAGAAAACAGTAGGAACCCTCTCTGGGAGCTTCTAGCTAGATTTGCATCATGATGCGAAAAAGCATTTCATCCTAAAATAGTTATATAACACATTAAAAACTCCTTCAGATCACCAAATTGCTTCTTATTCCTGCAGTCAGTCCAAATCTGCATGTAGACAGAAAAACATGTTGCTCCATAAACCAGGAAAATATGACACATCTACTGGTGTCAGTAGGACATAGTACTAGGTCTCAAAGTAAGCATTCTTCTCTTCCTCCTTCCTTTCTGTTCATTTTCTTCCTCTTCTATTTCTAAAGCTCTTAGAAGTTTATTGCTATTATTTCCCACTCAACTCTTGCATTCCTAAAAAAAATATAAAAAAATATAACACCATACACAATTTATATTCATAATCAGTTCAGATTGTTTCAATAAAAAAATTTGCAGTCTTGAAGTATTTTTATCAATATAAGTGGTTTTCTTGTGAAATAAAGTATTTTACCAATTGCATATAGTCCCTGATAACTGAAATATTAATACTGAAAGCAAGACAGAAGATTAGGGTCCAAGAAAGGTCCAGGATGAGGCTCTATGTTATATTATAACCCCCACAAGTTAACGCCTTTTTTCCTACAGAAAGTGCTTACCTATAAAGACCAATGGCTCACATTTTTAGTAGAGAACAACAGACTGTTGTAAACTATTTATTATTTTTGGCTGGCTAAATGAACAGTTTCTTCAGAGGTGGATTGAAGGGCTGAAAAGAACAGAAGCTTCATGAATGAAAGAATATTGACAGAATGAATTTGAATCAAATGTTTAAAAACTTTTTATATTAATTAAAATGAATGAATGTGTTTTACAGTCTTACCATTTGACTAAAGATTTAAGCTAATTTTCTATATGTCCAAAAGCTTTCATCGTCTCCTTTAGTGAAATGTTTCTTTTCTATCAATTCTAAGCTCTGTGTCTGTTCAGCCTTCACTTCAAATACTTACAAAAAATTACGCCCTTTAATGGATGACGCTGGTGAACCCGATATTCAACCAAACAGAGTTACAATTTAAAAGGTTTACTGAAGGGGATGAGAAGTGGCAGGTGAGGCAGGCAAGCATAACCAGACTTGACAGATGAGTAATGGCTGATGGTGCAGGCAGGGATGAGCAGGGGACCAGAAGATGCAGGTAGTGACAGGGAACCAAGAGGCAAAGCGAGATGCTGGAACTCACAGAGAAACAGGCAGACTTGTGCAGCAGACAGGCAACTTAATCAGAAGAGTCCAGCTGGCTGCGCACACAGGAACTGATAGAGTTAAAGCACCTCACACAATACAAGATAAGATGTGACATTCTGGCCGAGATGAGTTGGCTGAAACCGGTATATGTAGACAGGTGAACAGGTGAGCCGAGTTGGCTGTAATTACTGGCAGCAGGTGGAGCTGATCTGGGCTAAATGACTGGTGACTGAGGAGACTGAGCGGATTGGATAGTGACTGGTGGCTGAGAGGTGACAGGCTGATAGGATGGTGGCTGATTCAAGAAAAGTCCTGAAAAGTAAAAAAAAAAAAAAAAAAAAAACTAAATCATGACAGACCCAAGGAATATTATTGTAAACTTATTTGTTTTACTCACAATATTTTACATTCAATCAAAACGCAACCAAGGCAGAGAACTGGTAGAACATGTTCTATGCCATTTTAATTTTAAATTACTTATAAACAAAGAAGTTATCTCAAGGAAATTATAAGTTTTTTGGGATAGGGCTGAAGCCACCAATGTTTCAATACCCTTAAAACGCCTCTGGTTGTCTCTGAGTTTCACTACAGCCCCAAAGCCTTAAAAAGGGTTCCTGTCCACATATTGTAACTCAACTTTATTTATATAGCGCCTTTCACGTGATTAAAAACCACAAAGTACTTCACAATAAAAACAACCAGAAAACAACACAAAAAAATATAAAGAGATAAAAAAGATAAAACAGCATAAATGCAACATCATAGCATAAAACTAGTTAAAAGCCAGTCAGAACAAATGGGTCTTCAACTGCTTCATAAAAGAATGAACAGAGTCAAGACAGCGTAAAGATAAAAGGCAATGCACTCCACAGTCTGGGGCCACAGCTCTAAAAGACTGATCCCCCCCCTGGTCCTGAAATTAGTTCACAGAACCATTAACAGCCTTTGAACAGCAGCTGAAAATCTTTAAGAATGTTTGACACATCAAAAGAGAGATACATCATCCATCAGTTGATGCATCTTGTGTATAATAATACAATGCCTTTTTGTCAAATATGTATTTTAAATCAGCTTATTAATGCAAGAATAGTATTTTGTACCAGTCATTATTTGTTGCTGAAACCAAAAAAATTAATGTAATCCTCACTCAGAACTTAGTAACTTACCCATAACTTAGTAACTTACCCATGTTCAACCCTCAACCTTCCCTCCTCCACTCCAATTTAGCCTTGGTTATACAGTTAGACAATTGTATTATTTCTAAATTTCAGCTTTATTTCTAAAAGTAAATGTCATTGAGACATGCGGTCTCATTATCAGGAGGGACCTGTTTATAGTTACTGTAGTTGTTGCCACGGTGGAGCAATTACAGACATGTGTTGCACCGTGTTCTGTTGCAGTGTCCCTCACTCAGAACTCGGTTCGTCTTACAAGTTAAAAACATAGTTGGATTTTAATTTTCTAGTTGAAGTTAAATAATTACTGCATCAGTTTATGAAAATCTGCTGAGATACTGATCAAAAAATTTATTTTCACTTTGTTAGGCTGCTTTACAAGTTACAGACTTGCTGTAATCTTCACACATTTTAGTGTTTGGCTTTCCTTTTTTAACGGAAGTGACTGAATCTTTCACTTTAGCTGTTTGCTCTTCACTTCAGACAGTGTAGGATTGTCGCTCTTTCCCTTGCACACATTTCGACGTTCTGTGAGAGACATGATGACTCACCCTTTCAGCACCGTAAACTGACCGGTTAATGAGAAACGGCTAAGAGCAAAGATAACGGTACTTGGCAGCTTTTTTTTTTAACACCACTGGATCTCTGATCCTGTCCACACAGGACTAAAGGATTAGAGGGAAAACTTGTGGGAAATTTTCAAGGAGCATGTGTACACTTCGGCATTTAGGTATCTCCACCCGTCTGTCAATAAGTGCGACTTTTACTGGAGTGCTTGTTCGCTAGGCGTTTTAAAGACGGTTGTCTGGCAGAAACAACTTGCTTCTTGGTGTGAGTCAGAACAATGTCTCCATTGATTGGAAGCTGACAAAGAAAAACAACGCAGACAGTTTAGCAGATGAGACACACACATCTACCATTTCTATCTGATGCCTGTTGTTTTCTATCATAAAATACTTTTTATTAGAAGAATACATCTTCTGGAAGGCTGACTGAAGCCGAAAATATCCTTTTTTGGACCAAGAAACAAACAATTTGGGATTTGACAGCAATTTTCAGCACAAATTAGCCCTATGTTTCTTTCTTGGCCTTTAAGTCTCTTAAGTCCCATTATGGCATCAAAACCATTTATTCTGACAAATGTTTGGCAATATTTAAAGAGATTTTAATAAAAAAAGAGTAAAACAGCCATACAATTGTAAATGTTAATTTATTTTTAGAGCAAATTGTTACAACCTATGAGGGCAATGAGAAAAAGATTAAAATGAAATCAACATATCAAATATTTAGCTTTAAGTGCGTAAGTCTTGCACAGCAAATGCACATTTAGTATTTACAGCCCTGCGACAGAAAGAAGAGACAGCAATTTGATTATTGTATTTGTGAAACTTAATTAAACTAAAAGTAATCTTGGTGACTCAAGCTCACGGTGAAAGGGAACTTGCAAAATGGCATGGATGAGCTTTACATAAAAAAACAAGATACAAATCTATGCATAAAAAGGTATTTTCACAATTAGGAATTTAAATTAGAAGTACAGTAAAGCAAACTTGCATGTAAGGGTCCTGAGTGGGTGCAATATCGATCGAAAGGTTCACATCCCTACGCCCTGAAATAGCTGTTTGAGAAGAATCCAATTACACTGGGAGAATGTACTATTACAGGGACTTGGTGCTTGGAGGGACAGGAAATCCCTGTAGTTTTTGCCACTGCCCTGTGCATTCATTAAAGGTAATCCATGAACCAAACTCACTGATCGCTCCACCTAGCAAAGGTTGCCAAATTCACAGCCTCTAATACTTAGAGGCTTGTCTCAGTTATCCATTGGCTCTCTCACAGTCCCAGAGTTTTTGCTCATCAATAGCCAATGAAAAAGGTTTGTGGATGGAAAGGAATGATTCTAATGTACATGTTATTCCTACAAAATTTTAAGGATACCCAAAGGACCAACACAACGGTGAAAAGGTCAGAATTTAAGATGATAGTTATCTTATAAAAAAAAGTAGAATATGCCTTTAAAACACTGATTAAACAAGCCAGTGATTTGTCTAATTCTTGCAATAAGCACAAAGCTTAGTAAATCTCAAATTCATTAGTTTACCCTAATCTTCTAATGTCTATTTATCTCAACACGATTGTCCTATGATGACGAGTGTATGTTGTGTGTCTGTGAATTTCAGAGTAGAATATAATGCCTATGTCATTACAAGGCCCTAATAGCCTAGCCCAGGGGCGGATTTAGGAAATTTGGGGCCCAAGGCAAAGAAAGGCATGGGGCCGTCTGAATTGTGAAGACAACACATAAAACAGACCCATTATATACACAGATACAAAAATTTTAAGAATAGATATATATTATTTTTTCTACCTTTTGTCCCTCTCTTATACCTTTTCTTGTTGTTTTCCTCTATGTTTTCTTTTGTCCCTTTTTCTAGTAGACAAGCCATGATCTGCTTATCTGTTCTCCATTTTTCATTTGAATGAAATAATAGCTGGAAGTAAATCTGCGCCCGTCTCCATTTGTTGGCAAGATCCTGTTCTTCACCTGGAGCTGTCCTCTCAGTACTATTGAGTAGCGTGCACGATCAGACAGCTGATTGGCCAGCTCTGGGTCATCTTCAGGAAGTACACTGTGCTGCCTGCTTACCAGCAGAATGGATGATGCTGGACTCTCTCAGTCTGGTGGAACAACATCATTATCATCAAAGCCTGGCTGGATAATCGGGGCCCCCAGGAACTTGGGGCCCTAGGCAACTGCCTAGTTTCGCCTAATGGTAAATCCGCCCCTGGCCTAGCCCCATCTTCTCTGAAAGAGCTCATTGTTCCCTATTATCCCACTTGAACTGCTCCTTTACACTTAATGGGCCTACAGCTCTCTTAGTTTAGTTACTTAGTTACTTCAACCGTCTCTACACAGGAAGGTTAACATTACCTGGAGTTGTTTTTTTATTGTATTGCCTTTGACTGGTGTAAATTTAGACAATGCCACGCTGTGTCGCTGTTGGCTGTAATTTAAAAAACAAACAAAAAAAACCCAGAAAAATTAGGTGATTCTTCACCGCTTCCCACATGAAGAAAAAAGAAAGAAAAGGAAGACCGCCGGTGGAAGAACACAACTTCCGAAGGACCCACATTTTTGTTCTCAACACTTCTGTCCAGAAGACTTTGAATAATATTTAAGAACAAATTGATGAATGAGCTAACAGGTGGGCGTTACCTCGCAAGCTAAAACCAACTCCCGTGGCAACTATTTTTATGAATATAGTGCCTAAACCCCGCCGCCTTGCGAGTGAAAGATGCTGGGAGAAACATCAGACAGGCAACACCGGAAGCCCTTTTAAATAACGAAGGTACTGCTACCGGTACTGAATGTGAAATCACGTATCCAACACCAGACCGAAGACCAGACCCTAAACAGGTGTTAACGGACCAAAGACAGGACTGATCAGATCTTAAGCAAGTGTTATTGGACCTGATACCGGACACAGAGCACTACTTGCCGGATCACACAGTCCTACGAGTAATGCGTGTCATTCATCGTATTATTATTATTACTACTACTACAACAATGTCATCAATTTCAACGCGCTCCGATTCAAACTGAATGTTATGCCCAGCAGATCAGAGAACTTCATATTCAAGCCAGACACCGAGTTGCACTTTAAAGGTTTATTATAGAAAAGTAAAACAATTAAACAAAAACAGAGGTGGACAGGAGTGGAGCAGGCTGCTCACAGCAAGAGATGACAGACAGAAGAAGGCAGACAAAAAAAAAAAAAGGGCTAGACTGGAATCATGGTCAAAACTGCCGCGGTCATGTCCAGAATTAAAGAGTCAATGAGGTGTGCAGCAAGGGCAAGGCAAACAGGGAACATCCAAAAACAGAGGCTATGGTCAAAACAGGCAATGCTGGAAGGTTTACTCTCACGATGGCTTTCTGATGATCTGGCAGAGAATGACTGTGGGAGGCAGGTATAAATAGACAGAGTCCCAGGTGACACAGATGCTGGATAATGAGCATAGCACAGGTGGATGAATGGGGTAAAATGGCCGGGGCTATGGTAGAGGGTGACATGAATGGAGCTGAATAGATATACAAGGACATAATCTGACTGGGAACATAAACACAAGACTCCAAGCTAAAATTAATGTAAGAAATAGCTAGAATGCAAAAAGTAAAGAAATACAGTAATACGGAAAAACATCTAACAATTCTAAAACATGAAGAAGAGAACCTTTTGGCAAATCCCTGACGGCGAAACGAACAACTGAATATGGCAAGCCCTATAGAACATATGACAAAAAAAACCATGAATCCAAATTAAAACCATAAGCCGACACCTCCAAATCATGACACTGAAAATGTTTAATGTTACTCATTGTTGTTTTGGCTGGACGGAGCTAGCGTTAAAAGGACCTAGTGTGCATCATTTACCCAGAATGCATTGCAGCGTAAACATGGCAATCTCCGTGTGACAATATTTCGTTTAAATTTAGAAAAAGTAAAAAAGTTTACAGTATTTGTACTGAATTGCTTTTACATCTAAAATAGATATTTCTCAAATAAAGTCTATTGTTACAACTAATTGTGGGTCCTTTAAACTTCAATGCATCAAAAGTCTCTGACTAGGGGGAGTGGTGGCCTAGTGGTTAGAGCACAGAGCTTCGGTCCCAGAGGTTCAACTCTCACAAGCTGCCATTCTGGGTCCCTGAGCAAGACCCTTAACCCCTGATTGCTCCCCAGGCGCCACACAGTGGCAGCCCACTGCTCCCCAAGGGGATGGGTTAAGATACAGAAGTGAATTTCTTCATTGTGAGATCAATAAAGTTCAATTATAATTATTGTATGGGTTTAACTGAATGTGAGTGTTGTGTTTGACTTCATTGAGAATAAAATAATGACTCTTTAGCACTTTGCCAAAATTGGTTAAGATCTCATTTGGAAAACTGGGACTTTTGTCATATTTGGTAATATGGCAGGGTTCCTCAATTATCGTTGCCATGCATCTAGAAGGACCTGGGTTTGAATCCCGTGTTGGCATTTACCTGCATGGAGCTTGCATGTTCTTCCTGTCCTTGTGCTGGTTCACTCCAGGTATTCCTGCTTCCTTCCACAGTCCAAAAAGATGACGGTTGATGATTAGTTACTCTAAAGTTACACTTAAGTGTGAGTATGTACGTGTGTGGTTATTTATCCTGGATGTCTCTGTTAACCTATGACGGACTACTGACCTCTCTAGGTACGAAATTATGTAATTAAGTAAAGTTTATTGTGTACCCTGTCCCTTGGCTGGTTGCCACTGGAGTCAGGCATCAGTACTCTGCAAGGGTAGGAGGAGGGTAAGATGGATGAGGTATGCAAGGGTTACTTTTTACTATTCTAATTTTAGCATTTTTCTTGTCTTTAACCATTACTACCTTTTCCCCGTAAGGAACTGAATTACCGTGTGCATGAATGCTGCTTTACTTGTGTTGTACATTGTGCTTGTGTAAGATAAGATGATAATAAATTCCGTTATCGTCCCACAACGGGGGAATTCTGTCAAAGCGACTGACAGTTTCACACAATAACTAGTAATGAAAAAAAGAACAAGCAAGTGTGCTACATTAACCTTAGCAAACCTCTTCAATTGCCAAGAGCTCAAGATATTCTCTGTTAAATCTCACCTGGGCTCAAATGTGTCCTGCTGTATCCATGTTATTCTACTGATAATTTATATACATTTCTGATTGGTCCGTTTAAAAATCAAAACTCGCTACAATGTTACACTTAAGTAAGGATGTGCTAGCACACCAAAGAAAGGAGGGGAGAAAGGAAAGCCAGTTTAACTTTTCTCTGCGATACAATTTACTCTTAACTAGAGCTTGTGTAAACGTCCTTTTGCTGTTTCCCAAGGGTAGAAACATTTTCATCAAGCTTTTTATGAAAGATGCGGTCTTGCTTTTTCATAGTGAGTACTGCAGCTCTCTGTTACAAATGCTTCCTTAATGTATTTGAGATGCCAGAGAGCACAAAATTCTCTTCTCCAGGGCGATACTACTCGCATAAAATTACACTATATATCTGTTTACAAATAAGCTGGAAAAAATGACCTCGCCTCAGGCTTATCACCTCGTTTTTCTGAGGTAGTTTTGGTGCTGTTAAGACTACCCTGTTATGGTCCAATCACACAAGCACACTTCAGCTGGAAGGCTTACACTCTTTAAAATTGCAGAGTTGTAGAATTGAGCAGTATACTATACCAGGTCATCAAGAGTACATGTATTTCATAGAACTACTGCATATAGCTTTACTGCTATGGGATGTGGATTGCAGCACCGTATGATTTAATGCAGTATAAGCTTGATATTGGAAGTGAAGGAAGAAAAGGGTAGAAAACTGAAAGAAGATTAAATTATTAAAATATAGGGAGAACAACAGAGGCAAACATTGGGGGAGAATCCACAGGGTTTGTACCAGACTTGGTGAAGTAATTACAGAAGGCTCCAACTGCACATCCATCTTCAGCAGCACATATGGCAGCTCCAGGCAAAAGGACAGAATCTGCAGCTGTTCGTTATTTTCTGTTTCTAGACCGCCGTTCCTCTGCCTCCTTTAGAAAAAGTCTTATTCAGATTTGGAAAATATATAGGCGAACACATACAGTGATGAGATGCAGAAATTCATAGGACAATTATTACTTAGCTCTACAAATGTGATCTTCAATGAGGAGTAGCAAAAAGAAAGCCAGAAAACGTCCTGTTTAAATTTTGTCATAAGTAAGAGATACAACACACGGTAAAAAAAAGGGAGACATTTCTTTTTTTTGAATGGCAGCATATGGAATATACTCAGTGACAACAAAACGTGTCACACAGCACTGGGGGATTTGTCGTAGCTCTAGTCATCTGCACAATCCTATTAAATAGAAACAGCCTACATTTTTTTTAGAAGACATTTGTAATGGCTTTAGCAAATACAAAAGTTATTCCAGATCATATTATGTCTCCTGTCAGATTTGTCTGGTTCCCAGGTGTGTGTCTTTGTTGAGGCTGGTTCACACAGTAAGATTTTTAGTCCGATTTTTTTTCCCCCCCGATCTTCCCCTTCTGACAGGTCCTGATCTCGGTGTGGGTCTTAAGATAATCTTAAGAGATATTCCTGCCGTGTGTGGTGTGATCTGCTCAGTAGAATATCGAAACCCGTCCAGCCAAAGATCGGGGATATTCAACATGTTTGTCTTGCCCTGATATCCAAGCAAGTGCGGTGTCCCCTGAGGCTAAACGAGCACGAGCCTGTTGAATGTGACATATAGCCAACCAGAAAGCGAGATGAGGGAAACCCCGAGAAGGGGTGCATATAATAGTGAAGCCAATGTAGAGCACCTCATTCACGCCGTCCCCACTCTTTTAACCAACACCTTTTCTGTTTGTAATGTTTTCTCTGTTAAACAGTCCACAAACTATCGGCGTTGTTCTTTCTCATCATCCATGTTTATTTACACTGAGTTCACGCTTATTCTTAAGAGATTTCGCAAGATTTCCTGTCTAATATCTGAATGATCCTGAGTGAAATCTGTTTGTGTGTGGTGTCCGGTCAGAGGGCATGCAAAACACATCGCACTGTACGAGCAAACCTGTTTTAGCCACGATTTCTTTTATCATTATTCGGCGTGTCTCTCAGGCTTTGAAAATCTGACGGCTATTTTAAAATCTAGCTGTGTGAACCAGCCTTTACTCTAATAAGCAGTAATTTGACAAAAATATCCATATGCAGTACTAATTTACACTGATAAGGCATAATATTGCCTGATAGTGAGTTGCACACAACAATGAGCCATTAAAAATGAGACCTGTTCCATTTCTGTTTACACACACACACACACACACGCACGCACACACACACACACACACACACACACACACACACACACACACACACACACACACACACACACACACACACACACACACACACACACACACACACACACACACACACAGAGTTTTAATTGTGATCTCCGTGCACTAATAGAAGTGCTAGAAACTGAGTAATGCTACAAGTCAAGATAGGAAACTTTTTAACCAGTCTGTCTGTATGATTCAATTGAATAGACTTCGTAAACTGCCTTAAGATGAAAGCTGTTGTGAATTGGCACTTTCTAAATAAACTGAATTGAATCACTGCATGGGCTCCCCGTTTATCAAATAATAGATCTCGGCCCACAAAGCACTAAATGGTCTTGAGCTGAAATACATTTCTGAGATGATTCTCAGGTGTAAACCATGTAAACCTCTTAGGTCTTCAGAGACCTACTTACTCAGACTTTCCAGGACCAGAAATAAACAAGGTGAGGCAGCATTTAGTTTTTATGCTCCTCAGCTCTGAAACAAGAAAACCTGAAATGTGCAGAAACGGTTGCTTTCTTTACATCAGACCTGAAATTTATTTTGTTGACTGGAGTTTTTGATCAGAAAAAATCTGACCAATGAACAGTTTCAAACATTTATGTTTATGCCTTTTAAAATCTCTATTTTATCATATTTATGTTTGAAGCAATGTTTTAATGCTTAGTTATGTTCTGTCTTTTCATTGATGTCCTATGAAAGCTGACTGAAAACAGTTGCCTGGAAAATGACACTCACTTGACTGCACTGTGCCAAGGGTAAGGTTTAATGCAGAGGAGATTATGGTGCAGAGTTGTTCTGCTACAGTTGGAATAATGTTCAAATATTCCCATAAACATATTACCAAACCAACAACCAGATCTGGCCGCTTTGGTGCCCGAGGCAAGATCTTGGAATTAAAAATAATAAAAGTTATTTTTCAGGCAACAAGAGAATATAAACTATAAATACTTACAGGCCTGAGATGGAGTAAAAAAGGTATGAGTTTTTTTGTAATTATTTATTTTCAACCTGATATGGCCTTTCTTTGGCCTATTTACAGATTAATGACAGTAATGCAGTATTGCAGCTAAATATGGGGCTGTTCTAACACCGGTTCACAGCTGTTTCATATATAGAAAACAAAAATACTAAAGCCAGCCTCTGATTTATGGCTTACAATTTTGCTGTTTAATAAGTAAAAGAGCTCTTTCAGAAGCTTGTAACAACAACAATAACAGAATCCAACTGTTGACATTTAGGTCAAATGTAATTTAAGATTAAAACAGATGGACAGAAATATGTCAACGTCAACTTTATTTATATAGCCCTTTACAACAAACAAGTGGCACCAATGGGCTGCACATCAAGAACAGAATAATTGATAGTAGTTAAATAGAAAGAGAAAGAACACACAGAAGACATGGACAAAATATTCCATTTATCCATCCATCCATACATTTTCTAATACGCCTATCCCTTCTGGGGTCATGAGGGGTGCTGGTGCCTATCTCCAGTTGTCAATGGGCGAGAGGCGGTGTACACCATGGACAGGTCGCCAGTCTGTCGCAGATAATCCATTTAGTTTAAAAGTAATGGAAAAAAGAATGTTGAAATAGAAATAATTAAGATTTCTTAAATTATTCTTAAATGAACAAAGACCACAATATTGAAAGCGCAAAAGAACATAACAAACAAAAGAAATCGAAACCCCAAATCTCTCAGAATTGTGAAAGTCTGAGTGAAAAACAGGTGATGGTAAAGGGAATCAGTCCCAGAGGGAACCCTCACAGCTGCTAGGTCCTAGCTAACTTTGCTAGTTTAACATTAGTGCAACTGTGCATCACTATGGCAACACATGGCAAAAAATAAGAAGAAAGAAGGGGCTTCTTTGCTGCAATGAAACTCCAAGACAGAGACATTTTTTTGCACCATTGCCTGTTACACCAACAGAGAGCCCTGAGCCAAAAATATACAAAAAACAAAACAAAAACAATGTTCAGCTGATAACTCTGAAGGCACTTCAAATGATGACGTCCCGAAAGCCGTACTAGAGCTATGAGGTCAGTTTGCAGCTTTAGAGCAAAAAATACCTAAGAAAACAGAGGTCATCACTGAAGTTTGTGATCAACTGAAGGGTGTGAAAATACAAATGCAAGAGGATAAGAAGAAAATTAAAGCCATATCAGGGCAGACTGTTAAACAGCAGAGAGGCGATGAGGCAGAGTGCTACAGGATACGGTGGACATCATGAAGCTCTTTGCTGTATTTACACCTGAAGATAAAGAAAAGATGGGTTGCCTCATCCACGCTTTACACAGAGTTGGTGTAGCCCACTCCCATCGGCCTGTTATCTTTCAGTTCATTATACAATATTTTAAAGACAAGATCTGGAAGATTCCTTGAGAGAACTAAATACTTAAAGAGCAGAGGAAGCTACTCAAAGAAGATCTAACACACATTGGCAGGATGGAAAAGCTTCCAGGGCCCTCACATTTACATCAACTGGAACAAAGTGACTCGTTTAGGTTGAATTCCCTATAACAGAGACAGACAATTTTTGTTTTCTCTCTAATATTGTGAAGTTTGTTTTATAGACATCGGCTAACTGTTCAGTGTTTGAGTTTGAAGTCACTGCATTAATGTTCTCTCAATGCAGAGGAATCTGCAGCACAATACGAAAAGTAAAGGAGCTTTTATATTTTGCAGAGGTTTTATTACAGATATTGTTTTTCTGTGTGAAGCCCATTCATATAAAAAGCTCACAATGGAAAGATTCAATAATATTTTCCTATTGCCCAAATCATTCAGATGGCATAGCAATGTTGTGAAAAAGATTTGATGCAGATATTTCTGGGAGTCTATTGTGTCATATGAAGAGTGATGGATTATGTTAATTATGAAGTTGGACAGCTTGCAATTTAGTAATTGTGTTGTTTATGGACCAAGTATTGCAACTTATGCAAAGAACACTTTACAAATTTTCTCTAAACCTGGATGCCTTGAAAGTAAAATACAGTGACTCCACTATCATCATAGCTGGTGATTTTAACAATGCTCTAGGAAATATTATGAGCCTCCAAAAGTCACATCAATATCAAGTCTCAAACCTACTATATTCCTGAGTGCAAATGATCTCTTTCAGGTTTAGTTTGTTATGTATTTCATTTTAATTTATTTCATTATAGG
The DNA here is from genome assembly GCA_037039145.1 of Fundulus diaphanus. Classification (NCBI taxonomy): domain Eukaryota; kingdom Metazoa; phylum Chordata; class Actinopteri; order Cyprinodontiformes; family Fundulidae; genus Fundulus; species Fundulus diaphanus. The sequence goes on from CM073124.1 coordinate 37,948,354, forward strand.
CAATTGCCAATGTGGACTATACCAAGAACCAACCCCGGGAACACTCAAAGCTGTTGTAGCTGCAGAGGGTGGACCCTTGCTATGTTAAAACCTTTGCATTAAAACGGGATGTCATTAAAGTTCATCTGCGTAAAGGTTAGTGACCCAATACTTTTGTCAGAATGGTGTAGATTACAATACCAATCTTATCTACTGCAGCACTTAATGTAGATACATAACATACATAAAACAGAAATATCCAGTGTCTGCACTATCACGACAAAACTCTAAGCTCTGTTCAGCAGCTTTAATTATTCTTTGTAAACTATTAAAGTAATTGGATTCAAAATATCCAGCATATTGTCAAACCTTTTTAAATTGCGGTGGATTGACATGTTTGCTGATGTACAGGAGATCATAGTTAAAATTTTCTGCACATCATCATCTCATCAGCCGGTTGTAAACAAAGCGAGACAAGACGTACTGTTTCAACTGCAAATACAAAGTGCAACCAGCCCACAAACAAATCCAACCGTGTCTCCCCAGGAAAGGAAGAACTAATTTATCTCTTCCTAATTTATCTCTTCCTGTTCAAGTATCAGTACAACTCAGAGGGTATAGCCTGGATGAGTGATTCATATGTCTTTACAGATTTTTATTCCATTTGCACAGCGCAGTGTGGACCATAAATCCTTGAGATTACAGCAGAATTACGTTCAGTTTTTATGCCCTGCCGTGGTTATAAATGAACAAACTGTGTGTCACTTGGCAACAAAATAAAATCTATCTCTGCTTCTGTTCAGCGACAAAGCCAATATGTTCTCATACTGGTTTGCCAGTGAGTCAGTGTCTCAGAGGAAACTTGACTTCACAGCAACAAAACACAGTGACATGTCTTTAGAAGAGCGAGAAGTTGGCAGTGGGATTTTAATCCCACAGTCTACAATATGGTTATGTGTGATATACAGCAACAGAGCAGATAACGTGTGAGCAGAGATGTTGAACCATTGTTCAATAAATGGTTTCTTAAAGAATTTGAATAATACATTCTCAGCTGAAAATCATTTCCACTTACCCTTTTCAGCTCTTTCTGACACTGAATGTGTCTGAGCTGATGACCTCACACTCACATGGATTAATTCAGTTCGCCACACTAGTAGCATCAGTGCCCAGTTTTATGCTGAGTCTAATTTCATATCTCAGTTCTTAATGAGCTATTTCTGAATGTAAATAAAGTGTCTTTTAATTTGTCATTCCAGGAGACTGACTTTGTATGTCTTTGGGTCCTAGTTTAGCTTTTTTGTTTGATTATTCTTTTTTTTTTGTTTTATTATAAAGACATAACATTTCTTGTTCATTGCATTTGGAGTTGGATGGATAGTGTTTGTCAACAGCAATTTTGAAGTCTTGCCATAAAATGGGATTTAGGTTCTGAACTTTTACTGGATTTGTCCGACACATGAAGATGCTTTGACGTTACATCTGCCGAAGCGAAGGATATCCACGGCATGATATTTGCCACCATTTTTTACAGTGGGAATGCTGCCTGCATATGTTTGATTTGCAATATTAGATTAACATCTCTAAATTATGATTTCTGTAACCCCAAAAACGTAGTTTTGATCTTATCTTACCAGAGAGCCTTTTCTCCACTTTTTTATCTGACATGGCTTAAGGCTTAAGACAAACTGCAAATTGTACAGTTTATGGCTTTCCTTCAATGGCTTTCTTCGGGCCCCTTTTCCAAACCGTGCCATGCCACAAATTAGACAACTGTCTTGTCACCAACTTTTGCCACCAGAGCTTACGTTCTATGCTGATCCTCCAGGGTTGCCTTGATTAATGCTCTTCTTGCCCAGTCAGTTAGTTTAGATGGACGGCCGTGTCTTGGTAAATTTGCAGTTGTGTTGTGGCCTTTCCATTTTCAGAAAACAGATTTAACAGTGCTTCTTGAGATATCCCCAGTATGGTATATTTTGTAATCTAATCCTGCTTTAACCTTATCCACCACTCTATCCCTACCTCTCTGGTGTCTTTGACTCCATTACGCTTTTTAGTTTTACTTTCTAAGAAATGACACAGCTATAGAGTTTGTAGAAACGTAGGTACCATCAACACAAAGACAGGTTTGGCTGTATACGATAAACTTCTTGGTCGGACAGTATATTCTACAGGAAGCGACCATCAATCCGATCACATTTGAAGCCGGCTCCCAGAGTGGATAAGTCTGAAGCTGCCCCCTGAAGCGGCTCCGTCTTGGTACGAATAACTTGCTACACGCTGACATATTTGCGCATGCGAGCCAACGTAGACCTCGCCTCTTTTTTAACATGCATGCGCAAAAAACAACAACAACGGTGGACTTCAGCATTATGGTTGTGTGTTTAAGACACTTTCAATTTAAAGGTATACTATGCAACTGGGATTGATTTTCCAGCGAGGCGCCCCCCAGAGGGCGAAAGTAAAAGTGCACTGTCGTAAATATGCTCAGCTGTTCTCCTGGTTTATCCGTCAAACCAGGCGCGGTTGTTTTGAGCTTAGCAGACAGGCGAACGCAACGAATACAAAAGTCGAAAAAACGGCAGTACAAACAATGACTAACACAGTGAAAGTATGAACATGCACACAGAGAGAGAGAAACCATTCCAATGCAGTGTTTCCCCTAGGAATTTGCTTACCGGATGACCGGCGGAGGGGGGGGGGGGGGGTGTAGAGACAAGTCGCGCAGCGGCCGGCGGAGCGGCCGGGCGGGCGGGCGGGGGAAAGAGACAAGCTTTGTGCGACCGGCGGAGCGACCAGCGGAGCGGGCGGGCGGGGGAAAGAGACACGCTTTGCGCAACCGGCGGAGCGACCGGGCGGGCGGGGGAAAGAGACAAGCTTTGCGCGACCGGCAGAGCGACCGGCGGAGCGACGGGCGGAGGCGGAGCGGGGGAGACAAGCTTTGCGCGCATATTGAGTTAGTTTTTTTTTTTGGAATGTTGGGAGGCGGTAGCGTGAGGGAAACCCTACAATGTTACTTACAATCGCATCAGCAGAAACGCGAGGTCCGCGTCAGCCTTGCAGCCTTCTCTGTCTTTTAGCTCTCGCCATTCGGAAAAAGCTTGCCCGATGTTCACCCGTGTACGACTCTTCTCTCTATCCAGAGCCCTTTTCCTCTTTCTTGTCTGCTCCGACATGGGCTTTCGCTGTTTTATCGCTGGTTCCGCCATGATAACTGCACAGATATCGCCACTGCGCTAGCAACAAACATGTTCTCGCCGTAAAGCAAGACCGACTCTCGCGATCTTGCACGAGATTCTGAGTCTGTGGGCGCGGGCCGAGGGCTCCTGCAGTTGCAAGTGCGGTATTTCCCCCACAAAGAAAACCTTTGTTCAACCTGAAATGACTCATTTAATCATCCAAAACGGTATGGAACACATTAATTAACTGAAAAATGTTGCATAGTGTGCCTTTAATTTCAAATTTTCATTTTAAAGTTACACATTTTGCTAATTTTAAACTTACACATTTTACACACTTACACATTTTGCTCCTCTAAGGTGTTTGTGAAGACAGCCTTCTTGTTGGTCCACACAAATGCCTCTCTACTGTATTTTTTGTTTTCTCCCTGTTCTTCTTCCTTCTACTTCCTTCTTTACTTCTCTGACAGCATTACTGCACCACTCAGTGGCACGGCATAGGTATTACATCTATTAAGGTTCGTCTGGCTTCCTGCAATTTCTTATTTATGCTCAAACTTTTCTGTCCAGATACAATATTCATATCTTTATGAATGTAGCCTTATAAATTGTCATTGATGTAAAACTCTCTTTAAAACATCACATGGATCATACACATAAAAACATTTAGGCTAAAACTACGATTCTCTTAGAAATAGCTTACGTTTTGCTCTTGTGGCTCATAAACATCTTGCGTCTGCAACCTTCCTACAAGCTAGACTTTGGTGTTGTATTTACGTGAATGCCCCAGACAGCTCTCTACACAACTTGGATCTTGCCTGTCATGTAAATTTGCTATTTATAGCATAAAGTAAAACTCTCAAACACCATACACTATACTATCAGGTAAACTGGCCATCATTACCTCCCTATCTACATTCTAAGATGTCTCAAAGACAGTGTAGTCACACCCTACCCTCCCAGGATTTTATTTATTTCTCTGTCCCTTCTGTTTTGCACACAGTTTTGGGAAAAGACCTTCTCCTATTACTATCCATTATGCTCCATCTTCCTGATATCCAATGTGACAAGAACTAAAATTGTCCAGTTTGATACCTTTGGGACATTTTAAGCACATTTTACAGAAAATGGAAAAATTATAATTTCAACTTTGTTCTTGTTTTAAGTGTTTTTAATTCTGTTTTATGATTAATGTGTTATTTTGTGTAACTAATGTCTTGTGTCTCTGTTAGCAGGTATCTCTTGTAAATGAGACCACCAGTCTCAATGAGAATACCGTTATAAATAAAAAGGAAACAACACAAAAATAAAGATATAAAGACAAACTCTAAGGCCTTCAAGGAACAGACGTATTCACACGGTGATTAAACACACAGATGGGTTAGGGGACTTCTGAAGAAAATTGGTTGCACTTGATTTTATTTGGGAATGTCAGAGTAAAAAAGGCTGAGTACAAATGTACATCACACTTTGCAGATAGATATTTGTAAGAAATTTAGAAAACAGTGCATCCCTTCCTTTCAAGTACCAATTTTTTTGCTAAATTATTGAAGTTTGTGCTTGTCAACAGACATCCAAGGGGTATAAACATATTGGCAAGACACTGCGAATGAGGACAAATCCATATTTATCAGCTTCATAATTACAAGCAGTCAGTACTATAACAACAAATAAGTCTCACTGGTTGGAATGCCAGAGAGAATATATTGGACCTATCATGGGATTATGTGGAAATCTATTTCTTTAAAGTTTTGACTTAGAAAAATTGTTCATGATGAAGTTTAAATGATATAGCTTTAATGACATTTTTCCTTGACATTTTTTTTTGCAGCGGAAACTGTTTGTGATATGCAAGTAAATGAGGTTTCCTTAAATGGGAGTGAATTAGTCTTTTTTTTTCTTTAAATGTGAAACAGCAACACAATTAAAACAGTCCTTTGAAAACCTGCTTTGTAATTCACTTCCTCAATAGAAGCCACAAGTTTAGATTATCCATTTGAAATGTGATGAATGTCAGTATTAAATCAACCCGACAGTTCCTTTCATTTCCATTGAGGGGTTGTTATATAAAAAAAACAACTTAATTTTTCAGTGTGAAGAAGAAAAAGAGATCTGGCATATCATTAAGGAGACACCACGAGTGAAAAGCCATCTGGAAATAGCAACAAGTAGCTAATTAGTGCAAAAATAACAGACCCTTCCAGCTGCAGATACAAATAATGGTGAATTCAGCTTCTTTGGGCTCACAGCATAAAGTCCTCACTGGTAGTTAATGAAAGCATTTTCTCTTTGAAACTAATGGAGCAGCGTGATCAGTCATGCTTAAATCATTGTGAACTAAATAGCAATGAAGCGGTTAAAAGACAAAGAAACTATTACTTTGCAATAAATGTAAAAGGTGTCAGCTGCACAAAAAATGTAAAGAAACAGATAAGAATGTCCAATAGCTTTTAGCACTGCACAGATGGAGTACCAGACGATTGTATGTGATTTTTGGTTGGTACGTTAAGACCATGTTTCCTCAATTGGTGGGACCTACCACTGGTGGTAGTCGAGCTGCTTTTAGTGGTAATCAAATGCAAATTAGGTAAAATAAATCTTTCAAAGGTAAATACAAGTGAACTTACTGTGGTAGAGGAAGGCAGTGAGCCCAAAACAGAAGCTGGTGGCTATATATTCAATTGTCCATTTTGTTCTTAAGTCCAAACTTAAATCTGGAAATGAACCCAATAACCCTGCTGCAGTCCCAAGTTCAAACAGCAGTGGGAATTGCTAATTGACTTGCTCAGTTAACAAGCTAACACACTGTTTGTAGTGATTAACAATGCTTTTCTCTGGGATTTTGTGCGATCTACAACGTGTGTGAGTGAAGACTGATGAAATACACACTTTCACTGAAAATGAACAGTTTTATATTTCATTAATCATAAAGATTTAGATGCAAAGCAGCCATATTGGATTTTGATGTTCAACTTTAACTTGAACGATTTAACTTCTGAGTTAAAATGGAACAGATATTTACATCACATGATCCCTCCCATCCATCCATCCATCCATCCATCCATCCATCCATCCATCCATCCATCCATCCATCCATCCATCCATCCATCCATACATACATACATACATAGCTTCTTTATCATTGGAGGGTGAAGGTGAGCAGATCAGTTTTTATTAGTCGTTCCAAAGACAAAGCGAGTGTGGAGACGTGACCATGCTTTCTCTGTCATCACACCAAAACTATGGAATAAATTACATTTCGATATCAGGTGGGCCAGCTTGCTTTCTGTTTTTAAATCCTCTCATATTTTCTCATTGGTTTCAACAAGTTGGAGATTTTGACTTTGGTGGTTTCATCATTTGCTTTATGTACACGTTTTATATTTTTTGCATTTATTTATATTCATATTTTAATTATCAGCAGGCTGTGTAAAGCTCTTTGGCCAACTGAGTGATGATGGTAAAACTAAGTACGACAAATGAGTTTAAAAAGTGAGAATGACATTGAGTAATGGACACCAGCAGAACTTCTGGAGACAACATACGGTGATTATTGATGAGTCATTAAAACTTCATATAAAAGAAGCACATTCGCAAACCTTTGTTATGGCCTCTTGTGGTTAGGTTGGACAGTTACCTTTCTTGCAACACTAACTGCTGAAATTGAACACCTGAGGACCTGGTAAGGCCCACAGCTTTTTTAAACTCTGGATGCCACCTAATCTGTCTCCACAGGTATGCTGCTGCCTTTTGCTTTGTAGGCACACTGCAACACTACCACTTGCATTCTCTACTCATGCACACCATAGACCACTGATTTCATTTGACTTTCTGGCTTCACACTGATTGTTTTAGTTTTAACCTTAGTATGATTGAAATACATCTCAAAATTTAGATAACATCAAAATTTCTATAAATGGTGTGTCTCCAAGTTAGGTTGCTTTCACACCATTATTGGTGGACTTTAACTTAACCCCATTTTGTTTCCTGTGGGTGTTACTTTAAATGTGAAACAGCAACACTGTTTGGATATTTCCCAACAGGTGGTTTTGCCATTAACTCAGGGGTGCTGAAACAAAAGAATGACATACTGTTTAGATTTCTATGTAAAACATTTTTCAAAATCACATGACCTTTTCCTTCCTTTTTATACTCATCCACTACTTTGTAGTGATTTTCTGAGACATAAAATCCCCGTAAAATAAAAGTATGTTTTGGTTTGCATCTGGACACGATTTTAAGCCAGGCACAATTTACTCAACACTCATTTGGTTTAAAATAATTCAAAATTGCATATTTTGGACTCATTTGAATTATTTCTTGCTAGTTGTAAACTTACATTCTTGGACTGGCTTGGGATTATACGTAATTGAAATAGAGCAAAGGCCCTTTTTTACCCACAAATCTTCCCCTGCAATGCAGGCAGCATCATGGTAAAACATTAAAACGTTCTGGGGTTTTTTTGCACTATAAAGCTATGCTGCTTACTGTTATGTGAAAACATTGTTTTGAGGCTGCTATGGTCAAAGAGAATAATATATGATGGTGTGAGATTTTTAAAGGAAGAGCTCAAATCTTAGCCGCAGGCTCTTTGAAAAATATGATGGTCTAATTTAGTAGAAAAATTCCTTAGCTTTTCCTGGGAGAAAGAAATTAGGAAGTTTTTTTTGTATTTCACATAATCAGTGTCTTGTACACTGTAAACTCCAATTACAGCCCACTGTGTGAACTTAATTTGCTGCTACAGATCTGTCAGCAAAATGAAGGCCCTGTGAGACAACGTGAAAATGGAATGATCAATTCCCTTTGATCTCAAACGCTTATGAATGCATCTGAACTGTGCAGCAAAGCAAAGTTTTGCCCTACAGCTGGGGACATGTCATAGTTTTACCGTGAACCTTTCTTATGTTGTCAAATTGTATCAAAAAGAAAGCAATGGATATGTATTACAAATATAAAAGGAAAAAGATTTCTTCTTTTTCTTTGGTGTTGATTTAAAAAAATAGCAATAACATTTTCATTTGCTTCACAGCTTTATGAACACACAGTACCCTCCACATTTGGTGGCACCATTGCTTAAGGCGTTCAAGGGAAAGTTAAAATAGATTCATCTTTTATTGAGGAACAAAAATTGCATTATCAGTATTTTTTAGTGAAGTAACAAATCCAGTGTTGTGAATTAACTGTTCTTTGCAAAATAATTGTAAATGTGAATAAAGCAATTTAGGTTTTTTCATATTGTACTTTTTAAAGTTAATCATAGTGTTTAGGAAATTGTAACAATGATCGATGACATATAAGCCCGTCTATCTGACCCTTTCTTCTAAATAGGAAAGACAAGAGAATATATCATTCCAAATAATGCAGATATGCATTCATCTTCAAAAATCAGAAGATGGCTACATACAATACTGTAACTATGTGCCAAACGCATGACCAGACGTATCACCTTTATGTGTCAATGGCACTACTGTGCGCAGCTTTAAATAAATAACAACCCAGTGTTGCCTTTTTGGCCGCTCAAACTTTAGTGTATGCATCTTGCTATTGATATTTTGGACTGTCAAAAAATCTTGTGGCACAGACATTACTGCTTGGAGATTAATACAAACAAAGAGGGTCCACTGCTATGAATACTGTGTAAAAGCTACTAATATGACTCGATAATATTACTTAAATACATATTAAATAGTTTCAGCCTTTACTTAGCTTCCTGAACATTTGAAGAGCTCCACGATGAGGCAGTGAGACCGTTCTTTTCTTATCAACTCAGCTAATAATTAGGTAACTACTTGGAGGCACACACAGACCATGTATAGAGAGCAATGAACCAGCCCAAGATGTATTAGGAATGGGTGAAGAGACAAAGTGATTTCTCTGCATATACTTTATTCAGTCCTGACAATGGAGTACGCTGCTCATTTTACACCCTTTGTCTCAGGACACACAAACTACATAAATCTGGTGAACATTATAAGCAATACACACACTTCATTGCGATGACATTACCTGATATTTTAAAAAAAATGTTTTTTTATTTCACATCTGGACCCATGTAAATGCTTTTTTGCATGGCTAGAAACAACAGTAATAGTAGGTTAAGTAATGGTGTGACAAAGGAAGGAAACAAAATGCTTTTCTCAGTTTACTGTTTCCCAAGTTGATTGTTATTCAGTCTGACACTATTTACAGTGAATTTCTTTGTGTGCCTGTATTTCTATTAGTTTTCTGCTGCCACAGTTTTGTTACAATTGTAGTTCAGAATCTGTTGTGTGAATTTAAAGACTGCAGCATAAACCATTCAGAGAAAAAAAAAAGGTTAATACTGATGCAAGATTTAGTTTTCGGCTCAAATAAAAAAAAATAGTTTTGCTATGTTAAAGTGTTTGGCTTTGTAAGTGGAACACTTTGTATCTCAATGTGTTTTTAATCAATGTTGTCGGCATCCTTCTGTCTCAGGAGACAATGGTGTAGCTTCCAAACTTTGGTTGATCTGTACTTCCTTTAGTGACTGTTCAGACCAACCTATGAGCGGCAGTCTGCCCGACACAAAATACTATGTAATAGTTCAGGTAGTAAATAATAGTAAAGTTATATTCTTTTACTGTTTGGTCAAATTTGCTTGGGCTCTATGTCATGATCTCCAGGTGTTTGTATTTGCTTTTCTGTTTGTATTTTGTCTATGTCTTTGTTGTTAAGCTTCCTAGTTTTGCTTCCTTTAGTTATTTGCCTATTCTTATTCTTAGGTGTTCAAATGTTTTGGGTGTCTTCATCCTTCTGTTATTTTCTGTTTATTTTTTCTAGTTGGTGCCATTTGAGTTCATGTATTTAAGGATTGTGCTCTTAGTTTCTTCTTTATACATTTTGTTGGATTCCTTCTATCCATTTGTTTACTTTCAGTTCCTATTCATTATGCTTTCCTCCTCAGCTCATCTGTTTTCATTTATCCCAACTGTTTCTCATCTCCTCCTCATTACTTTCACCTGTTCCTGTCTCATTTTTCTCCATACCTCCATCGGTATTTAAACTCCCTGGTTACATTGCTCATTTCTGGTCTCTTCTGTTTGATTTCTTGCTCTCTGTAGCATCGTTAACATGCTCCCTCTAATTCTCTTATTTTCACCATGCCAGATGTTCTTTGCCCTGAGCTCATTTATAAGTTTAATTCTGTCATTGTTAAAATCATTGTCTTCATTATGCTGCTTCCGAGGTCCTGCCTGCATGTGGGTTCTGCTAAAACCTCACAGTTGTTACAGTCAACTGCATTACTAAGTCGTTTATATGAACTATTCACATATTTTATCATCAAAAATGTGCAACGTCTGTTATTCTTGTTTGTCGGTTAAACCAAATGTCTCAATGTCCTTACTTGAGCTCTGGCCCTGTGTTTTGAATTTGAATAAGATTAAAATGTAAATAAACAATTCTGTGACGATACAAGCATAATAGTTATGTAATTTAAATAGAATATTCCACATAGACTCAAGGAGCATAAAAATAAATGTATGAAACCCTCAATGTATTATGATAGGGCAATGGGTGTCATTACTAATGCTGTGCATTGTATGTGTGACGGTCTTCGTGAGCCTGCTTAAGCTGGGTGGTTGCCTCCCACTAATATGCTCCTTATGGTATCCTTCCAGGTTCCAAAAACATTTATAAACATCTAATTTTATTAAGGTTTTAATCTCCACCATTTCATTTCTTCTTCCTTTCTGCTGCTCTTTTTGAGTTTGTTTGATTTAATTAGTAAAAACCAGTTACGACACAGATGTGGGAAAAAAAATAAAATAATTAACAATAATCAAAGGATTTTTATTTTGTAATAGTTTAGAGATTTCATCTTGCTCAAATTCAGGTAGGGAATACCAAATCCAAATAGGTATAAATACGGTGTTTTTGATAAAGAGATAAGCATGGTTGAATTTATGAAAATATGCTTGGTATCAATCTGGGCACTCTTGACTGTTACATATTCATCAGAGTGACAGCCTGTGACAGCCATTATTATCTCATTTAACTGCCTAGGTTTACTTTTAACACACAAGGACATAAGAAAAGTAGAAAAGAACAAGATTTTCGTTATGCAAGTACGTCGACACATGTAAAAGCAGAGAGTAACTAAATTGGGAATAATGTTTATACCTCAACTGATGACTTATTGTCCAAAAAGCATCCACGTTATAGGTGATAATATTTCTATTAGAGAAAGGAGCCTGAGGCTCAAAATGTCCTCTGCCATACGGGCATCGTGTTGACAGTTTCTAGTTATTTAATTTGCTGTGCTAGCCCTCTCCTTGTTGTTTATGACTCCCTCTCTCTCTAGTGTGACACACGGGAAGTGACTTTTGCTTGCTGGATGTTTTCTTTAATTTCCCTCAGCTATAGTAGTACAATTATTTCCTTGCATTACCTTAATAGTTATCATGTGTCATAACTTCTGCTATAGTAGATTAAATACAAGAGTGAATAGGGAACAATGAATATTCTCCACATCTGTATGGTTGATAACCAAACAGACAAAGTCCTGTTGCTAAGGGATACAGGAAATGAATGCATCCAAATGTATATATAAAAAGCCCTTTCATACATAACAGCTCGAATATAAACATTACATTTATAGTAGAAACCTTTCAATCACAACTGACAGAATATGTAAAGCATCTTATCTTGATATATTTGCATGTCTCTACATCAGACTCCAAGCTGCAGCATTCTTTAACTGCTTTGATCCAACTTTAACTTCATTACACTGCCAGAAAAAGAAACACTTGTAGAAAGCAAAACAATACAACGCAATGCTTTTTACATGATCCTTGATTGAATGTAAAGGGGCACACTTCAGACCGCGTCTACTTGCTGTAACCTCTTTACAAGACAAAAAAACATATTTTTATGACAGCATATAGAATTTGGTTTAGTGTAAAATGCACTCTAAAATTTTGTGGAGACAAAATGTTCAAAATCATTTATCTTCTAAATCTTTTTCCTCTTATGAGAGCTCGTCTCTAAAGAGCACTGACTTCAACTTTTGTCTTCCTAATAAGATTTTGCTATTCAGCATATTCTGTGCAGTCTTTGTTATATGATTGAACAGGATCCGTCATCCCGTTTGCAGCATTAACTCAATATTTAATAAGAATAAAACACAGTTTTTGTTAAACATATTAATTCACTGGCTGTGACTCACAGCAGACAAGACTAAAATTGAATTGGGAGATGTTGAAGGGTGCAGTATGATTCAGCTTCCCCCTATTTAAATAAACTGTCTAACCAACAAGTCCATTTTGTGATTCATCTCGTTACTAAACCTAATTATGAGCTAACAAATTATGTGTTCAACAATTACTACATTGTTATTAATTTTAGTACTTTGGCAATATAACTATTTTTTCTATGTGTTGATTATTGGTGCAGACAATGCTGTTCGTTTTTATTACAGAACCTGAAATTACACATAATTATGTATTACATTTTTAACCACAACTAATTTGTCTCTAATTTATTCAAACCACATAGCCAAAAGTGACAGGCTAGTATTGTATCTAAACTTCCAGTTAGGAAAACACCTCTCTCCACTATACACTGAAAGAACTGACCTGCAGTAATACATCAAGATCCTTTATTTATTTACTGAAACATATTAACTCTTTAGTGACCATACATCTTGGGGACTAGGTTTAGTGCATGAGATTCTGGGAAGTTACAGAAACTGCTTACATTCCTGAAATTATACATCAGATGAGATGTACAGTGAGTGTAAAAAAAACAAAAAATTCTATTGTCTTCTAATGCCAAGATTCTTAGGTTAAAAAATTTGTTAAACTCACCTCAAGTGCTAAAGAACACACAACACAGATGTTTTTGTTTTAACAAAAAAAACATTTTTACTTTCACAATCTTGTGTTTTTCTTTTTTCATTTGTTAGACTAAACTGATTGTCTGGGGATTAAATCTTAATGTTCTTTGATTGCCCCTGAGAGGTTAGAAAATTAGCTGAAATAATTGAAGGGTAGGGTAAGTAGGGTAAGCCGGCAATATTACTTTCAGCTTCAAGCATCCTGCAATTTGAGGTGAGTGAATCTTCATGAGCGCAGACAGCAATAAGTAACTTTAGATTAAGCAACGTTATTATCGAGCAATGGCTGTGAAATTTCAGTTACAGCAGGAATGAATCTGCAGCAGTGGCAAACGTGTGTGATGCATGATGTGAACGAGCCGCAGCACTCATGGTACAGAAAATCTTGACCTTCCCAAGACATCCGTGGCATCTGGGCTTACATTGTGAAGACATGACGAAGTATAAGAAGCACAAAAAAATGTTTTGGTTGAGAAAATAACAGACAATGTAAACAACTGTCTCAGATAAAAGTTATGAGGTGTAAAAATATTTAGGACAACATTCTTTCCAACCTGCTACACATGGTGGGAAATCCTTCTGAAATGAGGGCCGATTTAAGCAGCTGTTAGCATGGTTTTGCACTGAAAACTATTCTGATGAAAGTAGATAAAGGACTTACTACTGCAAATAGAACAAACTGTTCATTATTTTCAATGAACGGCCTGTTCTGAACATTTTCACATATTCTCAACATAGGCCTTGAGAACTAGGACGAGACTGTATGTTTATGTATACGTGTCAAAGAGAAGAGTTGAGTTGATTTATTACAAAGACCCCACTTGGTTACTTGGCCATTGTTCCCCTGACAAACTTCCCTACATTCAAACATTTCAGGTTTTTACTAAATATGACATATTCCCTCATCTATTTTTCAAAGGAAATTAAAACAATACATTCCCAACAGTGCTGGCTTCTTAAGAAAAGGTAGAACATTGTGTTTATAGTATTAGTTTTGAAAAAAAGGGGCTGGCCAAAAAAAAAGGGAAAAAAGGCTAATGGTCAGAACAATAAGATAGACACTGACGTAGGAAGACTTCCAGTAAAGAATGAATATCATAGGATTAAAATAACTTAGTTCTTGTACTTTGAGGTTGTTTTTTATAATAGATTTTTTCTGCCATAGATATTTGGTTACTAAAAATGTATCTACTCATTTATTTAAAGTCTTTAGAATATATTCATCAGCAACAATTTCACAGAAGCTAATGAGGCAGTATATCTATCTATACATATCTATCTATACATACATATATATATATATATATATATATATATATATATATATATATATATATATATATATATATATATATATTGATTGCAAGCCCTCAGCCTCCCCATAAATCCTAATTCTAAAAGACAACACACATATTTCAAAGTGTGCTATTTCCAACAGTACACCTGCTTCTGTTGCTGTTCGTGGCTCCACAATTTGTTAAGTCTGCCACAGCTGGTCGAGGCACAGAGAGGAGCAGCATCGGTTTTCTCTATGAAGGCAGGCTAAGTGAGGAAAAAACAGAAGTGCAGGTGGCTGCAGACTTAAGGGCTGCAAGTTGCTGCCCTGCTTCCATCACCAACCCTGGACTGATCAAGCACAGCTCTAGTAACTAGGGTAACTGAAAAACTAAACTATGCTCGGACATTTTACTCCAACTAATGCTGATGTGGTGGTGACTGAGCTCCCAAACAAACATTTCAGTCACACTTGCATGCACATAGACCTGTCATTTTAATCACATTCATTCAAGCACCTCCAAATGCAAATAGTGAAGCAATATGCAGGAATAAGCAGGCAAACAAAAACAGGAAAAGCTGGCATTCGTTACCTCAGTGAGCAAAGTGAGGTATGGTTCCTGGGCGAGAGTCAAAGATCATTCTGCTGGTGCCATCTGTCAAGCAGGTTGGCGAGAAAGGCTGTAGAGGCAAGTGTCCTCTACACCCCTTCAGTTTCAAAACAAAGTCCCGTGTTAGATCAAAGCCGTGAGCCAAGCTCCAAAAGCCGGGGAATCCTCTCCTGGTCTTGACGCCAATCTGAAGCAGCTTAAATCCCAAATGAGAATAAACGAAAGATGCACCTCTCTTCTCTTCTTACACCTGTTCTATTAGCCACAATACACAGCCCTACGTCCGTATGTCTCTTCTGTTTCCTTCTCTGCTTTTTTTCCTCCTCCCCTCTCCCCTTTCTGATCCCGCTCCACTCACACATTCCGCTCTCTCGCTCACTCTGGCAAAGCACACTTTACCCGCTGAGACTCGCACAGACACACAAACCCTGTCCTGTGCCACAAACATATGCAAATATCAAAGATAAGTAAACAAAATGACTCTCACACAAACACATTCAGCTCCCACATACAGCATTTGTAGCGATGGGGCTTACTTCTGCCCACAGTTGCTGTCACATAAAACAAATATATCTTAAATTTAAATGTGTTGCTATCATTAAGATGATCTGTAGATAAAAACTGGAAGCCCCGATGGCTGAGATAAACACAGGGTTGTTGCTTTTGCTGTTAAAAAAATAAAGATTCTCACACGTTCTGCCAGGCGAGTTGTGTGTTAATGCATCACGACAGAACTGAGGAAACCACTGCTGGTGATGTAAAAACCAGTATCATGACAGACTTTAAAGATTGTGTTAATTTCATGAGCAAATCCTATTTTCTCATGATTACGTAAGAAACGGCACATAGGATGTATGTGTGGGCATGTCTAGCATGTATGTGTGCACGTGTGTGTGTGTGTGTGTGTTTAACAATACAGTGTAAAGCTACCCTAAGCGTAGCTGCACACTCTCTAAAGATGTTCTATTTTCAGCCACCCGTCGTAATGCACAACAGAAGAAAGAGGACAGCAAAGCGCTATTATGAGAATCTCCCCCAAATCTGCCCCCTCCTCCTGACACCACTGCTGCTACCTTCTTATCTTCCTCCCTCCATGCTGAAAGCCTCCGCACTTAAGGGGGATCAGCGAGGGGGGGGGGGGGGGGGGGGGACGTCGCTGTCTAAGAGATATAAATAGTCTGCAAGTGACCTGATCCATTGATGCTTAGAGCCACTAATGGCAGTTAGCTATATAAAAAGAAATAACAGGAGACTTAAAGCCCAAACTGGTCTGTCAGAAAATTGTTATGCAAATGCATTAAAGTTGTTTTCTTGGAATTCTTAATAGGTCTTTTCCTTTTGGATATTTACATATTTTCAGAGGCTAAAGACAAGGTTCTTTTAAAAAGGTGCTGCTGGGATCAAAGGCGTACGTGCCGTTTCATTTTTGGGGGAAACACAAACAGAGGTTTCTCCTGCACTGCTGAACATTGTGTGGCCATGTGTGTGTGTGTGTGTGTGTGTGTGTGTGTGTGTGTATTTGTACTGATGCTCAGAGAGAATTTTTTTTTCTTCATATTTTACTTGCAAAGTGAGGACATTTTGGAAAAGTGAGGACCCTGTCTTGGTCCTCACTTTTTTGGGACACTTGTCCTGGGTTAAAGGTTACGGGTTAGGTTAGGTTTAGGACTAAAATGTGAATTAGGCTTAGGTTAGGGCTAGGTATGCACTGGTAATGGTTAGGCATAGGGTTAAGGACTTGGTTAGGGCAGCGAAATGCATAGAAAATGAATAGAACTCAATGCAAAGTCCTCAGTAAATATGTAAAACATGGATATGTGTTTGTGTGTGTGTGTTCTTGTACTTGCAGCAGAGTGAAAACGTTTTTTGGTCATATGACCAGTACAGTGAGGATTTTGCTGTAAAGTGAGGACCGACAAAAGGTCCTCACTTTTTCTCTAGGCTAGGGTTTAGGACTTACTTTATGGTTAGTTTTAGGGAGTTAGGTATTGGGTCAGGGCTAGGCCATAGAAAGGCTTGAAAATGAATGGAAGTCTATGGAAGTCAATGCAAGATCCTCACTATGTACATTAAACAGGGATGTATGTGTGCGTGCTTACGCTGGCAGCTTAGTGACAATGTATTTTTCATATTTTATCACAAAAACTGAGGATGAGGGAGAGTTTGTAAAAACCTTCCAGCAGAAGCCTCTTGGCTTTATTGGGGGGGTTACAAAACACAAAAGACTCATTTATGATTATAAAGTAAAGCACAACAGCCTAATCAGTAGATTAGGTCAAGGTTTTAAAAGTATGGCTAAAGAGAATAAGAAGCTTGCAGAGTTGCCACACATATGCATTCTTCAGTCGTATACTGCAGTACTTAAACTATATTATAATTGTATAAATAAGTAAAAAAAAATGTTTTGTTCAAAAACTCTTCAGTGTCTGAAATGAAATGAAACTTCTACAATGTGTGGATAAAATATATTTCTGAAAATGTTTTAATCTATTTTATGCACTATTGTGAAATCTTTTGTAAACAATCTTTTTTCAAGGAGTTTTCTAGACCAGTTTGCTAGATACCTTCTCACAAAACTGTTAGATTCCAACAAAACTGGTGAATAAAAAATAAAACATGTCTGTTCAGTGGGCTATGATTATACTGCTTAAATCATACTATATAAAGCATACCTAATACTAAAAATGTGTATTCTTGTTCAGTATTAGTGAGTTCACGGCATGAACAAGAATTTAAGGTAGAATTACTAGGGGGTGGGGGGTGTAATCTGGTAACTTATGCTGCATTCATGTGCAGCTTTACTTTTTCACTTTCATTAAAAATGGATTTGGACTACAGTTAATAATGTGACCTTTATCAAATAAACCATTGTGTTGGTGGGAAAGGGAAAAATAGTAGCTTGTTGAGCCATGAATGATGGAAACCAGAGACAAGCTCAAAACTGATTTAGATTTTTTTTCTACGTTTGCAATCTTTAAATAACAATATATTTCCCTTGCTAGTGCCACTGAAGGGAAATTTGTCTCTGCATTTAACCCATCCCTTAGGATGCCACACTGCTCCCCAGGTGCCACTCAGTGTGGCACCTGGGGAGCAATCTGGGGCTAAGGGTTTTGCTCAGGGACACATAGTGGCAGTCTGTGGGGATCAAACCAACGCTTTAACCACAAAGCCACCACTCGCCCATTTCACAGTCTTTGTTCATCATTAATAACAAGAATATATATAGAGTAAATGACATCTAATAATCTATGCTTTTTCCTAACTAACATAACTGTTGACAAAGCGTACATTCGAGATATCCACACAAACAAGAGCGAAAACCGTTTGCCTCCGGTTCAAGCTGTTGCGATGACCCGGATAACTTAGAATTTGCATAGGCATTTGAGAAATATGACAGGAAATTTAATTGAACATGGTTAAAATTTTAAGTACTTGTAAAGTCTAAATTTCTAAGTAAAAAAAACAATAATTCTCCTGGCTTCTGACCACATTGTCCTGTTTCCACTGATTGTAGTCAAAGTCATCTGAGAACTTATGATGGCGGCAGCCGGGTAGTTGATGGAAAAGTCTGCAGTATAGCGGGAGAACAGCAAAAGGTGCAAGCACAGTTTCTTGCAGGGCATCGTACTACAGACCAGCCTGTCAGAAATAGCCCGGTGTCCTGAAATACTGTGGGCAACCAGTGAGGTAGCCCAGAATCCACTGGGACAGGTGGTCTTCTAAACTTGGTAGCAAAAGTGTCTGTCTTCCTGTCTGACTCATGAAATTTTTCGTCAAATTGCTGCGTAATTCGGAGCTATGCACCACAAGGTGGTCTGCCGGCCCTATTCACTTCAAGCAGATCTAATCGCTATGATGCGATTTCACGTCGGATCAGATGGTTTGGTGTGTTTCAGCCTTTAATTGAAAAATTATTTCAACTTTGGGTGACATAGAAATAATTGGTAATGTGTAATTTCAGTTAAATAAACTGACCAGTCGGGATTATTGAATCAGAGCCTTTTCAGCAGATACCTGACCAATTATGATT
Source organism: Fundulus diaphanus (assembly GCA_037039145.1). Lineage (NCBI taxonomy): Eukaryota > Metazoa > Chordata > Actinopteri > Cyprinodontiformes > Fundulidae > Fundulus > Fundulus diaphanus. The sequence goes on from CM073124.1 coordinate 37,967,290, forward strand.
AGCTTGGTAACTCCGCATAAAATTAACTACCAGAGTTGCTTTAGCCCCAAGCATTCACACAAAAGTAAAAGTAAATTCCTTCTCTCACAATATTTCATAGTTCTTGAGAAGGCTCAAACACTTCTAGGTATGGAGCCCTCTAGGGAACGGGGAAATTATTATTTTTTTGCCTTACCTCGCAATACTTTTGCGTTCCCTCGCAAAAGTTTTTGCGTTCCCTCGAGGTATGGCTGATTTATTTGTTGTGGTCTCTTGTCATTCACACACAACAATAAACCGCGAGAGCCGACGTGAGTTTTGAAACTGCAAAGCTTTGTCTTAAGCGGAAGATCAGACGTGCATCTACACAGCACAGCGTTCACAGACCAGTGTGATGCATTGGCGCGCGTCAGAAAGCTATGGTGCATTCAGGAGCATGGGACATTAGATTTTTCAGAATAAAAAGCTATCAGATGTGCATAATCAAAAAATAACAGAAATACAATTATAGAGCATTCAGTATTCCAAGAAAGCCCACACTGTTTCTGGATAAACACATTTTTGTATAAGTTAAGTTCTGTTCCGTTTTATTCCTCTTTCCTTGTAAATTTGAAATGTCCCATACTCTTGAAATGCGCCATAGCTTTCTGACGCTAGCGAATGCATTGCACTGGTCTGTGAACGCTGTGCTGTGTAGATGCACGTTTGATACAAAATCTTTGGATTTAATGTTGTTCATAACACCCGTAATTTTGTAAAAGAATCTGCCAAATAACCACAGTTTTTTTTCCCACTAGAGGTATATTAAAACGTTTTGGTATCGTTAATTTAAGAACAAGTAACTGCGTTGTTCAAATTTTAATCCGTTTTCCACGTCGATATTCAGTTGTACAGAGCAGGCACGCTCCCGCGACATGGGATGCATATCTCGGCAGGCATGCACTTTTCGGAAACATGCACTTTGCGAGGGAACGCAAAAGTTTTTGCGAGGTAACGCAAAAGTATTGCCCATGTCCCCTAGAGGGCTCCGTATCTAGGCCATTAGATGTGTGGTCTTCAAAAAAAAACTATGATCTATAAAATAGAAACCTCAAACAGCACAAACAGAATCTTTAGAAGGACAAACATTGGACATTTGTCTGGTTAACAAATTACATTTATTTGTTTTTTGGACTGTTTCTGAGTGTTGGAAGTAGCAAAAACCTGAAAATTGAAGTAGCAAAAACAAAAACGTTTGCTGAGCAAAACAGCACAAAGACTGGAGAACCGATTGACACCAATTTTGTTTGATTCAGCTGATGTGGGCAGGCTGGTTGACATTTTGACCTCAAAACAAAAGCAGCACAAACTAACATTTTAATAGCACCAAGCAGCAACAACTTCACTCACATACTTCATTCTCTTCTGGTTCATTGCTTTACTATTGAATATTTGACAACCCAAACATTTTTCCAACATTACTTAAACATATCACAATTTTAGTTTCTTATAATTGCATAACCCTTTCTGCATAATCTTAAGCATTGCAATTCAGCAGCATTGTAGCTGGAAGGCCTAAGCATTGACAAATGCTGTATGTGATTAAAAAGAAAGACATGCATGCAGTTATCTACATGCACAAACCACACGTGAAGCAACAGAAGAGCTCATTCGCAGCCTTGGATGAAGAATTTTTAAATGAAGCAGTGGACACCTGTGTGGCAATGTGGCTGCCATGGGCCGGGTCCCCCACATGCTGTGGTTGTGTAGGGACTGTTCATGTCCACAGTTTTGTGCATGCTCCCTCCTCCGCTTGCTTACTGATTGTTTTAGATATAAAAGAAGAAGGTCAATATTTAAAGGGTAATTAATGGACAGATGCTGGTGCTCACAGTGGACATCATAAAAGCAGCTTTGGAAGATGAGAGGGTGGGGAATATGTTGCAGTTACTGACACATTTAGCTAAATAAGTGAAGTAAACTCTGTGCTCCGAGCTCTACTTAGCAACAGATCATCCCAATCATCTCCTTTGTAATATCCTTGTAGCTTGTGGGGCTGAAATATGAGCTAAAACCTTAGCAGCAAAGCATTATACTGAGAGGAATATGTCAAATTTATATCTGAATGTTCTTTGACCAAAAAAACCAAAAGATGTACAAACAAGAACTCGTAGCCACTTTAAATATCTTCATTGCTCTCTTCAGCCCACTGTTATACAGATTTCATGAAAAAGAAAATGGAAAAAAACTTACTGGTACAAAATAATGAGATGGCTGTGCAAATTCTCAGTTATCCAGGCCTTGGCAACAGCGAACAGGCTTAAATCGGAGGCAACCAGGCTTTCCCTCAGAAGTTTTGCCAATTTGTGCCTACATACACTTTCAGCATAATAATGAGAATGCATATAGACAAAACGTTGGCAATTACCTAATAATCCTAAATCTTGTATTGTATCTGCGGTAGAAAAACCTTCTTTTATCGACCTTTGGTTACAAGATGACACGAGTTGACAACTCTAATATTTTTTTCAAGTTTCAGCACTTTGTCATATTAGTTAGGCAAAAAAGAGAGACAATAGAGATCAGCATGCCTGAAAATACCCACCACCACCTTCTAGAATCTTTTTGTTGTTTCGATTGCACGTTTTGGGACACGGGATGTGACTTCACAGGTGGGAAAGGACTCAGAGTTGGTATGTGAGGTTGAGGGTTGGCCTCACTTGCACACATAGCTCGGGCTCTGAAACCTAACTCCTGGAGAGGACCTAGACTCTTCCCTGCTCGCTGGCCAAGCGCCTTTTCATTGGAGTTTTCCACACTGAATTAAAGGATCATCTCTTTAACACTTCGAGTTGCAAGAGGAGTGTTTTCACTGTTGTATTTGCTAATGCAACACCTTGCAATACCTCTTGTATGCTCAGGTGAAGACGGAGGCAGGGCTGTCAGTAGATCGTCATCTAGTAGTGCGTTTGGCATGACAGACCTTGCATGCCATCAAAGCTCATCATACCAAAGTATAAGCCATGTCATTCGGAGAGAGCTTGGAGTAGAGCCTGTGCTCCTGCGGATTGAAATTACTGTTTTTTCAAGCGTCTGATCAAGACTCCTTGTGGGCGGCTTCCTTTGGAGATTCGGAGGGCACATCTTCCTGGAAATAAACCCTGGGGCAGACCCAGGTTACAGTGGAGAGATTATATATTCGTGGGGCCTTAAGGAACCCCTGAAGGTCCCCACGAATGAGCTAGAGAGTGTCACTGTGTTGAAGGATGTCTGGGTTTCCTGCCTGGATCTGTTGCCCCCTGCAACCTGACTTTGGATAAGCAGAAGATGGTGTCAGAGTAAAAGGGGGCTGAATATAGAGTTAATGCCACAGTTTTCAGATTTTTATTTGTAAAAGAAATTGAAAACCATGTATTCCTGTCATTTAAGATTTGTGTTAGTTTATGACATAAATGTCCAATAAAATATTTAGGCTTGTGCTTGTAAGATGAAAAATAAAGTTTAAGGATACTACTTTGGCAAGACATTGTATGGTCTGTTGGTTCAGTCCATGGACAAAGCATATTCTAAACCGAAAACAGGAGTTTGCAGCTGCAGCAGGAGTTTTTTTGTTTTGCTTTGGTTCTATAACAGCCACACAGTTCCAAGAATGAGACAGAACACATTAAATATTTCATATGTTTCAGGCGTGCCGCTGTCCTGATTCAAAGGCTTACAAATCTGTATGTGATTTCACACTATATGGGCGCTGACAGTGAAAGCGCTCTGCCGAATGTATGTGCTGATTGGTCAGGCCACCCCACACATCATCTGATAAATAGGCTGAACTGTAATTTTTCTGGCAGGCAGCTGAAACTCCTGCATCTCTTTAAATAGGCTTCATTCAAAGCTTGTCTTTTATTTCCATTGATTATTCATAACAACAAGGCAGTACACTTAAAGCATCTCTTCCTTTTCGGCATGTCTGTCCCTTGTGAGTATGGCTAAAAAGCTGTTTTCATTCTCATTGTACATATTCTATATAACCTCCCGGGCTGGGGTAGATAAAGCTGTCTGTGCGTGCATGTGCTGAGAACCGAAAATAGTTTGGTTTCCGTCAAGCAGACGGGTTAGACCCTGTCCCGACAATGACCCAAGCTCCTACCTCTGTTATAAAACAACCTTTTCTATCAAAACATGAGCCCTCTGATGCTGCTTGCAGTACATTATACCCCAACAAGTTGCAGGGGCAAGGAGTAAATCTGTTGTGCCACCATGTGGACAGCGAAAGGCAACACACCAGCAGATGCAAAAATGAAAAGAAGTGAGGAAAAAATAAATCTTCCAAGAATTCACAATAGTTTTATTTAAAATGCTTCCAATATAAACCTGATACCTTTGAATGTTTCTCTGCTTTCCCCAGAGGACAGGGAAATGTCCCAGGCGGGTCTGACCAAACCACGAACGTGAAGAATTTTTTGTTTTTGTTTTATCTTTGAACGGCACCGGATGCAGAAAACGAGGTGGAGACGAAATCAATTTAGCCGCATTGTCTCAGTAGCTGGGGCCCTTGGGTGAGCTGGGCTCCATGGTGATGCCCTTGCAGGAACAATGTGGTGTCGATTACAGGAGCAGTGAGGCAGGAGACTGGAAATGTAATTACAGGTGTTAAAAATCCTTATCTTTATCTTAGTATAAAACAGAAAATTGTCATTTAATGCAGCCGCTTATCTTTTTCAGATTTTTAGGGTTGTCATTGAAGTGATTTGCTTTCGAATTTGTCTTTAAACCTTTAGGACTACCTAGGAAGGCTCCAGTAAAACCTATAATTATGTGATGAAACAGGGTTAAACAGGGATTCATTTCACAAAGGTTGTACCTCACACTAATACTTTTAGGTTCATTAATACAATCGGTGTTTCATTAAAAAAAGACCATAGACTAAGAGTGTTCATAAACTGCTGATTAACCTTGAGCACTTGCACCAGCTTATTGGTTGATTAAGAATAGGATTAGGGTTCAATTCAATTCAAAAATGATTTATTAATCCCAAAGGGAAATTAAAGTTTGCTATAACTCATTATACAAGTTTCTTCAAAGAGTTGCTGATGACTGTGGGCAGGAAGTCTCTTCTGTAGCGATCAGCGGATCTGAAGAAGCCTCTGACTGAAGACACTTTGCTGCTGTATGATAGTCTGATGAAGACAATGCACAAGGTTGTTGCAAACATTGAAGAAGCTTATCTTACTCAAACAGTACTGTCTACTGTACACAGCCTCTTGTCCATCTTTGATACACGCAATGACTGTAGAGTCATCCAAGCATTTCTGCTGATGACAGGAGTCTGTCTTGTGCTGGAAGTCTGAGTGGTAAAGAGTGAAAAGCAATGGTGAGAGTACAATCCCCTGTGGTGCTCCTGTGGTGCTCCTGTGCTGCTGACTACCTGATTAGAGTCTCACAAACTTTGGTCTGTTTGTCAGATAATTTTTGATCCATGCAAATACTGAGGCCTCTGCCCGGGTCTTTTGGGGTAAATCAGGTTGAATTGTATTAAATGTACTGGAGAAATGAAAAAAAAAACATGACCCTAACAGCGCTGCCTGCTTGGTCCAGATAAGAGAGGGTTAGTCAAAGTATGGGTAGGTTGGCGCCTTCTGCTCCAACTCCACAGTAATAAGTAAACTGCAGCGTGTGCTGATATGTGTTTATTTCAGGAGGACCATTAGGAGTCTTTCTAGAACCTTCATGATGTGGAATATCAGAGCAACAGGTCCATAGTCATTGAGGACTGATTGTGGGTTTTCTTTGGTACGGGAACATGAGAGGATGTCTTCCACAACATGAGAACCTTTTCCTGGGTCAGGCTGAGGTTGAAGAGATGATGGAGAATCACAGAGCAGCTCCCTGCAGGCCTTTAGGACTCTGAGGCCTACATCATCTGGACCTGCAGCCTTGTCCCCATTCAGCCTACTCAGTGTCCTCTTCACCTGACTTCCAGCGACAGACAGGCAGGGAGGGAAGGCAAGGGGAGCAGTAGCATCTCCTGATTAGGTTGAAGAAAAACATGTAGAAGTAGGTCCATGGTTGAGGTGGAAGATAAAATATTTGAGGTGTGACAGGAAAGCTGTCACTCAATGGAGGGTGGAATGTCAGTATGGCTGGTGGCAGGAGAGGAGGATGCTGAGCTTAGAGTTAGACTTAGACAGACTTTATAGTTATTTAACTGCACATTCACAATGTACATTTAAGCAAATGTTTGTTGCAAGGCCCTGAGTAAAAACACAAGAAAATAGAGAAACATTATACATCTAAGTATTTTTCATTTGTCAGAAATGTTGTGGCAAACCAAAAAGACATTTCACATGTACAGAAAGGTTGTCTAAGACGTGAGTGTACTTCTGAACTGAACCCATTGAAGAATGTGTTGAGTTAATTGGCTTTGTTCAGATTTCCATCTATCCAATCTTCCTTCTTGAAGCCTGTGATATTTGTCATCCCTTACCACACATTTCTGCAGCTTGTTCTTGTATGCCTCCTTGCTGTCTTGCCTCCAAGTTGGTTTTGGATACTTTTCAACCTCCCTGAAGGCTCATTTGTTTTTGTTTAGCAGTTCCTTCAGGTCACCAATTATTTTTCCAGCATGGCTGGTCCAAGATGGTGCCGCGGATGGCTGCCTGAGTGCTATCACACTGTAGTTTGCTGCTATTCTGCGGTCACTTTCACCAGAGATCAACTAGTGAGAATCCGGCAGTGCTATCTGGGCAGGTTTTATCGATCCAGATTTTTTTTTCTGAGATCCCTGTTGGATCCTTGGTAGCTCTGTTGTGGGATTCACCAGAGATGCAGAAATGCTCGTCATGATCTGTGCACTCTGCTCTCATTTATCCAACTAACCAAAGTCCACTCCCTGGTGAACAAAACAGACAAGCTGCTCCTTTTCAGCACAAGGGCTTATAATGGCATTGTAGACATTTTACATCTACTGAAATTATGAACACCAGTTTTGTAATTGGGCATAGATTAAGAACCCAGTGAAAACAATAATCTTGTTTTTGCTGCAACCTTTATTATTGGCAATGGCGCCACCAGGGGGTTGCCAGGGGTGGCCACGGCCATCCCGTGTCATGTCTTGGCCACCCCACTCGCCAGTGTAAATTGTACTAGCATCAGTTTAGCATTACATCCCATTGTGCAAAGCCAGCAAGGCAGCCGCTGTTCTCGACCTTCTATCGTGCTTTTATTTTTGTCTGCCAGTATGTACGTTCCCCTAGTAATTGTTTTGTTTTTCAATAAATTGATAAATGTACCTGCAATGGACTGGCGACCTGTCCAGGGTGTACCTCGCCTCCCGCCCATTGACAGCTGGAGATAGGCACCAGCACCCCTCACGACCCCTATAGGGATAAGCGTGTTGGAAAATGGATGGATGGATGGATGGAATAAATGTATGCCTAATTCCTAATATAATTACAAAAATTAATCAACTGTACTGCTATTGGTTTATGCACATTGGATCATTAGTAACATTAGAAATCAAACAATAAACCAAAAGATAGTAGGCGTTTACTTAAGTCTTTAATATAGTTTCTACTGGCATCTTAACTACAACAGTTGAAGAAAATCCTGAAATTATGGCTTTTAGTTTTAGTGTGCCACCCCAAGAGTTTAAGTGGACCCATCTGGCACCATCTGCCCCCCCCCAATAAAACATTCCTGGAGGCGCCACTGATTATTGGTATAAAGTATCATTAATTGACCTAGCATGCCAGAAAATCTGTCTAAATAATTCTAGATATTGAAATAATTTTAGTAAAGGAATCTACCTTCATCATTTGCTTATAAAACAGAGATGGCAGTTTCTTAAAAAATGATAAAGGACTTAAACTTCTTTTTTTTCTAGAGTGTCCATGGTGGAGTGAACCAGAAGTTCAGGACAGGAAACTACACAGTACAAGAAAGCAACTGCAAGGTCAAATGTCTGCTCTTCTTCCTCTGAAGGCTACAGTCCTTTAGTGTATGTGTCACCCTGCTGTGGATTTTTAATGAGCACTGGTGTCCTGTGCCTCTTAGTCAGTTGTGCTTAGTCACTCTTTTGCTACGGAAACATATCATTTATAGGCTTAGCTAACCAGTGAAAATTTAAGATATAAAAAAACAAACAAATTGTGTGATATAGTAGTTAGTCTCATCTACTATTGATACTCATTAATATTGGTAACCCTGATAATGTTTCATTTATGCACTTGTTTCTGGCAAAGATGTAGAGTTTCAAGCTAAGAACATCGCAACTTGCTAATTACCTAAAAAAAAAGTCGGGGGGAAAAGGATGTACCCAGAAACATTGAGTAAAACCTCATACTTTGACTGTTTTTAACAGCTCTCTATTATTCATGTAACATTTAGTCAGTTGTACAGGTGCTACATTTCAGTGTTCATCAGGTGGGATGTTTCAGCTCTGTTTATCTGCACAAAATACCGCCCAGGGCAGCGTTAGTCATTGCTATTGTTTTAACAACAGTGCAAGCATCCATGTTTTTTCCTACTGTCTGACAAGAAGGAAACTGGAACGCAAAAAGGCGGAAATTACGTAATTTGTGACACGGTAGTTCCGACCTTTGAGGCAAAAGGAACGCACCATCAACTACCAAGATGTGTTAGTGATGGAATCAAGCTCACAACAAAAAAAAACTAGTAGCATCAGATTTTTATTATGAATACGGTATTCAAAGATTTGTACTTTTACAAACTAAACTTGCAATTTCCTTTAAAAAATGCAATTGTTAGAATTTTCTTTGCTTAAAAGCATCCAATCAAATTTCTGATTCTCAGTAAACAGATTTAGATCTATGTCCTGTAACATTTATAGGAGGCTTCTGGCTTAGTTCACATTATGTCATGTTTTGTAGTAGTTTCCTGATCCAGATGCAGAATCATATACAGAGTGTAAATGTAGACGGAGTTTCTTCAGAAAGAAAATGACAAAGAATGAGCACAACTAGGAGATGATCTTAAATTGAGTTCAAGTAAGAAACCATAAACAACTACTAGAATCACTAGAAAACTCGAAGAACAAAGTTTAACAAGAGCACAGGGGGCTTGACTAAACCAATAAACGTTCTTCATCAGGCAAACAGTGATCCTCCTGCAGCTCCTTAGATCTGCAGTAGTCTAATGAGTGTAATTGCAGATAGGTGATCTGTGTGCTGCAGGGTGGTGACGCCCTCCAGCAGGGATCCTCTGTTCAGAGACAGAACTGAGACATGCACAAATCACACCAGGATCATGACAGCTTATGCCTTGCTTGGGTTCTGCCTACTTGGACCTTCAAATGATTTTGAGCTGTCAAATATCGTACAGTGTAGGAGGTATGAGATTTTCTTCTGAGTAATATGTATATGTGCTTCAAAATTACTGTCTTCCAGAGACATGAAAAAATAGTAATTAAACAAAAATCTTGGGAAATTGACAGTAACAGACATATTCCCACAGAGATAAAACGTAGGTAAGAAATGTCAGGCCTAAAACCTTTGGGTTCATAAGATTTTATAAAAATATGTATTAATGTAAATAGTTTTGGACTTTATGTGACAAAAAACATATGGGCTATTTTGTAATATAAAAATAGGGATATGACAGACATTAAATAGTCTCGATATATAAACTAAAGCAACAAATTCAATATTGACCATGTTAAGATATGCAGAAGAGTTTTTAAAAAAGGTCTTCATAGCTTCCAAGAAAGTTTCACAGAGCATTCAGGCAGAAAGTTAAATAAAGTGCTTTGTATCAGTGTTAGGAATTGAAATAGACAATTTATGGATGTTTTCTCTCAGTCCTGTGAAAGAAAGCTAACAAACGTTTGAGAAAATTGCAGCTCTATTCACATTTTGATTAATTTAAAGTTATTGATAGCACTCTCACAATGTAAGGACTCTCTAGTCACTATTACCAACGATCTTCCAACTAATAGTTCTTCAGGCCAAATTTAGGCCAGATTTAGCAAATCTGGAAAGAAACCCTTAAACCCAGATTTAGAAACCCCTGTTCCAATGCTTTGATGTCATCTGTGTTTGTGGATTATTATGGAGGGTTGGATTCAGCTGGAATAAAGAAAAAGATAGATTTGGGAACTAAAACTTGGCTGCGGCTCATTTTACAGTCAAAGCTTTTGAGTGTGTCCTCATTAGCATCCTCATACAGAAGCCGGCTTCCATTTAAGCCACTGCAGTGGAGAAGATGGTTGGAATTAGCCACAGCACACAAACTGCAATCATTTAATAACTGAAATCACTCTGTCCCCATTTCACACAAATATACAAACAGCTCACATACTTGTAATAAAAAAATATATAATGTTAGCTAAGGCCAATAAAAGACGTACGGTAAGCATGCAAGTATGAACTACATTATAATGTGTCTGTGTTTTACTTTGTACACTGGTACTATTTATCCACTAACCACTGACAATACAACTGTTTTTTTCTCAGAAAAGCTAAAATACAATAATTATTTGAGAGACTAGATCGAATACAGGCATTGTAACATGGTGGTATTACATTGGCAACAATGTTGGTTCAAAACACTTACTTAGAATCGTCATAGGCAAGGATGTCAAAGTAAGTTTGGGGTTTTAATGATTCATTTGAACCGTTCTGTGTTGTGGGCTGCAGGGTGGTGAGGTTAGTAGCAATTTTGCCAAGCAGCCAGAAGCCCCTGGATACAAATCCCAGCCTGGGGTCTTTCTGCATAGACTTTGCATGTTCTCCCTGAGCATGCTCTCTCCAGGTACTGTGGAAAGAAGGCAGAGTACATGACTCTTAGGTTTAATGGTCTCTTAGGTGTGTGTGTGTGTATGAATGTGTGTCTGTATATTGCCCAGTGATGGACTGGCAACCTGTCCAGTGTGTACCCTGCCTCTCGCCCAGTGACCGCTGGGGCTCGGCACCACACCCTCTGCGACCCTCCATATATAAGTGGGTATAGACTGTGGATGGATGGGTTCTTCTCTCAGGGTAGAATGATACAACGACTTCAGTATTCTTGAAATTTAGTGAATAGGTATTGACTACATTTTTGAATAAACACCTATGTACACACTTTGTCCATCTCTGTTAGCTACCAGATCTAGTGAAATGATTCGGAGTCCTACAAACAAGCCATCCATCTCAAAATATAATTTATGACATCAACATTACTGGAGTTATTTACGTTCCCACATCATTATTTGGTCAATACTAGTGCTTGTTTCCAAGGCCAATAGATGTCACAGATATCCAACTTGCCCATAGCGAGAAACGGCAGCAGTGAGGCTGTCTGAACCGGGGTGACATTTTTATTGCGTTATGCTGCCACAGACACAGCCGGCGGGGCTGGCACCACAATTATATAAAACCTAAACTCGAGACATGCTCAGGCACCTGACGAGTGAGCCCATTCAGTGGCGCTCTCAGTGTCCTTCAGCTCACAGTTTTACTGTTAATGGCTGTCATCCACACTCCCTATTAAAGAGGGATTAAGTGTCCTGGTAATGACAACCTTCTTACTTTTTATTTGACGTTTGCAGCAGTGAATCACACCACTAAGAAAATGACCTGATAATTCACTCTGTGCATCAATTTGATCTCTTTCTATTGTGAATGAGGAAAGAAGATGCTGATCTGTGATTGGTTTGATCAGAATAAGCTGCTGGGTAATGTAGGAACAGTCAAACACAGAGGACACGGCATTAGATTTCTGGCCCTGTTAACGTGGTTGCAGTTCGATAACAGCCCAAGCATTCCACCAGCCCCTCAGGGCAGACAGTAATCTGCAGAATTTCAGCCCACACTGAGGGTATGTCATAAGATATCTGGCACATTTCACACTTCAGGTCAATCTCATCTCAGTGAAGAACAAAGATTTTTTTTTCCTTCAGTGCAGAAGCTGTCTTTAGATCATACCACATCATTAGACAGATGCCCCTGGTTCTCGAAACACTCTCACTGAGCTGTGTAATTTGGCTCTGACACAGTTGGCTCCCATAGCTTGTATGCAGTGAAAGACTGATTCATGACATTGGAGGGGCTGATTACTGTTCAACAGAGGAAGACATGGAGGCCTAATCACCATACTGCTGTGGCAGCCAATAACCAGGTTTCATATTCTACAAAGCCACAATTAGAGACTAATTGTCCCAGGTGAAGGCTTCCATAGCAACAGGCAGGGATGTCTGCTTTTTCACAGCAATAGTTCACATGAGGCTTGGTTGAAACTTAGAAATATTGAATTTTGGAAGTGGTTCAGAATCAGTTTCATTAAAACCCTGAAATTGGTTTTTGGATTTAAGAGATTCATCCTATGAATTCTTTCAAAAATAATTTACCCTTTACAAAGTAAAACGTTAGTTCTGTTCTCGGAGTGTTCAAAGAACCTGTACGCAAAGTGTTTACATTTTTTGTTGTTGCAGTTTTCTAATCGTGTTCACAGTCAGCTAAGTTTGGACTGACTGATTTATAAGAACAAACATGCACACATAAGGATTTTACACTAGCTGCAGTTACCTCCATGCTCCTCGTGAATGATCTCCACCTGGTAATAAAGCTACGCTGATGTAGACTCTTTTTCTTCCGTTTGTTACTTCTTTTACTTTTCATGTTTACTTTCTCTACCCACTTGCTGGGCAAACAGTATGGATGGTCCTCCATTACAACAGAAAACGGCAAATAGAATTGTCTACTGTCGTCTTTGCTTGTTTTCTACCCCTCCTCCACCAACAGCAATTCTTCATATAAGAGACACGTGGGGGAAACGCATATGGCTGACAAGTTTGTTCCCCTTCGGCTTCTGAAATCAGAAATGGCAATGCAATATGGCGTCTCCCACTGGGCAAGTATTTCTGAACTTTCTGAAGTTATGAGAACGTTTCATTTTTGATGTGAGGTTATTAGACTTTGCCAGAAATATGTATCTATAAAAGCAATACTTGATGTTTTGCTAATTCAAAGCCAAATTAGTTACACACTGTCCCTTTAATGTCCATGTCTTTTATTACTTTGTGTAGTGTGTTCTGTCCCATACAACACAATTTTGTTGTGGTTGTTGTTTTCACGAAACATTCGTTCAATGAATTGTGGATCTGATTCCAGTGAATGCCGTGCAGTGTGCCATAAAACAGGATTATGCTTTGGGGTGAGGTTAGCATTTTGATTAAAATAGCTATTTTAGAGACTCCATGTTTTCTTTGTCGGATCCTCCCATCTCTCTGTTACATGAATGTCTGGGTCATTAAGAACTGGCTCATAAACTACATAAAAACTTCAAAATTTATAACCTTAAATCTTTTTCTTTGTGATTTAAAAAGATGAAATAGGTGCTTCTAAATTTAAGCAACACCTAGGAGGGGACGTTTTCTGAATGTCTAAATATTCTTGTACTCTACTTACTCGACTCCTGACACTATTTAATGCTTTCACTGGTAAAGAGGATGTACTTTAACGAAGACTGCCACACAAACAGGTTGTCAGAGAAGTGTCAGGAGACACGATTCTGCCTGACTGTTACTGACAGCAGCAGTATTGTACACAGTGGTCTGGAGAACGGAGGGGAAAAGACAGGAGAAATATTGCTCTTTGATGAGTCTGATGAGGATTAGGTGTGGCAAAGCAGATTGCCATGCTGGGATCCGAATGGAGCACACACATGCAAACACACTAAATACTAAATAAAGAAAACACAATGAAGAAAGAGCCAGCTGAAGTAAGTAATCTACAACTATTCAGTTATAAACTGCTTTTTTTGCAATTAGTTTAACTAATAGCTTTCATGGTTTAGATTCCAGTTCAACATATTCATATTCATTGTTTCTTAGTTTATGCTAAGATAATTCAAAACTTGAACTGAGCTATTATTTGAATCTTTGGGTGAATGGAAAAGACAAACACACATACAAAGCAGTTTTTTGATGCCACTAAGTGTCACACAGCAGCTTCAGAGCCATCACATCACACACATTTAAAAACAACACAGCTTGCTTTCAGTTTACCATGTTCCTCCGGTTATACATCTGAAGTTCCACCAGGGGGAGCTTTAAGCAAAGCTTCCCAACAGCTGCACTGAATGCACTGACATACATGTTTTTTATTTTCTTTTCTGAGGTTTAAAAAGTTTCAAGCTACAATTATTTTGGCTGAGCGTTCTATCTATCAACTATAATAATAAAATAATTAATTTTAATATGCAACTTGTCCACACCACCTAGGTTTACACAGGCTCCATCAAAGATTTCCGGTAGCCAGGTTCAAGTAATGATGTTTCATATGTGATTCAGGGCTTAACTCATGTCATTAAGATCTTGTCTGCATCTCAGATTACATGAGAACTATCTCCAATCAACACCAGGGGGTGCAATCATTTTAGGGACTTCTTATACCTAAACGTTTGTGTGGCAATTTACTGTTTACTTTTCAGATTACAGAAGGATGCCTAAAGAGAAATGTGAACAAGTAATAATTGAGTTGAAAAGCTGTCTCAGAGCCAAAAGGTTCCTCATCTCTTCTGCATTTGGGCCAGTTAGAGAGTGAATACATTTATTTCTGACTCAGAATTAAACGATTTAAAGATAAAAAAAAACAACTATCGATTGAACACAGGTAGACTCTACTAATTAGGCGACTGCAGAAGGCTACTGATTGCTGTGCATTTCATTTAGGGATATCACAGAATAGCTTTCTGAATACAAATGCACATCACAAAAAGGACACATTTTTAGATCATATGAAACTTTGATCTCTCAATTATGCACTACCTTGTATTGCTCTGTCACATACAATCTAAATAAAAGACATTGGCAGTTGTGGTAAAAAGGTAAAGGGGTGTGAATGCTATTTATTTATCAAGGATAATTGTTGACTTTTTCATTTGCTGGAGAACACAACTATTACCTTCCTTTCTACAAAGAATCAGAGGTACTTTCAGCATGTAAGAATCACTCTGATCAGGTGAGAACAGAGGTATCTAGCCGTGAAAGGGGAGATTTATGCAATATTTATTCATTGCCTTCTTCAATCTATATGGCTTTGTCCAAATACTGCCAACTTATTTCTGTACTTTCAAAATGGTCTTGAAAAAGTCTCCCCAAATATTTCACTTTAGAAAGCAAATGGTATCCTTTTGTATCTCCCTTTCCAGTGCTGTTTCTTTAAGCTGTTTAGCACTGATCTAAAAAAGATTAAAATAGTAACCAAACTGAATGGATGTACCCATCTTACTCCAGTAAATATACAAATATTCTGTCACAAAGACCTTGCTGTTACCAGCATGTTCAATGACTTTTACTATGACGCCTTAATGCAAGGCAAATTTGTTCCACTTCCTTTAGCTGCTTTTGGTAAAAATCTAAATCAGAACATAAATAGCAAATTAATATTTCTCTTTATAGTCCAATGTTTAACCCATCCCTTAGGGAGCAGTGTGATGCCACGCTGAGTAGCGGACGCAGCCACGCTGAGTAGCGGACGCAGCACAATCTGTGGTGAAGGGTCTTGCTCAAGGGCCCAGAGAGACAGATTGAGTTCCGAACCGGTGACCTTTAAGGACCTCTCCAAGATGCAAAATGCCCAGCTCCCTGACCACCAGGCCACCACTCCCACTGATGTTTATGTAATAGTATTTGATCATCAACAAAGTTCTTCTTACAGAACAATTTGCTTAAATTTGTATGGAGTAAATCGTTCACCTGAAGGTTGATGTATCTCTCCAGTGCTGTGTCACAATTCGCTGCATTTTATCTTAAGGCGTTACTTTAAGATCCTATTTATCTGCTGCAGCCAACATTATTTTTAAGCATGGCACTTCCTTGGTTGTATTTAACATGTCCACTTTTCCCATTTTTTATTCATAAAACATCATGTCAGCATATAAAAGGGCCTAGAATTTATGCCGGGAGCTTGAAACAAACAGAAATTGGGTGGGGATTGAAATTGGAGAGTTTTCAGAATAATCGGCATGACAGGTGGCTGGCTCGGAGAGAAATCAAAAATCCATCTTTTTCTGATCAGGGTGCATTAAGTACAACACTCTTCAGTGACACACACACACACACACACACACACACACACACACACACACACACACACACACACACACACACACACACACACACACACACACACACACACACACACACACACACACAATAGTTGAGGGTCGTACAAAAACTGGTTACTCTAACATTACTGTGGTCTGCCTACTTGGATGTGGCTTGAATCTGGATCTAATAAAGTTATTCATGCTATCAGGATACGGTTTTGAGATAACCTTTTTGTAGAACAAAACTGCCCTGGCACATGTAGGCAGCCATCTTTTCCATACGGTATGCCGTGACATGACACATAAAAAACGATATTGTGATTCAGAAATCAAATTAGACAAAATTGCAATTAGAGCATCACCCTAACTGCAATTTCTAAGGTTTTGTTTTCTTGTTATAAAATTGTTTTATGTTCTTTGAAAAATACACCTATCCATAGGTGTAGTTTTTGTACAATAATTTTTATGCTTGAGCAATTTCCCAAGAAGATCTGATGACTATTGCTCTGGATCATTTTCAAATCCCCAATGAGGATTTAGATGTTTTTATACTTATAGCTCAATAGAACCAGCCATAGTTCCCCTTTGGAGTATTTCTATCTATGGTCTGTCAACTATATATGTATATTTTCCATCTACAAATCTCACATGAAATACAGCTTTATGTAGAAAGATAAAATATCTGATCTTCATACAAGAGTTAAAGGCCAATTTGTTCTCTGCACAAATTTTGAACTACATGCTGTGAGATCATTGCATTTGTGTAATTGACATTGCAGGGATATGGAATAATGTGTAATATAGATATGGATACTGAATGCCCTGAACTGTAACCAAGATGCCCAAAATGCCATTAAGGTAGTACAGGCATGTGAGTGTGAGTTGTGCCTAGGCATGCCAGAGAGGGTGGTTTATGACAGTCTCATCACACATGGCCAATCATGTAGAACAATGAGAACAGAGGCATGAAACAGGGGGTGGAGTAGTGTGTTTTGGCCTTGAAAATCTGAAATAGCTTAGGATAGATCATTTTTATTGTTTGAAAATATCACATATAGCATGCAGCCTGTAGCCAGCTCCATAGATGGATCATTGGGCAAAGTGTGTTATTCATGCATTTGCCACCTTCTCTGCGTCCTTGAAACAGATAAAGACACCATGTTTCCCGTTTGCCAAGGTTTATCCATACTGTGTGTCTTGGCAGTTCGATA
Organism: Fundulus diaphanus; assembly: GCA_037039145.1. Classification (NCBI taxonomy): domain Eukaryota; kingdom Metazoa; phylum Chordata; class Actinopteri; order Cyprinodontiformes; family Fundulidae; genus Fundulus; species Fundulus diaphanus. Next base: position 37,984,503 of record CM073124.1, read on the forward strand.
GATTGCCAACATAATTCTATGTTTCATCCTCAGGTTTTGAGAAGCTTTGGCTCCTAGTGGATGCGCAAAACTAAATGTGAATTGGCTTCAAAATATTATAAGGGTGAGTAATGTTATATTTAGTACTAAAAAAAAGTACTGACACATTCAGTCAGTTAATTACGCAGACAAAGCCTTACCTAGTCTTTTTAGCCCAGTTTTAGATTGTGTTGCTAATAAGTTATTGTCCTGTGAAAAAAAAAACACCTCTGAGAAACAGATGTGACTTCATTGTTAAGGTGAGCCCATTTTACATTAATGTGGATCTGAATTTAAGATCCTAAAAAATCGTTCTGTCTATATCCACTAGCTGTTAGACCAACTACAGGTCAGTTTTACCACTCGTGTAAAAATGTTGGATTTTAAAACAGGCATTTGTAAAAATGCTAAGATTAATGTAGCTCTTTAAAATTCATAAAAAATATTTTTTGCTTAAAGTTATGCATCATACTACTTGCTCCCTGCAGACTAATAGAAAGTCAGTCTGTGGATAGAAAGCCAGCTAGCCAGCCAGCCAGCCAACCAGTCAGCCAGCCAGCCAGCCAGCCAGCCAGCCAGCCAGCTGTCTGTTTAAGGGTGACATCTTGTAGTCAGCCAGTCTGTATCAAAACATTAAAAACTGTCGGTATCCCACCTGAGTTTCTGGAAGGCATCTGTTCAACCATCACAAACATAAAAATAGTCTGTTTAATGCTACTGGTAGATTTACAGGAACTGTATGCTTTGGTCGAAATAAAGACACAGAGTAACAGACACTGCAGGTGGGTCGGACCTAAAACAAAGAATGAAATGTGGAAAACGCGCCTCATACCCACTGCAAGGCGTGTGGTGCTTGAGGCATGATATGTGATGCAGTGGGTCTGTTTCTCTTCCCAACTCCCAAGGAACCTTTGCAATACCAGATTTTAAATACAAATCTGTTGGTTTCTCCCAGAATCTCGAAAATGTGACTCCATCAGGTTCTTTATCAGTAACATAATGTGAAATATATGGTCGAATGAACACAGAAAGCGTTCCCCAGAAACAAAATTCCTTCATTGTTTTCTCAGTCCTCAGGCCTAATTCCAATAGGAAACCTGCAGGTGAGCTGAAAACAAGAGAGCATAAGAGGAGCCAAGACAGCGGATGATCCAGTCTAGTCAGGTTGTGAAGAGGAACAGGCGAAGTCCCCACTCTCTGTATTCTCCAACCTTGTGAAATCTTAAAGGGGAAGACTAAGTGCTTTGTTGATGGAAAAAAAGGGGGTTGCACAAAGTATTACCAACAGTCTGATAATGCTAGGGCAGTGAAAGAATAATTTTCTCTAAGCTATTTTACACATCTTTACAAGGAGTGTTATCAAGTCCAAAGGGTTAGCACCACTGTCATATGCCAATATGCTGTATATAACATATCTTAAACGCCCATAAACTAATACAAGGAAAACCCTTCTTTAACTCGTAAGTCTGGGGTGTAGCTGTGTAATGCTGAAATGAAGTGCTGCTAATATTCATGTTTTCTCATCTTTGGCCTTGCAGGCTTGATTTCTCTGATAAGCAGACAATAAATGTAATTCTTTTTGACAGCTGTCAAATTCTGGTTTAGTCAGCCAAGCCGGTGAGACTGACCCTTCCACAAACACATACGTAAAGCATACAAGTTTCTACTAAGCATAAAAGCTCTGACCTTAACACCTCCCACACACCAGACTTGGCAGAGGAGGGGAGGCTTTGGAGCACTGATAAATTATTCACCAGTTTATAACTCTAGGAGTCTCCCTCATTCTAATTCTAAAGGAAGATGTCACAAGAACGGTTAGGTTGTCATTGAATAGTTTATTTGCAAATGAAAGAGTAATAACTCAGAAGTCGTAAAAATATACATTTTTTTTTTACTTGTGATATTTACATGGATTGTTTCATCAAACGAACAAAGGAAAAAAAAGTTCTTTATTGTTTTAGAAAACCAAAAAAAAAAAAAAAGACAACGCACATCATAAAACAGATGAGAGTAAAGTAAACATAAGTGTTTTACATTTCCCTTTAGTCGAGCCATGCTGAGCCTGTCTGCCCCTGACACTGAAACGACGCGGTCAAGAGGAAACAGCCGACCACACAGAACCAACACACGCCGGTGATGAGCATAGCACACAGAAAAGTGCAAAGTACATGGATAAACATTTGAAATAACTCAAAAGAAGACAAAAATAAAGCTTCAAAAATCATTTTGAGTTGATATATTTACAATTTTAGATTTTCTTTTTTTTATTACTTTTGGTTGATTACAGTTATGTTACATCAAAGCAAAGCATTCCCATTCATCTGCTCAATCGTCTATGACATGCAGGTACCTTTTGCAATCTCTCCTCACCTTCCTTGAGGTTGAACCAAGCCTCGTCTGTCTCCGCTCTCAAAAAGCAATAATACATCACATTCTCTTATACTGACAGACAAGGCCAAAACCACAGATTGCCCTGCTCGACAGCTTTAACCAGAAATAAAACGTGACTGATAGAACGTAAAACACTGTAGCTACATGAGAGTCATTCTCCCATCGCCTACCGCAGGATAACCATTAACCATTTAACGGCACCTTTGAGTGTTGATAACGAGACAATATGCAGCGCTGACGGATAATATTGGATCTGGAGCCGACGCTCTGAGCTGTGGGGCGTGTTAAGACTTTTTCCTCCTGCGCTCACTGAACTGACAAAAGCGACTTAAAATTCATTTGTTGGAAAAAGAGTGAGTTTGTCGGGCCACAAAGGGGGATGCAACGCGAGGGCTCATAAACTGGGGAATCTGCCACCTGAGACGCGCCGACGCTGCAAAGCAAATCAAAAAAGCTTGGAGGAATTTATAAAGCTGGAAGACTTGTCCCCCATCCTCCACCACCGTTGCTACTTTCATCTGTGGAGGAGGGAATCTCAATGACAAGAGCCCACAGCCCTGGCTCAGAACCAATCCTGTTATAACTCTCCTGTTTCCCGGTAGCTCTCTTGTACATTCCCAAGCAAGGAGGAAAAGAATATTTCAGCATATGCTATCAAGATCTTTAAGATGCACCGCAGTGTCTGTTTTAGTGAGCGCTTGCAAGTGCGTGTGTGGTTTTCCTACTGTATCTTTTTTTTTTTTTTTCTCCGTACAAGTGTGTGCACATGTCCTCTGAGTGATGCCGCGTCCTGTTCTGTGCCGCATTTAGTATCCCGGCTCCATCAGTCAGCCGTAATACCTCCAGACATTCGATCCATCAAATTGATTCTGAAGGAGCAGAAATAACAGGGAACGCTTGTTTGGGCTTTTGTTTGTGCAAATGGTGTCAGCTTCTGTGAGGTGTGCTTGGATGTGCACATAACTGCATTCTCATATGCATCCTGCATATGATAGGTGCACCTGTTGATGTGTGCGTATATACAACTTGCAACTGTGTGTGCGTGCGTGTTCGGTGAGATGCCATCAATACAGCCCTGGCAATGTGCATTCTGCACGGAGATAGCAGGAGAGTACAAGTACCCTCCAGAGCTGATGAGAGTTATGAATTATAGACGCTCTTTGTCTCGAGATGCCACCCCCACAAGCAAAAACATGACTGCTGCCTGTGAAGCCAAGTTCAATAGGCATATAAAACTAAGCAAAAGCTAAAATAAACACTGCCAGTCTGCAGTCATGTACACTTAGACAGAGGTTGCCTTGCTTGACTGCATCCTTCGCCCTCAGTGAATGGGTAACAACGGAGTGTGTGGGTGTGGCCCAAGGGCAAATACTGGATTTACATGCATACACCCACACACATACATACACACACGTTCACACGCATTAGCTAACGTATGCGCTGTCATGCCAGTGCACACGCTCACAAGCAACCCTCTGTTACGAACAGAGAAGCTTCCTTGGTCAAATGTGACACTCTGTTGCTAGTTACATTTTTCCCCAATTACCGCTGTGGTTAAGTCATGTGAGAAATCCAATGTGTGAAATCAAACACGTCCTTTCCTGGCAGATGTTGCACATTTAGACCTGAAAAACAACCAAATCCGTCCTAATGATGCAGAGACAAGGGTGATGAGAGTTTTAAGCTTGGACATAACAACACAAGATACGGTGGTAAAAAAAAATAAATGAAAAAAATCCTAATGGCAAGGCAAACTGTTCTGGAGACTTGGTGGGTCCAAGATGCCGCTCTTTGTTAATCCTCATTACTGTGCGTGTTTGAAATAGAAATATAGGCCTTCCTTCAGCTTTGCTATTTACAGTTCTAGTTGTTTTAAACATTTAAATGATTGCTCTGACTATAGATGTGAGCAAATTTACACAGACAGTGCTCCAAAGGATAAGAAATCACCACAAGTGTTGTGCCTTCTAAGTCTGTATGCACAAGAAGCAGCAAAAAAGTTCCAAGTTTTAAACAACCAAAACAAAAGTATGATGACATCATCGACAGAGGACCTGCAGTAGATGACTTCTGCTGGTGTTGATGTTGTCCAGTTACCATGTCTACCCCCTTTGGAGCATTATTATGACTTGGATGAATGAGAAAATGCAGAGAATTGAAACAAGAAGAACCTGTTCCTCCATTTCCGAATTAAAAAAGAGCAACACAATTCTGACTTGCTTACTGAAAAAGTGCGCTCTTTTTGACTTAGAATTTGTAATGATAAATTATAAAACACCTATGTGAAGCTTTAGAGAGAATCCCTAATCTGAGCACTACTTAACCTTTTCTTTTATTTGTCAAATCTGTATTTTAAAGCCCCAGTGTGTAAGATTTTCACACTGGCGCACCATCTGGTGTTGCGCTAAATTAATTACAAAGGACCTTGCCGTTAAGCATGCAATAACTACTATGGAAGCCATGGAGTGTCATAAATGTGACAATGTAAATATGTCCTCAATGTATTTGCTACTTCTAATAGCTCGATGTTTTTTGGGCTTGTTGCTGAACGTGTCCTTGAAAATTCCACCTTTCCAGATAGAGAAACCTGTTTCGGTGAGTAAATTCTTCAGGTTAGTGAATCATGGACAAGGAGTTTCTAAAATACATCCTTCTGTGAAATAGATGTCTTGAGAAACTATGACCAAATCTAGCTTTGTGTACTTGAAACATAATGAAAACTGAACCCCTTTTACAGACATTTTCCTAGGTTCAACAAAATCTGCTGAGACCCTGTCACCGTGAAACTTTAATTGTATGTTTAAAGGCCTGGATAATGTCTGGATGGAAACAATTTAAGAAAAACGAAAAATATGTTAAAATAATATTCTGATGGAGCAATGAAAAAATCCCAAGGTTATTGAGAATAAATGCAAAAGGAATTAGTGAAAAATATTCCTGGCCTTTATTCTGATTTCTACACCTGTTCCTTTTGTTTCAGCTCCTGGCCAAGCTAACATTTTAATCAAGGCCTTTGTCAAAGATCTTTAAAATGAGTTGACTTATTATCCAGTTAATTAAATAGTAGAGTCAAAGCTACTTTATGTTTTAGCTCACCGACCCAAGTGAAGATTGAACACAGTGATGGTCTTGAAAACGTTTTACATTCTTTCTTCCATTTTATTATTATCATTGGTGGCATAAAAACCAAAGAAAAAAGAAAAGAAAAAAAAAACGAACTTTAGATTTCACTTTAGATTTCTCACTTGACCATTTCTTGTAAAAGGAAAATCTCTCCTGACGTCCCCTTATTTTTTTTAAATGAACTGTCATTGTGTGCGTATATCTATCTGTATGTACAATATAAAACAAGACTGATTACAGAATGTACAGTACATAGTCCCGTGGCATGGGATTGCCTTCTCTCCGATCACTCTACTTGGTGTTCCCTCGGCAGCCTCTGTTACTGGTGCAGTTTTTTGTGATATCGAGTGTTTCCTGCTGGTGACCCTCAAAGCTGCATGTGAACAGAGACTTAACCACTGTTACACTGAAGATAAGAACCAAGGGAGGGAGGTGGAGGCTAAAAAAAACATTTAAAAGGAGAGGGATTGCAAAGGCACACTAGATAGGCTACTCACCCTTTTTTAAGCTATTTTAAACCAAACTGCGCTTTGTCTCTCAGAGGATACAGCAATTGAGTTTCTTGCTGACAACAAGCATTAACCAAGCGAGTGATTGGGCGAAACAACAATGAAGTGCCACACCGCATTTAGAGATCCCAGGAGAGTGTCGGATTTGGAATCGCACCCCTTGGTCTCCTTCCTTAGACACACTCCAATTAAATGTGAAAGTCCTGTGCCTTAGTTTGATGCTGTACCCTGAAGGGGGTTCAAAAAAATGGACTCCACCATCTTTGTACATCACACATTCATCGCAACAGATTTTGGCTTTAGTTAAGAAAAGTAGCTGGTAAAAAGAAACAAGAGAAAAATGCCGATCATAAGCCGTCCTGGGGCATTGGTGGCACTTCTTGAAATAAATGATTGGACACATGGCTGTCTTTGACGTTTTGCAACTTGCTCTGGAAGCAGAGACTAAGGAAAACAGAGACAAAAACAAAACAAAGACTCTAGATGCTCTAGTAGATGCTTACCTCTATGTTTAAAGTTCCGCTATAGGTCTAATAAATGCTACTGAATTACTTAGGAGAATATTTGGTTGCAGTACAGGAGTTTAGCAATGTAGATGTGGGAGAGCGATAACAAGTCCGATGAGTTGACTTTGCCATCAGTGCTGTATCCTTCCCACCCCCTCCACTCCGCTCCCTACCCCAGCCAAAAGGTGAGGTAGATGAGGCGTTCCCGAGCCTGCAGAGTCAGTCTGTGGTTTCTCATGGGTTCCTTTGCGAGAGCACAAAAGACCGAGTGCAACGAGGCGGATGATACACACGCCGCACACCGTGTCTGTCCACATGGATGGGCAAAATCGGCCGGGCCCAAGGGGGAGGGGGGGCAGAGCGGTTTGTGGTTTTCGAGCAAGTAGTTGGAAGCAGCCAGACGGAGGCATGGAGTGACATGAATCAGAGAATTACCCCTCCTCCCTGGCTTCCATCTTTATTAAAAAACAAAAAACAAACAAAAAAAAACAGCTTCCCGCACAGTCTCCCACTTTCCCCCTCATTTCCGCCCTACTTATGTTCATCTGGTATAACTGGGGGTGAGCGTAAGTATGTTTTTAGTTTCCTTTTCTCACTCCTTGCCTAAGCCTTTGATTTGATGAATAAATAAAGATCTTCTAGGGGTGCCTTCCACCTCAATGCACACGGTGCTTCTCTGTACCATCCGAAGCAAAAAAAAGAAACTCAGCAAAAAAGTTCAGCCTTCAGCCTTGGGATCATTTTGCATCTCAGGTTTCTGCTTTTTTTTTTGTTTGTCTTTGAATTCAGCAGGGGCAAGCATGTCTTATATTTTTCCCTTTAAATTATGCATTCATTAAAAGTACTTTTGGAATTATAGTATTGATTCTTTTAATTACATCCTTTAAACTAGTTGCATTTCTTTGTTTATGGAAGAGTCTGAGTCTTTGGGAGGGGGGGGGTTGTGAGGCTTCGGAGAAGGGTCGGAGTCTTACATGGCTGCAGGAAAGGGCGTGGCTTTCAGTCCTACACAGTCTGAAAGGCCTTGGTCTGGGCTGGGACCATGAGGGTCGGGGGTGTAGGCCCAGACATGTTCCTGGAGTTGAATTTTGGAGTGACAGGGGGCTCGGGCGTTTTGGGGGGCACCACTGTGGTGTAGGCTGGAGGGGACTGGGGGAAGCCCGGAGGTTGTCCATTTTCTTTGAGAGCTGCCACGGCAGGGGGACGTGGGCGGTGGCCACGCTGAGTGCTGTTGTGCACCATTGACTGGGTGGAGGAGGCGCCAGAGCGCGAACTGCCAGAGCGGGACGAGGATAGGGAGTTTGGCTTCACCAGTTTGGCCTTGGGAGCCTCAGCATCTTCCCTGTATGCCGAGAAAGACAGCAAAGAAACACAACAATATTTATTTGATACAACAGGAAAATAACCCCCACACAATAAATGCACAGCATAGGGCTCGTGCATTACACTATTCCGAGGTCTAAGGCACATGGGACTTGTAGTTTGCCAGGGTCTCATGTAATTCATGAGATAACCCCCATAGCCTCAGAGTCTTCTGAAACACATTTGCATGGAACAATAACATATGCAGGAATCACTAGATCCCCAGACACAACTGTTGGAGCAAACAAAAATGTGCTGAAAACACAATGAAAACTTCCCCAAATAAATCAACTTTTACTGCAGTTTTATCCTGATAACGTCCCCTGAGAAAGCTTGGAAGAACAGCAACATAGTGGCCCACGGTTGTAGACAATGACTGACCATGGCAGCAACCCTCGTTATTTCTTGTCTGATTTCAAAAGAAAACTGCCATAAAAAAGGATATTAAACGTAGAGACAGAGACAGAAATTACAGTTTGCTTCATCTGAAACAACTAAAGCTTTGTGCATTTTATGTTGAGAATGTACATTCTAATACAGTCAAAACACAAAATAATACAAATCGAATGGAACTGATAAAAATGTATGAAGGTGGAGATTTTATCTGCTACAACTTCATACAAAAACTTCCAGATAACTGCATGCAGAGAACAAGGATCTTAAAGTATCACTATAGGCTGCGTGCCATTTGTTGGGGGGGAGGGGGGGGATGGGGGGATCTACCCCCCTCTGTTTGTGATGTCCCCCCCCCTCTGGTCATTCATGTTCTATCCCCCCCCCCCTCTTGTCTGAATAAGTAATATTATGGATTTTTAAAAATTTATATTAATACAGGTCTTGTGTCCTTCACATTTGTAAATTTAATTTTTTGTTTGTTTTTAAAGAGTATTCTTACGTTTTCTCAAAGCGGTTAAAGTAAACTAATACCCACTCCCGAGTCCCGACAGTAGATGGCGCAAGTTTAAAAACAATAGTCTAACCCAGTGGTTTTAAATAGGTGAGGCGCGCCTCCCCTGGGGGCGCCAAAGAGTCACAGGGGAGACGCGAGAAGACAGAGAAGAAGATAGAAGAAGAAGAAAGAAGAATACAGGAGAAGACAGCGCTGCCGCTCAACTCTGGCCGTTTCTCAATTCACGAGAACGCGAGTCCGTACTCGCGTTCTCATCAAGTCCGGTCTTGGCGAGAACACAGGAAGATCGGACTTGACGATAATGTGAGCACGCAGCACGTATCTGTATTGGAACAGAAGCGTACTTGTGATGTCATGAGACGCACAACAGTTCTTTAGCATTTCTTTAACATTCAAAACTATTTATATACTACACCACAATAAATCTTATTGAAAATTTTTTTAAAACAACATTTTTTAATTTTTAAAAAGCCTAAAAATGATCTTGCCGCGGTGCATTCTGGGAAAGCGGTCTGAACGGACAAGTCTGCTCTGATGCATGCTCGATAAAGAGGGCGGGCGAGAACAACATCCGGGGATGTGGTCCATTCTTGCTCTGGCGTTCTCGGCAATTGGAACAGTGCTCGGGCTGAGGCTGATGATACTGTATGTCACAAGCACACGAGACCGCTTAAGAACGCATATTGAGAAACGGCCTCAGTGAAACTATGTAGCGATATTTGTGGCTTCTGTTTGAGCGTGCAGGAACCAATCCAAGCGCGCAGTAGAGGCTGACATTTTTTCAGGAATCCCGCGGGTCACGTGATTCCCACGGGAATCACGCGGGATGGGAGTCAACATTAGTAAATATCACGTGATTGGGACGGTACAGGATTAAATATCAACGGGAGCAGACGGGAGCGGGGAGTAAACCAATAGTAGGTACAATAAACTAGGATCGATGCCAAAAAATGAAATAAAATAGCGCATCAAAAATGTCGGTTCGCCGCCGCCATTTTGTAGTTTTTTTTCCAAGAAACCTAAACTATAATGCAAGTCAAAAGAACTACACGACCCAGAAGCCAACAGTGCTTCCGGTCTATTTTTTCCACCAGCGCTCAAAAACAGAATGGGGGGGACAACCGCTAGTGGCGAACTCAACCTGGAAAAGTTGGATTTGCAACGCAAAGTCAGAAGTAAGGACTTATCTATTAAACTCACAGAGCGACTGTAAAGTTGCAAATATTAACAAACTTGACGAGAGTTGAATGTCCCGGTGTTAACACTCAGTACCCTGCTTGTAAAACGTGTTTCCTGGACTCATTTTCCAATGTGCAACAGTGTAATATTACGGCCAATAACTTAAAACTACTTTATTATTTTATTTAGTATTATTTGAACAGTTGTGTTTTTTTCTATTTTAACCCACTAACCGAACAATGTGTTAACACTTCTCTTTCACTTTTTAACAAAAGTAAAACATGTTTACTTCCATGTCTGGTCGGATAAAAATGAGACGGAGCTGACTGGACCGGCTTTTCCTGGGTCCAGTTAGCTCCGCCTCCAGCTCTGCACCACCCCCGAAAATTAACAATATCTCACTCTTAACTTTTGATAAAAGTTGAATGTGTCTAAGAATGTGTTTAATGTTCGATGAATGTATTAGTTCTGATATTAAACCCTAATTAGTTTGTGGATATTTTTATTGCAAATGGAAAAATACTAATATGCTTGAATGATATTCAACTTTTTCTTTTACTAAACTGAGTTTTTGAACCATTGAGGTACATTATCTAAATTGTGACAGTATTGCCTTTATGCACTTTTTTCTCAATTGAGTATAAATCTCTTGCTCGGTGCATTATTCTTTAGTTTCAGCAATTTGAAACAAAAGTAATTTCATTGTTCATGTGAAACAATTACTTAATGAATTAGTAAAAGGCAACATTGTACATTTTGTTTATTCAACTAAGATAGGCACGGTCTGTTTCCTTGTTTGTTACTTTTATTATTTATTTACTATTATTCCTTTTATTTTAACTGGCCTTTAGCTAAAACAGGAACTTAACTGACCCTTCATAGACATTCAGGTTTAATGTATTGCCAGAAACTTAATGAAGACAACAAGAATGGGAGTGGCGCAGGAGCAGGAGTCATTCTGAGTGGGAGCGGGATGGGAGTGGGAGTAATTTTACCAGGAGTGGGACGGGACAGGACTTTTTTTTCTACTCTGGCCCGGGATTGGGACGGGACACAATTTTTTTCAGTGGGAGTGGGACGGGACAGGAGTGAAAATCCACTCCCGTGTCACCCTCTAGCGCGCAGTGAGACAACTCTCAATGCTCAAAACCGGTCTGGCGCGCGCTCAACTCTGAAAAACTCTTCTCAACCCACTGTCCTCGCGCTCAGTTCCATCTCTGCACGACTTTGCCTTGCGCGCACCTGCTCATTCCACGCACAACACCAGCTGTGCGCTCGCTCGGCTGTTTCTGCGCTCGCGACTTCAAAAACTGTCCACTCCATCAGCCAATCACAAACAGGGGCGTGGTTATCTTTACCTATTCCAAGGGGAGGCTCGCATTCAATGAATTTGAAAACCCCTAGTCTAACCTACTGGGTCTAGCTAGCTACCTGAAAGAGCACCTGCTAGCTAACTATTATTAATAAAATTTTTATTCATTAATAAAACTTTTGAAATGATCCCCCCCTCTGTTTTTTTTGCAAACTGACTATAGGTCTAATAAATGTTAATTAATACACGGACCAGTTTTTAAAAATCCATTAAAAAAACTTTTTTTTTTAGCTAAATAGGAAAAAAAGGTACTGAATCAAACAGGTAAAGATTCCTGCATCTCAAGGAAAAATCTTCAGCTGATGCTGACAGAATCTTATAAACTACAAAAGCATGAGCTTGTCAAAGTATATGACCTTGAGTAAAAATACAGCCCTTTCACTGTATAACGCTAATTATACAAGATATTAAAAACATAAATTGATAATATGATCTAATATTGATCACTTAAACTGCAGAAAATAACAATTATTTCTTCTGCTTCATAATGCATAATAATACATTGATTATTACTATTAGAATAACACTATAACAACTATTTGGTACTGACATGCAATATTAAGAACGAACATAGCATGGACAGCATGGACAATAACAATATTTAGCAGAATTATTTTTTTTAGAACGTAATACAGTTTTGCCATTCTGCTCTATAAAATAGTAAAAGTTTAACAGGCTGATTTAGCTGGTTGGTCTATCCGCTATGGTTGCCGGGTGGCAGTCAGTTACTTAATATGCTTGATTGTTATGGCTTGCCAACTGAAGTTTTAAATCAGTGTTACATCAATACCAAACAGCGGGGTGATCGTAAATGTTTCAAAAGAGACAGTTTTATCTTTTTTTGTGTAAGTGAGGGAAACGTGTTTTAGCTTTAATTTATCCAGCTAGTTGTAGCGTGCAGCAACATGTGGGAGAGGGGTAGCGTTGCATTACTCTATAATTGAGAAACCTCTGGTGACCATAGCACCTTCTCTGGCATCTTATAAAAAATATTTTAAACCATGGGAATGGTTTGAGGAAAAAACTGCTTTATTTAATAACCTTGATAAACCTTGACATCAGTAACTGGCCTCTGCCTAAGATAGCCTGATGGAGATGTGGCTAAAACCCGTGAAAAGGCAAATATTTGTGTCCCAGTTTTTTAGTAAGCCTTGTTTTAAACAGGAAAATGGTTTGAAAAAAAGTGACAGAAGAAAAGAATATTTCAGAACCTGATCTCATTTGGGGTCTCCTCCTCCTCGTACTTCTTTTTCTCCTTCTTCCGGAAGACGAGCCAGATGATTAATATGACAATGAGGACACCGAAGGATATTCCCACCACTGCTCCCGCTACCGTCCCCACATCCCTCACATCTGTAGATGAAAAAAGGAGAAAGTGATGACAGATAGATTTAGTTTCTCTCTCTCTGGTAAAATAATATTCCCTTTTCTCTGTTAGTCCTCAATTTATTAATAACCATTTTACATGCACATATACCCGACAAAGATTCACTCCTTTCTTTTGAGCCACTCTATGTATAATTAATTTAAGGGCATTAATTTTACACCCAGGCCTGAAAAGCATTTCTGCTGAGCTACTAGATCTGTCGAGACCCCCCCACCCCCCGCCACACACACACACACACACGCACACACACACACACACACACACACACACACACACACACACACACACACACACACACACACACACACACACACACACACACACACACACACACACACACATGACCCTGTCAGGGGACTCTGAAGGAATGCATCATTTCTGACAGTGAAACATGACATTTGAAGCAGAGAGGGTTACCAGTGACCCCAGCTTTGAGTTCACTGCATTCGAGAGGAGGGTGAAGGGGAGGAGAGGCAGGGTGGAGAATAAATGTATTTGCTGCCGCAGTTTAAAACAATAACCCTCAATCAGTGTGGCAGTTTGGTGCGAGGTGAAGACTGAGAGGTCAAGTTCCCCACCACAACTCACGCTGCATGGTGACCTCAATGGTGCAGTTCTCCTCTCCCACGTCGTTGCTGGCCGTGCACCTGTAGACACCTGTGCTGTCCATGGTGAGATTCCTCAGGGTGACAATCTCTGGGTTCTTCAGATCTGCCGAAAATAATGAAAATAAAATAAAAATAAGACGTCATTTATGAGCAGGGAACTGAATGATAATCAACAAGAAGGATTTTCCAGTGGAGGTCCATCACGGTCAGGCGGACCTGAGCAGAGAAGCAGGAATACGTCTGACAGGGTGACAGAGTCCCATGGCCCAATGGGATATTTAGTCATCTCCACCACTGACAACCATGTGGTATTGGCTTTCACTAGACCCATAAATAATGGCTGGTGATGCTGTGTGTTATTGTCCCGTGAAAAGTAATTATACAGAACAGGTGGTGCTTGGTTCATATCATTAACTGGAGTGTTATTGTCTGGACATGTGCCACCAAAAAAACACACAAAAAAAAGTCAAATACTCTGTATTTCTTGCCTTGTCGGTTGTTTGGGTTTTCAACTGGAATAAAGGAAACGATTGCAAAACCTTTTAGTGTATTGTATTTAATTTTTTTCCCCCCACTTCCGCCTCACTCCCAGAAAATGTTCACTCTGGGTTGCAGCTACGATTCACTTGAGGCGGCTTGACATTTCAAATTCATTAGATCTCAGCTTCAGCTCGAATCCTCGTAATAATACAAGTAATCCCAACGGAATAAAATCACAAATCACAACGTTGTTCTGTTTGATTTCCTGGAAAGAAAACAGAAACAGCACTCGTTTTTACGGTTTTAGGCTCCATTGCTTGTATGTAGGGAGAGAATCGGAGCAGCCGAAACATATTAACTGATTGCAGTATCAGTGGATGAAACTGGTAAACAAAATAAACATGTCTCCCCTTGAGCCAAAGGTTGTAGCTTTTAATTATCCTCGTGAAGCTGCTAAAGGATCAGCAGTGGGAGAAAAAGGCTCGCTTCGGCAGATTTAGGTGCCACTGCTTACAGACGTATGGAAGTAAAAACGAGAGAAAGTGGAGTTGCAGCGGCGTCGCTAATATAAAAATGAATTATCATAGCATTTCTGTGCAGAGGGACTAAATGGTGAATCAGCACATCATCTCAGTGTGGTGTTATCTGTCTTTTTTTTAAAAGTCTTTCTAAAGCATTATTTTTCTTACCTATCAGCGCCAGGTTTGGCAGCTTGCCCAGACTCTTCCCTTTGTCGAGCACTCGCTCCCACTTGTAGCTAATGGGGTCTGAACCATCGCTGGATTTACAGCTCAGCTTGACATCCTTGCCCTCCAGGAGTTTTCCATCCATCCAGCACCTTGGCTTGGAGGGCTTCACTGTAAGCAAACAAAAGATGTGCCCCGTGGACAAACAAAATCAGAAGAAATAGCAGATACTGTTTTTGTTTTTTTAAAGATGGCACACTTCTTAGAATATTAAGGTTGTTACTCAAAATCAGTAAACAACAAGCTGCCAGGTACTCCTTTGAAACCATTTACCCCTAAATGAAGCTTTAGTATTCTTATTGCAGAAGGGTGTAGTTGTTGCAAGTTGTGTAGGAAGTGAAATTTAAACAATTTTCTTTTTTACTTGTAAGTCTAAATGTCCTTAGAAGGCCACTGATGTAGTCAAAGCAAACATCTTAAACATACATTTTCCAACGTGAGATGTCAAAAACATGAACATATGACCTTGTCAGGTGTTGTGTTCGAGTTCTGTTGAACACCTGCTAATTCATGGTGCAGTTCCTCTTATGTGGATAATCTTATTCTGCTAATTTAGAACTTCTGCATTGCTAAAAGAAATGGGAGATCAGCTGTAGTTCTAAACATGAACTATTAATTGTGTCAAACCTTAAACGTAAATGCTGTGTTTTTTTATTCACTGAAAAGGTTTGAAGAATTTTCTTAAAGAAACACCTTTAAAATAAGTAGGTAGTGTAGTCAACTGTCAGCTAAAACTGGACGATTCCTGGGTATCTCTGGTTGGTCAGCTGGCTTCCACCAGCTTTGAGGAAACCGTTGTCTGTCACCCAGAGTGGGTCAGGAAGCAAAATCAGTGACCCATGCTGGCCAACCTGAAGTTTTCAAACTAGATGATAGGGATTTGAATCAGAATAGGACCCTCAACTTTTATTTTTCGCTGCTTAGAGCCCTTTAAGCTCTGGATAAAGAAAAGTTATTTTCTGGTAAAAATTAAAAACCTAAACAAAAAATATTTTTAATAATTCGAATGTACCCCGCCTCTCACCTAATGACTGCTGGAGATAGACACCAACCCCCCGCAGCCCTGCACGGCTAAGCGGTATATAGACAATGGATGGACAGATGGATAGTTAGGATGCAGACTCAGCTTTATTAGTGTTTTTGTTTGTTACTCTTTCAGTTTGTTTTGTTCATCCTGTTTTAGTTTGTTGATGGCAACTGATAAACGGAAAGGCTTGTTTTTTTATTCTATCAGGAATGAAGTTTTGCTGTTTTCAAATTTCTTCAATCAAAATATCCATCATAAATATTCTATCCTAAAATATGGACAGATATTTCCTTTTGCCTCTTTAATGTAATAGAGAACACGGGTAGAAAAGCAGGATTCATTAACTGATGAATTTATGAATTTCTCATTAAATTTAGTTTTACTGTGCCTGATCCATGAAAGCAAAATCATATACTGAGGTTAAGGGCTTGCTTTAATAATATAGGGTCATTTGAAGTGATAAATTACAGAACAAAGATTGAGAAAAAAACAATCCAATCCAATCAAAGGAGGTCTGGTGATACTTGTATGTAAAGGATAGGATGAATAATAATTTACAAACAGATTTTTCTTTGATGTCTGAATTCATATTACAGAGTAAAGGTAATTAAATGATCCAGCAATTATATCTTTTAGGAACAGATCACAAATGAGAAAAATATATGTAATCGAGGTTTTAATTTAATTACATGCTAATTGAATAGCAATGCCTTACAGACCGGATTTAGGAAGTACAGATCATATCTGGGGCCTTGCTGTGTGGAGTTGACCTGCCCCTTACATATTTTTTTC
This sequence comes from Fundulus diaphanus, assembly GCA_037039145.1. Taxonomy (NCBI): domain Eukaryota; kingdom Metazoa; phylum Chordata; class Actinopteri; order Cyprinodontiformes; family Fundulidae; genus Fundulus; species Fundulus diaphanus. The sequence continues at coordinate 38,000,913 of CM073124.1, forward strand.
CTGGGTAAGTTCTTAAGGCAATCAGAGTTTTATTTCTTTTTAAATATTTTTGGGTTTAACACGTCACGCATTGCAAGCATACAATACGGCGAAGCTGGCTGCTGACATTTGCCATGGTAGTTTTGCTCAACAAAAATCTCAAGAGGGGATCCTTAGATTGACTTTATTTAATCAAGACTGCATCTAGCATAACAGTAGACGGCTCACATTACTGAAATAGGAGCCTGTGTTCGTTTGACCTTCAACCATGTGTCAACCAAAGGTGCAAAATTGTTAGAATGGTGAGAACGGTGGAAAACGTGTGACACTCAGCACCCAAGAGCAATAAAGGGCAAGTTGACATGGCTCTAGAAGCAGTGGAGAAGGAGCAGGATCTCACAGTTTCCTCCATCTTTTTGAGGCATAGAGTTGGGGAATGCTGCCCCTACCCAACCTGTTACTGGGGGCGTCTAGCCAGCTAGTTGACAGAAGGATGGTTCATTTTAAAACACTTACCAGAAAGACAAATACAGCTGTTTGGAAATGTGTTGATTTGAGAAAAGTAAGAGCAGTCTAGTGGTGGAAGCTTAAGGACAGCACAATAAGTATATCTACAGTGTGTCCTTTCTAATGTTGCCACAAGTACAGTAAGTGCCTGATGCAATTGCACAGGTTTCCTTTGGTAGAGAAATATGTACCATTTTGTTTTATTATTCGGATTGAATCGGAATGAACACGATTGACTTTGAATCTGTTTATGTCATTGGATTATTCTGATTATGTATTTCTGTATAAAAACTGCATCTGTGTGTTGTGTGAAGTGCCTTGAAATTACATTAGTCTTGAATCAGGGATATATAAAAAAAATTAAATTGAATATAATTTTATCAATAATCAATCCCATGACTCTTTTTGCAGTGGTAGGAAGAATTTATGTATTTTTCTTTTTTAACTTAAAGCACCTACATCATGCTATGCATTTTTGGTTTTAGTGTTTCTGCCAATACGGAGAAATTGGAATTTTACTCGTTTCTCTTAGTAGGAGAATCTCATTCCAACCCATGCCTAATCTATAATGAATGAGTGGACAATTTGGACACAGAGAGGCATTAACAACCTATTAACAGGCTATTTTATTAAAAAGGGCATTTCAAATTCTACCAAATTAAAGTTTGCTTTTGCAGTAGCGGGGAAAACTGTTTGTTTCTCTTTGAAAGCAATTATATTGCATTCGACAAGTGTATCAAAAGCTTTTGTGCAAACCATAAGACTGGTATTTCTACTCTGGTGAGAAAAGTCCGGCTAATGCATTTTGATGTTTGTCCCTGTGTTGGTCCTGTAACGGATTGCCCTCTGTGCTCGATGCCGGTACCAAGTGGATACTTGTATTTTAAAATCGTCACTGGAACAAAATGCAGTTAACTTTGAGTCTTCTTCACAGAGTGACCCTCTTTCACTTGGAAGCGGTGGACGAGTGTCAGTGTGAACGAGTTATCTCTTAAATACAGGATGTTGTCTTCACTGATTGAAAAAAAATATCAGTTTTCTGAGTTTATGACAAGCAGGTCACCTGGTCAGGGTCAAGTTGATTCTGCTCACCAGCTTTCTCTCAGAATCTCTAAAAATGACTTGACAAGAGCCCCGTTTCTCCTTACAACCCTTCAGAACGGCAAAAAAAAAGAATGTCTACCATTTAAGTGAAGCAGATATGTGCTTACCTTCATAGGTCAGAAAATGGCTATGAGAAAATAGCTGCTTGTTTGCATTTTCTCATCTATACAGACACAGCAATAGCTAATAACAACTGTAACTGCAACAAAAATGGATGGAGGGCCCAAGTTTATTTTGCTCTCATGCATGGTGAGCAGAATGGTAAGAAAGGTCAAATGTGGCATCATAGGTTCACCAAGCCTCTCTGATCACAATTTTTTTTTGTTTTATGTTTTTGTACATATCTTTAACGATAATGCCTGTTAATATGGAGGACACTGTAGGTGACTTGTTATGGTAGATAATTTGGGAATATTCATAAACTACAGTTTAATTTACTACATGTTTAAACTTATGGCTCTTTTAAGTTGGTTGGCAATTTTCTGCCAGTTTGCAAACTGGTGGCACAACAGAAAAAGGGCTTTCCACAGGGAATGGACAAATAGGGCCTGAGACCAGGCCATGAATGGGTGTAGTAACATTTTCTCCACAGGTCAATAGTTTTGGTCATAGTCTGCCACAGCTGGAGGCACAGAGCAGTATAGCTGCTGCCTGCTGAGATCCGTACAGCTGCTCGGCTTAGATTCTTGCTGAGAGGCACTGCTTCGCTATAAAAAGAAAATGGAGCACAGTTGTCTCCATCTCTAGTGACATATTTTTAGATGGTTGGTGGACTAAATTTATATATGTGTTTTGTGTTTTTGTGCAACTGTCAAGATCATCCATGTAAGAGTTGTGTGCGCTCGCTTCTTTAAGCTGCTTGTGAGCGAGGCTGGAGAAACAGTAACTGTCATGGTAACATATTCGGGACTGTGTCAGAAGCAGAATGTCGGCGGCTCACACGCACGCAGTAAGCAATATAATGAGAGCTGCTGATTGAGGAGCACCGAGCATCTGTCGGCTCTGCCATGGCGAGGAAGGCTGAACTCCGGCAGAAGTCCTTAAAAAGTTTCCCAAACTTACGCCACCAATTCATTTCACTCCTAAAGCCCGAAATCTGCACGCAAAAATTCAAACACTCAGTCGAGCAAACGGTAAACACCTTGGCATGGGTGACCAAGCTTGCACATTTTGCTATATGCACTGGCGAGCGAGCAAATGCAACCACTGGCGTTTACTTTCTCATGTCGAGCCAGCTACACGTTCAGCCGCCAAGTTATTATCTCAACGCGGGGGAGCGGGAGGAGAATCGCAGACGTTCGTCCCCTCGCAGACGTGAGAGTGTCAACGCAGAGCTGAAGGCAATTTGTAAAAACTGAGGCTCTAAGTCACCAGAATGTCTTTATGGAAGTCAGAGGAGAGTGAGAGCGACAGGATTAACAGACTGCTCCATTAGAAAACCAATAACTGCTGGTTGAACTAATCTCCCGTGATGTTTTATTAAATCGCCTGCTTTTCTGACATTGAGAACAGCTCTCGTTCCTCCCGCCGGACTTTGTGTCAGGATCTTATGGCAGAGCTTTTCCTCTTTTGCTGCCTGTCCTTTAACACAGGGGAGCTACAGTGTATCTGTTGTCCAGGCATGAAGCACATGGTATTAGCACTGATTGGTGATGAGTTGTTCATTTTCAATTCATCTATTTACTCTGGTATTAACTTTTTTTATATTCTGCTTTTGGTGTTTCTTTAGAGTTAATATCAAATTAGACTAGTTTGTTCTTTTTCTTCTTTTTTTTCGTTGCTAATAATTGTGTGTAGCTGTAGTATGTGTGTATGCCACGGTCACACAAAAATTTCCCCACTGTGGGACAATAAAGGAATTCTTATTCTTATTATAAGTACAAATTTAATTACACAAGGTATGAAAATGGCATTTTGCGGTGCAGTGAAAATGTATTCACGCCCTGACTGTTTTCTATAAATTTTAATTTATTTGCATTTTTGTCACACTTAAATGCTTCGGATTATCAATATTTAATTTTAGACAAAAATTACCTGAAGAAAAAAAAATACAAAATGCAGTTTTCAAAAGATATTTTGGTTAATCAAGAAAAAAATATCTAAAGAAAGCTGGTTTATATGAAAAACGTAATTCTTATTGTTTTCTATCCCTTGTTAAATTATGAATTACCTTTTTTTAGCAAAGTTGAATTCAATTTCACCAACTACAGCAAGGCCTGAATATGTTTAGATCTGAAGAATAAAGAAGTTGCTCAAATAGAATCAGCCTAACCTGAAGTAGGTTAAAAGTTCTCAAAAAGCAACACGCCATGCCCTGATTTAAAGAATGAAAGAAAGAAGTGAAAGGAAACAAAGTCCTTGGCCTCTATCAGTCTGGAAAGGGTTATAAAACCAATTTTTGAGGCTTTTGAGAGAACTATTGTCTAGAGAGAGAACAAGAAACAGCGGTAAACTGTTCTGGAAGCCTTATCAAAATTACACCAGGAGCCGATCATCAACTCATCCAGGAGGTCACACAGGAACCCACAACAGCATACTGCAGGCCTCACTTGCCGCAGTCAAAGTCAGTGCTCATGATTAAAAAGAAAGACAGTGGGGAAACATGACATCCATAGTAGACGTTGAAGGCCTAGATAAATAAGTAAAAAAGCTTTCTTTTTTTTTTTTTAGCAAGAAATCGTGTAGGAGACTGTCTGACCATCTGTTCGTGACCTTTTGCTCAGGTGAACCTTGCTGATGTCATTTGTCCTGTTCCAGAACCAAAGAAACAAAGGAGAAATTCTTCAAATTATTTATTCAAAGTTCAAATTTTAATCCAATTGAGATTCTGTGGTGGGACCTTAAGCAAGTGGTTCATGCTCAGAACCATCCATTTAGGATGAATAAAAAAAAAATTCTACAAAAAAAAAAAGTGGGACTAAATTCCTCCACAATAAATTCCTCCTGTTATTAAACTTAGAATTGGACTTAGACAGAACACATATTGCAATTGTTGCTGCCAAGAACAATATGAGCAGTTGTTGGATTTATGGGACATTTACTTATTTTTACATAGATGCAGCTTGGTTTCCATAGCTTTTTATTCAAAAAATGAAAGTATCATTGCAAAGCTGCATTCTCTTGACACAAAGAGTGGGACAAAAAAAAAAACAGAAGGAATATTTCAGAGGCAAATGCTTCTTTCAGAGTGCTGTGTCATTTATGTAACAGAGGACGTTAAGCATCTTTGAATTTACCAGCAAAGCTGTCTGTGTAACCCATTCCCTGAATCCATCCCCCCGAGCCCACGTTCATGTCCCTCTATGTGTTTTCCGTCTCACCTCATCAAGAAACCAATCCAAACGGACCCAAACAGCATAGGCAAAATCAAATCACACCGTCTGCATCAAATTGAATCATTAGATCAGTCAGCATGATGGAGGAAATGTGCCAGGCTAATGATCTTCTGATTAGGCCTACATGTATATGTGTGTGATATTTTTCGTGTACGTTCTCAGTGCAAACCAGTTCTCTCATCACCTGACAGCATGACGATCTGCATGGGCATTCTTCGGAGTGTTTCTGCGACCTGAGCTTATTTGTTGATTTGTATGAGAGTACGTCTGAAAACACACACCCAGAACGATAAGGTTGACCTGGCTCCAGTGGTACTTTCCGCCAGTCTTGACTTTACAGGAGTAGTCCCCAGAGTCAGTCAGTAGCAGGTCACTGATCAGCAGAGAGGCGTCACCGCCCAGGTACTCCCCGGCGAAGGACAGGCGGCTGGCGTCGCTGCCAGTGCCCTCGGTGTAGACCTGTCCTCCGAAGAAGGTAATGATCTGCATGTGGAAGAGAATATTTACTTTAACACAGGGAAATTGGTCCTTCTCACATGACTGAGAGACAAGCCTCTCATCGTTTCTGCAAAGACTCAAAACCTGCCGACCTGGTCCTGCCTGACCAAGTCTTTTTACTATTATGAAAAAAAAGGCTCTTTTTTGAACCCTGTATCTACATTTGAAGTGCTTGTTATTTTTTCATTGCAAACATTACTCCAATTCCTGTCACTTAGCGCATTTGCCTAACTAGATCTGTCTCAAGAGGAACACCCTCAATCTACTTAACCGGTTGTCAGCCGGCAACATTAAAAATTGCATAACCCCAAAAGATGGTGCATGCACGACTGGTACATAAGCATAGCGTTGCCCTGCTGCCTGCACCGTGTTGCGAAATCCTCAGTCCCAGTCCTTACAGTATAAGTAACAATGTTAACAATTACTTTAGAATTAACCCCTGGGACAGAATATTTTGCAGATGAATGCATTTGCTGAGATGCCAAGGCTTGCTCAGCTGATTAGCTGTGAGGACTACTATCTCCTTATGGTCTTTGTACAAGAAGAGCTGTCAAAGTAAGCATACAAAAGGACAGAAAAATCTATTTGGTTGCTGATAAAAGATTAAAGCACCCACGGTGGCACAGATGAGACGTTGGAGCAGAATAACAAGCCACACAGAAGCACAGCAAAGTGCATAATGTAACACTGTATTTTCAGATGGCAACACATTTCATTTGGCTTGCAAGGAAATTACATTTTCGTTAAAAAAAAGGTCACGAAAAAAAAAAGATGAAATCACATCAGTTTGTCTGCTGTGTTGGGTAACGCTTAGATCTAAATAGTAACATTTTTTATTTATTTGAAGAAAGTTAGATCAGAAACATGACACAATACATCTACAATGTCGTTTTAGAATCTTACATTCTTTATTTTCATGATGAAATGTAAGAAGTAGAGTAAATGATCATTTCAGTACAACTTAACGTTGGTATTAAGTTAGAAATAGTACAACACAGCTTGGTAATTTGCAATGTGAAGGTAACGCATTGAAGCGTAGTTTCTAAAAACAGTAACTAAAATATCTGAATCATATAATTAATATGAACAGAGGATGATGTGAGTTTGTACTCTCGTGGAGCCATAGTCTGCGGTGAAAACTTCCATTAGGTTACTGCAAAAAGGTCACACACTGCAATTTGTGTGGGTATATGGTGAGCTGGTCTTTGCTGAGGCTGTCTCAAAATGAAGGTTTAGAGTATTTATAACAGAAGTTCAGAGGTGTCTTTTTTAAATAAAGATAAGTGTGTTCATGTGGAAATATATTGTTTTGAGAGAATCTTGTGGCTTTGGACCTGCCATTGCATGCTGATGGATTAAACCTCTTGAAATTGCATCAAAGAAACAATAGAGCTTGAAACTTTTTCTTTATTTTATTCTGATTGGAGTGGTACTGGAAACATTTCCTCAATTGGACTAATTGTACTAATCCCTAATAAAAATATACTACAGACAGTTTAAAGTAGGGGTCCTGTAATTCTTTACCTTTGTTGCTGCAACTTGTTTTTCACACAGCTAAAGCATAATAATAATAACAATAATAATAATAAGAAGAATAAGAAGAATAAATAACTATTTCATAGCGATCAATTGCAGCACATCAGAATTGGTTAAAATTGTTTTCGGCAAGTCAGAGCTTTACAAAAGCTGTCATAAAATTCATCCCTAATTTATCGCTTAACGCCTAGATTTTGGTGATCAGACAAACTTTCTTAACATCTTCATTCCAAACCTTAGGCTACATCAATGACTCAGTGATTTGTACAGCCTAAACTGAAGCAAAAGGGAAACAACTGATGAATAATTTGACCGTGGGCATGTGTAATTTTCAGCTTTTTCAATGCTTTTTTTTCAGTTTGGTGCATGTGTTCCTCTCCTTTTATCTCTCCCACTCTGTCCACAAGCACAAACACAAACAAACACAGCTGTCACAGTGGCCTATTACTCAGGGCAAGTGAGAGCCTGCAGATGGGGGCCTGCTAAATGCCGGTGCCACAGCACATCAGTGCCGAAGAAACGGGGGCACCTGCTGGGACCACAGGTGACCACTGGCCACTTACACATGCATATACCCAGATCTTCGCACGCAGCCGCCTCTAACGTCGCTGTCCACGAGCACAAACAGACACGCATTACGGCGCAAGCGTGAACTGCCTTGGCACCATAAGAAAATATTTTGAAGATGCTTGCCTATGGGCACTTTGTTTGCTATTTTTATGTACTGTGGACATTTATTACTCATACATATGTGAGTGCAGACTGCACCATATGACGATGTGTATCCATGCCTCTGGTTATGTCTGGGTGCATGTTGCAAACACTCTTATGAGACCGAGATACTGAAAATACCCACGGGAGTGAGGAATTGGGGTAAAATTTAGCGAAATGACCACAGGCTGTTGGTGTAGTTTCCAATTAAAATGAGGTGGTTTATTTATTTAGCATGAACTGAAAAACCCGATGAGACACCCCTCCACCCCCCCTCCCCCACTGCATTCTTCAGGTTTAATTAAAATAAATGTGAAATAAACAAATGTCGTGCATTCATGCATTAATCTTGCATTGCCAATTATGCCTCCCAAAGAATGATAATGAGGCTCTATAATGATAATTTTCCTTCTTTTTTTAACATTTTGGTTTAATTTACTAATAATTTCATTCCACGTGTCGGTGGCTGTGGATGAGATTACATAACTCGGATCTACAAACAGGCACAAGCTTATTTCAACATGGAGCACAGCTGGGGGCTCTCCATGTACCCACTGAGGACTAACGTCTGGGACTTCAGCTCCAGTTTACATCTGGCTAAGACCCAGAAGTCTTCAAGAGTCCTCTTTTCAGTGGAGATTGGTAAAACCAGATGAGATCAAGGAGCCCTTTCCCTTGTTTACTTGAATATTTCAATTTGCTTGTTATTTTACCGTTATTTCAGGGTGCCTTGAAACCTCAATTGCGTGTGTTGTTTGCTTTTTATTACAGGGATATTTCCAGTTATTTTCATAGTTCTGTTAAACTTAACGGTTTACTTGACTGTATTATATTAGTGTAACATGCATGCATGCTGAACTGGAGCTCATAGCGTCCACCTGTCTGCCAACCTCAGTGGACCATCCCCCTTATCAAAGTGTTGGGTATTTGTTTGTTTGAGGATATAAAATTTCCACTCAGCTAATTCTCAAATCAGTCAATTTCTAATATTTAATATTCAAAGCAGTTTAAAATAGTCTTGATAGCTAAAGTTATTTTGGGTTATAAAGCTATGCTAATTGCATAAAAGGTAAAGACTAGGCTTCAGCAAAAACTCTTCTGTCTAACTTACCCAGCTTTACAGGTGTAACAGACACTGATAGGGAATCCATCTGTTATCAGGCTTATCAGAACCTCCCTGCGAATGGATCAGCATCATTTTCATGAGCAAGAAAATGTTCTGACACCTCAAATATAGCACCTCCTGCACATTTCCTAATGAAAAATAATATTTAACCTCCAATTTATGTGATTTGAGATTCTGTTTTGTATGAATTGGTGGGGGATACAGTAATAAAATGTCTGGATAAAAAAACCTATCTCCACTTGTTGACTTACTCTATCTTAAATCTGGAAAACAATAGTTCATTTACCACAGTATCTTTAAAATGCATTCCACTCTAAATGCAACTATTTGTTTTACGCTTTGTCTTACCACTGATATTGCAGGCCTCTATGCTGGTTTTTACCAACCAGCACATCCATCCATCCATCCATTTTCCAAACCGCTTAATCCCTCATGGGGTCGCGGGGGTTGCTGGTGCCTATCTCCAGCGTTCACTGGGCGAGAGGCGGGGTACACCCTGGACAGGTCGCTAGTCTGTCGCAGGGCCCAACCAGCAAAAAGATATTTAAAAAGTAAATGTAAATGTGCAATACTTATATATAGTCGAGTTATGTTGCCTTATTTCCCATCAGAAATAAAGTTCTTGGTTGAACAAAAGTTGCTTTAAATCTAAATGTGCTAGTGGTATGAATAGTTTTGGGCTTAACGGTATGTATGAAAATAAGCTTTGTGACAAGCAGCACAGTCAAACGTTTAGTGCTTGAGCAACTTTGCAGAAACCTGTTTCTCCACCTCTGGTGTCCCGAATCATTAACACATGTAACCTGTTAAACTGCTAAATAGAGGCTAAATGTTGACAAAATTCCCATTCCTTTCAAATACTGTCTTTAGCAGAGAAAAACAACCACACAACTCATTCATTCAGCTGCAAGCTTTGTCTCATAATCAAATTTTTGGATGTTTGATTTTAATTAATGGTGCCTTCAATGTTATCGTCCCTTTGAATATTCATCACAATATGGCGGCTTTTTTCTGAGATCATTAAAATGTAACACTTGTTTTATTCAATTTCTTTTTTAATCCGAGCTCCTTCTTTCTCCTCTAGATTTCACAGTTTTTCCATTTTGACAGTTTTACATCTAAGAAAAAAATTCCCTCTTTTCATCTCTCTAGATATTAGTGACAGTTTCTGCGTTCTTAAACTCTCCCTTTAGTTAAAACGAAAAATAAATGAATAAATGCCACAAAAAAGTTTGCAGAAATACTATTAAATGTGTTTATTTAAAAAGGTAAGGGGTTTCAAACTGAATCAAATATAATATCAGACAAACTTTGTATGTCTATAAAGTCAAACTGAGAACAGCCAAAGAAAATATACTAAAAACTGGATATTTTGAGTCAATTTGAATTTAACGAGCCAATCATTATTAAAATTACAGTTAAATGAGATTGATCATGAATAAATTGGCTCAATCTGATTTTCCCTCTGAATGAAAGTCTTGATTATATAATATAAAAATTATGTATGATTTTAATGTTGTTGGATTAACCTTCATCTTTACTTTGCCACTCTCAATCATACAGGGCTCTAATTATTCTTCCATTCCTTATTAGGATTTGTGGAAATATCTCAGTGGTGACTCTTACTCTTAAGGAGCAGAACCACAGTGCCAAAATAAATGATTTATGGGACCTCATCAGTTCACCACAGTTTAATCTGATAATGTTAAACACCAATTATTCGTGAAAGAAACACCTTATTTTATGCCATGTGGGCTAAAAACATTGCTAAGCAGTGTGCAATTCTAGTTTATGGGCCATTTTGATCTGCAGAAAGTATTATTTTTAGATTACTAAAGTCTTTTTTTTATCAAATTCTCATCAGAGTTTAGTTATAGTACTGCTGTATTTCTTATAATTTTACAATGAAATTTCTATTTTGCCTCCTCTGAATCCCAGGAAATTTACATTTGTTCTCATTTATAGGGAGTGAAAGATCCCTCTCGTTCTTTATTGTTCATTATCTAGAGAATGATCTTTTGCAGCCTATTTTTGTGTCACTGAAAAGCTGATGAGCACATCTGTTGAATTGAAGTCATTGTACTGGAATTATACTTGAAGGGTGTCGCTTTTAAAACAAATCAATAGATTAGCATTGTTTCATAGCTCTTTGCTTGCCTCACATCTAAGGCCTTGTACACACACAGCCGGGTATTTATAAAACCGAATATCTTCCCCACATTGTTTTTAAAAATAATACCGCACACACAGAATTCTTTTTAGCAAGGTTTTCATCCACACAAACCTGTGTAAATTCACAATAGGCTATTGTTTTAAACATGCCAGATGCATAGGAGGTCATGCGCCGCAAAGCTAAAACCTACGTCACCCAGTCAGAATCCTTCAAAATAAAAGTGATGTTGAACAGCATTGTGCCTGTGTAAAACAGCTGACCTACAAGCGTTTTTTCCCTTTTGCACCTCCACATATTGGAGCAGCTGTGCTTGTAAAAACAGACAAATAAAAGGCCTCTGAACCAGCTGTAATGTTTAAAATGTTCCATGTATGCTTTTACTTAGAAATCTCGATACCGGGGCAAAGACAGGAAATGCTGTGCGTGTGGAAATAAACAATCAGAGATGAACAAAGGTCAGTGAATTTGTCCATTTTAACATTAATTAGACTCATATTGTTCACAGTCAATCACAACAACAACATAGAAATCAGCACCTCTTTGACAGCATTCAATTTTTACTCCACTGTATGGCCAAGTCTATAACAATGGCCACACATATGTAATGTCAGGCTCACAACCGGAGTATTCACGAATCTCCACTTTAGAATCATTTGTTTTTAGGGATGTAAAACGGCGTTTAAGTGTGGATGAAAGGTATAACCGCATAAAAATGTATCCGTTTTCACAGATATCCAGCTTGGTGTGGACTAGACCTTGTTGTCTTCAGTTGAATCAAAGTATTAAATGAGAGCGAATCGTCGTTGAGAGGTGAATCAAATCCTGCTGTATCAGTGTTAGCTGCACATATATCTTCAGTTTCTCATATTAACAGCGAAGAATTGAGATATGTATTGTAATGGCGACCAAGCAGATAGCCAACACCAGCAGACATTGATGATGCAGTTCTGGCATAAAAACATCTAGCATATTACCCATGTGTATTCTGCTGCTAGTGAAATCTAAAGACATAATACCATGTCCTTATCTTATCAGTATCAGTCTCACAGTAGCCACTTAGTCATTTTTAGAACTGTCTTTACAAAGAAATGTTTTATCTTATTTATTTCCTATTACTTTTTAAACATTACTTTCTTTTTGCAATTTCAAGAAGAATCCACATTTGCAATGCTAATGACTACAAGAAGTTACCTATGCATTTGACACAATGGACGTTTTAAATGTTTATGGACAATTAAAGATAAAATTAAGGACCTACTCCCAAATCAGTGTAGCATTTGTAGCCATTTTGTGGGCAATTGGACCACATGACCAAACTGTCTAATTTCAAGACAAGGGGACAGAAATGGGATGTAAAGAAAAGATTCAACATTATACAAATTCCTTTGTTAAGGAACGCTCAATGTTTTTTTTCTCAACAACTATTCATCCAATTATAACAGCTAAATATTTACAACCGTCCTATAAGACAGTAGTGAAAGAAATTCAGTAAGAAATCTCACCACTTTCTGCTTTGAGTTAGGTTTCTGCAGCAGCCACTCGATATCAAGAGAGCCAGAAGACTGGAACTGGTGGTGGCATGGTAAGGTGGCATTGTCCCCAACAACCTTCTTCATCTCTGTCTGGGCACCCACTGACACCAGGCTGAGCAGAACTGAGGGAGAGGAGAGATGAAAAGATGAAAAAGCAAGTGGTGACATGTCAGATCAGAACAGTGACCTAAACCTAGAATGAGAGAGACAGGTTGTTTAGGTAGCAAACAAACCACGGAGATAGAAAACTGCAATGAAAGATGCAAAGAGAGATTTGTCTAAGAAGCAAAAAACGATGGTTGCTGACAAGCGGTATGTCTTACACGTCTCTAAAGAGAACACTAAAAGGGCACAAAATATTTTTACAGGAGGCTTATCAGCAAAAGTGGTCCAACAGACATATTAACAAGATCTAATTATTAGCAGGAGTTTTGGGTTGTTGTGCTCTGACATGCTGTCACCACATACACACTAATATCAAGGTGGAAACAGTTCTAAGATCAAATCAGACTTCTGTCTACGACTTTAGTTAAATATAAAAAAATGTGGCACATAACCAGAACACCACACAGACCAAAAACTCACACAAAATTGAAGTCTCTGTTGCACTTAAATTTTTTTTTATTAATTTAAAGCATGTATACACATAAGAATGACTTTAGGCACTGGCCAGATTAGCCGGGCTTGTGGATTGACCATCGAGGCTAATTTATTGGAGGATACTGGACAGCCCCATGGGCTTGAGAAGAATTAACTAAAGGCGTCACTGGGGTTAGCTAGAAGCTAACACTATGGATTGTGTGTGTGTGTTACCATGTGATACTCATGGTCCAGAATGTGCAATGCATCTGTGAGATATTTGACTCCCTCCAGCTGGTACAATAGAGCACCCAATGCTGCAGAGTTAAGCTAATCTTATACACACAAATCTAATGTCTATTTTTGGCTGCATGAACTCACGCCTAACAGTCCAGCTTTTAGCAAAATACCAAATGAGACAACAACATGGATAGTTCCTGAAATTAAATGTATCAAAGTTTCCCTTTTTTATCAGTTTCTCTGGAACTAAAGTGCTAACCAGATAATAGGTGAGCATCATGCATGGGATTCAGATCATGTTGTTTTTTGACAGATCTTTGTTTACTGCGTGACTCAGCTGGGACACACTGACAGTTAAAATGCCTTTGTATGCAGCAGACATAATCACGGGTTGTCAAATGTTCCTCAGAAGGCCAGCCCTCACTGGGCCCCTTTTCACTTGTTTACTGGTCCAACCTCACAGGAGCCAACACCCTGCCCCATAAGTGATCTCTGGGCCAATAAAAATGTCAGCACTGCACTGTGAAACCAATGAGTCAGTGCTGATGTAGGACACAGTGGAAAATAAAGAAACCCTCTTCCTTCCTGCTTCTGCACAGTGGACATCAATAGTTTCTAAAGTTTCGTTCAAATTCTGTCTCAACTTTGTGAGTTAAGAGTCGTCCACTTTAAGCAAAGGTTTAAAGTCTCCCATGACTAATAGAAATTGCGCACCATGGATACACTATAGGCCCGTTTACACTACACCTAAAAACCGAGCCATGCCGAGACCGGTCCGAGCTTGGTCCAGTTAACTGAGATAAATGCAGCCGTTTACACACAAGAGTTATCTCGGTTATTTGTTCCTTGGTTGCTCCTCGCCCCCTAGTGGCGATCTGCGGTACTACCGCTCTTTGGGATTGAAGGCGGGACCGAGCAAATCAAAATGTCGGCACCCGTAATATTCAGGATGTTATTGTTAGACATAGAGTCGGCTTTTGGGACGTGGATAAGACAAATGAACGTCTAATAAGGATTTACAGACGCAGGAAACAACAACAGACGCTGAGGTTCATAAGCAGAGTCATCTCTGGAAACTGTGTGGCACGGTAAGGAAGCTAGTATTATTATGAATGTCTGAAATTTGTCTGAATGGAGTGTGAATCGGGACGTGCAGCCAGACACGCCGGGAAACCCGCTGACAGTCAGCTGACTGTAAGGGGATGACGCGGTCTGCTCATGCGCTCCTCGTTATCAGGGAACCGGGCTAAAAAAAACCAGTCCGAGACCTGGTGGGGAACTGGTCTGCAGTTAGCGCGGTCCGGTTATCGTTAGCGCGGTCTGGTTCAGTCTGCTGACCGTTTACACACAAGAGTTATCTCGGTTACCGAGCTCGGACTAGTCTCGGCTCGGTTAAAAAAGTGTAGTGTAAACGGGCCTTATGACACTGGCTGATCGGCCTGACCAATGGCTGGCCGGTCATACACTCAAACATCTTATCGTTTTTGGCTCACCATACCTAAACAGTATAAGGTCATGCTAACCACAACTCTTTTCAGTGCTGACGTTGTGACTGAGAGAAAACGATTTAAATGTAGCTATTTTCAGTACCAGAGAAGCGTGTCGAAATGAGATGAAAGGAAATACCAAGGTTGTTAGAAACTATTGAAAAGGAAACTGCATTTGAGGCATGTCTGTTGTTCATTCAGGCTGCCACAACAGCTAGACCTCTGTCATAAAAGTGCAATTAGTACCTGACTTTGGGACATTTCATCCAATTGGTGAAGTAGAAAATTTACCCCAAAACGACTGCAGTCAATATCAAGAAGACTGAATGTACTCTGTTTCATCTGTTTGAGCTTTCATCCTATATCTGTGCCAGATATAGAAATGTTGGAAGCCTTTTAGAAAACTTCAAGTTAAGGTAAGGATCTACAATCTCTTGGAGACTTTGGTTTACAGTTAATAATGCTAGATGGTTTACAAAATGTCAGAAACAGCAGAACAGCTGAAGGTTTCTAATTGTTCCATTAATGATTTGGACACATGTTTGCTTCTCTGTCTATTTCCCAACACAAGAGTAACAGGATAAATCACTGAGCCGTTTCTTTTCCTCTGGCCCAGCTGTTCTTATCACTTCAAATATTACCAAGGAAAAAAAATGGGCCACCCCCTCATTGAGGAACCTCTAAGCCCTGAAGGTGTTCATGTTTATGACTTTTTAATGCCACATTTGCAGGGTCATTCATCTTGCGGGTTCCCCGCCAATATTGGTTTGGAGATCAAAAAAAGGGAGAGAGGGCTTTTCAGTGCAACAAACTCTGGGGAGCGAAAATACTCAGACCATGTGTGCAAGCACAGCTGGTTCGACCTAATGGTGCGAGTTAATGTCTGGTGGTGGCAGAGAGGTCTGCTGGGAAACCTGTACCCACAGTCTCCCTGCAGCTCTTTAGACAAGCCTCTGTAATCAGTGCCCCTGCACTAATTAGCAACCCGGGGCTTAGCTCACTGCTGAGTAGGTGGTCTCATCTTACCTTATTTATCATGTTTTGCAACCTAAGCTATTGATTCGCAACACAAGAGCGTATCTTGAAGTGTTTACATGACCCAGGAAAGTTTAGATTTTTCATCCAGGGTTACTTGACTTCTCAATAAAGTGATCAGAAGCAGTCCAAAGGAATAATGACTGCCAATCCTAGGAGAGTGTTACAGATGGTTTACTCACAATGGCATATGTCAACATTGGGAATAATATGTACTAGTTAAAGGGTGTATTGTCCTCTACACAGCAACTATTTATGGTGAGGCAGATAAGATTTTCTACGACGGAGGGGATAACATGGCGTCTTTCCAAAAAACGTTGCGTTGATGTTAGTTTGAGATGTATTTGAATTGGCCCCATTCTCAATGTGCACAGCTGGGCTGGCTGGACTGCGAGACCACACCATGTGGGTAAACATCAACAGTGTAACCCAACAGAACTCATCTCAGTGGAACATTTTGCACACATGCTATGAAAATTCTTGCATGGCTTTATGACCTTGGCTTTCAATTTGCAGCAAAGTCACTGGGAGACAATAAAAACTGGAACCTTTTTAGCATCGGCTTGGAAATTATTCCTCGTCACAGTTGCATGTATGCATTCATGCATTTTTATGAGATTCCACACGGACTTGAGAGAGGCCATCAAAACGAATGTGGCCATCTTGAAGGGAAGATAAATGTGGAGAGGCCTTGGGATAGGGTATTGGTGCCACATCCCATCCCAAATCCTCTATCCCACTTTCTCTTCCATTGTGTCTTCTTTTCTCCCTGCTTTTGGATAAGCTGTGTGCTTTGTGGAAAGTTTCAATCTTTGCCCTCAGAAAGAAAGGAAAGCACCATATCATAATTAACAAAAGTGGGAGCTAACATCAGAGGTTTTAGAAAGAGAGAGGGTGTGAGGGAGAAAGATAGACACATTTGACAAAGCAGGAGAGAGAGTGAGAAGCTTGGGTGAAATATGGAGGAACCAATTTCTATGAAAAGGCCCTAGGGGGAGTTGTGCTCCAGTAAATCCGCCTTACAGAACCCGGCAATCTCATTATAGTGTAGCCAGCGAGACGGACAGACAGACAAACAAGACAGGCCTGGATCTTTCACACTGCCCCAAAGTCAAGCCCCAGATCCCCCCAGTCAGCACATCGGCCTGGCTGGAGCCTTTGCCATGTCCAAAGCTTTATGACCTCTGGTACTCAAACACAGCAGATCAGAAAGGGAGAATGAAGGGACAGAAAAAAAAATGGGCCGAGGGAGGGGAGGGAGGAATGGTGCATTGCCTTATTTTGAGCTCTCACGCCAGGCTAAGTCACTGCCGTGGAGGAAGGATTATACCATCACAAAGGTGGTTTTAGACACAGGAAACCTACAGGACAAATATAGAAAAAACGGTTGGAGGTATCTAGATCACTATTTCTCGTTTGTGCTAGTTTCTCCGTGCACACCTACAACACAGAGAGAAGAGTACCTGCCCCTGTGCATGATGTATCAATTATGGAAAGCGCGCTCCTTTGCAAAGACAAATCAACAACTGCCCAGTCGCACGTCAGATAGAAGTAACTTTCAGCAACAACACTGGTGCCTCAGTACACATACCTATAGTAATTTCAGGCAAACACACTCCAGTGATGTTTGAGTGACACTTGGAGTCTCACTGCAACGTGCAAAACAATTACCTCCAATTTGTGCCAGAACAGCTCATCTTCTGTAATTACCAGGCATCTCAGGGAATGGATGCTAATACACAGAATCAAGGGGACAGGCGGCTGTTTGAGTTTGATGCATGCAGCTAGCAAAAATTCACATGGCAAATGCAAATACAATTCATCCATTCTTACTGCTGACACCAAGCTGGATGTTTTTTGTTTTTTTTTAGCTGACTTGGGGACATGCTGAGAGGAGCATACGGCATGAGACTGCAGCGAAATAACTCAGAGCTCAGCGTGTTGTTTTACAGCCTTTGTTTTACTTTATCCATCTACTGTTGTGAGACCTGGACTGTCTATTCAATTGTATAGCACACACTCTGTAAATACACACAAAGTTTACAGTAATTTTGAGTTTTTTTCCCCTCTTTTGAAGAACACACATGCACACTTCTTCAGATGTTTCAGTCGAATAGTTGGAAGGAAAAAAAAATTAACCAACATCAACTCTACTTTCATGTTCTCGCAGTCAATAAACAACTTCTTACGGGCTAAACGAGCTAAATATTATCGTGCTCCATTAAAATGCATGTTCAGTATATGGCTGACTGCACTCGTCTTTAGTTTCAAGGGCCTCCTCATGAATTTGTTGCCCTTATGAAATTTAAAAGGCCTCTTTTTCTTCAATTCAGAAGTTAGACTGGGTCTTTAAAGGGACAACACCTGTAATCCTGCTTGCCTCACACCCAGCAACCCCTATCTGCTGACACAGAGCTTTTGTTGATAAAACTGTATAGTTGTTAACAAGGATTGCAGATGAAGCAGTAAAACCTCACATTAGCCTAAAAGCACTTTGCGAATAACACCTTACCATCTTTACTGCAGCAGAATTAGTTATTAGTTCGCTCGAAGTGCAAACAAAATCAAAACATTCAAAATATGTAAGCATGCTGATGAGACATTGAAGACTAAACACTGTTGGGTTAAAAAAAGACCAGATTTGGGTTATTTTGACCCAAATCTGGGTCCAGATTTCAACCCAAAACAAAGGTTCAAGATAGAGATGCAGGACAAAAACAGCCTTGACCAGTTCCAGAAAATCTATCTTCTTCCAATTTGTGACCATACTAAATGCTATTAATGTTAATGTAATATCAGCTCTGTAATTATTTTGCCTTTGTCTTATAACATTTCTGAAACCAAGTTTCATAACTTCTGGCTCTCTTTGGCAGCACCTCTGCTCCTGAGTTGAATAATTGACATTTTTAGTTACTGTTCTTATATTTTTTTAATATTATCATCTCAAATTAGAGTGGATGGATAGACTTATCCATCACCCAGATTACTAAATAATATGAGGGTTAGAGGGAATGATTTAAAGTTTCAAACATTAAATGTTTTTAAAATAATTCTGCATTAAAAATAGTCCTTGATCCGAACCAGATGATTTGAGTTTGTCACTTCCCTTTCACTGCAAAGATACACTGGCAAAGGCAGTGTTGGAGTTTTTTTCCCCCACTAAAGGTCTATTGCTTTAAATTGTTGGGTCTAAGACTACTTTCTGGGTGGAATAAAGGCAATGGACTGGGGAAAAAATAAGGTATTTCAGAGTATAAGCCCAGCACATTGACAGTAAATGACGCCAAAGACTAGTCAGTGTGCTGGGTTGTGACACCTAACAAAGTTACGCGTTCACAATTATTTAATAAGTGAGACTGGCTTCATAAATTCCGATTATTTTACAAATAGCTTCAATTTGAAGGATAAAGACAAATCCAACAAAACTGAACAAAAGCCCCGCTACTTGCTCTATTTGTGCGTTACATTATTTGAGACAGAAAACCGATGCAGAGAATTATGATAATTCTCTGTGAAACAATTCAGAAGCAGAGTCCTCCTTTTATATTACTGAACCGGGGCATTCAGTTTTTTAACTTCTAAAATTAGTGCAAGTGTTTACTATGATGACCATAAAATAATGACTCTACCCATATTAAAAAAGAGAATTCTTTCATCTTCATCTTTGATGAGAAGATATGTGGCTGGAGGAGAGATGCTTGGAACTAAAGATGGGAAAACAGAGCAAGTATCCTTTACACAATAATCCTTTGAACCTGGAAGGGAAGCAAATGGGAAAAAGAGAAGGACCGATGGGAATAGGAAAAAAATAGATTAATACCATGTAGGTCTGAATAATGTAAGCCCCTGTGGTAAATGTTCACCTTGTGCTGCTTTTATTGCCTTCATTAGCATCCCTTTCATGGCCTTGTCATCACTGTCATGTTGAGCGATAGCAATATCATTCCGCCGACTCATCCCAAAAATAGATCCAAAATTAGTTTTGCAACAACCACTTTTAATTCCCCCAAAGTATTCCATATTTCCCTGTACAAAATATGGATGCAGGGACGATGGGGGGTGAGGGGAGCTAATTATACCCTTCCCCAAGGGAGTGAAAAAAGCGATGAAACCTGCTTACATGGCTATACACATCTTATCAATGTGGCATCACCCACACTCATGGGTGCAGCTGTCCAAGATGCTCTGGCTGCTCCATAAATCTTCCTGTTTTAGCCTGAAACTGTCCAAAAGAACACAAGCATCTTATCAAGAACAACACTTTTTGGCCAAAAAGCTAAACGCACAAATGCAATGTATTCACCACCATCCACCATGGCTGATACAAAATGAATATTTCCTTTTACCTTCCTAATATAGTTTTGCATTAGTCAGAACAACTACAGCTGATGTGTACACAGCAAAAAGGGAACTAAAAGGAAATAAACATTTCTTGAAATGAGTGTGTTTGTCTTTGATTTGAGCAGGCAAGTTTAAATGATCTGCAGATGGAATAAGACTTTTGCACTTAAAATAGGAACAACTCATCTCCACCATCTTATTTCAAGTACACTATATCTAATTATCTTAATTTATGGGTAAAAATACTCATTTCATTGGCAGATAATCTTATTTACCTGCTCAAATCAAGAGCAAATACATTTTTAAATACAAATTTTAAGAAAATGTTATTTACTTTTAGTTCCCTTTTTGAAGTATAACAAGACTGAAAGGGTGATAGCATACCAACAACTTTAACTCCACTCTATTGTGAAATGGCAGCTTTTGTTGTTAACTAACTATCTATCTTTCTAGGTATATATATATTTAAAAAAAAAATCATAGTTTTTAAAAAGAAGGTCTTCATTTTGAATGTTAATTACATTACTCTGCTGGAAGATGTTTAGAAGTTTATGCTGCTTAAGCATTCACAGGCTTACATGCACTGGAGGGTGACAAAACATATTTTCCTTCCTTTAATGTGTATCAAGTGAACAAAAAGTCCAAATGTCAAGTGGTCTGCTTTGTACCAGATAGCACGCCTCAGTTAAAAGGGAGCTTGGACAGTGACCTCTCTATGAAGCAACAAATCGTCCAAACATCTGGCAAAGCCTAAACAAACCAGCATGTATGGAGAGTCAGTTTGTTCTGCATGAGCGTCCCCATATCTGTGAGACAGGCGACAAAGGAGATGGGGAGTTAATTTTATGAAACTTATCACCAAGGCGACTAAAGGTGTGTGCGTCTGGATGCATGCGGGTATGTATGCAATGTGTTTGTGAAAAGGGCAAATCTACCCTGCAGCACATGCACACAGTCTTGACTAAACCTGCTGTTTCCCACTGAGAACATGTATTAAAGGAGGACAGGAGAGAATGTCCCTTCACATATGGGCCCATTTCCAAAAAAAAAAAAAAGTAATTCTGAATAAAACACTTTAGTTATGCTGCTGCCCATGAAGTTTTTGCTGAAACTCATTTTTGTCAGCGTACAGATCTAAAGCCGAGGAGAAAACAATTGATTTGTTTCAAAGTAAGCAAATATGGGTTATCAAAAGAAAACAACTCCAAATCCGGTTAGGGAGATTGCATTTGCGTGGACTGAATCTCATTTGTTTCAAAAGGAAAACTTTCTTTTTTTTTTCCTGCAAAAAAAAAATAACTTTTCAAATGTTTTTCAGGACACAAACAGCCTCAGTCCCAAGTTTGATCTCTTTTCAGCACTACCATACAGTGCCTTGCAGAAGTGTTCATACCCTGAAACCTGTTTGCATTGTGTCGCGTCACAATCACAAATGTCAAGATAGTTTGTTTAATGCATTATTGCATTATTGTGAAATGAAAAGAAAGGTTTTTATTATTTTTCTTTAATTACAAATTAGAATCTGGAAAAAACATTGTTTTCAGCTTTCTAGAACCACCTTTTGCTGCAGTCACAGCTGCAGGTCTTCTGGGCAGTGTCCCAGCCAAGACATCTACAAATTGAATTTTTTTGTCACAGTCTTTCTTTTTATCCAGTCTCAAACAGGTTTTTGTCAATATTTCAGGAATTTACATCCATCAATGTTCCCATCAACTCTGACCAACTCAGAGCTGAAGAAACAGCTGAAGAAATAGATATCCATTCGGCGTGATGCTGCCACCAACATGCATCCATGTGGGGAGGCTGTTTTCAGGGTGAGCTGCAGTATTAGTATTCTGCGATAAATGTAAGTTTCTTGCATGCACGCGAAAAAGTTGACCTTTGGCCTAGTATCTGTGTCTGCTACATAGCTTGTTAAAAACTTTAAACGGAACCTTTGGTTTTTTGCCAGATGTGTGGAGTGTGTTAATATTTAATGAAAATTAACTTGTGAATAGATTCTCCCACCTGAGCTGTGGGTCTCTGCAGTCCCTCCAGAGTTTTATAGGCCTCTTAGCTGCTTCTCTTGTTAATGCCTGCCTTATCATGCCTCTCGTTTTATGTACACGCTCATGTCTTGGCTGGTTTGCTGTTCTGCCAAACGCTTTCTATTTTCGTGAATTGAATGGTGCTCTGGTGGGTGTTTAAAGCTTGGGACAGTATTTTATAACCTAACCCTGCTTTGAACAGCCCCACAACTAAATCCCTGAACTGTTCTTTGCTCAAACATCTGAGGCTTTCACAGAATAGCTGTGTTACACTGAGATTACACAACTTCTGAAGGTAATGAGTTTCACTTAGAAATTAAAATTCATATGCTGGCCACCATTTTCAGATTTTTGCAAAACATATTTTGAAAACCATCTTTTTGTCCATCCATTTCACTTTGCAGTGGACAATCAGATAGAATCCCGGTATAAACCATTGAGGTTTGTTGTTGTTGTGACACAAACTAAGGTTTAAGGTGTATGAATGCTTTTTCCAAGTGTTTGCTGTATTTTTTGTACTTTGGTAAGTACAAGCAGAGGAATATAGATATACTTTAAAAGGCATCTCAGAATTCTCCATAGACAACTCCGTGGAACATTTTTGCTGAGATCAAGCTTTGCCTGACCCTGCATACCTGACAGATGGCATGGTGAGAAACAAGATGAGCCATATTCATTAAAAACACTGCAGAAGACAGGTTTGCCTGCTGCTGATCGAGTTAAATCTTTCCAGTTGGGCATTGGTACTGGTGTATATCAAACCAGCTAAGCACCTTTGGGGTGCCGACAGATGGGCTAGCTGTTATATATAATATGCATATAATAAAAACAGCGAAAAAGCCCACACTGAGTATATTAGATGTACAACCATTCCCTCTCACAACCTCAGGTAAATGTGAGGGTCCTTCTCTGTTCACAAAATGGTCCCCAATTTCCCCAGTTATTTATGTGGTCTAATCTCAATTTGTGGTTGGCAAGCATGTGAATGAACTCCTCTCACATTGTTGGAGCGCCTGGACATGGGCACTGTCATCAGCGGATCAATACTTAATACGCTTTTGTGTTACCAAGTCCATTTTGCTGCAATATGCAATTTTTTATGTCCATTAGGTTGAAAATAGAGCTGACTAGGTGTATGGGCACAGGAAGTAGAATGTACCGTGGTCATCCTGATGATGGATGCTTCACAATGGTGTGAAACCAATGGAAACTTAAAATACTATCCACCTCTTGCACTGGAAAGCACTACACCCTCGGCTTTTATTAAACACAATTCAATAACCCTATGGAGTTTCAGAACAGGCTTTAACGACTTGTGGGAAGACAAAAAGAAAAAAAAATGAAGCTCCAGTGGGCTTTATGGTTCAGTATGAAGACACGTGGAAAACAAGGGGAACGGCAAGAAAACAAGCCTACAGCTAGAACTATATTTGGAGCCACATTAAAGTTGAGCTTCAGAGGCAGTGGAAGATACTTCCAGTCTGGACATGTAAGCATTTCATTTTGTGAGCTCATATAGTCAGGCATGTGCGCGGATTCTGCACGCTTTCTCTTTCTTTTTCTCCTCTGCATTCTCGCCTCTCTGAACACACAGATTTACCTCCAATGTTTAGGTCACTGCAATTATTTGTCAAAGTCTACAGTCCGAGTTCACCTCGGGTCTGATGGTAAGGCCTCGATCGGCAGTGACGCTAATTTACTCCTCTGGATCTGAGGGAAAATAGAAGCTGATCGCAACAGGGCAGCTCCCATGTTGTACATTTCTTTGGCTAATTGAAAACAGACGGGACTCTGACTCGCTGTCTCCATCCGCCCAGCCGTAGTGCTGTACGTCTGACATATTAGTGCTGCTGTCAGCCCTACGGTATGTATCTGACCACATCCTCTTACTTGATCAGCTAGGTGGAAAATAATAAAACTCGGAATGCCCCACATAACGTTGTTGATGCTTCTAATGCCGCTCCAAAGGACAAAGAAGTAACCTACCCATCTAAAACTCTTGACTGCAAAGGACACAGCAATGGCCATCTCCCAATAGTGGGGGCACATGTAACGTCTGCTTCAGCATCTGTAACCTGAAAGACTTTTTAGGGGAGTTGAAAGAGTCAAAAGCATTATCTTTGTGATGGCTGAGGAGGGCAGCATGGGCTGCAAGGCTTCCAGAAAAGGCTTCACTTTGGGGAGCTAATAGATCAAGCTACCATCTGTTCTTATGATTAGGTAAGCCCATTCATGCAAAACCCAAAGCTTTTCTTTTTGTTTGCTTGCTTCAGATAAACAGCACCCATGTACAACACAGCTGTATCTCTGCATGTAGCAACGCACAGAGATGCACAGAGATGCACAGAGATGTTGAGTCCCGTTGGGATTTGTCTAATTTAAGCTATAGCACAGGCCATGCATGTGAATCAGTGTGACTTTGAAACATAAAGGACTTTTTAAAGATCAACTATGAAATCAAGTATGGCCTAAACCTGCCATTTTTGTTTTTCTGGAGGAAGAGCCCTGCTAAAGTATTTCTACCCTTGGAGTTTTTGGTGTTTTCCTTTTCATGTTACAGCTACAAACATTAGAGTATTTGACTGGATGTGGATCCAAAAGATGTGGATTCAATTCTAGCTTCCTCCTGCCAATTGTCGATGTGCCCTGGGCAAGGCACTTAAGCTCAAGTTTCCTACCGATCTGCGTATCGACAGTTGAATGCTTGCACATTTGCGAGTGTGATTGGGTGAATGTGGCTGTGGTGCAAAGTGCTTCGAGAGATCATTTTGGTGCTGTCTCTTTAAATCAGAGTGTTCCACTCCACCCCGTTCAGCCATTTTTGTATTATATGCTGGAGGGCAGTGTAATGAATTGTGTGGGTTAATACACCAAACACACAAACATTTTCACTTATCCACTTGTAGCTTCAGCATCTTTGAGCTTGGACTACGAAATTTACAGTGAAAAATAAAAATGGTGGATTTGCGAAATTAGTTAACTGGAAGTCCATGGCCTTGTTTAGCAGATCTGCAGCAAATAATGTGACGTAACTGTTCAAAAAAAATAATAGAGAACAGAGAACACTGATTGGCTTGAAAAATATGACTGAAACAGAATATAAGGATATATACACAGCACCTGGACAGACTACAATACATTTTTCTGGGCTGAAAAAAGAAAATTTTGCATGATACGTTCACTTTATTACAAATGCACAGCACATATTTTGATTTGTAAGAAGTTTGGAGAAGCCTGCATCGTTTTCTTTCCACTTCACAGCTACATGCTCGTTTGCGCTGGTCTGTCACAAAAAATTCCAATAAAATTGACTGAAATTTAACGTGATAACATTAGAACATTTCATGATGTAATTGCTGTCATCACACTTCTGTTGACCTACCAGCCTAATTACAACTAACTCTTTTTTTTACAGGTTATAAAAAAACTCATCCTTCTTTTCTAAGTTTAACTAAACTTTTTGTTGCGGACTTCTATCAGTGAACCACACACACACAAGCACACACACATGCACACACCTTCAGACAAATAAGCCTGCCCTTTGTGCTTCTCAGTACCAAGTCTTCCCACCCCCACGTCTAGAAAAGGAATGCCCACACGGCCACATCCGAGGGCGGAGAGAAGATTGAAACCAGATGAATGGAGCTCGGGACAGAATTCTTGCCAGGGCTATATTTCACTCCCAGAGCCTGATTAAAACGAGGTGTGGCAATAGCTGAGGCCAAAGCAGCCAACTCTGGCTCTGAGAGGAGAATTTGCTTGCACTCACATTCTAGGCAAAAAATGAAACGAAGGGGGAAGGTCGACAATGAAGCGTCTGGAAGGACCTTGTGTGTTTGAGGTAGAAAGTTTTCTGACAAAACACAGCCAAGTTTGCAAAAAAAAAAAAAAATCTGTTTATTTAATCCATGATATCCACTAGAGATTGATAGGACAGGATCCAGCCTTGACACACAGAGTGTTTTATGAAGGATGCAGTGGTCGTTAAGGAGGATGTTTAAAGTAGGCCACTGGGGTGCGTTAACTAACGTGTCAAGTGAAATGAGGGCAAACTACAAGAATTTTGGAGCAAGGACTATCACAGTTGTGCATAAGCGACGCGTATGACAGAAAACGAATACATCTGTACAGCAGCGTAGACACAATTTCACTTCGATTTTTACTTACAGTGTTGGCAAAGGCACTCACATCTCTTGAACCTTTTCACAATTTCCCATGTCACAATAACAGCCTTCTGAGTATTTTATGTGATGAACAATACAAAGTAGTAATAAGCAATAGTAATTTTGAAGTGGAAAGAAAGGGATAGTTGTTTAAGACTTTCTTACATTTGCATTCAACACCCCTGATTCAATTATTTTTGGTGCTTCGGGGCATATTTCTATGAGCTTTGTACATCTAAAAACTGGAATTTCTACATATTCTTTCCAAATGAGCTCAATCACAGCAGGATTGGATTGATAAGGCAGCAATCCTTAATTTATGTCACTGATTCCCCTGTTTTAGTAAGCTGTGGAATTTGATTGGGTCATTCTAACTCAATGATATGCTTTAATAATATGCTTTTATGGGGAGGAAGGTACATTCAGGGTGATCTACAAACTAAAAACTGGACCTTATAGCTTTCTTTTAAATATGTCAGCTCTTCAAAAAAAAAAAAAAAGGACCTGATTTCTGAAGTGGAAAACTGATTGTAGTCATGTCGACAGATCATTCCACCTGAGCTGTGGATCTCTGTTGTGTTCATTGGTTTTCATGATGCCGTTTGTTCATTAATGTTTTCTAACAAACCTTTGAAGCCTTTACTGAACAGCTGTATTAATGTTGGGATTAAATTACTCACAAGTGGACTGGTTTATTGATCACGTGACCTCCAAAGGATAGATGGTTGGACAGGACTTTATTAAGGAGCCAAAGGGGGGCTGAATATTTAATTTTTTTTAATCTACTAAAAAATTTATAAAAGCCAGATATCATTTTCCTTTCAAGACTATGTATTAATTTGCGTTAGTCTGTCACATAGAATATCAACAAACTGCAATAAATTTGTGGTTATAACGCGACAAAATGTTAAAGGTTTGAGAGGTGTGGCTATGTTTACAAGATGCTGTATGCATCTCATATTTTGGAAGTCCCACAGGACATGACTGCGTCTTTGCGACATCATGTCTATGTTTGTGTCTTCGCACATTGTAGGCAGGGTTAAGAACTGTGACTAACTTTGGACCACAGCTCGTCTGGACAGAGAGAAGCCAAAATGTGCCGATCACCCTGCCTTAGCTTGCCTGCGACTTTAAACTCAGTCATGATATCATCCCATGTACATAGACATATAAAAGAAGATCGCATTTGCATTTTTTTCTCTGAACAAATCTGTAGTGCAGAGCAGCAACAGAACATTAAAGAGTTGGGAGTCTAGGTAGTGTAGGTGCCTGTTTGTTTCTGACTGTGGCACCTAGCGCATGTGTGAGTGTGAAAAACTGATTAGAGGCCCGTTTTCATCGACTGCCTGCAGCCAGCTCTCCAGAGATAGCCAGACAGAGTGGAAGAATTTGGTACTATTTTCCAGCGCCGGCTGCTTTCTCTTTCCTCTCCGCTGCAGCTGGTCGGCCACACTTGCGAGACGAAGCCAAACACACTCCCCCTCCATCCCCTTGACATTTCAGCTATGTTACCACCGAGAGGGTTGTGGCTCGACTGCCTGCCGCCTCGACAGTGCACGGGAGTAAATACAGCCCAGCTCATTTCATTTGGCTATAATGTTTAATCTACATTTGCTTGGTCAACGAGAGGTTAATCTCATTACCTTGTGCTAAATGGCAAGCTCGGGCATCCTCTGACAAGAAGAAGGCTAGACATGAGTTAATTAAAAGAGCAATTAAAAGAAGACATCAAGTCCCAGTAACAGTGGTGATATGTTAGCTCCCTTGACACCCATGCATTGATGTTGAATAACTCTATTCTGCTGTAGTGTGTCACAACTAAACAAACCACTTTTCATAATGTACAAAGCGGAGCAGTAATAGTGGAGCCGAGAGTCTTGTTTGAGATCAGCCTGTTTTGTGGCCGAACATGTGTTTCAAACTAACCCTCAGAAGTCATTGTGGTTTACACACTGGAAGTCCGCTTGTTAAAAGTAAGCCTCACCACTACACACACACAGACACACACCTATTAAAAATGTTAATTAACTTCAACAGGTTGTTAAAAAGCTGACATGCAATTAGTTCAGACAGAATTGGATAGGGCTTGCCATCACCAGGGGTAAGGGTTTGGCGGTGCCATGTACTTCAGCCTATCAGAGATGGTAAAACACAAAAAAGTAAAAAAAAGGACTTTAAAAATGAATACTTTCAATTTGCAAAGTTAAATCTGTAGTCATGATAATCTCAGACTAAATAAATAAATAAATAAATCATAAACTATTCCTATATTTACATTATCTCTACCTCAATGTATTTAATTCTTATCTTGTGATAGACCAACACACAGTAGTGCATAAATGGGAAGTGAAAGAAAAACTGTCTTGTTTTTAAGTTTTCTTTCCGCAAATACACATCTGAATAGTTTACAGTTCCTTTTTTATTTAGATTGTTAAAAATGGTCAACAATGTCAGTGGGGAAAGTACAATTCAGACACACGTTAGGCCACACGTTTAGAGGGTAAAATACAGTTTATTCCTTTCCGAAAACCTAAAAGGAGTCTAGAAAAATGTAAAAGATGTATTAAGGCATGACCTCATTAGCAGCTGAACACAGCAGTGATTGGTAAGGATCTACAAAGTTACAAACTAAATTTTTGTTCATACTTAGATGCTTAATGGTTAAATTAAAGGGTAATGCTTGATGCAAGCTCTGCAGTGTTTTTATGTGTTATGGATATCTGTATGTTGCAGCTTCTGGTTGCATAGGTTGAGTCTTTGTTATCTATGATCAGTTAACAGGACTCCGACTTTGCACAAAGCCTTTAATAGGTAGTGAAATGTAAAATTTGCTCTCCTAATATACAATTTCACCATGGACAGCTCAATTGCAGCATGAAAACATCAAATGTAGTCTAAGGTAAAAAATTTGACTTAGTAATATATATTTTAAGTTGTGTATAAGTTGGATATTTAAACTTGGGGTTTATTGTTGATTTGTCCTTGAAATAACTTCACTGACTTGATGTACGACTCGTTTGAATTTTTTTCCCCTGTCTTCTTTGACTTAATGTTGGTAGATAAGGCATGCATGCCTCTGGTGACGCTGTGGGCTTTGCTATAACCTCCATTACAACTTCTTTGATGTCTGGGATTAGATGTGCCTGGGGTACACTTCCACGTGGTCGGACCAATCTTACAGTTGGCGTCATGTCAATCACACATATGTGGATTCCGTATATTACCGTGTGACTTCTGAAGACCGTTGATTGCACATTTTATTTTGCAGTATCTGACGAAATGGGGCTGACAACAAATGCAGGCCATATTTCTCAGATGTAACACTCTACTTGTAAAACATGTTAAAACTATGTATAATTTTTATTTCAGTTATCAATTAGATGCTAGTTTGCGTTCCTCTATAATATAAAGTCACAAGAAATCCCTGAATGTTATGGTTTTGACATGAAAAACGGTAAAAAAGTCCAAGGGTTGGGAATAATTTTGGAAAGACGCTGCTATTTCCCAAAATGCATCACCAAAGAACCATTCATTTCTGCTTTGCCCTTTCCCAGACAGACAGACTATTAGGCCCGCCTTAGTGTTCGATTCCCTGTTAGCATGCAGCCAAGTGAGGATGCTTCATGGGGAAATAGCCTACTAGCTGCATGCCCTGGGGCTACTCCGAGCGGCTTCAGCCTCCTTCCAGATGAATCATAAACAAGTCCCTCGGCATCCGTGACTTAATCCCCTGTGACATCGCCACAGGGAGACAGAGAAAGAAGGAGCGTCGGGAAAAGGAAAACATGCCCTGTGCTCAAGTTTTAAGTGAATTAAACATTAGGATGAATGTGAATGAGGTGTATCTGAGGGTACGTCATCGAGATGAGGCACTAATTTATCAAATGTTAGAATATAGATGCAAGGATGGGTATTTTAAGGGGGTGTCGTAGGATGGAGCAAGGCTCTATATTTAATCTTTGCTTTGTTGACGTAGCAGTCACTTCATCTCAGGCTCTACCTTGAACCTCCTCCCTCCCCACCCGTAAGCCCTAACCCACTCCCATTTTTTCTACATGTGATTATAAAGTAAATTAATTTCCCACAGTGCTTTCACTTGAATTTGGCCCCGCTGCTAATGCCTGGGTAGTCTACACAGTTACAATCCACATTATGCAAAAAAAGCCCGCAGGGAAGCAATAAAACTGGTATATTTCTGGAACCTGAAAGGAGATTTTGAGTTCGGATGAAACATGCTAAGTGTTTTGTCCACAGCCCTCGAGGGCTATTTACTCGCTAATTAAACAAAGACTAAGGTGAAGAAGGAAAATGTGGAAGCTCTACAAGAAGTGGCAGCAACTAAAATTGGTGATGTGTTTTTCTCTAAAGGTTTGGGGTATGGTTTGTTGACACTGCTGCTTCTGCTGACGCAAGGAGCTTTTGTCTTGAGATTAATGAGAGATGTCCGGCTCTCTGGCTTTCTACATCCCACGCAAAGCTTATAAACGGCCTCTAACCAGCGAGAACTTTATGTGGCACATCCCTGCGAACGTTCTTCACTCAGAAAAGAATTTATTTTTTTATTCTAAAAAATTCCTAATTTTCACCAACATGGCAACCACAACAAAGGTGAAGCTCAGTTATATTTCAAGTCCAAAACACTTGAGTTTCAGTGTGCCAATAGCTGCAGTGGCTTACAAAAGTATTCCTACAGAAGGAAATTCTGCACATGATATGTTACAACTCCCAAGCGGTTTATTGGAAGTTTATGTGATAGACCAACACAAAGTAGTGTATAATTGTGATGTGAAAGAAATGGGATGCATGCTTTAATTTTTTAAAATGAATAAAAACCTGAATGGTGCAACATACATTTGTATTCACCACCCACGAGTCCATAGTTTTTTTTTCTCAGTAAATTTACAAGCACACCGTGAAAAAGTCAACAGATGTTCAGCAAAAGTTTGAGTCAAGTATATCTTACCGGATGACTCCATTCCTGGCTTGTTTATTCTGCTATTTCATAACACTTGGTGGTCTGATGTATAGCTGAATGCTCAAAATTCCCCTTTTAACGTTTTTTAAATGTGCATGTTTTGTGGGGCATATACCTCACAGCTTCGCACAATGAGAGACCACATTTTTTTGCTAATTCTTCTTCCAAAATAGCTCAAATGCATCCAAAATGGATTGAGTGTCTGTGAACATCACGTCTTGCTATACATTTTGTTATGATTTGGGTTTTTGTTTTGGTTCATGTTTATTTATTTGATCAGCTATTCCTGTCTTCCACCTCAGATTTTGTTTCTGTTCTGTCTGATTTTGGATTCTTCAGCTTTTGTACTGTTTTAGTTTATTCGGTCTATGTTTATTGTTTTGGTTAAGTCGCTTATTTCTGCCTCTGGGTTTATTTCTGTTTTGAATTCCAGTTTAGCCTTTTTACTTCGTCAGCTTATCCGGTCTTTGTATTAGTTCTGATTTTAGTTCTGTGCTTTGTTATCTAGTGTCCTGTCAGTTCTGTATTGCTCCCGCCTTCGGTTAATTAGTTTCAATTCCGCTCACCTGTTTGTCCGTCTATTTAAGTCTCACTCCCTCCTTAGTTAGTTGTCGGGTCGTCGTCTATCATACCATGCGTGCTTCCCCTGTTTTCCTGGTAAGAGCTTCCAGCCTCTTGATTCTGTTTTTGTAACATGTTTTGTATTTTTCTGCCCAGTCTCTGTTTGCCCGTTTGGTTCCCTCTCCTCACCATCCCTTAATAAATCACCTTAAAGAGCATTTTTGTGTTGGTTGAATTCTGGATTCATCTCCCTTCAAATTCGTGACACATTTTCAACTGAACTTAGTTCTGAACTTTAAAAGATATTAACGTATTCTTCATTTTAACCATTCCGTTATAGCTCAGGCCTAGTCTCAAGTCTATTGCTGAAGGCAAGCATCTTCACAGCATGATGCTGTCATCACCACATGTCATTGTGAGGATGGTATGTCCTGGTTGAAGTGTAGGGTCTTTTTGCATCTAGGTCAAAGGTTTATTTTTGGTCTCCTTTCACCAGAGCACATTCTTCCACCTATTCTTGGTCTTTAGTCTTCATGATAACTGTTTGTTCATGGATGTTTTTATTTTCTGTGACAAACCTCTAAGGCCGCAGCTGCATTTAAACTGAACTTCAGTTATAGGCAAAATGCATTCACTAACAAGATGACCTCTAAAGGTTTGTTGCAGCAGATTTTACTTAGATCTATTTATCTAGGAGAAACAGTAAACGAGACTAAACACCAAAGCACCCAATACTTTTAGGCTCAGTTTTTATGTTTACAATGTTAAAACTATTATTTTCCCTACACTTCACAATCACATGCTACTTGGTCTTAGTATTTCACAAATAATCCTAATAAAATACTTGGAACTTAGAACTTGGTGGTTAATGTGACAAAAAAATGAAAAGGCTTGAGGGGATAATCAGTTTTGCACAGTGTCGGTTTACAGTGGATGCTCATCCCCAGATGTTGTGCATTTGAACATGATGACAATAAGCTGGTTAATATGCCGTTTTGTCTATGACAGAAGGAAGCACTAACAGCACCTGGATCTTGTAGAGCAAGATCCAGGTGCTGACAAGGCTATTGTTATCTTAATTCAGACAACCAGATGGAAATTACAGGTCACCTCTATCTGGTCCACATGAGGTACTTTATAAACATTCTGGGGTATTTTTAACTCCCCGACGTTTGTATTGTTGGGGGAAAACCTCACAGCCACGTTTCTTTACATTCAGACGGGCCAGAAGTGTCAAGCTTCTGAAAAGCTTCAACACTTATCCTTATCTATTGTAGCGGAACAGCTCAAGGGTTTTACCACTGATGTCCTTGAGATAAACTCTCAGAATAAATTTTTTTCATGTTGTGGACATCAGAATTAATCCTTAAACAAGTTTAAGATTAAAAAGAATCTTGATGCAGGATTAAAGATAAATCAAAGAGCAAATCCCACTTGCTAAACTGGCATTCTTTAAATCAAAGTGGTAAAGAAAAAAAAATCAAAGTCAATACTGATGTAGCTTGAGCTGGAGGAAATGAGTAATAGCCCATACTGGATCCTTTCTCCCTCACTGAGAGTTACGTTGCACAGGCGCCTCAAAAATCCTGTTGCAATCTCAGTCCATCTGCTCTTCAGGGGAATAGAGGAGTTTGGCAGCCTAAAGCAAGAGGTTACCACCACCATTACCAGCAGGAACTCCAGTTCCCCACCCCGCCCCCATCGCAATCTATCTCCCTTCTCACTTATCTCCCGGCCTTGATGTCCCCCAGACCCCATAAAGAACACACTCAATCGGTAATTGCGGTAAAAGCACACTTTTTCATGTCCCATACTCCCCTGTGTCATGCTAAGGGCTAATTTAGTTTTCTTCTTAAGTCCACGAGGCAACACGATTCATATAGCTCAGCTATGCATCTGAAACACACCAAGGAACTGGTAGGGTTATATTCTTATACCAAATTCAGGGTTTAGGTTGTTGCAAGAGATGCTGGGCAGTTTAAGACAAACAGTGGTTCAAAACTTGTGACCCAATTTGTTGGGTTAGAGAGGAGACAGGAATAAGACATCATTATTCCCAGACCGCCGTTTTGAATTATTAAAAAAACCTGATCAGACTTTACTGAACTAATTCCACAGGATAAATGGAGAATTGGAAAGAATTTGTGCTGCATAATTTAAATGACTTTGCTCACCTTTAGATAACATCGGTCTTTGACTTGCTAGGTAGTCAGGTAGTGTGGTGTTTTCAACAATTAGACTGACTTTTAAATAGTGAAAAGTACTTTGCAATATTTTATATTGAGTAGGAAATTTGCGATTCAAACTGAATTGTTGTAACATTTATGTCAGTGTTTTTCTTTAAATGTTTTTTTAATACAGTTAACTTCAAATGCCAGCTGGCCCCTTTCTGGATCCTCTAAGTGTCCTACGGGTTCCTTCCCTAGTCCAAACACATGCATGTTATGAAATAGCAGAATAAACATGCTAGGTTAATTTCTCACTCTAAATTGCTCTTATGTGTGTATGCATGTGTCTGCCTGCACTGACTTTTTAAAGTATCGCAGCAGTGAAACATGAAAAAATTAAAAAATGTACAGCAAAGCCTACCTTTTTTATCCATTGCTTTGTTATATTAAAACTAAATACTTTCCCATTGTAGTAATGGTGGTGTTACATTAATAAGATTTATACATGAAACACTTTTCATTTTTAGCTATTATTTTGATTTAAAACTGGAGATATTTCCAAACAGCCAAACCTCACTATATTTGAACAGATCTCATGAAAAAAATGTAGTTGGTTTTGAAGCTGTTTGTTTTTGTGTCCTTTGTCTCACTGTGTTGCCTTGTGATTGGACTGGTGACCTGTCCAGGGTCTGCCCCAACTTCTTAGTGCCATCCCCCTGATACAAAATGGATGTTATAGAAAATGTATTGATCATTCACAATAACCAAAATCTTGTTTAGTATTCTGGGCAATGGATTCTTCTCAGCTCACTCTTTGGTAGCCTCAACATTCGAAAACATTTTGTCATGTAGTTCTTAACAAATTCTGACACACATTTGCTTTGGATAGACCATTTCTTACAGCATGCAACCTCTCTCTCTCTCTCAAATATAATATATATATATATATATATATATATATATATATATATATATATATATATATATATACGTACAGATCAATATACTGCACTGGATAATGTTCCAAAATTAAATCAATAAGAAAGCACAGTTTTACCATTGACCTTCGGACATCACGACTTGATAAAAATTGGCTGGTGCTGTGTAAATCTACTTACAGCAGACATGTGTTTATTTATCCCAATGTAGCCAATCAGGACCATTTTATCTTCCCTATTCTTGGTGGATTAGGCACTAATCTGCTTGCTGAGGGGAAAAAAAGAGAAGGAGTGGGAAAAAAAGCTTTTCTCTATCATCTCCCCCGCAATAATGTTTCTATTAGTGGTGCCTCCCAATGATGCAATGTGACACTTGTGGCTTTGCACGAGAAGCCGCGCTAATAGGAGGAAGAGAATATAAGGTCAGAGACAATGAGAGAAAGAGACAGATGAATACTGTTCCTGTGTGAGAGTTTGCATGTGTGCACAGGACATATAAAGTCAAAACTCAAACATTCAAAATGAGTGGTAACATTACACCTTTCAATTGGCAGTTTCTACATAAATGAACAAAATATGACTTGTAGAAAGTGGTTGTTTAACAAGATCTCTTGGCACAAGATCTTGCAAAAGCACTGTTTAGTTGTTGTCAGAGTGTGATTGTCTGGTAAAGTTAGTTTAAAGGAACTAAGGAAGGAGGATCTTCAGTTGTTACTATGTTGTGTGGATCAAGCCGGCTAATAAAAACTTTTCAATGGGCTCGCTGACAACACTAATCACTAAATTGGTTGGAGTCATATTTGTCACAAAGAAAACTGAGTTTGTGTACAGAATGTTAAATCTGCTACATCTGAAAACAATCTTGGTTTGCCCCAAGGATCAATCTTGGGCCTATTGTTATTCCGTATGTTTATTAACGACCTACCAAAAATGCGTCCATCAAATGTAATTTGTCAAATGTACGCAGATGATGCTGTTCTGTATTACCGTGCAAAAAACAAACAGGAAGCTATTCTAAATTTAACTGCTGCTATGTCAAAAAGGCTCAAGCTGGCTACAAGACTCTCAATAACACCTCAATTTCTCCAAGTCAGTTTGTATGTTCTTCTCAAAAAAGCAGAGTGCTGACATAGACCCAGATATATCAGTACTCGGAAGTGAACTTAAAATAGTTCACAAATTCAAGTATTTAGGAATCCTTCTTGACTCACAGTTATCTTTTAATAAAACATAAAAAACTGTGAATAAAATAAATTACAGTATCTTTAATTTCATGTATATAAGTAGTGTTGCGCCGGTGCCATTTTTTTGTAATTTTTTATTACATTAATAATTTAATAATCTCTTTTAAACCCTGAGTTTTGGCTCTCAAATGCCAAAATAGTGCAACTTTCATGAACTTATATAACATGTATAATACTAGTCGGGAGAGAGAAGGCTGCGTTCAAGTGACATACAAACATCAAAATGGTATCGGTGCCCTATTTGTTGGTACTCGCCGATACCGATACCACCATTTTAGTGCTGGATCGGGGCCCTGTCTGATACTGGTATCGGTATCGGTGTAACACTAATAAGAAGTAACCTAACAACTGACAACACCCTGGACAGGTCACCTGTCTATCGCAGGGACTTTTTAAATCCATTTTTTAGTAATACTGTGTCCAATCTAACCATGTATATTGCTGTACCAACAAAAACATGTGACACAGGTCTAAACATAAGAATTAACTTGATTTTGTGTAACAAAAGGCCAGTCGTATCATTTAATTAATTTTATTATTATTTCCATATTTAAGAAGCAACTGACCATCTGGAAATGAAATTTCAATACTCAAGTGGTTAGATCTTCTCTAGCAGAATTAATCAGAAACTAGGTCATGGTGTCAATTTTATTCTCAGCTTTTAAGCATCTTGCATCCCAAGATGAACACATTTTCAGGAGATGCTATATTATTGAATCATTACCCTGTTATTTGACAAGACGTTGTGTAAATAATGTTGCAGTGACACATGTGTGAGATGTACAAGGTACGTGAGAGCTGTGGAGCTCATGGTGTGGAATTTTTTTACATACCCAAAAAATCCATGGTGGTCTGACTTAGCTTGAGATCACACTATTATGCTACAGGGGAGGAGGGTAAGGCTGGAGCTTTATTTACCTGATGCATTGAAACACAAGGAGGACATGTCACAGTAGTGTCACAGGGTAATAAACTATTGTTTGTGGATAATTCTGCACAGGACAGTAATCTTTAAAACACAGTGTGAGGAAAATTACACCATTAATGTATTTGTAAAAACTCAAAAAATGAGCATGCTTAAATTAACTAAACATTAGGATAACCAAAAATTGAGACAAGCATAAATACCTAAATATATGGATTGGCAAAATCCTGGACTGAAAAGGTATACACTAACTACAGATTCTTTGAAGCACTGGTTTCGATTTCCAAAACCATAACTAAATAAAAG
Source organism: Fundulus diaphanus (assembly GCA_037039145.1). Taxonomy (NCBI): domain Eukaryota; kingdom Metazoa; phylum Chordata; class Actinopteri; order Cyprinodontiformes; family Fundulidae; genus Fundulus; species Fundulus diaphanus. The sequence goes on from CM073124.1 coordinate 38,038,403, forward strand.
CATTTTTCACGATTCCAAGATTATTGATAACATCTGGTCTCATTCTTGTGAACCCAAAATCTCGTGAGCAAAATGTAAAAAAAGATTTGGTTGACTTTTAAGCAGTGCTGGATTGTACCCAAATTATAGCTCACCGTTAGTGAGTGATGGTCAAGAAGACTACTTCTGAAAATTTTAATGAATGGAGTTAGCTTAGGGCAACACTTTAAAAAGCAAACACACATCTTTTCCTCTTTCTCAAAACAGTCTGGAGAGAGAATGCAAACCTAATTAACCATCTGACTCGCATAAACATTTCTTGGGCTGCACCTTTGTGGCTGCTCATAAGCACATGAGTGCACGCGCATTTGAGTAGGAGAGTAAATGCTTCCCTCAGCAATGTGGTACTGGCTGCAAGGTGCAACCTTTCCAGCCCCAGTGTCCTTCATCTGTAAGGTCTCCCTTATTAAAGGCTGGCCTCACTATCCCTCACTAATGCAAAGTAGGAAGGCTGGAACTAACGTCCGTCCGAAGCTAAAAGTGAGGATATAAAAAAAACAAGACTGGAAGGGGACTCCTTATCCTTTGCTGCTTTAAGCACCTAATGCGTGCTTGTTGCTGTGGTGACAATGTTCAATCCCCTTTACTTATACATGGAAAGGAACATAATCATCCACAGTGGTGCATTGTATCTGCATAAAATGTTAAACGCATGCATTGGAAATGCATATAATTTCTTCTGTCAAACAACGCGCTTTAGAATCTTATCACAGCTAAAAGTAGGCAGTGCCCCTACCCATCAGTCCCTGAGCTACCCTGTACAGTATGCATAGGTCATCTCCACTGCTAAAAGCGTAGAAAGAAAAAAGTCAAATGACATTTGAAAGGCGACTCATAAAGTTCCCACTGGCAATTTCCTTACACAGTACCACATTGTTCCCTGTGTATTGCAGTAAATTAAAGAACAGTCTCTAGTTGTCTGACTGTTTCTGTAATGTCACTGGGTTTTAGCAGGAATTAGCTCTAATGTCACTCAGTCTCGCACACCCGAATGTCACTGGCTTGTAATTGGCCTGCTTGTAAGGCTGCAGTGCTGCTTGAGTCTGGGAGCGATAGAAGGACACAAAGTTTTGAGGGCTCCACTCAATTCTAGCATATACCAGTGTTGAGGCGAAGCTAAACAGTCCACAGCAGCAGACTCTGGTTCCTCAAAACTCTAACCGTGCTCAAATTCAAAGTGTCCCAGTTTGTTGCCGCATTTTTCCATCAGTGCCTAGAATTCTCACTGATGCAACATGGAAGAAAGAGCAGAAAAGAAAAAAACTTAATTAGTGCCAAACAGTAGTCAAATCTCTACACATATAGTTTTCTGCAGGGCTCATGCAGAGTTTTCTGTCAGTTTTATATGGCCCCTTAGCGCTCAGTGTTATGAAACAAACAAAATCAAACAGGGCAAAATAGATTCTATTGTACACCAAGTGTTTGATTGTCATGCAGCCAAATAAATGCACAAATGTCAGCACGTTGAAGTAAATACAGTACCCTGGGATTTACCCTAGGAGTAAAATATTCAGAGGTCAGAGGTGGAACCAGTCACAGCTGCTCTAAAGTCCGTGGCAGACGGGGTCTGTAGACACATGGAGATTACTCGCACTCAGGCAATATTTTGCATTCTCCTCTTCTTAAACAGATATACACAAGCAGGCATAAGCGACACTTAATAAAAACTATGACATCCTGTATCACATCAAAGCTTTCAAGGACTAGACACTTTTCAATCCTGTTAGACACTAATATTTATTAAACGTGTCCTTTCTCATAGAGAAGGGATGAATACCAGACTGAGTGTATTAAGTTATTATTATACGCTGTCATTTTTCTCTTTTCTTAATGCGTTTGGCAAAACACAGTCTCTGGCAGTTAATGAGTGCTTAAGCAAAGGATTCAAGTTTCCAAAAACCTTGGTGATATTTCACCAGTTTTTCCCAGAGGAAAAAACTTTGTTCCAGCATCAGCGGTTAGAGTTTTGAAATACAATAGGAATGTGAAAAGAGAGCCAAATAGAAATGTGTTGTGCAAATTTGACTGGAACAGAGAAGAGGAAATAAGCTGCCTTGCAAAAAGTATTCGTATCACTTCAACTGTTTCACAATTTGTAACATTAAAACGACCAGACTGACTTACGCTGTATACGCTGCATATCAGTCTGGTAAGGCGATGGTAGAGCTCAATTCCAACAGCAGGGCTAACAGGGTGAGCGTCATCAGGATACAACCACCGAGCTATACATTTTTTTGCCGCTTTTATCTAAAAAAATCAGAGGCTACATAATGTACTCAGATGCACTTTCTTAATCTTCCAAGGCACCAAGCAACAAAAATCTCTGTATGTATCTGGACTGTAGCAGAAAAGCACTGCTGCATTATGGGTAATTCTGCCGCTGAGATTGACACATGGTAAAGTTCCGCCGCCCGCATTGTGATCGGTCTGATCTGTTTAGGGCTGGAGGGAATGGAGCCTTACCAGACTGATTTACGCCCTGTGTAATTCAGGCTCGCTGGCCAGGCTTATCTCATGGAGAACTGTTCTATTCATCACCTGAAAAAAAAAAGTGTATGGCACAAATGCAGATCTAGCAAGACATGGCCATCTACCTGAACTTACAGGCTGTAAACAAGCATTAATCAGACAAGCGAACAAGAGGCTCATGGCATCTCTGCAGAAGCTGCAGAAATCTGGTTTCACCCAGGAGAATCTCATGACTTAACATCTACTGAGCACTCCAAAATCTGGCCTTTATGGGAAAGTGACAAGAAGAAAACCACTGTTGAAAGGAAGGCATGGACGTTTTCATTAAAGTTTGCCTTGAGACATGAAGTGGGACACAGCAAACATGTTGGAAAAGGGTTTCCGGTCAGATGAGACCAAAATGTAACTTATCTACAAAATGCTATGTATGGAGGAAAAAATACTAACACGCCACATCATCATCATCTTCAAATCCTGCAGTATTTTAAGAAAACCTGTTAAAAGGCCCAGCCAGAGGATTTTGTGATTTTAACATGAAAAAATAAACTTTTGGTCATTCCGAAAACGTTTCGATACCAATCCAGCACTACAGTAAAAACACTTTCAGAAAAAATACCGAGTGAAAGGCTGGTGGCCTCTGATGCGTATTCTTCGGACTATAAGCCACACTTAAAATCCTTAAATTTCCTAAAGAATGTATGGTGCGCCTTACCGTTGTGCTTACTGACCAATTTTATGTGGTACAATGCGCTCAAAAGTCTATTAAAACCTGTAAGTAGAACTTTGGTAACGAAGCTGCTCCGCTCAATGGATATTTGGAGCATTACAGTACACTGTGTCACTACCTGATTGGACCCCTGAGCAGTCTATAAGACTGCCTGACTGTAATCTTTTTCGACTACGTACGCGGTGTCACACTATAAACCTCTCAGCGGCGAGAAGTCTTTACATCGAACTGTTTCATATGTGACACCGAACTTGACACACTAGTCCAACTTCTCCGTCCTCCCGACAGAGACGGATAGAGAGCTCTGTACGTGAAGGAGTGGAGTGATATTACACACTTGGGAAGAATATTTAGTGCGCCTGATAATCCGGTGCGGCTTGTGGTCCGACAAATATCGACAATTATCTTCGATCAAATATCTAATCATCTTTCTGATAATAATTTACTATCTCAATGCCAGTCAGGTTTCAGGAAATACTACTCAACTACTACTGCTCTTTTGAAACTTACGAACGATATTTTTTCTAGTTTTGATAACAACATCAGTACTGGTGCCATCTTCTTAGATCTTACTAAAGCATTTGATCTAGTTGATCATTATCTACTCCTGGATAAATTGTACTCTATTGGCTTTTCCCGTTCATCTCTTCTGTGGTTTAATTCATATCTTCATCACCGCCGCCAGAGTGTGTCCTTTAGGGGTAGTCAGTCGAATTTTATAGGCGTAGATAAAGGCATTCCACAGGGTTCTTCACTTGGGCCTTTGTTATTTTCCATTTTTATTAATGACTTGCCACTCTGCTGTTCAGGATGTGACATTCATCTTTATGCAAATGATACAATCATATATTGCTCCAAATTGAATATTTCTGACATAAATTATTCCCTACAATGTGACTTCGATTCTGTACAGCACTGGCTGTCATTTAATAAACTTCTTTTGAATAAATCAAAATCTTACTGTATGCTTTTCCAGAAGAAAGATAGAAATAATCTTAATCTGCATTTTCTGGATTCTTCTCCTTTAGAATCAACTGAAAAATATAAATATCTCGGTGTTTGGCTAGAAAGTGATCTTTCATTCAAAGCTCATATACACACACTTAACAATAAACTTAACTTTCGTCTTAAAACATTATATCAATCGATAGACTGCTTTAATTTTCAGGTTAGGAAAAAAATAGTCTCCCAGTTGCTGTTACCTATATTGGACTATGCAGATATTATATATGCTAACACTACTGCCACTTACCTACACTCTCTTGATGTGGTTTACAACAGCCTGTGCCGATTCGTCCTTCGCTGCCCCTATAGGACACATCACTGTATTTTGTATGACCAGCTGTCCTGGCTTGCACCTTCAGCCAGAAGACAATATCATTGGTTTCAACTTATATTTAAATGCATTTACTTTCAATATCCATTTTACTTATCCCAATATTTAGTGCCTTACAGCTCACAATATAATCTTCGTCACAACGAACAGATCTTCTTTACTGTCCCCAGAGTTAAGAGAGAATTTGGGAAACATGCTTTCTGTGTTAAAGCCCCTCGTGATTGGAACAGCCTTCCTGCATCTATCCGTTCGCTTACGTCTTTTCCTCTGTTCCGAACTGCTTTGTTAACACATCTTCAGACCACTTGTCTATGTTTTTAGTATTCTAGATTTAGTAGTAATATGTGTCATGTTAGTTATGGTTGTATGAATGTGTTTATCTGTAGAAATATACGTATCTAGTAATGTCAACTCTGTCAGTTATATTTGGGAGTATTATGCCCTACTTATTATCATTTCTGAAATGCTTGACTTTCAGATCACCATCATGCTGAGTCTAAGATTATATAAGGTTTTATTGTCTAGTGGTATAATTACTGCGGTTTGGGAATTACTGTGATTTACTTTACTCTTTCTGTGTTGAGGGGTTAGTGAGAGCTTGTGTGTGAGTGTGTGTGTGCGTGTGAGTGCGGTGTGGTCTTTTTCTTGTATCTTGTATATTGTATCTACTTTGTTGTTTTCCTTTCTACATTGTTTGGATATGTTACTGAGGACCCCCATGAAAACGAGATGCTTCATCTCATGGGGCTGATCCTCTAATAAATGTTTATAAATAAATAAAATAAATAAATAAATACGGTAAGCCTGTTTGTGGTTGTCTGGACCTCGAAAACAACATGTCATGGCAACATGACAAAATGTGAACCAATTCCAAAGACTATGAATACTTTTGCAAGACACTGTTGGAATCATGTTGACCATACGCACCACAATGCAAGAAGGAGAAACATGAACCGTGAATACTTTTCTGTTTGTGTGTTAATATGTTTACTCTGTAAAGTCGTCATGTAGGACTCAGCTGCCTTCTGCCTATTTTTCACCAAGGGCTGATTCATCCTTGCTCTGTGATTACACATGGTTAGGTCTGTTTGGAAATGGGATAGCAACGGCAACATTCTTAAACTAACAAAAAAAACAGTGAGCAAAAAGTCACAAAGCTCTTTTACAGACGCACAATCATACTAGTTGACCCTTTTAGATCTATGACACACAGTCCAGACATTCCTCACTCCAGCTCCATCAGAGCTTTGTTTGGATTAGCTGAGAGAGAGCAAAACCCCTTTGGTCCCTGTGGCTTCTCGGCACACGTCAGCCTGCTGCTGGGCTGAACTTGCGCAAAACTCTCCCCCACACATGCTGACATGCCATGTACTCAAAGTCTGAACGCGCTCTCCCTCATGTATGGTTGAATCTAAAAACTCTCAAACACGCAGCAGTAGGTACCGTCCTAAAACTAACACAGACACACACTCCCTCCCACGTACGCACACACATTAAACTCACATTAATGTAACACTGACCAGTCATCTGGCCTTATACAGGCATAGTGGCGACCCATTGCCTTTCATGGGAGCTGGCTTCCTCACATCATGTCCTCAGGCTCTTTGCTCTTTGCAGCTCTACCAGTTCACAGCAGGAGAGAAGGGACGATGGAAGGATGGAGTAAAGGGAGAGACAGTGGACTAGTTTAGATAAAAAGCTAAGTAGACTGAGAAAGGAAAGGATAGAGGAAGGCGGAAGGAAGAGAATGGTCCGAAGCAAGGAGAGAAAGCAGACATGTGACAGAGGGAGCAGGGCAGGCAAAAAGAAAGAGACGGAAAAAAAGAAAGCCTTGGCATGAGACAGATGGGATGAAGTGTGCTCTTTCAATGTTTATGAGTTTTCCCTTCACAGAGCCTCTGTTCCTGCACTCAAAAAGCACCTGAGAGACAATATCAGAGCTGAGCTCAAGTGTTTTCTGCCCCCTCAGTAAAAACATCTTCACTAATAATGGAATCTCATTCCTGTACCAAAAAATACTTTCATTTGACAATTACCATAAAGGAGTCTGACACTTAAAAAAAAGAGCTAAATGACAGTGATGCAGTGTAATAAAGCGGCATTGTATACATCTTAGGTATGACGCACACATGTAAGACAGTGAAACACAACCCAGCAACTTGACAAAAGCTTTCAAAGAAAAAGAAAAAAAAAAGAAAAGAAAAGAAAGAAAGAATAGAAACTGATACCAGCTACACAATACCTTTCTTCCACAAATCTCAACTATCGCTTTAAGAATGTATCACCTTATTAAACTTGTAGTGAATTTAATATTTTTTATTCTGGTGAACAGAAAACATTTTTTGAGAATAAAAAGTATTCAGAGGGTTTTTGGTGAACAACCTAAGTGTTTTCGGAATAATAATAATATGATTTTTGGAATCCGGAATAAAGGAAGGTATAAAGGCCTTGGATAGTTTGAGAAAGAAACATAATGTAAAAGAAAAATATAAAGTTTCTGGTGTTGGGATTATTGGAAGCAATTTGAAACGATTTAAGGTAAACTTTAGTTGGACAAACGACATCTAAAACAACAGACCTGCACTCTTATTTTCCCTCACCCTCTTATCCCCAAGATGCTAACATTGTTTTAGCAAGTCTTTGCTCCTCTGTTTAAAAGAACGTTCAGCCAAACATCCCTGTTTTTCCCTCTCCAACAGTTGGTTCTGGTTGACTGAACATTGAGACCTCAGTCTCCCGCGTGACTCAGGGGAGTCATAACTCAGTCATTACAAATGAATGAGCTGGGCCAAGGCTTTGGTACATATGCGCGGCACGACAGGCGCAATGTAATGGAAGCGACATTTACAGACTTCCTTTTTTCCCCCCCCTTTCTGAGTCACTGCAACGTCTTGGGACCAGAATATTGATTTTAAGTTAAAACCCAGTGATGTGACTTAAAGACACGGCAGGAATAGCCCAGTGGATATTTATGACAATTAAAAAAACAACAACTCCTAAGGTGCTCACCCTGGAGACTGACAAACAAAACACGGAAAGTCAAAGATGGATTTAGGCCAAAGTAATGCCTACGTGTGATGCATGACGGTGAGGTAACGGTTGGGGAGATTGCGTCCTACAGTAATGGTGACTCAGAGGATCGAGGCACAGCAAAAAGCGGAGTATTTAGAGGAAACAAACTGCACTGAACTGGAGCAGAACGTCCGTTGTTCAATAAACCATTAAGAAGAAAATGTTAAAATGAACTCTAGCAATTTCCTTCTGCTGTTGCCGCCATCAGTTATTACAAAGTGATAGGATGGGTGCAGATTCAGGATAACAGAATGACCAATAAAAGCATGGCCCAACGTGGAAGCTGCAGGCTCGTTTCTTGTGTGCAGAACTGCTACCCTGCACTCTGGCCCTTGTTGGCTGAGCCCTCCAGGAAAACAGTGCATGTTCCCATCAGTCATGCTACACTGCAGTGCACCACAACCCCCTCTCTGCTTCCATGTCCCTTCCACCTAATCTATCTTTCTACAGCATGGTGACCTAAAGTCACTGTCTGAGGGGAGTCTCTAAAGAAAAAAAAATGGAAAGCATACAGGTTAAAAACAGTAAGAAAAGAAGTTCCAGAGATAGAAACTTCCAAGCAGTGTTGATCTGAAGAACACAGGGATGGATATCTGTGAGGGTGTGGTGCATGGCAGACTGCAGGAGGCCGCTCCCATGCTGTTTCACTCTATCCTTTGCAGATTCTTTGAGGTGGAGCTAAACAGATTGTTGCATTTAACTTTCTAGAAGTCCCACACTTGCTGTTTGGTTTATTCCTAAAAGCTGAAATCTCCTTTTTACCATCACTATCTTTGTTTTTTTGCAGCAGTTTTTACTTTCCTGTGTTTTTCCCCCATGCCTATATCCTTTCTTTTTCTTATCCTCCCATTTTTACCTGTTTTTCACCTCTCTCCTGTCCTAAACACACCATATCCTCTCTCTCTTCTCGCTGTCACTTTTTTTTTACCTATCTGCCCTCTGCTTCGCTTGGCCCCCTCCGCTGTCTCATTAGCTGACAGCTACAGAAGTACTCCTGAGAGAGGGCCAGATGAAACCCAGAGAAGAGTGCTGTGACCTTCATTTCACATCGTGACCACTATCAGTGACAAGCCATCAGCTGCAATGTCGTCTTAGGTGCATGCTCACAAGCCCCGTCCTGCCTGAATGCACCTTAAAAAAAAACATACAGTATGTAGTAGCAGGCCAGACAGACCAGCATGAACACCCAGTTGGACACAATGTGCAAAAACCTGCGCACATTCGGAAATTTCTTGGTCCACATGTATGTCAACCCTCAACTAGCTTTTCACAAAGGCAAAAGGGGTGACACATTCGGCAGAGAAAAAATGATAGCCAACTGCACCACCTTCTTTCTCATCCCCCTAAAATGATACATTGCTAGTGTGGGCGAAGGGTGATGGTGCCAGAATTGCGGAGTGGCCAGAGTCCTTGAGAGGTACGCACATGCAAACAGACCACACAAGTCACACACAGAGGGGTTATGCTGTAAATAACGCCCATCAGCTTGTGATTTAATCAGCTCCTGGGACACATGGGCGATCCATGTTGTGTTAGCAGGCCATCCTTCAACTGTGTGTGTGCGAGTGTGTGTGTGTGTATGGGAGGAGGGGTATTGACCTATAAGGTCAGCGATCTAACCATGAGGGTGACCTCTTGAAAATGATAATGACAAGTTAGCAAAATGCATATTTGTCACATGGGTTTAATGCATAACAATGTGGAAGCATGCTACATACGAACACTGAGTCTAACTAAGCCTTTTTTTTGGATCAGTTGCCACAAACAAACCTGCCTGCGCGACTAGTAGTAAAATTGATTCAAGAGAAGGAACAAACAATTAGCATTATGAAGGAAGCTCAGCTGTGATGATTACAAAGCCTGACAGGATCCCAATTTACCAGGATGTGGAAAAAGCTGTATCAAGACAATGATCGTTTACATCTCTGATTAGGTACCATGTTGATTCAGATATTTCGTTTGATATTCTGAGGATTTTAGAGCCACATTAAGTTATTTCTGCCTCTTTACCAATTTGTAAACCCCTTTTGTACTCAAGTCTTGTCATCTGAACCCAACCTAATTTAATTTGAAACATATACAACAAAACAACAAAAAAAACATACCAATGTACTTAATCACTGAGTTATAGACATATATAATTATGTAATAGGCTTGTATTTCTAATGTTTGTTTTTCTTATATGTGAATTGGTCCATAACAGATGATATGAATACAAGAAAAAAAGAAGAAAGTGAAAAAGTGAAAAAAATACCAGTGGTTCACAATAGCTGAACATAGTGATATTGTGGAAAAGTTTAAAAACTTTAGATGAATGAAGCTTGGAATGATTCAAACAAAACAAGCATTACAATTCTTTTGCAAATGAGAAAGGCTTTCAAAGGATAATTCATAACTTTACAGTAGGCTGATTAGACGTCCCGATTTCTGGGGACAGCCCCCGCTTTGGACGACCCATCCCAGGAAATGTCCCTGATTTCCCTGATTATGACAGAGGAAAAAAGTTGCATGCAGCAAGAGCTATTTACCCGGTCCTGCCACTGTCAAGACGTAGTACAAGAGCTGAGACCTCCACCCGTCCCATCAGCGTTGCGGGGCGATCAACGACCCCCCGGCTGACAGAATAAGCAGGAGAAATCACCATTTTTATTTGAGAAATCTGGTCTCCTTACTCTACTGTCCTGAGACTTTTTACAGTTTGCTAAGTGCTAAAAGGATCAGGCCAGGTATTTTTCCTTTTAGGAATCATCTGGCAGAGAACACATACTAACCAGCACCAGTGACCAAGATCATATTTTTCAAGCCCGCCAGCCTCTCATTTATTGAATGCCACTAACTTTCAAAAGCTTCTCTGAGGTTTGCTACCAGAGGACTTTTTCCTTTTCCTTCCAAGGTGCATAACAGCAGAATCATGTCTTAAATCGAACTTCTTGTAGCTTCCTATTGAAATGGACTGCATAAAGAACCAAGACCAGTTTTATGGTTTAAATTAGCAGCTTAAGATGAAATTCAATTTACTGGGTTGGGATTGCAGTTGATATAAAATTCTAACTTAACACAAATTAATAACCTATATTGGTAGAATAAGAGGAACAAGAGGGAATGATTAACATTCAAGGGATGTGCTTTGAGAGTTATAAGGAGCTGATATCACGTCCGGGGTTTTACATTTTACTATCAAGAGATACTGATATGCTCTTGAGTGATTGGTGTCTTTATTGGGTTTCATAAATTACAAAGTTAAATGGCGCTGAGATGTCAACATCAGTAGGTTTCATGGAAGGAAAAAGGGAAAAAAGGAGAAGAAAAAGGGGGCAGTTTGTTTTTTGTCCATCAGCTGTCCAATGTGGATCCCACTTTGCTCAGTAAAGTCTTGATAACTGTTGATTTAGATGCACAAAGATTTTTGTGGGTGTTTTAATGCTTGCAAACCTGAGTTTGCATATGCTTCTAATTCTGAAATCCAATGCAAAAGTAGTTCGACACACATTAAATTTAAGGCATTACACACATTTATTGGGAAATACTTCCATATAGTCATTTTCACAGAGATGAAAAAAATAATTATTTTCTAATACCAAAATAGTTAACATTATGCAGATTGTGCCAAAGAAAAAAGAACAGGAAACAGGTGGCTATAATTTTTTTGCACAACAGAAAAAAAACTGTTGCTCTGCTGTCATTACAACATAACAAGTGAAGGAATTGATCCCATCTTCTAGTGAGGTCTGCCTGATACTTTTATAAATCACTTTTGATTCAGATACATTGTTTTAATTGTGATTAAAACATGTTGTTGCCTTTTTAAAACTTCAGATAGCAAAACTTTTGATTCTAGAACGTTCCAACAGATCCTTCACATGCTGAGTTATTTAATCTTGCTCCATTGGGATAAGACACACCAATGAGTCTCAGCCTTAATGGAAGTGAAAAGTGAGAGCCGCCTTCAGTAAAAGTGAAAACTAAATAAATGAAATCATACTAAAGAGTTATTTTTCATTCTGACATATTAATGGCAATTGGTTAAAAATTTAATGTAATTATATAGACTACATATGATAATTGTACAATCTAATCATTTTGTTTTTACTTCAGACAATGCTTTTTAACCCTCAAAAAAGTAGTTAAAGCACCTTTCTGCTGTTTTTCTATCTGGAGCATCATTTATTGATTTGGAAACACGATTGCAATGTTAGCTTTTAAATATTGAGGAATGCCTTGTCAGGTCACGGAGTTCTCACTTTATTTTTGATGGGTCCTTCACATTGTGCCTCTTTTTTCAAAGGTTGATATAAAAGAAATTATGAATCAAAATAAGTAGATACAAAAATGGACGAGATTGCATTAATTTGTGGATTTTACAGAGTCCATCTCCCCACTAGTCCTTAAGACTAAAAATGCTCTAATAAACAATAATACTTGTGTTTTAGATGTTTGTTCATTATATTTAGAAGTCAGCCTTTTCAATCAGCTCTTTAACTTTTTTTAAATGGAGTATTGATTTTTAAGGACACAATATGATAAAAAAATATATGATTTATCAATGCAGAGCTGATTAAAACGCTGACACATCCCCTCCTCAACATAAACAAACTCAAAGCGGCTCTGTTTTTGACCAGCAAGGCACTGTAAAAGGTGCTGAGCTCCATTTGAGAGTAATGGGGGAGGTGTCTCTTTTGCTCAAATGGATCATTGCACTCCAGCTCCCAGGGTGAGCCAAGAGATAATTTGTAGGGACAGGCAGAGTCTCAAAGTAGACGATGATTTAGCTGGGTAGCTGCAAACCATTGAAAGATGCACTTTAATCCATTGGAAAGAGTTAATAAAATCCACCATAACTTCACCTGATGGAAACTGACTGTTGATAACTACATAATCAACCAAAAGTCCTCCTAAAAACCAAAAATCTCTTAAGATAATTAAAAAAACAGCATTAGTCAGCATTACTGGTTAATAGCCCCATTTACACTACTCTTGTTAAACCGATCCATGCCGAGCTCAGTCCGAGCTTGGATCAGTTAACCAAGCCGAGCTTGGTTCTGACGACCGTTTACACATCACGCTATCTCGGTTCCTTGGTTTCCTCGCCTCCTAGTGATGATCTGCGGTACTACTGCTCTCTAGGATTGAAGGATGAAATCAAGCAAATCAAAATGGCGCGCCCATAACATTCAGGAAGTTATGTTTGGTTATATTTCATTGTTTGCGGAGAGTCAGGCGAAAACGGCAACTTTTGGTGAATTTACTTGACAGAGTCGGCTTTTGGGACGTGGATAAGACAAACGAACGTCTAATAAGGATTTACAGACGCAGGAAACAACGACAGATGCTGAGCTTCATCACACTGCTAAGCAGAATCATTACTGGAAATCGTGTGTCACGGTAGGGAAGCTAGTATTTTTATGAATGTCTGAAATGTCAGCTGACTGTAAGGAGATGACGCGGTCTGCACATGCGCTCTTTGTTATCTGAGAACCGGGCTACTGAAAAACCGGGCCGAGCCCACACCTGGAACTGGTCTGCATTTAGCGCGGTCCGGTTGTGTCTGGCTCGGTTCAGTTCAGTTTGCGTTCCATTTACACTCAATAGTTATCTCGGTTACCGAGCTCGGACTGGTCTCGGCACGGTTAAAAAGGGGTAGTGTAAACGGGGTACATATCTCCAACCATCCATGAAGATGTGTGAAGGGATAAGGTTAACCACTCTGAGCTGTTAAGGCCATCGCTGTCATGCCGACTTCAGTGTCCTCTGGCAGAGAAATTGCCACCAAAAACTCCATCTGGAAAGCAAAATGAGGACTCAAGAGAAAAGGATTGGCTCCCATAGTGGCCACGACCAATGCTGCTTCATCACTGGAAGAAGTCCCCCAGAAGGCAGTAAAGAAAAAGAGTAAAGTGGGATTGAGCTACTCTAACAATGTACTTTTTTTCTCTTTTAAATGAAATGACTTGTTTAATGGAAGTCTTAATAATGAATGCAACTTTGGAATTTTTTCAGAAACTATTAAGCTGAACTTCCCTCTTTCTTGCTTTAAACAAAACTTCCCTCACATTCAGAAGGGATAAAATATTTACAGTTGTGCAACTTTTTCATTTTAGGATTGATTATTCCCTCTCCTCTTCCGCCCAAATGAGCATGAGTTCAAAAAGTTTGTTTTTGCTGACTCGCTTTACTGAACAAAATTGAGAAATGCTGCGTGGGGTCTACTCTATGGAGAGGAAAGCATTCCGGTAACAAGAAAAAGCACTGAAGGCTTCACAGTTGTGTTGTTCTGAGTTTGGTTTACCTGCAGGGGCCAGCTAAAGCATAGTAATAATCTAAAACTGTGTTCCAAACACAAACAAGGCACTGCATATGAGCTACAACTACAGATAAGATAAACTAGGCATATTTAGTGTGCAAGCTTTTGCACAAAGCCTTTCCAACATTAAGTCCAAGTTAAACAGATTTCATGCAGAAGAAAGTGAGAACCAGTGTGCTGTAAAACCAAATTCAATCGATTAGAGAGCAAAACACAGACGGATTTAAACCTTTATTTTCACAAACCATGAGAACTTTTTTTTTTCATTGTATGAACTACATGAAAAGAATAATGATTTTACCAGTGCATCAACTCCGCCTGATGTGCGTTGAATTTGAGTACATTTCTTAAAAGCTCAAACAGCAATGCTCATTTGCTGTAATTTACCAGAAAAAGAAGAAAAGAAATTAAATCTGTCACTTATGAATTCCATTGCCTATTAGCAACCAAGTGTTTTCTTTGTTAAGTAACCATAATTGTTCAGCGTAGGAGTCAAACATTTATCTGAGGAGACAAGGATGGCGAACATTTTGGAGCAGGGGGATGAGTCGCTCTGTAGGGAAGATTCTAAAAATGAAAAAAATCAATAAAGTCATTATTTTAATTATGATTACAAAACCATAGTCGAGAACAGTGCGACTGTACTATTTACTTTGTTTGAAATGTCTACCGTGATGTTTGTTCTGGCTGGAGAGAAATCTCATTTTGTTGAGGTCACACTTTAATTTGGGAACAGGTGGGCTTAGACATAGAAGCTGGAGAAAAACGTACAAAAAAGAGCGCTGATTACAATCTTAGCTCAGTTGGGGATGGATGGGCTCCAGGTGTTTTCTACTTGTGCATAATATCTATTTATCGTGACTGACTGAGAGGATCAACAGGATCTGCTTTTTACAATTGAATCCCATCCCTTTTAACTTTCAACTTTTCTGTTATCTTTTTCCACTCCTGTCTTAGTCCCTGTTGATTCCCCCCCCCCCCACCTTTGCCTTTCAAAACCTTTTATTTGAAATAATAAGCTAACGCTAGCGGTTATTAACTTGACGCACATTATGGTACCCGGTCAATGGGATGTGCACCTCCTTCTTGCTGCATCACGCAACACTCCTTGCACACCTCCCGCAACTCACCACGACAACTACCCCCCAGGATTACCCCATTTTCTGGGGGAAACCCTGGTAAAATGTCAAACTGGGGAAATTCTTAGCAATGCTCGGTTCACACATAACTTTAATCTTATTTAGGTCAAATCAAATATCACGCACAAGTTAATTTACGTTATCTAATAAGTAATCTAATAATAATTTTTTATTCCCGGTTCCAGATGATAAAATCCAAATCCAAATCTATAATGTTATACAGGGTGGATGAAAATGGACAGATGTATAGATGGATGCTTAGAAGTTTAATGTTAAACAAAAAGAAAATGCATAGTTGCACTGGTGTAATAAAAGCAGTGCACAATGAAACATTTATGAATACATATTTGGAATAGCAGGATTCAGTAACAGACAACTGAACACACACCAAACATTTGTAGGCAAGTGCCCTGATGCATGTACAGCAGGCGCTAAGAGTTCAAAACTACGTCTTTCCATTGTACAGACACATTCACAGGCAAACACGGGTCTATAATCATCTCTTTATTCATGCACTGAATTCAAACTTAGTTACCTTAGGATTTATTGTATGTTCAGCCTTATTTGCTGACTGTCAGGAATATAAGCAGCCTTGCCCCTGAAACGCACAAACACACACTCTCACTTACTTACACACACCTATTTGTACTTGTACAAATCTCTATTGTATATTATCTGTGGAGCATCTGTCTCTGCACGATGCAGAAGTAAATAACCCATTCCCTTGTAGGGAGGGACCTGCTAATGAAGTCAACTGTATGCCACTGCACTGCGTAACTCACTGAGGCTCGCTGGCCGCAGCACGGACTCCCCCCCCCTTGGCAATGTGCTTTTACTTGGCTACTTGCTTATGCTGCAGTGACATATTGATTTCAGAATGGGGGAGATCATGTCGCTTTTAACTTACGTGTGCCCTCCTCTCCCTTTCACTCTGCCAAAACGCACGGCACAGAGGGCTTTGAATGCAGTTATTAGGAATCCGCTGATGGAGAACTGGGAAGCAGAACGGGATGCAGATGATGTAGACAGATAGCAGAATGCTCTACAGTGTAGGGGCCCTCCTTCTTAATGCACGTCATACTATCATCTTGATGTCTTTGTGCAGGAACATTGTTCCCTAGTTTGGAAAATGAGGTAAATCGGATTCACAAAACAAGTGGATTAACTTAATCACCCCTCGGCTTTGACAATGACCTTCACTTCTGAGGCATAATAAGGATTAGTTAGGAGTGGAAGGACATATGCCATGCAGAAGAAAAAAAAAGATTATAGTTCTCCCATGACAGAATGACTGAAATATGCTGTTGCTTCATGGTGAGAGGCTATGATAAGAGGCCATGGAGCACAGCGTCATGTCGCTGGAATATTGTTACAAAGGGAAATTGCGAGCAATATTTGTCTGATATATATATATCTGTATAAACCTTCAGAGAAGCCTTTTTAGACACAATTTTGCTTTTTATGGGCTATAATATTTGCATAAACACACTGGAGCAGGAAGGGAAAGGCTTCCATTTACATTATAGCTATCGATTCCTGCCCGGCTATCATACGTCCTCCAAGATCCCTGACATTATTTCGAGGGAAACGGCATAATATTTCTTACAGACCATGCCACATTATTGATCTGGGCACAGGAAGGAAGTTATTTTGAGGACCGTACGAAAGACAATACACCCATGTCATTGTGCGGTGGCTCGATAGGACATTACAGTCAGCAAGGTGCCGGAAATTGATAACAGCTGTTGACCCTTGGCCTGACTTATCAGGACGGTAAGATCAGGTGTGAACGTAAAGTTACCAAGCACACTGGGAGAGGTAGCAAAGGATGACTCAGATGGCAGATGATATTGAGAAAACAGGCGGATCAACAACCAAGAAACCCATCAGGATGTTTACGGTTAGCAAAACTGATCAATCCTTTAAAGAAGGTAGGAAGACCGGAGCCCTAAAACTTGCTGACATGAGTTCAACAAAGGACCTTGCTGCCTATTGCTGTGATTGTTGTTGGGATTTATGTTATTGTAGCAATTGTCAAACATGATCTATAAAGGGAGGGTACTAAGAAAAAGAAATGTGCGCAGTACTCTGGCAATCAGATTAGTGGGCATCTCCAACACAGTTTTCTTTGTGTGTGTGTGTGTGTGTGCAAAGTGGACAGATGACACTAAAGCAAACCTTTGCTGAATTAGTACTATTGCTATAAGGTCTCTTTTTTCAGTCTCCAAACCTCCTGCTGGTTCTGCCCTTTATGTTTGCTGCACTTCTATTGTTTATCATGGCTTCTTCCCTGACTGCATGGTGTCATTTGCAAGTAATGATGGTAAAACGGGTTGAGTGATGTTATGTAATTGGAGCGGGTGGGTGAACTATGTCTTTGTGCATTTTTATGCTCCTCACAGTTTGTGTTGGTATTGTAGTGATCTCAACCACAATAAATACATTTCAATTTTCAAGGCTCCAAACAGCCAGAGAACACCTTGGTAACTCCAGCACATTTCTCTAACGTCTCATTAACATTGACTGCTCAGATTGCAGATACTGATCAGACCTGAACAAGGGGGAATTTGCAGATTCTGATCTCTGGCCGATTGATTGGGCTATCTCTAGTGTTTTATATATTTTTTTAACTATGGTTCATACTCTCCCAAACCAGTTTTAAAAAATTTAACAAATAGAGTCCAGACTCATACATAGGAGTGCTGGCACCACCCACTCTGTCTGTCTCCTGATGAGAGACAAAGTGGCACTGCGTGTTGCATAAGGCTTGCCGTAGTGCAACGACACACCTTCCTGCAAAAGAGAAACAACTCTGCCCCCCCCCCCTCCAGCTCCACACTCAGACACACCTTCTTCATCTCTTCATCTCATGCCAGCAGTGTTCTCCCTCTCTATGACGCCTATCAGCCTCAACAGTGACGGGCAGCTTGTCCGATGTTCAGGTGGGTGGGGGGTGATCTGCGAGTAGAGGTGGAAGACACATGCACACTGCAGCAGCGGCTTGGCAGCGTGGCACTGACATTGTCTCTTCAGAGGCAAGTGTAAACAGATTGATTGGGAGGCTTTACTGCAGTTGCTCTTGCTGACTCACCTTTTACATTATGAGTGAGGGAAAGATGCAGGGCAAGGAGGACGTGGGATGCTCTTGAAGTGGTTTTGTCTGTCCCCTTCTCTCCCTCGTTTGCTTTCTGTCCAACCCATCCAAGGGTATCCATCAGAGAGGAAGTGAAGCAAACATGGAAATGATATGGGTGAGGCTGGTAAGAGAAGGTGAAGTCCCACCTGAAGCTATTTTATGAAGCGGCTGTAGACATAGGAAGGCCCTTCAAAGTGAGGCTTGCTCTGATTGCTAATCTCTCCCCGTGGATACAGTGTGTAAACCCAGCAGCAAGGAAGGTCTGAGACTGTTAAGAGGGATTGTTACCGCATTATCTAAGCCGGCTGGCTAAGGGGGAAGGTTAGCGGCATGCGCTGGCAATGCTGGGGGTAGATGCGCCATTTTTCTATTTTAAAATGAGCCCAATGTCACCGTGACAGAGCGGCGCTCCTCTGTGGGCAGTGCGGGCCAGGGGGGAAATGATGGATGAGTCGCCAAGAAGTCTCTTGTGCCTCATCACCATGTACACGCACACAAGTGTTTCACGCAAACATATAACATGCATTCACAGTCAGTCTCACACGATGACGATGCATACCCTGCAGCGTGTTCACTCACACTCATCTGGTGTACACATCCCGCATGCTTTTGCACACAAATACCTGGACAAACATAGACACACAAAAGATTTGCTCAACCAACGGCAAATCGGGACATGGACATCAACACGGTATGCACACACAAGCCTGCTCTGAGTGATTTGTTTGCTTGCATAAAGGTTATAATTATTCACGACCATATAAACACTCCAAAGCAGGTATTTACAGAAGTTCTCAGCAGCAAAAACACATTCAGGCTCACACCTAGAGCACGTAATGTTGCCGTCATTATGACTTCAGCCAAGACTAATGCCACAGTATCAATGACCTTTTTGCTACAGCTCTTTCCCTCCCCTCAGGTCTTTGACCCAAAACCCCAGTGAACGGCCATGCAAAGCAACCCACAGAGTTAAGGCTGAATCCGATTTCACCCTTTGATCTTCACTGTTAACCCTCATCCCTAAGGGGTAGGGAGTCCAAATTTCTTCTGTGTAGCAGCAGGAAAGCTAAGGGCCATGGTTCTATAACCATTAAAATAGTTTTTAAAAGCACTTATAAATGAAAAGTTATCCATTTTGTGAGTTGTAAATATCAGCCGGTTACTGTTATCAAGATACAGCAAGGTTTAAAAATGTTTGGATTGCAAAAACAGTAAAATTTAAAGCATTTTAATGAGATGCCAGAAAAAGTGTCAGGAGTTTTGTCCAGCAGTAGTAATACAACACAGCCCCATCTCCACTGTTTGCTGCCCACTGCTAGTCAGCTGGCTCAACGTAAGCCACTACACTTTTTATTTTATTTTAAAGGCAGATAGATTTGACTGTTTATTTATTTATATTTCCAGTCATTAAAAACCATCACTGTGTGGAAAATAAAGGAATTTTTTTTTGGTTTAAAACAACAGCCTTATCTGAGCAGATAGCTCAACAAATAAACTAGTTAATATCAGTTAGTTTAAAATCACTTTGATGTTCTGCTCTTTATAGAGCAGAACAGCAAAATTTTCCTATTATGTTGTGTAATTAGAACTTAAAAATAACAGTATTACCCTATATAAGAGTGATGGGTTGGAGTTTCTAAAACATGACTGTCTTTTTTCTTTTTTTTTGCAACTGGAAATGTCTGCAAACAGGTGAACATCTTTCTGTTTTCTTTTTTTTTGGGTAAGAGAGGGATTAGCAGACTTCTTTCAGCCCATTCAGCTGTAGAAGCCTAAGCTCTCACTGGCACTTTGTTTGGCATCTTTCAAGAAACGTAGGAAAGGGACAATGTAAAACTGTAACGTTAATAAAACCTTTAGACACCTTGATACTAGTAATTATTCCATGCCTAATAACAAGCATAAAAATAAATGACTGCATCAGGACAACTAACTGTTTATATGAAACGCATTACGCAAAGTGTGTTTATGTACCAGGAAACAGTGACAACAGATGATGAAAGGGCTTCTTGAAAGAGTGTCTCGTTTCTCAGTAGGATATTTTAACCACACTAGGGGCACCTCTAAAAAAGTTGGATGCAATATTAGTCCATCCATGACTATGCAGGAGCTGGTAAAACTTAACTGCTAATGCTGCACTTAGGCGTACGTATACCTATACTCATCCCTTCCTATCCAACCTACCGCAAGCAGACAATCATTCACCGCAGCTCCTGATATACACTTCCGAACGATTACATTTAAAAAGCAATTACCCAAAGTGCTGATTACCTGCTGAAAATCGCAACCACTAATGCCACTTCAATAGTTAATTTATGCCACGCTCATGCAAGATCATTCAATTAAATAGGGCTTATTTCTATCTCTGGATCTGCACCACATGAAGAATTTTCACAATTTGGATCTCACAGTTGGGACATCTAAACTGAGCAATGCAATAACTCTTGAGCATCATAAGAATCTGTGATCTGATTATTGCATATTTACAGTGACTGCAACAGATTACAGATGTCATCTTTTTTGGAATCAGATTACTCTAATTCCATTACATCCAATCAAATATTGCTCCTCGGCCGTGCTGATCTGACAGAAAGCAGCATCCTGACTATCGTTGCACAGGCTCTATACGAGCAGCGGAGGAGAAATATGGTCAGCCTCTGGTGAGCAAGGTGCGTAGAGCTGAGTGCCCATCCATCACAACCCTGAAGCAAAAAGCTATACTGGCACAGTTGGCTCGAGTCCCCCTAACTCAGATCTTAAAGGAGGGGAGGAGCAGGTTGAGAAGGGACAGGACAGCAAGAGAAAGGGATTACAATGATAGTCCATCAAGATGGAGGAGGGAGCTTTGTAAAATCATCCAACAAGGGGGTCGGGGGAAAAAATGCTTGGCCCCTTGATTGATGGAGTAAGCTTATTCGATTGTAGTGTTTTTCCTGCAGCCCAGTACACAGAGGTGCACAGCTATGATTACTTGAAGTCCGGCCATGGCAAGGAGTGGATGGCGGCTCCACTTTGATATTAGGATTAATGACCATGCTGATCAGTCGCCTGGAACATCTTTCATACCATATATATTGCATTCCATAGCCAGGCGGGCAAACTGTGGAGAACAGCTCTCTAGTCAAACATAATTAAATACACTACCACAGAAACAATCAATAAACAATAAGTGGGATTACTTCAGCTCAACTACAGGTGATGTTTTTTTTTTTTCTAAAAATCGATATGGAAAAGAATGAGATCTTTCAAATCATCTATGCCACAGGTCATGCAAACGCTTTTAGACTGAACAATACTTAACAATGCACAGGCATCAGACAAATCTGGTTAAATGCCCAAGGTCCCTACTTTAACCATTACTGGAAAAAAGAAAAAGAGTAAGGAAGAAGTGACTTAGCTCATTTGCTTTGGGAAGGATACGCTTCAACACAGACATGCTTACAAAAAGATTTAAAACACGTTAACATTGATCGTTCATAAAAACGTATCCCTCAGGTAAAAATGTCACCTTTAGCATCACCTAAACAAATTGATCTGTCTTGACAATTGGGCTCTTAAATTGAAATAAAAGACATCACAAACAAATGCTTGAAAAACAAACATCAGTCAACACGAGTGTGACAGCATAAGAAAATGCTGTTTTCCCAAAGGGAATGCAGGAAACCTCATGCAGTCATAAGTATTTGCTCACCGACTTGACGGGTGTCTTTTTTCCAACTGCCTCATTTAACCAACTTCACTAATATACGGCTTTTTCTCAAATTAAATGTGATTATACTGAATTTTAGCAACCAATGTTAATGTGAAAACTAGCAACAACAACAGGATAAGGCAATTGTTTGTAACAAATGCTCGCCTGCTTTATTTTTGGCAAATGGTTAATGGGGCTATTGTGACTTAATTTTTGGGATATCTGTGCTGCAGACGCAACTTTAGTTTGTCCATAAGCAGACATTTAATATAAAATGTGCATTTATCATTTTTGCCGACTCTATACAACTATATTGTTACTAATGCGTTTATTACCCTTTCAGCTTATGAAAAACTAGAAGCTCTTTACTGCTTCTTGCTTTTGTCAAGTGAAAAGTTTCTCTTATTTAAGATGCAAAATCTGTCAGCTGTAACCAAGGAGTCTGTGCCCTCCTGCCTCCCTGCTGAATGCTATTCGCCTCTACTTTGTCATGACATTGCTTAAAAAATGTAACTTAAAAATGTTAAAAAAGCGTAAATATAACATTACTAAATTGTAATGAAGTGGAATATGTCCTGCGGCCCATCTATCTGCTTATCCATTCTACCTGCTTTGTTCTGTTTAGTTTCAGAAGAATAAGTGACATTGCATATATAAGTACTCAACAAAACATGTCAAGAGCTGGCTGGCATTTAGGCTTGGGTTGGTTACGGTTCTGAAGCTATTTCTAGGTTTTTAGAAGTTCAAAAACCATTATAATCTTCTATCATACTTGTCCTACTGTTCAAAGTGACTTTAATGATATGTCAGATAAAGTGCTGGAATGAGCCGACTTTTTTTCCAGCTGTATGGAACGTAGAGTGACTCAGAGCTCCCTCTTTCCCATCTGTTATTGCCAGTCAACCGGCTGAAAGAGGAACATTACACTTTTCCTATGTTTAAAAGAAAGACAGAAAATGGTCTGAAATTATTTCGGCAACAACAATGTAGCCTAACTAATTCTCCAGATTATATCAACTTGTTGTTCTTGTGTGACTGTAATGTTAGCTGTAGAAATATTCTGTTTCACTTTAATTTTTAAAAGTGTAACTCACCCCTCATGTAAAAACATATTTCCGCCCCCAGAAAAATTTGAAAAACTCTGTCAAAGCGGGCGGGGATACGCGGAAACGGGAGGGGGCTGTGTTCAGCATGGGGGGGGGGGGGGGGGGGGGGTAGCAGCCGCAAGCTTGGTTTGCCATATTGAATCATGGAGAGTGAGCAGAATTATGCTGGTAGTTACGCCACGGTTCGGTCTTTTATAGGTGGAGGATTTTTCTCCCCCCTCATCCCCGGAGGTTGAGGAAGGCTTGTGGAGCCCCGTGGGGCTGAGCATTTTCAGTTTGAGCTGCTGGCTCAAGGCGCTGACTCGGTGAAGCCCGAACCCGAGGCTGCAGAAGGATAGGATGGGTCCAGTTATATATTATCATATTTATTTTGCGCTTTGTAATCCAGGTGGGATCACCGCCAGCTTTGTGCATCATGATTCATTTGTAATGTGGACACGAAGCATGGTTGATCTCTTTGCTCTGACTGCAGGCAGGTTTGAATACGAGGGAAGGCATTGAGGGAAGTTCACAGCAACCACAGTGAAGTTAGTTCTTGGTTGGACAGTGGACATTCTCGCTCCGCAGCTTCTGCTTCGTCTGCCTCCTGTTGGAGCCGATACAAGGAGGCTGATCTGGGGCTGCCACTCAATGCTGGCTGTTGAAGCCGCAGAGGCCGAATATCCAACGTCCAACCCAAAACCAACTTCACCGTGTTCTCACGCCAGTCCCTTCCCGGTTGCCTCAAGACACTAACGGCAGAACAATTGGTTGCTTTCATCTAAATTCGCCAATAACGCATAAAAAGTTGGTAGATTTGTTTCTAGTCGCTTTTTTGAAGAAAAAAAGTCGCTAGAGGGTTTGAAAAGTGGAACAGTGCTCGCTATGGAGGCACAAGATGGAAGGAGCTGTGTTTTTGTTTTTTTGTTTTTTTTTAAGACAGAGTTGCTTTTATACTCCACAGCGGCAGAGCTACTGAGGTCACTCTCTCCAAATTACGTCAGAGCTACTGAAAGAAATATGGATTCGAAATTCACTGCAAGACCACGGTTTAAACCTAGGAGGCGCCACACTGACGGTTTTAGACACAAAAGCAGGGTTTCAATGAATATGCACTAATTTTTCAAAATAATGACCAGGATATGTAGACAGTACTATAGGACAAGCATGTTAACAGTTTATTGGCCAAAAACAATTGTTTGGGGGTGAGTTACCCTTTAAATTAAAAGTTAGAAATACGTGTTCCAATAGTCACACCATAGGGTTTTTACTGATGGGTATCATATCACGAGAATCTCAAACCAGGCTTAATAGGATGCTAAAAGTTTATGGAGGAACCTTACATTTGCATCATCTTATATAACATACAAAAAAGTAAATAACACAACCAACCAAATGCCAGTATTTAGACCACCAGCAAACACATCATTGTTGTCAGAGTAGACCGTTGCTAACTGTGCAGTTAATCTGGCGCCTTTGCCCCTATGCACCTTCAGTGTCCTGTAACTGAAAACCATCACCTCTGTCACCATTCCTGCAACTTGGGATAAATTTGTGGTGCACACCAAGCACTGACAATCACTTTGTATTGATGTGGTCCCATGGCAAAAGCAAACACGTAAAAGTGGACAGTAAAACCTGCTCAAAACAAAGCTGATGTTAAATGGTGTCATGGTGCTTGTCCTTTGTTCTCCGTTTCTCCGCTGTCACTGCGTGCGAGCGTACCTGAGTTTCTCTGAATCTTATCTGATTGCTTGTGGCAGCTGCACACTGTAGAGGAAGCTTCAGAAGACAAGCATTGATTTCAAACAAATCTGCCTAGACATCTCCGGTTTCTGGTTCGGTACACCTTTCCACAGCTAATGAGCAGCCATCTTTATTCCCTACAGGGTAAGATGTCTTATTTCTTGCCTTGTGTTGGGACTCACTGGCGATTCAATGCCAGGGAGCAGAGATGGAGGAGGGAAAATAAAAAAAAAGGGTATGGTGGTTAAGCCTGAGCTTTTAGACAGACAACTACGTATGGTAATCCCTTCTGAGCAGCAGTAAGCCCTCGGTTATCGCTCGTTAGAATTGTGCATCCTTTAAACACATTAACTTAGGTCTTAATGCTGGCCCTTTTTGTATGACACAGCATCTGTTGAAAGCAGACAGTCACTAAGCCATAAGAAGGAAGACACACGCTAATTGCTGTCAAGCTTGCTTTAATAGGTAACAGAGTTTTTTTTTAATTCATCAGCATATTTTAAAGCCATCTGCATCATTTCAGACAGCACTTAATGCAAATGTGTCAGGGAGAAAACCTGATGAATAAATTAGTCTTGAACACATAACATCAGCCCAGCATGTAAGTATTCACATGGGTGTTTAATTACTTTTTGAATCATGCATACATATGGGCTGCTCATCTGGTTATAAGGTAAACAGGCTTATTTATCTCACTGGTCGTGTATATTAGAATAATTGCAAGACTGTCACTCAATTTATTTCCTGATTGACCTCCACCAAATTTTAAAGCTAAAAATCTCTCGGTCAAGCATCAACAAAAGATTTAGCAAAGAAAAGAAACTCCACAAGGCACACAGAGGCTCAAAAAATTAAACTGGCATGAATAGAACGGCTAAGAATTTATCAGTCTGTTGTGAAGTGCTGATATGTAAAAATAAGTCACCATTTGAGGGACTCTGATTCCTTTAGGGTTAAGTTACAGGTGTTTGAAGTTCTGTTAAAATATTATACGCTCTTACCTGCAGCAAATTATGCTCTTCGTGTCTAAAGGCTAACACTGGTAGTTGGCCAAAACAAACTTTATCCTAGAGTAACTCCCTTCTCAACATGACATTTGCACTGAGAATTTATTTATTTTTACAAAAAAGCTGATGATTACTAACAAAGGACATTGAGACAGGAAGTGATGCATGACCAGTAATCTTCGTGTGTCAAACATGGAAACATTTCTGGACTTAAATACAAGGTAGCGTCAAAATTTATAAAATAGAGTTCACTTTAAACTCTATGTTATATTTGGTTTTTCTACCACTTTACTTTTAAAATCAGGCAGCTACTCTGACCAAAATGAGTCTTAATGTTCCATTCTCAGCGCTGTTTCACACAGGATGAACACTGGTGATGCACCAACCCCAATCTTAATGTCCATTTTGAAATCATCAACCGGCTTCTGTCTTGATAACTTCTCAATGTTAACGTTTTGACAAGTAAAAGGTTTATAAAGTAATGCCACATAAACCACTCCTAGTATGCTTTCGAGACAGGAGTTACCTGTGCTGCACACCATCTGTTTTGGTGTTTGGCCTTTTTAGATAGCTGTTAGCTTCAGCCTCTAAAAATAAAATCCTCAAAACATCGGTTTACTTCAAAGTAATACATTTGGCCTTTGCTGCCTGTGATCTCCGACTGTGCCACGCAGCACGCTGACAAGGAAGCACCACAATCACTGGATGACCACGACAACAAGGAGGAGGGGAGGCTTGTTACATATTCTTACTGCAGCTCACCTTAGGTGCTCGGTGTTTGCTGAGACAGCAGATTTGCAATGCTCTCTCGGCCCCTTGCTCAACCAGGGCAGGAGAGACTTAATTGCCTCATTAGTAAAAGGGCCGACGAGGATTCGGCCTCCTCCACATTGTTCAATGTCAAGAGTGCAACTGAGAGGAAAGGTTAATAGAGTAAACAACATTTCCGTCTTCTAAATGCAAAAATGTTTATTTTCAACTATGATGGGTGCATAGTTAAAAAAAAAGCCCCTTTTCATTGCACGTTGGCAAAACTAGGCATATAATGTTGTCTTATCAGGCGGCTGCATATTCTAACCTCTATTATTTCTCATTTCAGAGCATAGCAAAGCCTGCCGCTGATGTGTTCCAGCTACCAAAGCTTCCCCTTTTAAGCTAGGACCCATCTAGAAGGCAGAGTCATCATGCCAACCTTAATTATTTTAAGAGCCTCAATTTGCAAACTCTGCTATTTCTACTTCCGCAGCTGCTTTGAGTCCCAGACAGCAAATCAAGCCAAAGGCAAACACTCTTGGTTTTGCCTCTCAAAGAACGACACACAACACAAAAATGATGTCTGCCGCCGAGAGAAAATGTGATCTAAAAAAAGCCAAATGGTTAATATCTTTGAGAGAAGCATTAATCCCGGACTACGTCACAGTTTTCCTCGAGCAGCTGCACTGAGATAGATCACTATCCTCCATCTAGAAATCGCAGCGAAATGATTTTGTACTAAACATGACAGTTTGGACAACACTGCCAAACCACGAAAGGCATCTTGAATGTTGTCCTAAGCCCCTGTCTGCCGCTTGACTAGAGATGTGCCGCTGTGTAAGTTGGGTCTGACAAAATGCATGACGGGCCAGGCTAAACAGGCAGACCAAGACCGAAATGTGTTGTCCTTCTCTCACAAATGCATTCCACTTCTGTAATAAATGCAGGAATTATGCAGGAACACAAACCCCTCCAACATTTACTTTAGGTCTATAAAAATCCTCCACAGCCTTCCTGTTCTCGGTGGAAATTGGTTCTATTTTGGAGATCACTATATAGAAGCAGTGAAAGAAATGAATGCACTGTTCAGGCTGTGCGTTGCCTCTATCCTCGCTGCAGAGGCAACAATGAAAAATGTGCAGCTACACATCTGCATGGGCAATACAGCGTAAAGGCTCCATTTCATCAACAAGTCAAGTCTAACGAGTTGGAAGAAAAAAGGTGGTGGTGCCATATGTTCTGAACCACTTTGCTTGGATAGGGAAAACAAAGTAAGAGGACAAGAGAGAGGGAGAAAAGCTTTCTCAGCATTGAGACTCACTGTACTCCAACCGCAGCCTGAGTGCTAAAGGGAAAAAAAACCCTCCTTATCTCCCGTGGTAACAAATGTCTTCAACCTTCCAGGCCTAATAAAAGCAACTGTGTTCCTTAATGTTAATACTGGAGGGAATGTTGTAGTGCAGTCACCGAGAGTGGATGTTTAATGTGTGGAAACCTTGAAACTGATTAGTGATATTTAGCATAGCGTCTTTTTTCGGTCTTTCTTTTTGCTGTGCCATGAACGACCAAGGGGCTTGCTGTATTGTTGGATAATTAAATCATCCATCACGCAACATCCGCTGCAAAACACGACAGGACCGGCACCCTAAAACCGGGCCGACATCATTGCGTTTTACAGTTTCTGCTAAACGGCAATCATGCAAGGTGCAATTCTGATGACAAAGGACTTTGAGTCTATAAAGAAATGATCAGCAGAAATTGTGTACCTTGTAGAAATTCAAAGGTCAACTCCAAAGGTTTGTTACAGAACACAAAGAGATTAAGCCCAGACTCTAAAGTCACAGCATATAAGATTGATAACTTATTATCAGTATTATAGGATACAGAGACAGATGACAGCAATGTAGTAAAGGGATGATTCAGAAATTAAGTGCTTACTGTTTGTTAAAATAAAATGAGTATACATCTTACCTGTATTACATAACTCCTGGTATTTTGAACTAGTATGAATTCAGATTCACAGTTAGCATTTGGTTTAACACAGCATACATTCAGAGCATTCTGTTTTTGACAGATAATGTAAAGCTGAAACGGATAACTGGTGCTTAGATTTTGGAGGTAGAGAGAGGCGTGGCTATTCACACATCTTGTTTTGGTCTACAGATAGTGCTCAAGAGGTTAAATTTAGCTTATAGTTCCTTTAGTATATTCCTTCATAATCAGGGTCCAGAAAAGGCCTTATTTGGGTCTAAGCAAGAGAGACACCATTTGGAGACTTGTGATGTAAAACATTTCAGAGAAACTTCCTGAAGGAAAAGTAAGGCAGAGTACAAATTGTTAAAATAGTGGTCACCTAAATGGCTGCAACTGAGTGTTTTACACGTGTCTATGTTTAAATCAGACAGTGACACTGACTAGAAATACCTGACATGTACTGACCTCATCGGTATGTCTCACACAGGATGATCATGGGTGGCCCACCACTCTCTAGCTACATTTCCTGTGTCAAAACTCAGAATCTTCTCTGTAAATAAATGTCAAGTCAAAACGTGTCGACCATTTAAATGTTCGTAAAATAGCCTAACTATGATGTTTGTGAGACAGGGGTGGTTTTAAAATGTTACAAGTTCACTTTAGACTCGGCCAGTCCTGGACTAGCTGTTACTCTCCACCTTTATTTTCTACTGCATGAGATTTTCACTACATGAGGACACCAAGAGCATTCACTCGTGCAGGTCAAATACTCTCTCCTCATAATTTTTTTAATCAGATCTTCGCTTCGAAAAGTATTAGTTACCCTTTAAGAATGGAACAGATCTTCCTCCAGATGGTCTCCAGGTAACCATTTTGTCAACCAACACTGTAATCAGTGATCAGCAAATACCCTCCCTTGTACGCACCATCTGTCTTCAGGTCTTTGGTGGCCACTCTATGATGACCATGCATGGTTAAGGATGAACATCTGAGGGACGGGAGGAACCTACGCTGATCGAAGCCTCAACTGCTTCGGGAAACAGTGGTGAGCAAACGAGCAAATGAAGTGAGACAATGGAGCGTGATGGTTCAAAACACCTAATGGAGTGGCCTGCTTGCTGAGCTAATAGGCTGCTTCAAATTGAAAGGAGCAGCAGGCGTCTAAATAGAGCGATGAGGAACATTTCCTTCTGTTCATTTCATCAACCCCTGCTTGAAAGAAAGAAAAAAAGGGAGAGGAGAGGAAAAACTAAAAACGTACACAGTCAGCTATTGTTTGCTGTACAAGTTGTGTTCATTCAAATTCAGCCAATCCTTTAGATGGAATTATGATTGACTTCCTTGTAGAGTAAAAAGAAGAGCCAATGTTTTGTTCAATTGTCCCAAACTGTGGTGGAAGAAGGAACATCTCTTCTATTTTCAACAGTTTTGTTAAGCTTTGCATAGATTTATGGGTAGGACATATTGGGTCATGGTCAAGCTGTGAGCTTTTTTTTTTTTCCTGCTGATACTAATCTCCGAGGAAGAAAACAGATTGTCCAAGCTGAATTCTGAACATAACAGTCAATAATCACTGTGTGAGGCGAGCCATTGCAGAAGCAGGGGTCTGACAGGTACACCAAATCCAAAAATTAAAGTGCTAAACAACTGCTAAGAAAGGATCAATTATTAATAGGCAGCTTGTCGGATTTGACACTGGAAAAAACAAGGCAAAAAATTATGATTTATCCGACAACAAAGGCACCTTTCATGTTCAATTAGGGTTTAAGGTAACCAGTCATGTTACGCAGCTTGCAGCTGAGCGGGAGACCTGACCTCTTCCTTAACGCAATGGGGTCACAACTGTGCTGCTAATTAGCTGTAAATTGTTAATCAATAAGTGCAGTTTTTCCTTCTCTGTGTCACTGATGCATACATTCTCCCGACCTGCATCTTGGTAACAGGAATTTAGCTATTTTAGCAGTTTATTTTCAGACGCCTTTAGACTGCACAGCTGCATAGAAAACAGGAGATATCCCTGGTTTCAGAGACAGAGAACATTGATCAAAAGCATGTTCTGCTAAAGGAAGAAAAACACGGCGGTGTTAGTCTGCGCTGCCAGTTTTCACAGAGGCAGAAAGCACTTGAAAGCATCCCAACAGGGCTGGGGGTTCAGAGATGATAGCATCTCAACCTCTCCCCTGATAAACAAATCATTTTAAATGGTGTTTTTGCAAGGTGTCTGAATTTTAATCACATTTGCACTCACCATTAAATCCTTTTTTGTGTACTGCCAATATCTGCGGAGAATTAGGATGGACGTTGAGTGGGGTGAATCCATACAAGACCGTTTCTTTCTCCGCCCTCAAACAGACATCAGCATTTATCTGTTTTGTTTGCTTCCTGATTTACTCTCTAATTACATAAAGTGATCCTAGCACTTGATTAAAATCCAGAACTAATGCTAACAAGGAGCAAATCACTTAATATTTTCTTGGAAAAGTGAAAGCTATAATTGTAGTAGCACTATTATCCTTCACAGTTACTTCCTACCAAAAACAAGGTTGACATGTGTGGTTTTGGAGCAAACGCTCCTGCTTGAAACTATTTTCTATGGAACACAACATGGCTGAAGGTGGAATGACACGTTCAGGTCATGCGATGAGATGGTACACACCGGGTTCATGACAATGAGACAGAAACAGATTTTAATAAAATTTTTCCGACAAACAAGAATCAAGACTTTTTCGTTAGAGAAAGGATTTAAAAAAGAAATGTGTTTTGAAAAGAAATCTGTCATAAGTGGTGAATACTACTGTACAGATTTGACTCTAATTGATGCAGCTTCAAGCAAGTACCAATCAAACGTGATCATCCTGCCAAAGAATAGGTGTTAAATTGCAAGTCCAAATCTGGGGTGGTCCTAAAGCCAAAAAACTTGAAAATGACCCTTTTATTGTTTCCATAGATAGAATAAATGTTTTAAAATGTCTTTGAAAGTTCTGAGAATTTTTAACTAGATGATATTAAAGTCAGTGTAGAGCTAAGAAGCATCTTTAGTGCTGATAGGAAGTTAAAAATCAGATACCAACTTTAGCGTTGTTAGTCGCTAACAGTTAGCTAGTGTTTAAAGTGTTACGTTCTTGCCTGTTACTTTTCTTCTTTTCCACTGGTACAACACAATGCAGAAACATAAAAAATTTAGTAATGGTGGAAGCTTCTAAATGCTAAAACTTTTTCAACTGCTCCGAAACATCTATGCCTGAACACATTTGAATGCATTTTCTGGTGAAAATGAACAAGGCATGAATGCACTAGATAAAATGTTTCCTCCTTGCCTCTCGTGGTCCCTAGGTTTGTTTTACTAGCATATGCTCCACGTGCTCCTGTTAGATGGATGCTGTTTCTCCTGTATTGCTTTCCATGCTTTTCCTGTGACCGCCACACAAAGAAGCTGCCAGTAGATGAGTTTTTCTGCAGCCATCAAAGAGGTGTTCGCAATATGGGAAAAATGCAAGACAAAGTGCAAAACCTCTGTGCACATAACCCAAGCCAACATGTGTGGTGCAATACCTAAACAACAAACGGTCGTGCCACTGCAAAAAAAGGGAACTAAAAGTAAGTGAAATTTTCTTGAAATTAGTGTATTTGAACAGGCAAGTCTAAATGATCAGACTTGACTTGTTGATGAAATGGAGCCTTTACGCTGTATTGCCCATGCAGATGTGTAGCTGCACATTTTTCATTGTTGCCTCTGCAGCGACTCATCACCATCATCTTATTTCAATTGTAGTATATCTAATTATCTTGTTTTTAGGGGTCAAAATACTCATTCCTTTGGCAGATAATCTTATTTACCTGCTCAAACCATAGACAAATACACTCATTTCCAGAAAGTTTTACTTACTTTGACTTCCCTTTTTGCCATGTGGCAATCATCTCTATTTTGTCAAAGAGGAGGGTGTCCTAGAGAAAATATATTCAATGTCTTTCCGATTTATTGTTTCACCATTATTTCACCATACAATGTTTCTACTGATGTTATTATATAGGATTAATGACTCTATAATGCTAAAAATGGTTGTGGTTGCTGGGCAGCAGCAAATTATTATTATTATTATTATTATTATTATTATTATTATTATTATTATTATTATTATTATTATTATTATTATCATCATTATTATAATTATAAAGTACTTAATCATTATTATAGTTAAATACAAAAAAAAATGTCTTTTTAAAATTCTAAAACAAATTGTTTTAAAATTGGTTGTAAGAACTAATTAAATTCATGTTCAGAGTTTCCACCGTACTTCCTATCTCAAGACAGTGTTAGGGTAAAAGCACACACCTTATATCCAGGTCTCACACTAATAGTTTGCATTTATTCTCCTAGTCAAAGTCACATGACAGCAACAGGATACTTCACTTTGATGTGAAAAATCATGACATTTTATAATGTCAATCTCACACAATAGATTTTTACCCTTTTCTGTCAGTCACACACTAGAGTTTGGTCTTTAATACAAAAACAAAAAACTCTAACAGACATTGTATTAATTTATTTTTGTGTTTTTGGAATAAAGGTTTTAAATATCATGCATAGTGTGTAAAGAATCTGTGATCAGTGGAAACTTATTTTGCAACACAATAAAAAAGTGGATCAGGGTTTCTGTAATTTATATTTAGTCAAGAGAAGTCATGCTGGCTGTAACTGGATACTTGGTATGTAATAAAAAAAACAGTGAGAAACACTGAGATGCTACGTACCAATATAAGACAAAAGCAAAATCCGAAAATAAGTTTATTATGTCAAATGAATAGCCCGACTAGCTAGAGAAGTTACTGCAAGTTAAATTAATCAAGATGACCATTGAATCATTACAAAATATTAACTTTAAGCTTCTGTCTGGGTCAAATGGTGAGTGATGCTGAGGCAATACAGCTAAATGATAAAGTTACAAGCTGCAATACAATTATGCTGCATAACTGTGTTATTGTGGTTGCTGTCATGTGGCCTTCTTATAATATAGTAGATCAAAATCATAGAGAGAGCAGAATGACAAGAATGACAAAGGCTTCCAAGTCATTTAAATGTGTCTTCTTAGGTAAAGTCTTAATTCTTTTTGGATGTGTCAATTAGGTTTTACCCAAAGACTAAACTGCTGCTCCATTACCCTTGGCTATTTTGTCTTACCTATATTGGAAACAAAAGAAGGTGAAAAAAACAAAAGTACAGGTCTGGTAATTCCCTTCTTTATTTTTTTTCTTCAGCGTATATCGTAGATATAATTATATTCCACAAAATATGTATGCATTTGCACCTCATGACCAATCAAAGTGCTAAACAACTGTGAAAAATAAATGCAGGCAATAAAATAAAATAAAAAAATAATGAAAGAAGGTAGATTCTTTCTCTAATGACACTCCTGCAAAATGCTGAAATTACATTAAGTAAATATTTTAGACAGCATGGAGGATGAAATTAAATCTTTCTAACACAATCTTTATAATGCTGTGAACCAAAGAGTATAGAAGGGGAAACTCTTAGCTAAAGTGAAACCAAACTGTAACAACAGCAGACATTTTAGGTCCAGTTACTTGAAGTCGAAGCACCCGATGGAAAGCCCTGTAAAATAATTTTCCAGGCTTCGCACGTGGAACCTATTGGAGGTTAAAGTCCGCACCCTGCCTGATGCAGCTGTAGATCACTACCTTGTGTGTCAAAAAAATGCAGCTAAAGCAGTTCTGAAATATCAGACAGATAGTGGCCTATAAAAATGCTTCATCATGGTTCAGTTCACAGAAAGGAATATTGCGTTGGAAGAATAGGGGGGAGGGGGAAGGTTTTATAATTTGTAAGAGATTTTATTTCTGGAAGAAGTGATTGGTGTTGTGTGGTCTCTTGTTTTACACTAAGAAGGGTTCTACAGAAAGGATTATTGTTGTACTTTCTGAGTAAAAAAGGATTGTTTTTTTTTTTTTTTACAATAATTCAGGCACAGTTTCTTCGTTATATCCAAACATTTGTCTGCATAGGCCTTTTGTCATTTGCGTCGCATAAAATGCAGGACACATGCCTGAACAGAGTGAGGTCTGTGTCGTGCCTCTGACCTGCAGACCCCTCCCCCTCTCATCCTTCTCGGAGGAAAATTATTGCCAGATTATTTTGGAATGTATGAACAGGAACTGCCTTTTTCACTTTACTGCTAATCTTTGACAGATGTTCTGGGGAGGCTCATGTTCACATTAACTGGAGCCACATGCGCAGCCTGCTGATGGCATGGCTCCACACAACTATGCAGCATAGTTCAGCAGTATTAGGAACAATAACAGGCAGATTGCTCTTGTACATTAATTCTTACTCTATACAATAGTTTGAATTCGGGATGATCAAGATTCTTATGGATTTAAACATCAAAGCATCAGTTATTCAGTGGCCTTTGCATTGGCCGTAACAATTAATGGAATGTTTAGTAAATTACATTTCCATTTCTAAACATCTATAGTTTATGTGGTTACTCTTCTCTATCTGTAAAAACAATCCCTTTTCACCTGCAGATGTTTTCAGTTTAAAATATGCCATTCATTTCACTGTGGTGAAAAGCCCCCCATGTCTAAAAGCATCACAATCAATGAAACACGAAGAATCTCTCAGGTATGAAAAAAGCTGATGGCTCGTCATTTAGGGACACACACTGTCACTCAAAGACCATAAGCATCAGGAGGAAAGGTGTTTCGCAGGTATGTCAGTGCTTGTTAATTATATTAGTTGTTAGTTTTAAGGATGCCTGGACCTTTGTGATCATCCTAGAGGCCTACTCCGTCACCCAGGGTCGGACGTTTTTGTATTCCACCGCGCTCTGCCCTTGCAGACCCATTCCGATTGGCCACTTTTTGCTTTGTCTAACACAATCATCTCCCCATGGAAATCTGTTTACACTATGTGCTCCATGTGAAACAATTGACATTGGAGGGTGGAAGAAAAGTCATGTTACTAGTTGGAGAAATGCGTGATAAATATTTGCTTGTCTTGTTGTAATCCCTGTCCTACAGTGGGAAGGCAAGATAGACTGGATTATGAGTCTTGTGTTTACACGCCGTGCGGTTAACCTATAATATGTGGATGAAATTACATTTCCACATGATAAATAATTAACTGGTGGGTGTAGTAGATTAATAGAAAACCAAAAGACTCAACAACGAGGACATGCATGCTGCTGATCCTGTGCAGCTGAACCATTCAATAAAAAGGCTCTGTTTGAAATAATATCAGGGTGGAGTTCAACCTGTGAGGTCATTTTTCTGTGATAAAACATTAGTCTAGCAGGTGTCCCTTATTTAAATATGAAAGTGGCAAATGCAAATGTGTGTTATAGTGCATTATTAAAAAAACAACAACCCCAGAAGCTTTAAGATGGAAACTAAAACTAGAGAGACATGGAAGATAGGTGAAGGCTGTTACTGAAATGGATCAAAGAAAAGTCTGATTGTCAAACAGTCAGCCAATAATCAGCTGCAAGGTGATAAGATAAGATACTTCTTTGTTGTCCCACAATGGGGAAATTTGCTTGTGACAGTAACAAAAACAGAAATATGATAATATTATCAATATAATATGATAATTAGGGCTGTCAATCGATTAAAAAAATTAATCTAATTAATTACATACTCTGTAATTAATTAATCTAAATTAATCGCATATAATTTTTGCTGTGAAAGTATTTAAAATATTTAAATTCAAATGTTTCAATGAATAATCAGCATTAGATACATTAAAGTGCTGTTTTGAACAGCAGTCAAACTGAACTAAACAGATGCCAATGTCAAACTGAACTCACGTCAACAGGAAACGTCAACTGAAATGATAATAAAAAAGATAACCTGAATTTAACAGACGTCAACATATTCCATATTCCAATCTACTTTTTAGGCTAATTATACATAATTTAGACCTAGTGCTATTTTAACAAACAAGCATTTTATTAGTTGTTATCTCTTATCTGATGTATTTCTGATGTTTGGCACTTTGTTTTACCTCGTGTTAAAGTGCTCTTTAAATAATAATGACATTCATGATGATTATGATCAGAATAAACTTTTGCATAACCTCCCAGAAGCTGGAAAGAAAAGAGACAAAAACATTTTTCACAGCTCACTTAGTAACTCTAATATTTTAGTCTAAATACTTTAGCCTAAATATTTTTGATTCGGGTTTTTCGCGCATGCGCGCCGGACTGGTAGGCAAAAGGCGAACACAATGGCGGACGCAAACAGAGAAACCGACGAGTTCTCCACGTATTTTTCTTCTTTAGATAACGTATCACAAGATCGTTTTAAGAGTAAGTTGATGGTTGATGGTATCAGATCGCCAGATCCACACAGCAAAAGCCTGAAGGGACGGAGCGAGTCTGTGAAATGCTGGCCAAGTGTTACGTACCGCGACATATACAGCTACCTTATAAACACGCAGGCCAGTACAGACGAGAGAGCACGAAAGCCATGAAACCACTGGACGGCTACGATTATCTTATATCGGGACATAGACACCAGCAACCCCCGCGATCCCATGAGGGATTAAGCGGGTCAGAAAATGGATGGATGGATGGATGGATGGATGGATGTTCACACGTTTTGCAATCACAAAGCGGCGTCACACAGACCGCGTCTCAACAGAGAGGAAGACCCGCCCGGTAGGTTAAAAAAAAACATTGTTTAGTACGGACTATTTTGGTGTTTTTGTCTTGTTAAAATGGGTGGGGGTGTCGGCGACATTGCAGCGTAAACACAGAAGTACTAGCGCCCGTGAACGGGCGGAGGGGAGGTGGCGATTGCTACACGGGCCGGAGTAGCTGCTGTCTGGAGCTCCAGACAGCGGCTGCTGCTACCGCTTCTCCGGCCCGTGTAGCGATCGCCACCTCCCCTCCGCCGCTATTTAAGTAGAACAATGACTAGAGCAGAATTAAGTTGTATTTACCGGAGATGAAGTGTAGACTGCAAATTCTGTCGTAGTATGATGGCTTCCCCAGTCCATTGGGAGTGTCTGCCTGCGCTCTTTTCATTGAAAATATCCATTTCTTTCTTCGTCCTTCCTCCTTCGGTAAACGACAGAAACGTACATCCAACGATTTGGAATGCCTCTGTGTGCAACCGGGAGCACAACAAGTGGTAGGCATTGTTTAGATTCCAAAAATAAAAGAACTAAAAGTACGCTCTAAATCACCCGTTTTCTCATGTAGTAGACGAGAGCAGCTCTGTTTTTTGCCTACCCGCGGGACCCGGATGTAGCGCTGACGTCACACGTGAACTTCCCTATACGACATCGATTAATCTGCGTTATTTTTTTTAATCCGTTAACTTTTTTTAAAATTAATTAATCGAAATTAACGCGTTATTTTGACAGCCCTAATCATAATATTATCAATAACTGTGGTAAAAAGTCAGGTAAAACAAAATTCAAGTTAAAAAGGGGAAAGACACAACGATGTGAGAAAATATGCAATATGCATGATTGTACAGCAACTAAGAAAGCCTACAGTGAGAAAAGAACAATTAGAAGACCCTTATGTTGTTGTTTTTCATAGACCTCCTATGTGGACACAAGCTGTTGGAAAAAAATTCCAACATGCTAAAGAGGTTATCATTTTGTTAAAGATCACACTGACTAAAGAGCAATAACATTTGTAAACTGATAAAAGCAAGGTTGCTCTGTTTAGGTAAAGGGTTGAAGGCAGTTTGCCAGACAACCCCCAAACACTGAATCAAAGCCATAGTATACTGTGGTGGAGGAGGCATCATGCTATGGAAATGTACTATTCTGGCAGGCCTGTTCAGGGATCGTGGATCAGTTTGAATACATTGCAACCCTTGAAGAGGGTTGCTTTATTATGTTGACTTATGCTGCTGAAGAAATACTCTTGAAATGGATGTTTCAACAAGATAAACCCAAAAAAACACCAGTAAGCGTCCTGGTTCCAGACCAACAAGATGAAGGGTATGGAGCAGTCAGGCTAATCCACCAGATCTTAATGCAAATACATCAAACATGCTGTTTCAGCGACAAAACCAGAAAATGTCTAAACAACCTAGCCAGGAAGACTTGTTTATACGAGTTAAAAATCTTTGAGCACTAATTTGTTCATACACTAAATAATAATTTTAAAAAATGCAGTCACAGCATTGTTTTCAACATTGCCTTCTCTCCTTCAGTTTTAGAAGAATGACAAATTTGTTAATTGTTTCTCAATGTCCTGAATTCAATTCAGCTTACTTCAAAAATACTTTATTAATCCCAAAAGAAAATGATATGTAATCAATTTAGAATGGGATGTAAAGTGTTGCCAAAATGGACGTTGCTATGGCTCCCTTGTTAAGAAAACAACAGATTGCTAGTATTCTAATCACAACTGTTCTGTACATGTATTATACTGATTACTTAAACATTAGCTACATAATGCAGGTGGCTTTGAAAGTCTGCTCTCACAATGTGACTGCACAAGACAAACGCCACCAACAGAGCTGTCACATTCCTCCCGTACACTCCACACACAATACTTTCAAAGCTGGGAATATACATTGGGGATGCCAACTGACAACGCAGAAGAAAATTGTAAGTCAAAAAACGAGATCAAAAGCAAGCCTGAATGCATTGTAACTAGACGTCAAATATCAGAAAAGTCTCTGGGTTGGAATGTCAAAAGTCTTTGGCTGGCTGTGTGTGTGTGGGAGTGTGATTCAGGCACAAGCACATCAAGATGTCACTTCGTAACCTCTGGCTCAGGAGGCTCCTGTCATCTTCACATTTCAGAGATCTTCTGCCTGCCCCGCCAGCCATGCTAAATATAGAATAGGACCGAATTTCTGTCCGGAGCCACTGCTCTCTTTATCTACATCTAACGCTAGCTTGTGTACTTATACGCACGGCCATCTTCTCACTGTTGTTCACTTATGCATGCAGACATGCAAGGATCGGCACATCAAGTGATGTTAAGACCCTTATTGGTTTCCGAGTGCAGAGGTCTAGATCTCTTATAAGAGCTGCTCACGCTTTCCTATTACATTTCTGCCTCGGACTGTGTTATTGTGCCTCGGACAGCCGCTTTAAAATTCCCTCATTCTGCCCAGTGGAGCAATCAATCACTCGTCTTTACCTGGACAAATCTCCAAGTGCAACCCTCTGTAAGCGAGAGAGAGAGAGAGTTACTTTATTTGACCTTGTTCTGCCTCTTACTTCGTCTGGGCAGAGTTACCAAGGGGAACTGAAGAAGTCTCTGTGGCAATTAATTGTGCTACTTATCTGTAATGTGAACACTGGATATTACATCTCAAGAAGATATTAATTTAAGGTTGTCTCAGGATGGGCAAGGCCAAAGCTAAATATAAAGAAAAGCCAGTATTAAAGAATATGGATTATTTTGTAATGCGAAATAATGTTCTTTTTCCTTTTTCTTACTCAGCCATTGTTCATTTGGAACTGACACCGGGTGAATATGGTAAAAGCGACCTTCTTCTCTGTGATGTGTTTTTGACAAGCAAACTAATTAAATTTTTTTTAGTCAAATAAAATGGATAACATTCAATCTGAGAAGTAAACAGGGAGTGGAAAAAGCCTCACCATGGCAACAACAAGTCTATTAATACTCCGGGCTTCGTGCGTGGGGTTATTTTAAGACAGCAGGAATGCTATTATTAGCTGCAAATGCATCACTCCAGTATATTTTAATATGTAGCGATTGAATTTTCCTTGGCTGAAAATTTTGGGTTATTTTGATTCATCCAGTTAATGAAACTAGTCGATACAAGATACTGGGTTCATGAAAATACGACCAGATTTTAGTCATAATTTTTTTGGGGAAAATCATATGTTTTTTTTTTTTTTCTATGAAGTAAGGAGTTCTCAGATCACAAATTGAGTTCTTAAAGAATTTTAATCCATGTGGAGCATTCCAGTTCAGTTTCGGCCAGTCTCTGTATTCTGGGTTTCATGCTTGTTGAATTCTAAGGTTGTTTTTTCAAATAAAATAAAGATGTTCTAAATTTCAAACCGGGACATTTTGAACTAGATGATCGAACACTGACATAAAAAAATTTGAATGATTGGTTAGTATTTAAAAATGAATACCATCTTTTCTGTCTTTCTGTCACTTGCAGTTTCTACGGAGCAACAAAAATGCTACCATGGAAATAATGTTAACGTTTTGGGGCATCTTTGATGTGAATGTAAAAGAATGTCATCAGCCAGCCAGACAAGAAGTTTTTGCCATCTAAGCAAATGACATTTGTTTATATACAAAGTTTTTGTAAGTTACAGTTATATGAAAAAAAGTCTATGTAATTAATAGAAGATACACCTCCATATCTTTATTAAGGTTTAGGAGATAGATGTAATGTGGAAGCATTACACCAGTCACTCTTGTAAAGGTCTAATTTTTTATAAAACCACAGTTACAACACAACCTCCATCCCAAACACAACAATGCTTTCATCGCTGGTGCAACTTCTGAGCTCATCAAAATGCTCTTTTAAAGTACAAAGGGCCCCCACCCTAACTGGACCTCTCTTATCTCTGTGCCCTCAGCTTTAATGGCACTGACAGACTCAGCATTTTCAGTCAGAAACATAATATGCACCTTTGCTAGCGGAAATTATAAGTAGAACAGGTCCGAAAGGTAGCATTTGGAGGCTGGTAAACAACGGCTGCACTGTTTTGCAACTTGCTCTAGATTGATGTTACCATCAGGCGGGCCCTCACCGCTCCACCTGCACATACATTGAATCTCAACTGGCAGGTTCAGTTGTTTTACAATGTACTTTAGCACAGGAAACAAACAAACCATAAAAAAATTATAAAAGACAGATGTTTATTTATGTATTATTTTGCAATATTCTGCCATATTCAAAAGATTATGAATAAGTATTCCCATGAGGCTCGTTTGTCAAATTAAAACCACCTTTTCAAAAATAACCTTTAACAAACACTTTTTTTTAAGCCCACATTTCTCTATCAAAATGTTTTTAATGTTCTGATGTAAAATTCTAAACTTAAAGGAAATGTTTTCATAAACTGTAATTTGGGGAGAAAATCATCATAATTAACAAAAAGTCTTGAACTTTTCTTCCCACTTTTCTTCCCACTGTCGCTTCATGCTTGCTCAGTATGAGGGATTGCAGCAAAGCCATGTACAATGCAGACGACTCTCCCTGTGGCTCTACGGTCCCCCAGGAGTGAATGCTGCTTGTCGGGACTTTGATGCAATCAACTGGTTTCCTTATATAGGACATTTTGACCAATCTGTATAATCTGACCCAATCTGTATAATATG
Organism: Fundulus diaphanus; assembly: GCA_037039145.1. Lineage (NCBI taxonomy): Eukaryota > Metazoa > Chordata > Actinopteri > Cyprinodontiformes > Fundulidae > Fundulus > Fundulus diaphanus. The sequence continues at coordinate 38,080,182 of CM073124.1, forward strand.
ATTGAACTTGATTTTGTAAAGTGCCTTGAGATGACATGTTTCATGATTTGGCGCTATATAAATAAAATTGAATTGAATAAATTGAATTGAATTGAACGCATCAGTGTGTGTGTGATTAATCTCTATAATATGTTTCAGCTCATAAATGGAGTTACTAAAATAAACAAAACTTTTTAACAAGAGTCAAATTTAAAGAATATGACAATATATGATTAAAATTTGGGTAGATCTCCCTATTGAATTAATTCATTAAATAATAAATTTTGACTTTTAAAGTATATGGAACCAAATATTTATTAATTTGATATAAATATTTCAAATTGTATTAAATGGACACATATAACAATGCATTTAACAACTTATCTATTTGCGGAATTTGTGTCACTGTCACTGTCCACAGCAGATGTATCATCTAAAACCTTTTTTAAGGAAGAAGACTAAATAAATCTAAATTATGGAGCAGATAGGAAGAGGGAGAATGGAACAGTAGAGTAAGGAAAGAATAAGAAGTAGATAAATTGCAATACAAAGCATGTCTTTAAATGGTAAATAAATTTCTAATGTTACAGAATGTTTTTGGTAAAGGCCTATCTAAGATTATCTGGTCCCGGGTCCAGGCTAGGCTGTCAGCTGACAACAACCTAATTTGACAATAAAAAATATGGTACTTTAATGTTGCGGCATCTTGTGCGAAGAGGTTTTTTTATACTCCTCCTGCCTCAACTTTATCCATATGGTAGAATGCCCTTAGGAGGCTGGGCCTCCATATCCTTTAAAAACAGCAGCGCTCCAACTGCAGGTTGCTCAAGTGTGAGCCACCAGAACTGACGAAGACTCCTGGATAGGTGTCGAAACGTTTTCAGAAAGAACTGAGCGAAAGACCAGTTGCCTCCGATTTAAGCCTGTTTGCTGTTATCATTGTTATAATGAAAATAAATTTACTTGGCTTAGATCACAAAACATAAAAAGCAAAAAGCAGCCGAGATGCACCATTCAACATAGTCAGAACAGGTGAGCATCTAAACCTTGCCAGGTCAGCATACATCCATGTCTGCATAATATTTGTATTGTGCAGTGTTTCATAACTCTGGCCCAGGGTCAAAGTGGTTGTGATGCTTTAGCTTAACTTACACAGGCATTAAACACGCACGCATGCACTCACGACTCTTGTCAAGCTACAGCCAATACCATCGTCTGCACCCTTCATTATTTTCAGCAAACAGAACAAAGAAGGAAAAAAGAAAATCCAAAGGATCAGCATAGGTGCAAAGCTGCAGTTGTGTTGCATGTATCACCCCCTCACTCTCAGCCACTCCTAAACCATGACACAGGGAGCTCTAAACTCTTTCATGTGGGCCACTGTTATCCAAAGACTATTCCACCCAGCATGGGGGAATTGCGAGTTTTCCCCTCACGGTTTCACTGCAGGTATTAGAACAACAGCGAGAAGTGCTGTGTGACGCCACTTACTGGAAGTCATTTTAAAACTCTGGCTCACACTCTGCAACAGAAACTTCCAGTCAGTGGAGTCACAGTGGAATTAAACATTCCTCATTTAGCTGCAGAGCTGCAAGCGACTCCAGGCCGTACTGCAACAGTATTGTTAGTCTTTGCACAAGAAACCTGACACTTGCTTTAATTTCTTGACGTGCAATGTAAGTGATGGCCAGTGGTTCATCGCCGTACGAAAGAGAAATTTTGATTAATCATTTGGTAACAAATCCAGACATTTGCAAAATGATAACCCTGACAGCTACAACTGAGCAAAAACAAGAGGACAGTACATGCATATATCTGTTTACATTAGTTTTGAGCGTCAGTCAAGGGGGTTTTCACAGCAGGCCTTTGTCTGAAGAACATGTGTCAGTACATGGAGGGTATATAAAACTGGGAAGGCAGATTTAAAGGGAGGGGTCCAGTGAACTTTTATCCTCTTTATTTTGCCTCACTGTAACAAGATCCATTAAAAAGAAAGAAAGAGAGAAAAAAACAGAGCAACAACTACGGGTTAAAAATGAAAGCTGACCTCTGCTTTTCATGCTGTCTTCAAACAAAGCATACAAATAACCGCAGCTTCTTTATATAGCTTCTTTGAATCAGAACGTGCCATGGCTTACTATAAGGCAATATATTCTGACATCATTCCGAATAGAAGTAGTCAGATGTGCTATGACGTTAAACAATGAAAGATTGCATATATATATATATATATATATATATATATATATATATATATATATATATATATATATATATATAGATCCACTTACATTGCATTTGTGGAAATTGTGACAGGTAGGCAATCTTCTCTAACTAGCTTAATGTCTGAGCTCTTAAAGAAACACAAAGTGACTTACCCAGAAACAAAGAGCGCAAGATTGCAGACATCACGGCTGGAAATCCCGAATGCAGCGGAGCTGGAAACAATGCGCTCAGACCGCCTTCGGATTCATTCGGCTGACCTAAGCGCAGGCACGGCGAGGCGAGCTGAACGGCGAAATCACAGACAAATAAATCTTCATTGAGCGCCTCAGTCCAAGGACGTAGTATAGTATGTTGCACACGCCCGACGCATCTAAGCCTCCCTAGGAGAGGGAGAGACAGAAGAGGAAACGTGGCTCCTTCTCGTCATTGTCATGTACATCGCAGGCGTACTACGCGGCGTCCAAATCAAAGTTGCCCCCCGGCTGTGTGGTTCTGGCGTAGGACGCGTTCGTCTCGGGCTCCCCTCTCTTTCCTCTTCGGGCAGCCTCTCCTCATCTCCTCCTCCGCCGCACAAAAGCACCCAAAGAGGAGGAGAGGGCGAATAGGTGGCTGATGAGGGGATGCTGAAGGATGGAGACCTCTAGAGTCTGAAGTTCTCTTTCGCAGCCAGAGCATCCAGCCAGCACACACTAACAGGCTTGTGTCGGCAGGCTGGTTGTTGTATGCATGCTGTAAAAAGAAAAAAGAAAAAAAAGAAAGGAAAGGAAAAATAAGTCATGCTTGACTGGGTTTTATTCGTGTTTTGATTCGTTTAAAAAAAATCAGAATCATTCCATAGTCACGCAGCTATACAGATTTGTTTACCAGTGTGAGAAATGACCACTTCAGCTGACGAGTAGATTTATGTGGCCACCATTATGGTAAATGAACGATCCTCCCAAATATGATGTGCCTCCGTTTGTAAATGTGTGTTTTTATGCTACCGTAACCCGTAGATTATTTGTCATAGAAAGCAGCAGTTTGATCACATTTACTGTAGAACTTTCTGGCACTCGCAAGATATCATTTGAGCATTCGGAGCACAAATGCCATAAGGGTTTTGGACTTATTTGCACCCTTCTTTTTTTCACAGTGTACTAGTTATACAACAAACAACTTCACTAATAAAAAAGAAGAATTGGATTCAGGCATTTAATTTTAGAAATGATCAAAAACATACATAGAGAGTGATAGAGCTACATTTATGATAATTCCTCTTAGTGGCCAGGTGGTTAAGGAGCTGGGCGTTTGCTTTTTGGAGTGGCCACAAAAGGTCGCCGGTTCGAAACTCAGTCTGTCACTCTGGGTCCCCGAGCAAGACCCTTGACCACAGATTGCTCCCCGTGTGCCACTCAGTGTGGCAGCACACTGCTCCCTGAGGGATGGGTTAAACACAGAGACAAATGTCCCCTCTGTGGCACTATAGGCTAAAGGGAAATATTTTATGTATATTATCTATACACACTCCACTATAACTCAATTTCCCTAAGGTTACACCTCGACCGCATGCTTTTTGTAGCCGTCTGTAAACTTTAGGCATAATTCTGGCTGGAACACTCTTCTTATGTAGCACTCATTTAAACAGGTAGGTTTCTTGATACAGACCCAGCTTTCAAGCCTTGTCCATACATTTTTAATCCAACCTATGATCTATAAACATCTATGACATCATGCTCATAATCACATATGTACTGATTAGCTACACAATACTGCAACAAAAACGCCTAACAGTGATGAAGGGATTTAAGTGTTTGCAAATTGTTTGTCAGGTTTTGCATCATTGCCCTCTTGGTAGCTATCTAAGTTTCATCGATCTAGCTGTCTATTTTAGGTGACGTTAAATCATTTTAAGGTAATCCTCCTTCTTCTTTAGCAAATCCCCTTTGTGCGATGCACCAGAACCAGATTACAAACCTCATCCTACCATCTTTGTGTTTGATAGTTGTCACAGCGTTCCTGGGTTTGAAACACTCATCCTGACGCCACCAACAAAAATCCCTCTTTTCAAAATTGCTTAAAGGTGTTAGGTTGGTGGCAGGGAGCTCTTTCTTGGTCAACAGCTTGTTAGTCGATCTTGACGTTAAATTTTGAAAAGTGTCATGTTTTTCCAGCAGTTTTAAGATTAGGATCAGCCTCAGCCTTGTTTTAGAAGATTCAGATCAATTTCCTTTCATCCAAAATTGAGAGTTACGGGTCTAATAATTTAAACCTGGACACAAATGGGCTCTACAACAGGACAGTGGTCCTAAATAAAGCTTAAAAACTGGGCATGTGCAGGAAAACCAAAAGATTTAAATTAGCTCAACCAAACGTGAAAAAAAAGAGGACGTGGTAGTTCATAGCTACAAAAAGTATGTGGTTTCTCTGCAACAAGCTAGAAAACTTTAGCTTAAAATTATTGGGGTGTATGAATATATTTGAGCCTGTATGTATACTTTGACCCAAAATGGAGTAAAAAAAAAAAAAAAAGTTTAACAGTAACATGTTCTATAATAATTCTTCTTTGACAAATTATGGTTTAAATGAATGATTAAAACCTCGAAATTAACAAGACATTCATGGCCATAATGGCTTCATGTAAACCTTTGGTAGCAACTATGTTGTCACATGACATGCCGTAAGGTGACTCATAATAACCCTGTGTCGGTTTTAATCCACCATACCATCCTGGTTTTATTGCATGAAATATTTAAACTTGTATATGAATACCACATCACTGTTGTTACTCTTACTGTTACACCTGCTCCTGTTGCTTTGCTACTATGTCATCCTAATTATTTGCCTCATCTTGACAACATTAAGTCAGACATGAAGTAGTTGGATTGCGGGGATCCTAGGTATCGATTTCTTCAATCCGCCAGGTGTAAAAATAGTCATGCTTTTTTATGATGCTTGGACAATGTACTGCATGCATTTTTGTGACTACAGCCGCAAGCTCATAGCTATAATACTAATATTAGACCAATATTCTTAAAAGAACGTCTTGAAGTGTAATTATTAATATGCGAGCAAGCAAGAGAAATGAGAAATACTGTAATTCCTTTTCCCTGAGGATGGTTTGGTGATGTAACGTGACAGGCTGACACACCTAGTGGGTTCTTTAAATGACTCCCGTGCCCGTGTCTTCTGTGAACATCTGAGGTGAAGCTGCTGTGATGCTTCAGGTTAATCCAAGGTTGTATTACTGCAGCTTAAATTGACAAACTTAAAATATGCGTGCCTGATCCAACTGTGACGTTATTTTCTAAATAAATAATGCAAGGGTTGATAGATTTGTTTCTACACATCTAATCTAAAATAGATGTAAATCATTTCACTCAACATAATAGATTTTATTTCGGATGACACAATGGCGGTTAAAAGAAATAGCAGGAGTGCAGATATGGCTGACTCTCTGCAGACTGAGTGACCTTTTCAGTGTTTTCTTTTTCCTACGCACCAGAAGTAAACATTGCAAGCCGGTCTCCCAGAATTGCATCCAGCCAGCATGACCTCTTTAACAGCGGTTGCACTGAGTCGGCTTGATTCTTTGTGGTAATGGTCACACAGCTCTTCTAGTGCTGGTGCGGATTACATCACAGAAATGACAATCAAACTTTAAAAAACTGGGAGATGTGAGTGGTAATATTGTATGTTATGTATGAATCAATGCATCAGCATCAATGTTAGTTTATTTAGAAAGCACAGTTAGCTGGACCTAGGTGCTGTATAGTTAAATTAAGCAAATCAAAACTAGGAAAGTGTCTAATGTCATTTGCCCAGAGTGAAGCATCCTAGAGAATATTAATAAAATTCAAAGTCTAAGCAATAATAAATAATAATAATAATAAAACTCAAATTTAAAATTCTAGAACAACACTTTAAAGTCCTAAGCAGGGCCCATATATTACTGTCAGCCAAATGTAAAGATGCATAAAAGCTCTAAAATAAATTGATCTTATATTATAGTATCACAATGTTATAGCAAATGTTTCAGAAGAATCCAGCATTTTATTTGAGAGCTTTTTTTCACTAAGGAAAAAAGGTTTTAATAACAATAAACAATTGTCTTCATCAAAAGTGCCATATTTTTACCTAGAACTTTTTTTTTAACATGACAATGTCAGGTTTGTGGAGGTTGTACCAGGGCCGAAACACAAGCTATGTTTACATGCACAAAATTTGGATTAAAAACCAAAACAAGTGTTCTGTTTATATGGACACACAATCAATTAATCTTTGTTTAATTGATAGTTATATGCATCTGGCCTTATTCAGAATAGAACCACTCTGACATGCGCAGTTATCAAATTTCCCTAAAAAAACTTGAACAAACAAACAGAAGAAACACAGGAGAAGGAGTACTTCTGTCTTTACTAAACAACAAAAATAGTAAACAGTGAATTAATTCGTTTGTCTTCTGATCGCCCAGGCTGGACTTGCACAAGGGGGCTAATTATGACTGAAACGTTACTGAATAAATAATTTTTTTTATTGCTCTTTTAATATTCCAAATAGAAAGGTTGTATCGAGAGCACAGACATTTTTGCCTCCCGACATATTTTCACCACTTAAAGCGGAAATACGTCACGTTTACGTCAGGTCCACATGCGCACTCAGGTCAGTTTGCCTCATTCAGAATAACTTGATCCTGACAAGCAAAGACAAGGACCAGGAACGGGACAAGATGCTGACAGTACTTAGGGGTAGCATAACAGATGATCCAACAAAGGGAGAGAAGAGACTGGCGGGTTAAATGGGGGGAGAACAGCGGGTAATCAGCACAAATGACAGAAATGAGAGTGATTGAGCTGAAGGAGAGGGAGAGCAATGGACACAAGAAGGAAACACAAGGCCTGACAAGAATACTGAAACCACATGGAATAAACAGAATATGATTAAATAAACTCACTAGCTAAACTAAAGATAGACAAGCAGGAAATATAAGGACCCAACAGAAGAACTACATATTAATATGTGGAAAAGCACCTCATGCCTACTGTTCATTATAAGAGAGGATTTGTGACATTGTCAGCCTGTTTCTCATCCAAAAGTCCTGGCATCTTCTCTTTAAAATACCTGAAAATGTTCAATACAAGTCAGAGGGGTTCTACCAGTAAATGAGTCATTGTTGGGTCCATGCAGAAATGGTTAACCAGACAGCAAAAAGTCTGCCTTCTTCCATGGGTATCTAAATCTCTTGATCTTAATCCTTGAGGAATCTGTGAGGTGATCTGAAGATAAGATTACACAAGAAAGGACCCAGAACTGTTATTTACAATTTTTTTTCAAAACATCGACCAGTAAATAAAACCAGTACTGTTTGTCATTCCTATAAATATATTATTTTGTAGACTATGCTGGCAGAAATTAACATGAAATGCATCGTGTGTTGAATTCAAAACATGCCACATTGCTGTGCTATTTATATTTTGTAAGCTATGATGATTCATGACTGTGATCAAAGGTGGTTCAAAATCTGTTTGGATCCGGAAGGCACGTTCGTATTCGCTTAATATCTTTTTAAAATTTGTCGGCCAGCTGCTGAAACTTGGGATTATTCAATCAATCTTTTCAAACCTGCCACACCACATTTATCTCTTGAGAGGATTTTTGGTGGGATGTTTTACAAGAGCAGCATGGTTTAAGTTGGGTAAACAAACAGCGAAATGAGAAGTGCGGCTGTGTGCTGACGGCTGCTCTCAGGCCCGGAGACAAACTAATCCTCCCCTCTTCTCTGTCTCAACAATCAACAGAAATAACAAAAGGATTCTCGCTCGCCTGTGGCCAGTCTGCTCCCTCGCTCACTCTTTCAGGCCTCAAGTGGCCAACTCTCCAGCACCAGCCTTCCTCTTTCCCTTTCCGTTCCAATAACTAGATAGCTTGAAACAACGTCTCACATGCACCAGCAGACATACACGCATATACTCGTTCCTCTCACAGTCTGCAGAAACAAAGTGATAAAGAGACACATGATGGGCAGAGGGTGCAACAAAAACACATCATAGTTGCGGATGTTGCAAGAAGTGACAATGCTCATTGAATGGCATGCTATCAGTCTTGTGTGGCTTAGTGTTTTATTTGTAATTCCATGCTGTTCTTTTTACTTTCATTGCCCTGTCTGTCTTTGAACTTTTTCAGCCGAATGTAAAAGGTCACAGTCTCATTGCAAGTCTCCTCCACAAAGAACTGAGCTGCAGCACAGTGGAGTGAAGTGCACCAGGCAAAAGCAGCTGTGAAAGAGCCATGGATGGCTGGGTTTCAAAGACATGCATCCCTCTGCTAGTCATGCCAGTTGCGTTGTAATCCGAGCCCAAAAAAGGCCAGTAAATGACACATAATATATTTCCACCCACCAGCCACTTTATTAGGTACACCTGTTCAGTTGCTTCTTTACACAATGAGTGACCAAGCCAATTGCATTGTAGCCATTAATAGCATTTGGACATCTACATGTGGTGAAGACAACTTCCTAAAGTTCAAACCAAGCGTCAGAACGGAGAAGGAAGGGGAATTATGTGACCGTGAACTTGCCATGGTTCTTGGTTCCAGCCCAACTAAAGTAAGCACTTCAGAATTTGGTGTTCTACTGTAATTTTCACGCACAACCATTTCTCAGGTTTAGAGAGAATGGTCAATTGGGCGACAGTTGTGTCTGCAAAAATTCTTGCGTCAGAGACCAGAAGAGATTGGGAAAATCTGGCTTGAGATGGCAGAAATGCAAAAGTTGCTCAAATAATCATTCATCACAACCAAGGTATAGGGAATACCATGTCAAACTTTGAAGTAGACAAGTCACATCAGCAGAAGACTAGACCTCCCCTCTAATCTTAGAATGGGAAAGTAAGGCTACAAGTCAAACAAAGAAATGCTGTCTTGTCTAATGAGTGACGATTTCTGCTGCAACATGCAGATGATGGGGCCAAAATTTAAAAGCAGCTCCGTCTTTCCTTGAAGCAATAGTCATGGGATGAATTTTACTTGTCATATGTTGAGCCTATTAGTACCAACAGAGTATTGTTAAATAGCAACTCAGATAATCTCAAAACAGTTACTTGAACATGATAATGACTTCATTGTATACCAATAGCCTCTACAGTCACCGGGTCTCAATCCTTCCTCAAATTTGAAAGGTGGTGGAACAGGCGATTGGAATGATGGATGTTCAGTCAACCACTTCCTAACCCTGTCATGTCAACATAGAGTAAAATCTCAAAGAATTGTTTCAGACCCTTAATGAATTTAGGTCTTTAGAATTAAAGCAGTTCTACTCAGCACCAGCAAGGTGTACCAAAGTGGCCAGTGAGTGCATCTTCAACTTTTCCTTCCAAGGCACCTTTTCTACACAAATCTAGAGTTAGATTAAACATTTCACAGCACTGAGGGTTTTGAGCCTGCTCCATTAAAAATGAATGGATGACAGCACTTTGAGGCCAGTTGTATTTTTGATTGTAATGATTGCATTGTGGTTTACTTGTCTTGCACACATTGTAGATGGGGCCACAAGAGGCAACCTGTCTGCGTTTGGTGGTTTGGCCTTGGTGCATGATATAGCACCCCAATGCAGATGGCCTCACAGATGGTTGATATTTATACCACAGGGCCTTGAAAAGTCACCAGTGTGGAAACTGCTCTTTCCCCCCGATTAGTTTCACATCACTGAGAGCGCAGCAATCTCAACACAGTCACTTTTCAGTGGACTGAAAGGGGAAAAAAACAGTTTGAAGTTGTGAAAATCATTATGAAAGCTAAACTGAAAGTATGACATTGTGTTGGAATAGAAATCCTGGACATCTTGACAGTGATGATGTATCAGAGCTCTGCCTCCTCTTTTGTGCATGAGAATGTAATCCTCTGAAGTGCAAGCGTGTATGATTTAAAAAAAAAAATCTTCCTGCCTCGACATGGCTTGCATTTTAGCTGGCGGTGCATTTGACCTATGTACTGTAAGTGGATTTGCAGTCTAAACTGGAGAAACAAGATGCACCTCAGACCTTGGGACAGAGACAAACTACTTTGTGGAGACAGTTCCTTCTGTCCTACTGAGCAGCCGTAACTCCCTTATCATGACATCACAGGGATGTGTTAGTGTTTTGTTGAAGCACAGACAATACCCTGCAAACACGCACACACAAGTGCGCAGTGATGTCTCGACTTGAGGGAATAAAAGAGGCGGGTAGTTAAAAGGATTCTTGGGTAACAATGTGGATGAGGAAAGGGGGAAAAAAAGCTCTTTTGTTTAGGCATCTCTATTTTTAGCAACCAATGTGATGCTGTGCCGTTAGTGCTTTACGCCTCGCAGATCCTTTATAATTTAATGAGGGAGATGACGGCCCACTGAGATTTATGGCGAACATCTCAAGGCAGCGCTGGCCGGCTTATTGATCCCAGATGGATGTTTGTGTGTGGGTCAGTAAAGTCTCCTGTCTATACTCTTTGACCCTGCCAAAGGAACAAATTGTCACCCTCTTTTTAAGTCAGTAAAATAAATATACTTCTTGTCTGTTCCTGTATTCTCTGCTCAAACAAATTTCCGGTAAGAGATGTCTCAATCAGACGAAGTAGAGTATCCAGAGAAGAAGAATAATTCTATAGTAAGGTTGGTTCTATATTGCTGTGCAGAGACACTGTTATTTTCCTACAGTTTCCTTGCTTTTCTGTGTTCAGGACATTTCTATTCTGAGGCTGTGAGGCAAGGGGTGTGTAGAAACAGGCCAATGAGAGTGTCAGAACAACAAAAACATAGCAATTTGCTCAAATCACTGTCTTCTCCCCACTCTCTGTCTGCTTGTATCTGCTGCACACAAATAAAAAGGCTTCATTTGCAAAATTCACTTTCTCGCGTGAACGATAAAAATGCAATACTCTCCTACATTGCTTTCGATATATCTCATTGTGCTTTAAGCAGTCCTGCTGGGAAACATTTTGTCTATCAGTTTAAGGTGTTCTGATGTACATATGTCTTTGTTTGGTGACTTACCTATATGTATATTTCTCTAAATTAATATTTTCAATTCATTAAAAAAAAGCTTTTTCCAGACCTGTTCGGAATCAGCTCCTTAAGATGTTGCAATGGATGTAGTACCCCTTTGATCAGTGGGGCTATTTTGTTCAAGGCTAAAGCCTGTATCTAGATCTAGAGCAGGTATGAAGAGGGAATTTTAGTTGACAAGTTCTGGAAAGCTGCCCTGCGATAGAGTGGCAACCTGTCCAGGGTGTACTCCACCTCTCGCCAATTTACAGCTGGAGATAGGCACCAGCACCCCTCGTGACCCCACAAGGGATAGACATGTTAGAAAATGGATGGATGGATGAAGTTCTGGAAAGCTAATGGACAACTGAGAAAATGAAAACAGGGCCCATCCCAGTCTGTATTTGCCTTTAGGTGAACTGTATACCCGGATCGTGGATGTTAAGAAGCACTTTGAGGATCTAATCAATCTAACCCAGTCGCCGTTCACTCCATGGAGGAGACAAAATTGGAGGATTCTAGTGAAGGCAAATCCATGATCATGACAGAAGCCACAGAAGTATGAAAAAGCCCCTTGCAGCAAAGTTCTGGGGGTGGACTATATTTGTTGCCAGATGCCAAAGGCTCTGGACATTGAGGGCCTCTGTACCCGTAAAGCTTTGTGCATCAAAAAGTCCTGAAGTCATCTCTCTTCATCATCTATCACCTATCCAGAGGAAGAGCGCCAGCCAGTGGCTATTTGTTGTTTCTTTCTCTTTAACTTAACATTAAAAACTAAATAACCTCCACCACACAGGAGCACCACTCAACAACAACAAAAAATTTCTAAAAAATCTTAAAGCTACATTTATACATTTCTCTGTCTGCAAAATGGGTATATGTTATATATATATATATATATATATATATATATATATATATATATATATATATATATATATATATATATTATTTAGACTTAATTTTTGTATGTGCTAAATTTATAATTTCACTGGATTATCTGAAATGAAATCATTCATTCATTCATTCATTCATTCATTCAACACCACAGCTCCATCACTGTAAAATCAACGCTTCTCTATTACTGAACCATTATTCTGTTATTGTTTTTATAAGCACCAGTCAAAAACTCTTTTTGTTCTCTTTTTTATATAACCCACATTTGCAAATTCAGTCTATCAGGAGGCCGCCAGTTCCTCACTGGGCGAGTGTTCCCTCCCACTGTAGGTGGTGGCAACTCTGTTGGTTGTTTTCCAACAGTGTCTTCTTCCATCTGTTGATCCACCTCTTTGTTTTCATCGAGATCATCACAATCCCAAAAAAAATCCATCACAGGAATTAGTTTTAGTCAACTGAGCTGGATTTGTATTTACACCCAACATATGATTTACATGTTTGTTTGTTTTTCACACACGTTTAATTTGTTTCAGCATTGTAGGTTACATGGCCCAGAATTTCTTGTACAACGATTTAACACGTCTCCCCTGCCCGGTATTTTCTTACCAATGCAGGTTGGCCCATTGTAAAGATTGTAACATGTGGAACATGGCAAAACTAGCCACAGGAGGGAGCATACAGGCTACTTTTCCTACCGCCTTCTTTACTGACTGCACTATTCGGACAGCACTCATCATGGCGACCACTGATGCACTTCCGATTTTGCTAAAGAGTCCTTACTCTATAAGGGTACTCAGATTGAGAATGGAAGTTCCATATGGCAACCATTATTTGGACCTTTGCCAGTATTCCCACAATACCACAATAATGTGTTTTCACTATGGTGTGTGTATTGCATTCAATGTCTTAACCACTGTTTGTATCCTTTTTGCACATTCAAATGATTTCAGGTTTAAGTTTACATGGTCTATATGAAATAAATTGTTAAGATAGTACTCATATAGGGCAGGCTTTCACGATACAAGGACTGAAAAAGGACCAGGCTGACTCGAATATTACTGTGAAAATGTATTTCCCCATTACAATAGCATGCTTATAAATCAACCATTGTCTTAGTTTCCTTGATAGGAGCTTAGATTTACACCACACGAAGTGCATGCACTATGTAGTTGTATTAACTTCTTTGTTTATTGTGTTTCTTGGAGTTCAGGCATGTATAGTGATTATTTTACATTATATGTGGTTTCTCAATGTCTTGTTATTCAAATAGCAGATTATGACATTTATATGAAGAAAATATTATTGATCTGTGGGCTAAATAATTTAGTTAGACTGCCAACCACAAATCAATGTATGGATTCTTATCACTTTATGGTTTCTGCCATTACAAAACACAGTTTACTCACTATCATGGAGGAAAAACAGCTCATTCCTATTTTAGACCACTTTCTGTCCCCTGCTAAAGCCCAGCAGGTTAAAAACTGAATGTTCTGCCTCAATTAATTGTATTATTTGGTCGGGATCGTGAAGACGATAGGCACCGGGTTTAAAAATATGTTTTCGTGCTCTAATTAAAAGCAAGACATGTAAATGAAAAGGATCAAGAAGCCTAGTTTTGCTTTACTTGCAATCAACAGGTATTTATAAAAGTTCAAGTAGACTGAATTTATGCAAGAGTGGATGGTTGAATTCATGAAGCAGCATATGAATCAATGGCTGAAAAAAACAAACATGGATGATGTTACTTGTTTGAAAAAAGTTAAAAGTTGAGACTCAGTGCTGTTTGATTCAAAGCGCATAATTCCAATATTTTTCGAAAAGGAAGGAGATTCCCTGCTCAAATTGAAGGAGAACAGATCAATCACGTTTGAAAATAATTTCCACATCATTGCATCTGGCATTGGAATTCATCTTCCTGAACACAGACATTTTCTACACCAGCAGATGTATGAAAATGCTGCATCTCGCCTGTCCCCATAAATGTTCCGAAAAGAAAAATCAACCACATTTTTTTCATCAGAGAAGGCTCTGAGGGCTCATTTACAACAGTGAGGGCATGGATGCACTGCAGTCTGCCATAATCAAGGTGTCATTTGCAACCTCACAGTGTGGCAGGTCAATCACTTATCTACAGTGCCTTGGAAAAACATATGTTTTTGCCCCATGCAATTTTTTACATTTTGCCATTTTCTACCCACAAACTTCAACATATTTTAGGATAATTATTTTATGAAAGACTACAGAAATTCGAATGATGCATGCTTTTTTAAATTTCTTCATGTGATTTAATTTGCATTAAGCCCCTCCCCTACATCTAAAATATTAAATTTTTACTCATTCTTATTCAAAATTGCTAAAGCTAATTCACAAAGAGAATGAGCTTTAATTGCCAAGTTTGTGTATTCAAAAAAGGAATTTGACTTTGGTTTCACTTTGCTCTCAGTGAAGACACGTTAAGCACAAATATATAGAAAAGGAAAATAGAAATTCTAATCTTTAAATATGTATATACATGTCTTTCTATAAAAGAAGAAGACAGGTATCGACCTGGGTGCTTAGAGTGGCTGGATAACGTCTGTGCCTGTGAACATTAAAGGTAGAGTTGCCGATTTTTCCGGACGTTTCCCAAAGTCCAACTGTGGATGCACAAGACCGTCTTACCTGCTACCTTTTGCTCCTCATCATGTGAAAAAATCTCCCAAATCCACTCTTATCTTATTAGTTTCTGCTCCGGCCTTCCTCTTCTTCTCATAAACTTGTACGTGGTTTTCTTCTTGTGACTCGCAGCCATGTTCAAAGTATATGGTGAGAGCAGCGGAGCTACAATGAATGGCTAACACTGAAGCTAACGGCTAAGCTAACCAGATACATAAACACTAGAAGTGTGCTTGCACAGCCATGAAGCAGAAACTAATAAGGGACGTGCATGCACACTGTCGTTACGTGAGCGCGTCAGAATGATTGGCATGTGGGGCAACCAATAGATAAGGCAATACCCCCAGAATTCGAGGGATAGAGGGTGGTAAGAAAGGGACCCAAACCCTGACAAATCCCTGCTATTCGGCCCAAACGGCAGGGATTGGTTATAGTTTTTAGTGGCCTGCAGTTCCCACAGAGATAAAATATTTTAAACTCTTTTTGTCTGAATACATAATGTATTGACTACTTTCAGGATGGAAGGACTATTTTACCCAGTATAACAAAAACTGTTTCTGAACAGGATTACCAACTATAGCTTTAATTATCAAGTATTGCCACACATTCTTAATTAGATTTACTCCAAAGCATTTTGACATGTGACTATGCTTTGATCTAAACTACTTAGCTTTAACTCTGGCTGTATATTCAGGGTAATCATGTTGCTAGAGGCTAGAAGGTGAACCTCCATGCCAATCTCAAGGTTAGCAGTCTCTAACGAATTTTACACCAGTGTTGGCCTGTATTTGACAACCAGCTCTTCCGATAAACTCTGATCAGCTTCCCTGTCTCTGCTGAAGAAAAGTATAACCATGGTGTGATGCTCCAACCAGCATGATTAACCCAGGGATGATGTGTTTAGGATTTTTGTATTCTGCCACCTAAATAGGCCAAATAAGAGAGTTTGGTTCTCATTTGACTTTCTTGCACAGTTTTGCTGTGTATAAATTTAACTTGCCTTGCCTTGCTGTGTTTCCTACATTGTTTGAGGCTGTGTGTAGAAATTCCTATTGATTTGTTTCAAATTGTGTCACAATGAAACTCTACCATAAAGGCCAGATTTGTGGAGCACACAAATAATAGATTTTGTGTCAACAGATTCTCCCACCTGAGCTGTGGTTTTCTGCAGCTCCTGGTTGAAGTTGTGAGATTGTTTGACAAGCCACAGTCTTTGCCCAGCTCATGCTGAACTAAGTACATCATTTTCAGAGCTTTGGCTGCTGATATCTACAACATACAGCTGCTAAATATATAGATTGGCATGTTATTTGTCTCATGTTGCTGATCTCAACTGTTACTTTATTAACCCTAGTTCTGTGGCCACAGCTGACTGACTTAACATGCAAGATGAAAACTACAGTCTTGATCATTACTAGGATATTTGAGGACCCTCTGTAGGAAGCTTCCCACTTTCGGCAAAAGCTAATTATCTGATTAGCCTTTAATTTAAACTTAAATTGAAAGCCCTGTTTATCATTGATCGCTTTGCCTCTTCAGCTTTGTAAACACAGAACCGAGAGCTCACAAGCCCATTTTGGTTTGGCAAATAAACAAGGCTTGATTGGAGAATAAGTGAGTGGAGGAGGGGTGCCAAGAAAGTGCAGATTGCTTGATTTGCCTTATTTAGAAGCTCCTCTCTTTGTTGTCCAGTCCAAGCCACTGTAACCTTCTTCTTCCGAGTATTCAATAACATGGTTGCCATCTTGGTCGCGGGGAATGAGTAATGTGATCCATATGGTGGTAAAAAGCCAGTGTAAATCAACAGACTCTTTGCATCAAACTGGATGTCAGGTGGTAGTGTAGCTGGGAGGCATCCATCATCAGTGTGTCTCTATTCATCACTGGCGGGAATGACCGAGCTGTTGATAAACACTTTCAGAGTAACAGCAAGGAGAACATTTACCAATCACCCCGAGTCTAACCGAGTATATTCCAACCACTGTGGAACCAATTACTTAAGTGGTGCTGTCTGCAATAAAACTGCACTCAACAGAAACTGAAGCACAAAAAAGACAGCACAGCACCTTGTAGTATTGAAGGACAACAAGGAAAACAGGAACAACTGTGTGCCTTGAAAGGTAACAGCTTCTGCTGTGATGCTTTCTGAGTGAGAGAGCTGTTTGGTTTAAATCGCAGACGGCTCAACCTGATCAGAGACCTTGCACCCGAAAGGAGCTGCAGGGGCATCACTTATGTTCATTTTAATAAAATCAGAGTTTTTCACTATTGTAATGTAAGTCTTACGTTGTGTCACATAAATCCTCAAATAATCCACAAAAAATAATGGAGTGAATTATGTAGTAGTGTGAAAAATGCTTTGAAATGAAAGTAGACCTTGTCCAAATGCTGAATCTAGACTTGTGAGCTTGCTTTCTTTGTAAGTAGTAGTATTGCTTATATGTATATCACTTGATTTGTCTTTTTTAAAAATGAGTTTTTGAAAAGACTTAATCTTTTACTTTTTTGTAATGGACTGTCATGGTAAGGAGCCAGTTTCTGGTCTAAAAGGGATTAGTGGAAATACCTTGGGTTCATTTTCTTTTTTTGTTTTTATATATTAGGTATTTCATGTGCTGGTTTATCAATCAATCTGGTGCCTCTTGTGCACTGTTCTATGCACTTTCTGTTTTCACTGTAATACTTGTTCCCCAGTTGCTTTGTAACTTGTGTTTTTTAATTCATTTTGGGCAACTTATGTTTAGTCATGTTTTATTTAGTTATGTAGCTGATTGTTATGTTCTACTTGTGTTTACCTTTTTTGTGTTTTCGTGACTGAGCACGGTCAGCTCATGCTCACCCACAAAACTTCCACATTCACTTAATCAGACCAGGCACCTGTTTGTTCTCCCAGTAATTCATGCAGTTGTGTACATTCAGCTTGGCTTATTCAGTCCTTCCCAGATCTTCCTATTCTTTCTTTTGTTCATGCAAGTTTTCCACCTGCCAGTTCAGTATGCGTGTCTTGCGTTTTCACGTCTTGGAGATAATTCAATACATTTGCCACACTTTACTCTGCATACCAGCCACCAATTATTTGCCTCCTCCAGCTGTTAAACTCTTATTTACTCACAGCATGAAAGCATTTAGTTCCATTTTGTTAGAAGGAGTTAACACATTACCTGCACAAAATGGTACTCTTTTTGTTACCATCTTCATTTAGCATGAATCCAGATTAGCTGGAGACTCACAGATAGTCCAAAAGGGGCCAAGACAAAGTAGACCTCTACCATCTTAACACTCCCGCAGGCTTATAAAACTCAAAGTGATTTTTGTAAACACTATGGAATGTTTCATACCTAGAGAATTTCACAACTGGAACATGGCTATGCATAAGTTGTATCCTATCATCGTACAGCACTGGATTTCACTGAATCCCAGAAAAGGAGCTATTCTTTCACAAATGTGTTTCTAAGTAGTCTGGATACACTAGACACCTTGTGTCCACAGGAATATAACCTGAAATAAAGGATTTGGGAGTGGGGTATACATCCACTAGTTGGCCTATATTTGCAGTACATTACAATGAGAGGTATCGCAGAAATATATTTTTGATAAGCAAGTTTACCACTACTTGTATAAAATGTGTCTGCTGTTTATTTGACCCTTTTCCGGAGGTCCTCCACCCCAGTGTACACCTTTTTTTAATATTTAATTTGTCATGGTTTAGTTTTGGTCTGGCTTTTTTTCCCTGTTATTTTTCAGTTCCTCCTCCTCTCACTCAGCTCACCCTCCACTCCCTCAGCAATCAGTCACACCTGTTAGACATTAATTAGTCAAAACTCACTCCACCTGTCAGCCTCCCTACAAAAGCCTCCCTCAGTCTTCTCTACCCCGCCGGTTCGTCATCAGTCTCCACGTCTGTCAGCCTAGTTTGTTCCTTGCTGGATTTCCTGCCTCCTCTGGGCCTCAGGTAAAGCCTCTGCTAGCTGCTGGATTTCTGCCACCTCTGTGCTTCAAGTAAGGCCTCTGCTAGCTGCTGGGTTTCCTGCCTTCTTGTGTCTCCGGGGGAGGCTCTGACATAAAAGAACAAAGTAAATAGGAAATTATTAAAATGCAAAAATACATACTGTAGAAAGTGATAGAAATATCTACCATGGACAGTACTTATGCATGTAATTTGTCTGCTACTTTTTGCCAGCCCTCTCTCCTGGCTTTAGCAGACTTTGAGGTGTTCCCTGTCGTTTTAATTAATGATTCAAATTCGGCATAACCTTCCATTAAAAGCTCTTGTTCTGCTTGGGAGAAAAACTGTGGGCGTTTTTTGGCCATGCTGAACTGCCAATAGCAGCATTGCTGATCATTGTTTCTACTATTGACACATTTCCCCTTTCAAAGCGACGAATGAACGCGCAGTTATCTCAGATAACTCAATCCAGCCATACTAATCATAAACAACAGGTGTGTTCGAAGAACCCAATTAGCCGGATCATGATTAGCCGGATGAAATCATCTTGGATGTCTCATTTGATCTCAGATGTTTTAAGCAACGTATGAAGAACGGACCCCTGGTGCCTATCTCCAGCTGCCGCTCTTAAGGGTCTTGCCCCTTAATATTTAAAGGTTTTTCTAAATTTCTATGGATCAAAATCAACAACAAAGTTAAAGAACCAAGTGATCTTTGATGTTCCTGGGTCCAAACAGAAAAGTAAAGGTAACTGTGCCTTCTCTGTTGCTTCTTATCACATTCTCCAGATGTTTTGGTTTTCTTTTGTTTAAGGTAAGCGTACCCATTAAGCCCAGGCACCATTTAAGCCCATTTGCCACTTTGAAGTCAATTTAAAAAAAGGGGGGGGGGGCCCTGTCTAATGCTATTCATTATTTTGTCCACTCACACAATTTCTTAATTATATGTCAGTTTTTATTTGGCACCAATCACATTTGTCAATATTAAATAAGGCCCGCCTACATCCGTGCAGTCTCAAGGAGGCTCAGATAAAGTCGCTTCAAAACATTGGTGTTTTCGGACCCCTCAGAAAGAGCCTCTTTTCAGCTATTTTCAGCCACTGACTTGGTAAGTACATTCATATTATGTAAATTGGGAGATTATTTATTTGTTTTTTCTGTGTAAACAGGTAATTCTTTGTCATATTTTACTATTTGGTTTTATGTGGAAAGATGAGTTATGCTAGTTAGCGTAGCGAGCTAATCATTAGTCAATACATGTAGATCTACTGATAGATACACTGCTTAAGGATTAAACATTTTGAGTATACACACTAAATGTTTTCCGATTCATTTTACATAAATCTACAAATTAAAACACAAATAAGGGTTTGGATGGGTGAAATGTTTTCAAAAAATGACTTTTTTCCAAGGTGGGCTTAAATGGTAGAGTGACCCAAAAAACAGCTAGCGTAAGCTAATTTTGAATAAGAATTTCTTGTTAATTCAGAAAGTTTGGCAAAAGAGGGATAACTATGATGGCAAGTTTTAAAGCATATTTAGGCTACAGGCATTTCTGTATACATTTCTTGCATTTTGGTAAGAGCATATTAGCTTTATTTCCCTGGTAGTCAGTGTAGAACCTTTTAAGCCCAGTGTGTTCCATTTAAGCCCATCTCATGTGTTTCAATAGAAAATAATGACATTTTGAGGTTTGATAGCTTTTTACTGTAATCCTGTGTTTGATTTTCACATACCTCACTAACTTCATTAACACAAGTACATCACAGATCGCACACTGCCCAGAAGAATTGTTATGTACGTTAATTTTGCATAATAATCTGTTTACAGTGAGAAAAATGACAAAAAAAAGGAATAATTACAGCAACTGTCCTAAAATCATCGTGGCATGTCGCCTTTACCATGAGGGCACAATTAAGAACTTGTCTCTCTTAGCAAGACAGTGTGGAGTGGATAGGAAGTATTTCAGAGAAAGATTAAAGGAGGCTCAACAGGGACGCACAACCTTCCTCAGTTCAGGAGAAGAGAAGGAGATTTCAGAGTGTCTTCAGGTAGGCTGTAAACAAGATGTTAGGCTAATCTAAATAGGCAAATGAAGAACAGAATGAATGTTGTAATATGATCTAAAGATGGCTAAGACTAATCCATCTCTTCCTATCCTTCCTTCCCTTACGGGAGAAGGTGGAAGATGTGGAAAGGAAATTCTTTCTTTGCCAAGCAAAGCTGCAGGGTGCTGGCCCTTTTCGTCTCGAAAATCACGAAGCAATTGAAAGTCTTTACAAAAGAAAGCTAAAAGAAATGAAAGTGGCCGATCAGTAACCTGTTTACAATGTTGGCCTATTTCATGTGTATTTCAAAGATATTGTTGGTGTTATGTCATTTCTACTGTAAAATAATTTTTTTTTTTTTGTCGATATTAAATGAAATGTTAAGTGAAATGTTAAATACTGAAACCGATGAAATTTAGTTTTAGGCCTACTTAGTCATGTTTGTGGTGGTCCATTGTTACAAGCCAAACATTAAATGCAAGTTAAAAAATTAAATTGTGTATAAGATGTATAACATGTTATTGAATAAATATGTGTTTACTACCTGAAAAAAATAATAAATGTTTATATTTGTGTAAACAAATGTGGTTGTGGGCTTATTTGGAACACATATGGGCTTAAATGGTACTACGGTACCATTTAAGCCCATGTCAGACTTTTGACTTTATTCATAACATTTCTTTAATTTGTTCTTTAAAATATGGATAAGTAAATGAATACACTTTCAAATGAGAGATTAATCCATCATTTTAACAAATGATCATCTTTATAAACCATCTTGGTGTCTATGAAAAATACGTAAACTTAGATTTTGGTGGGCTTAATGGGTACGCTTACCTTATGTTTTCAGTATTTCCTTGTTGTTTATTTATGATTTGAGTCTTGCCCTATTAGCTCATGCCTGAATGTTTATTTTCTTAATTTATTCTTGTGTTCTGTTCGTATGCATTATTGGATTTATTTATCCTAGATCACTATTAAACTTTTTCCTTTAGTAAGACGTTTCTGTGTCTTATGTTATGCAAGTATAACGTGACAAACACCAACTCCCAGCATACAAAACAGTTTGCACTACAACCCACAGCACTGCCCATGGCTCACATTACACCTGAGGCCATAGCTGCCCACAGATCGGATTACAACCCAAGACTATAACCAAGCTTGCAGTCATTCTTTCTACTTTGGTGTAGCTTTGCAGTGGTGAGAAGACCTGTTCAGCAGAACTTTTGCGTGTTTTACATGTGATGGGCCCATGCTCGCATTCTTGGCAGGACCAAGTTGCCGCATCACCCTTTTTCCTACGTGCTGAAAGCCCGGGAGGTCTTGACTCTAAAATCAACTTTAATTCACCCCAAAAGGGAAATACTGGAAAATCCCGCGTCTCCCAGTGAACCAATGTACCACTGTCCGTTTTGCTTTGGCCAAGCAAATTGCCCGGACGAACCAGCGTCAGCTATAGCCACCCAGGAGTCAAGATGCTCGCAGCAGGTCCAGAAGCCTGACCAGAGAAATTGTGAGCTGTGCATCATCAATCTTCCTTCAGGGAGCAACAACAGTAAAGGGAGTTCTCTTTTTCCTTTATATACCAAGAAGGTGATATCTGTGCCCGGACAGAATCTTAATAGGAATAGAGTTAATGCTTAAGTACTCCAAAGGGAGTTTGTTTGAACTGTGGTGAATATTTATAAATGTGTGATTGAATCTACATGACAAACCTTTATTTCCATGTGTTCAATATTTTCATGTTTTTATTTAGTAGTAGTGTTATTAAACAGAATTACTTCTGTAACAGGGAATTATTGGTTTAATAAATTCTAACTAGCTTAATCATGGTTGTTGTGTGATTATTTTGTATCAGCAGAATAGTCGAATAGTCTCTAAGAGTTACTGAATCATCTCTCTTTTGAGTTAACAACCAAATACACTTAGACATTTGCATGTGCTTGTGGTTAATGACTAATGATTCATTTCTGCAATTGCAAGTTAAGGTTATTAAAAGTCACTGGGGCAAGCCTAACTCAGTTCTACAACTGGTTAGACACCCAGGTTAAACAAAGTTGATATTGTTAATTAATAAGCCAATTGCTAGTGAAAATCATTAAAGGCTCATAGCCCTTGATCACAACCATTTGAAACAATTTTCGCTGTAGCTATCCTTTGATTTTGAATGACATTACAAATTATAATTGGCAATTATAATTATTAATAACATTCATAATCAAACAGGTAAAATTCCACAACACTTAGTTCAAAGTAAACCCATATCCCATCTGAACTAGTCTAAACGGGTAAATATCAGAATGTAGATCGCAGCTGAATGCAGCACATAATGATCTGTGTGCTACATAGCGCTCACCCCCCCCCCCCCCCCCCCCCCCCCCCCCCTCGTGTGTTTTGCCGGTGGCCGTGAGCAACTGTGGAGTTAAGGGCAGCAGCCTGGGGCTTGACTCTGTTTGGTTAATGCAAGAGTAATAAAACAGATTTCTTTTAGAGATGTTTTAGATCTCTCAGAAGTTTATACTATGCCTGTCATCATTCTGGGGATTTTTGAATTATATGGAGCATCTATTTTGAGACATCACCTCAAACACACTGCTTTCTTCTATGAAATCATGGAAAAATAAAAAGGGAACTGCCAACATGCCAGGGAGATAATTACAGATCTGTACATGTCTTGTCCATTTGGGTAGAATATCCAGTTGATCGAAGGCCAGATGTTAGCCTGTTCAAACAATTATATGTAAGTATAAGAAAAAATCATCCATCATACCTTTATAGAAGAAAGTGCATATCTACCTCAAAATAAAAGCAAAAAACCTTGTGAGGATGCTAGCTGAAGCTGGTTAGAGAGTCTCAATATCTACTGTAAAACGAGTCCCACACTGACAGGGGCTGAAAGGCCACTTAACGAGGAAGAATGTATTTCTCCAAATATGCGTGTTTTTATAGTCTCTGTAAATGTCTGGTTTTGACGGTAAATTGGGAAAAAAACCTTGATCTTTATTGACAAATATTTTGATAGAATATAGCTCCAAATAAGGTCCTACATAAATATATAGTTTAGAGAGGATCAGAATAAGATGAGTTATCGTCTTTTCTTATTCCTTCATAGACGCTGCAAAAAAAGAAAAAGAAAAAAAAGAGTTGTATTTGCTTTTACGGCTCCCTAGATAACCCCACAGCTGGGACAAGGCATGAAGGAAAAAATAGAAATCAAAATCATTTTCTTTTCCATGCTTCAAGCTGAGGACTCATACCTAGTTAAGGCAATTTTCTGGAGCAACCGTGGGCCAAGGAGTGACTGACGCACAGATGAGAGAGTGATGCAAAACCATTTCTTTGACAAGGACCACTAAGAAAGAGACTAAAAAAAGTTCCCCACAAAGCTATGGTACTGTTATATACCATAGTGGATGCGTTTCCATATGGGCATCTTTGCATTCTGAATCCAAAACTACAGATCACACAGAGAGGTTGTTTTATGACCATCTACGGGCAAGGGTTTACACATAAATCAATCATTCTATCTCTCTGTTCAATGAGCTGTCCAAACTGGTGCAGCACTCTTCAGCACACATGTGCATGTGTACAATCTGTTGGTATCAAACAATCACAAAAAAGAAGATTTAAACACTTAATTTATTCAAAAAATATAGTTTATCACTCTTACCTGTATTTATTTAACTAGGTGTTGCAACAGTAACGGATATAAAATAGTGTTCTGTTTTTATTTATTATTTTATTTAGCAGCTATCCATTGTTTGGGAAATCAACAAAAAGATACATTTTGCTCTCGCATAAAAAATCAGCTGTTGGTGACATTTCTTGCAGAAAATAAAACACTTTGAGTAAATTAGATTAATTCTGTTTAATGCCTTTGAGGTACTGCTATGTCAATCTTAATTCTCTTCATCTACAGAAGAGTTTAATCATGAGTCTTCCTAATTTGTCCTGATGGTTGCTCCCAATGTGCACAACTCACATATCGGATCGGATGAGACAATGAGACGATGGCAATGAGATAATGTTATAAGACTAACATTAACTGGATAGAGAGGTTGCTTTTATGATGAGAAGATTTGCTGGCTTGCATATAAAAGGGAGAGTCCACCCTTGCATGTGTGGTTTTCAATACCATAGGTAATGAATATGATAATGCAGCTTTGGCTGGCAATGCGTGTGGGTAATATTTGATTCAGGTAAAGTGGAACATGCTGTGGAAACTATCACACTTCAGTTAATGGAAATGCTCTTGAGACACACACACAATCGAATGCTGCTTCAGGTCCCAGAGTCCTCCAGGAATACTTGCAGTCAGTGCTAAAGAAAGACCTTTCAGCAAAATGGCCTGACAATGTACAATACACAAGCCCATAACAGAACTTCGAGGTTATTTCAAGACAGAAAATTATAGCTATTACCTGAAAAGGATTGAAGCATAAAAGGTCAGAAATGTGACAACAAAGAGGAAGAAAACAGATGCAGCTATTTTAGACTGTGAAACATAAAAAAAGAAAAGAGAAACTGCATACCCCAAAAAATGTAATTTCAGTGTTATTTGCTCCTGGTGCTCTAGAAGCTAACATGACATTATGCCGTCTGCTCGATGTGTCTCAGAAGTCGAAGCTTGTATACTGGAATGATGTCACTCCTGAGTTGAGCACATAGTTCAGAAAACCAAATTGCTAACTGATTGTATCTGTACAAGCCAATAGAAATTCTTTTTTTTTCTTCAATAGGAAGAAAAAAAAATTATTGTATCTGTACAAGCCAATAATAATGCAGTTTCCTATATTCAATGTGTATATTTATAGCTAAAGGAACATTTTCCCAAATTGGTTGTGCAGTCCTGTGTGTCACTGGTTTAATTAAGCCTGTCGGGCCCACATGTGGGCCAGTTGAGACAGGTGTTTAAACTCTGTCGCCAAACAACATGAAACACTACTTTCCTTTCTTTCTTTTTCCTAATTGGCTCGCAAGAGGAGGCTAAAATGTTTCCAAAACAATCCTCCAATTTTGCTCTCAAATACTTAAAGTTTTACAGCTATTTAAACATACCTGATGAAATTTAAAGATCCTCTGAACATGGCAGAGGTTTAGAAAAAAACAACGTAAAACACATATACTGCCAATGTCTAGTATCACGTGAAACTAGAGAGACCCCCCTTTGGAGTTTTGTAAAGCTTGTCTTTTAAACCCCATATCTGGCAAGGCAAATCTATTTGTATAGCACGTTTCAGGACAACGCAAAGTAATTTCCATTCACGATCGAGCTTATGATTTAGCTTTACACATTGCTTTGTGCATTATTGATATAATGCAATGCAAAATGGTACATTTTGGTGATACAAGGGTTAAATGTGTTGACCAAAGACTGCTTCATATGGATAAGGAGTCCTACAATGTAAATCAGCACTTTTATTTCACCGTTTCCATTTCAAGATGTGGATCTATCAAATCTGATGCTTTTTCCTAGGTTTTCAAAAGGGTTTTCATGGTGTTTTATGTTTATTTTGAAAAAATTGGGCAAGACTAAAGAGATAGATTTTTTTTCTGTGTTTAATCTGTAACTGTTGCAATAGTGGTTCCTCTGGAAAAAATATAATTTTATGTCTTACCTTTACACAAGCAACAAAAGTGTGCATTCAAACCTTATAACTGTGGAGCTGTACTTGATTTATATCAGGTATGTAATTTCAGACAGAAATCCTTAGGGCTAAGGAGACAGAAAATGACAGACATGCTGATAAATAGTTGAGAGCGGCAACTTTCACTACGCTTTCAAACCATTACAGCCATTTTGAATCTTGAACTCACCACTCAGAATTGCAACTACAGAGATCTTGCTGGAAACTGAAAATATTACTTCCAAGTGTTACTGGAACACACCATTTTATCAAACTTGTCAGAAAATGTCTGCGACGGCAATCTTGTCATGACAAGATTGGAACGAAACGCCCTATATTTTTTCAGACATCATTCATTAAGAACTAACAAAACCACATGAGGGGGGTATTCATTTGTGAAAACCTTTTTCAAGCACTGAGTTACAGTAGGTAATTACACTCAAAAAGTCAGTTTAAACTTCAAGCTGCTTTAAGACTTTGTCTGATCTTTCTATGTGTGTTGGAGTATTGAAAAAAATGATTTACACAGCCCAAAATATGAGAAGTCGAGTGGAATCGTGTGGGATATCATGTCTTTTTGGTACATCTGTAAATGTTCATGTGCTCCGGTTCTGTCTAATGTGTGTGTATCAATATCAAAAATGCATGGACTAATAAATGAAGACAGATGATATTTTTTCATTTTAACTATTTACATTTGACTATTTAAATTCAAAACACCCATTTGACAAGTTCTGTTGCCCATCAACTGACTCTTTTTTTAATAGAAGTGTTTTAAGATTTTGCAGCAACACATAATAATTTTATATCTTTCAGTTCTAGTTCTTTTAATGTAATATCTAATAAGACAGCAGTTGAAGAAAATAGTATGACCATGGTAGTAGACTATAGTGTGTATAGAAAATTAAACAATGACTTTGGAGCGTGACTAACCTACTTAACAAATTAGTTTTAAAAACACAATCAGAACATCTTCAACTGTGTTTTTAAAGCATTAACCAGAGGTGGGTAGTAACTACTTACATTTACTTAGGTACATTTACTTAAGTATCGTTTAGAACAAAATAAAATTTTATGAGTAGTTATACGGCACTGTAATTTTTCCGTGAGTCATATCATGAAGACGTATCACTACTTTTTCTTGAGTAAAGTGTTTGATTACTCTACCTACTGCAAGCAACTTCACTGAATAAAGAACACACTTGTCTTAGCCAAATATGCACACCTACAGTTTATGTTAAAACTTATTTATTGTTATTTATTTGTACACAAGCTTTGTTATTTTAATATGCACTACTTTAACATGCTGTATTTACATTAACCGTTGTAAGTATCTTTCATTTTAAGTTTTGTGTTAAAAACGTGATTTAGAAAAGTTTCTTCTGCCTAAATTATTATTATTATTGTTATTATTATTATTATTATTATTATTATTATTATTATTATTATTATTATTATTATTATTATTATTATTAATATTATGTAATTTTTGCACATTTTCTTATTTTAGTCTTTAAAATACTGGATTTTTTACAAAACTTTATGCTTAGAATTAGACAAACTTTATTGTCATTTTGTATGTACAGAGAACATGCAAAACAAAATTTCGTTGCATACAG
The DNA here is from genome assembly GCA_037039145.1 of Fundulus diaphanus. Classification (NCBI taxonomy): domain Eukaryota; kingdom Metazoa; phylum Chordata; class Actinopteri; order Cyprinodontiformes; family Fundulidae; genus Fundulus; species Fundulus diaphanus. The sequence goes on from CM073124.1 coordinate 38,108,167, forward strand.
CTTACGACAATGTAATGAGATTGCAATTGAAATAGAATAACATCACAATATAGAGTGCAGAAGTGATAAGAATGTAACAGTGCAGGAGAAAAGCATTTTTTTTTTAAAAAGTGTGCGGAAGAATGTTCAACCATGTTTGTAGTGCAAAGACAAAGGTGCAAAAAGGCATTAATTTGAAAAGTTCAATGCTGGCAGTGCAAAATAATAATGGTGCAAAAACGTTCAGTAGTGTACTTTTAAATTGATTATAAACGTTCAGCAATGTTGGCATTGCATTATAATCATGCAAAATGGCCATAAGTGCAGTTTGCTTTATATTTGTGTCTGCCTGATTTATTACATTTCTAAATATCAAACCTGCATACATATTGCATAAAATGCACGCAAATGCAGTGCTGTGCAATAAATCTCAGCAAAGATGTGACGGTACAGTATCTTGCATCAGCTCTTGAGATTAGAGGTTTCATGAGCTTAAGGCTGCTGGTTACTTACTGGTGAAATACAGCTTGTGACACTTTCTCAGATGTAATGAAGTCAGACACTGAACTGGGGTTTTATAAAAAAAACAAATTACACCCTAGCATGCAGCTTTCACTTTGCTTTAGTCAGGAGGGCCACCCACTAAATATCACCTACCTCATTACTGTGCTGTACTGCATGTCAGCATTGCTGAACATGACAAAAAAAATCTATTCTGAATTTCTTTCTAATAAGGACACACAGTGAGAACAAAAGAAATATCCCATAATGCATTCAACCTGCATGGCAGGATGTGTGAATTCTGATCTAATAGTGAGTATTTGGGCTGCATACATGATGTTCAATAATACCGTAATCAGCAAAGGAGCCGTCAGGTCTAATGCTGCTGCTTCTGGATAAAATTGTGCAAGTCAGTTATACTGAATGTATACAAGTCAACATAAGGTTAAGCTAGGTATTTTCGGAACGTTACAAACCCTGTGGGGATAGTTACCACGTATGCATCACTGAACCGGTCTGCACCACACAGGGTCAGCAGCCACTCTGTAGGTGGACAGACACGGCTGCATTTAATACATTCAACACAAATAGGCTCTGAAAAAGGAACTAGTAAATTAAAAGCAAAATGTGTTCCATGAGATCCAGTGAATGCGCTCATTTGCACCATAGTCCTATTTGATCACTCTCCAACACTGGGAACACTGGCTGCTGTTTCAAGTTGTGCACACTGACTCACATAGCGCTGACTGATTTGTGGCCCCTCAAAATGAATGTGCTGGGCTGATGCCAGCTGCGCAGCCTCTATGTCTTCTCATTCTGTCACTACCTCTTTCATTTTCCGGTGTTCGCCCTTTTCTCTCCTCTGCCTCTGTGAGTCAGTACATTTACTCATGTTTTTAAAGCCAGGGTTGATTCTACATACCTAAAATCATACAGAATCATAATATGTATCCCAACAGCCTTGTGTAACAAACAAAAAACAAAAACAAGTCCATAGTACATTTTTTTTGAGCTGATGTAGACCTGCCAAATTCCAAACGTGGTTTTGCATGATGCCTTCGCTGAGATAAAAAAAAAAACATGCCTATGAAAGGGGCAGACATTCTGTAGGAAGCAGTCCAGACCCAGCCACATTTATTGTTACCCCTGTTAAAGCTGTATTCAAAGCTCAAAAATGAATGAATCTTTTACTGCAGCAGCATAATCTCTCACTAAAAGTTTCTGGAAAATAAAGCCTTTGATTTGATTACACCTCTTCATAATGAAAATTGTTAATAAATTATAGAGTTCACTAAAATGTCCAGAGACACTGTTATTCTCCCAATACTTTATGCAAGCCCCATTTGCTAATAGGACAGCACTTAGACTTCCTAAAAACATTGGGAGCATTCCTGTTTACATATTCTGTCTACACCATCTGGAGTCCCAGGTCCTTTCTAAAGTATGTTTCTCTTCAGTTCACTCAACACATTTTCTGTAGGATTTACATCTTGAAACTGCGGAGAATAATATGATTAATTGTCATGCTGGTGTCAATTTGATCTTATATTTAAGTTTTTTACTTGTCTTTACCAAGGGTGATGTGGCTGACGCTGACACTGCAATGTCAACAGTTAGGCAAACTATGCATTTTGCGAGGGTGTGGCCCCTTGGCTTGAGCCCGTTTTGGTGGCCTTCCCATGCGTTTATTTTATTACATTAGACTGATTCTTAGGCACACATCAATTCCTAGTTTTTCCTCTTGAAAACAGGTTTTCTAACTCAACGTAGGTCCTTTCTAAAACATTCCTCATTAACATGCAACACATAAAATAAGATAATAATTTATTAATAATAATGTAGAAGTGTGGCTACTAGGGACAGCAACTACTGAGAGACAGACTCCTTTCGACGCCGTACTGATGCTCAGCATTATAAAGACTCTCACGGCATCTGGGACTGGTTGAGTACTACAGATAGATGGGTTTACGTTGCTTTTTCTCACCACCAGTGGTGTGTACATTTGGCTAGACTTCATTTCAGGTGAGTATTGAAGATCAGTGTAGAGCAGGTGTTGTACCTTACTGCTGTTAAAAATGCTGACATAAAGCTTTGGTTCAACCCAAATTACTTTCACCGTCTTTACTGTAGCTGGATGAGACATTCAATTTCAACACATAGTCATGATTTGGTGTCGTGTTAGTTTTTGCGGAGGAATGTAGAGTCCCCGAGCACCTGCCTTGGTAAGCCCTCACATAAGTCTGGCCTGGTCTGGGGTCCATTTAAAAGACTGAAAAGAAAGCAACATATTGCTTTTTGATAACACATGTCACACTCAGCACCAAAAATAAATGTCTGGATACATAGCAACAAAATTAAAGTTTTTTCCCATTTGAAAAGGCTAAATATTTATCTTTTGTCCCAGAATAACAGTTCTAAAACAAGTTATTTTTAGACAAAGATATGATCACAGAGGCATACCCCTCTCCTCTCTCTTTTCAAAAAGTGTCCCAGAAAGAATGTGATCAAGGCAACTGAGAGATTATCTTCTCTGATGGGTTTTAAAACGGTTGACAACGATGCTTTCTGAAAATCTGATGAGAGCAGCTGAGGGAGGGGGTAATGGGAGATTTTTTCCACAATCAGCTAGATTCTCATTTGTGATTAATGATCAGAAATATAGCCAGAGAGTTCCACGCTGGTTATAAAATATCCACTTAAAAATGGACTTCATCCGACTTCACGGGCACACATAAGGTGAGAGCTGCCTTTTTTTGGTTGCTAATCTCAGCTGATACATGCTGGAGGAGGAGGAGTTCTCCTGCCTGCATAAGCACTGCAATGTCAGTGAGGACTAGTGTGTATCAATAGCTGTAGGAATGGATTTTTGCATGGCTCTTGCAAGAATCTATTTAAACACCCGGATGGGCACCTGATTAATTTGCCGCAGGCTGAATCAAATTAAAACATAAGTTATCTAAAAATAGCAAAGCTATGATAGCTTCTCTGCGTGTTCCAGAGTGGCCAACTTTTCTGTTTTCATGCGAGGTGAAAGAGCCAGACACCTAGTGATTTATCAGCCCACTGCTTGTGGAAGTGGGCAGGACGTGGAGGTGAAAGAGGGGGTGCTGATACCCAGCCAGCACTTGGTATAATTCACAGGGGTGCAAAAGAGCACGCAGCGTGCACAGATATTAAAAGGAAAAAAGAAGAAAAAAGGGAGAGAAAGAAGGATCAAGGCCAGCTGTTAAAAATAGCTCTCCTCCCTGACATTTTTCTATACCTTACAGCAGTTCTCCTCCTAATAATATTGAATATACACACGTAGCATGGCTCGGGGCCACTGGAGAGTTGGGAGGGGTGGAGTGGCGTACCCAGAGGACAGATGCACTGTGTTACGGTAATACTTTCGGAAGACAAGCTTCCTCCTCGGGACGTACTGCTCACTTAGTCCCCTAGCCATGTTTAATGAGCTCAAACAGACAAAAACAAAGTGCATGAAAAAGAATCTGAAGGCAAAGATGTCAAGGTGATATATTGCTCTTTTGTCCGGAACAAACAAGAATCACTTTTTAGCTGTGTGCCATAAAACACACTTTCAGTGAGAGTTAACCCTCAGCTACGCAAAGGTTTAATTTTACAGCAACTCAGAAGGAGGTCAAACATGTAAATATGAACCATCAAATCGCTCAATTATTGATTTGTAATCTTCGAAAACAATGACTCTAATTACAGCATCATCAACGGGCCTCTTCAGCAACTGACGTAAGATTTTTTGTGCAAGACTGAAATTAAATAGGCTGACAAATGGTTGAGATTTCTCTTGAAAATACTTTCTTATTTTGGATGAAATCCAACTGTTTGGATTTGAGTTACACCTAATTCACAAAATACTTGAGACGTGAGCCATCCTCATGCTGTAAAGAACTGAGATCTGACTTGAACTTGAGGTCTAGGACAGGTCTCATGGACACCTCTCACAGAACGTGCAGATTGTCCTGTCAATTTGACTAATCAGAAAGAGAGGGGTACACGTCAATGTCCTGATCCATAGGTCTTTGAGTTAAATTTGAGGTGTTCTGGTTCTTATATAGGCTATTCCTGCATGTTTTTGTTTTGATGATTGGTTTCTGTCTGCTCCTGTTTCTGTCATGCCCACCTGCTCCGCTGTAATCATTCTACTGACCTGCACTGTTGCCCAGTTGGACTTCTTTAGAATACGTTGGGGCTGGGGAAATAGTTTTGGGTCTCTATTTGATTTTTATTCTTGATTATTCAATTCAATTCAATTTTATTTATATAGAACCAATTCATGAAGCATGTCATCTCAAGGCACTTTACAAAGTCAAATTCAATCAGATTATACAGATTGGGTCAGATTATACAGATTGGTCAAAACTTTCCTATATAAGGGAACCAGTTGATTGCATCAAAGTCCCGACAAGCAGCATTCACTCCTGGAGAAGCGTAGAGCTACAGGGAGAGTCGTCTGCATTGTCCATGGCTTTGCAGCAATCCCTCATACTGAGCAAGCATGAAGCGACAGCGGAAAGAAAAACTTCCCATTAACGGGAAAGAAGTACCAGGCTCAGTATGAACGGTCATCTGCCTCGACCGACTGGGGGTTACAGAAGACAGAGCAGAGACACAACAAGACAGACAAAAAAGCACAGAAGCACACATTGATCCAGTAATCTGTTCTACATTAGATGGTAATAGCAGGTGATCTGTCTTCCCTGGATGATGTCACAGCTAACAGAACGCCAGACCAGGTGTACCTACTATGAAGAAAAAAAAGAGAGAGACCAAAAAGTTAAAAGCTGAAATGACGACAAGCAATGCAAAACTGGAGAACAGTAGAACTCTATAGAGTGAGAAAAATAGGCCCTGATGTCCTCCAGTAGCCTAAGCCTATAGCAGCATAACTATAAAGGTAGCTCAGAGTAACATAAGGCACTCTAACTATAAGCTTTGTCAAAAAGGAAAGTTTTAAGATTAGTCTTAAAAGTAGACAGGGTGTCTGCCTCACGGACCAAAACTGGGAGTTGGTTCCACAGGAGAGGAGCCTGATAACTAAAGGATCTGCCTCCCATTCTACTTTTAGAGACTCTAGGAACTACCAACAGACCTGCAGTCTGAGAGCGAAGTGCTCTGTTAGGAACATACGGGGTAATCAGAGCTCTGATATATGATGGAGCTTGGTTATTAAGGGCTTTATACGTTAGAAGAAGAATTTTAAATTCTATTCTTGATTTAACAGGAAGCCAGTGAAGGGAAGCTAAAATTGGAGAAATATGATCCCTCTTGTTGATTTTCATCAGAACTCTTGCTGCAGCATTTTGGATCAGCTGAAGACTTTGAACTGCATTTTGTGGACTTCCTGATAGTAAAGAATTACAATAGTCCAGCCTTGAAGTAACAAATGCATGGAGTAGTTTTTCAGCATCACCCCTGGAAAGAATGTTTCTAATTTTGGCAATATTCTGGAGGTGAAAAAGGGAAATCTGTTTAAAATTGGATTTAAATGACATGTCTTGGTCAAAAATAACACCAAGATTTTTCACTTTATTACCAGAGGCCAAGTTAATGCCATCCAGATTAAGTGACTGATTAAGAAGTTTATTTTTTGAGGACTCTGGTCCAAAGATTACAACTTCTGTCTTGTCAGAATTTAAATGCAGGAAATTTAAAGTCATCCAGCTTTTGATGTCATCAAGACATGACTGCAGTCGAAGTAATTGATTGGATTCATCAGGATTTATGGATAAATATAGCTGAGTGTCATCAGCATAACAGTTCTCCTGCCTTGTCCTCATCCGATGTCTGCCAAGCTTCAGTTTTCTGGATATCGACCTTCTTTCTGTGCCCTGACCTCCGTGTTTTGGCCAATGTTCGGATAAGTTAACTGGAGTCTTGTATTTGACCCCTGCCTGTCTCTTGTTTTACTCTCTGGGTTTTGGATTAATTTCTGACAGATTATCAGACTCCTGTGTACTTAATCAAGTTTACCCAGAACCCCAATCTACATGTTACCATTTGTGATGTCATCAACCCCCGCCCCCCATGTGCCCTGTTCTCTGTCTGGAGAAGTGAGAAGAACTACACAGCCGGCAAGCTGAAGAGGAACTATATGGAGATGGAAACTGACACATTCCTGAAGGGGCATACCATCTGGATTGTGTTCTTCATCTCAATCCTGAAAAGGTTAGTTGCTTTCATGCTGAGTCCTGTCAAGTTCTTTGACTCTTTAACAGCCACTAATCTGCCCTCTCCTATTTCAACTATTCTGGTATGCCCTGGCAGAGGTTTTCTGACTCATACTTGTTTCAATGTTGAAATAAGCCTTTTAATACCTCCTCTGTGTCTGGCAGAAGTTTCAGGCCTCCTGTCTGGTTCATTACAGTTTTACTGCCTTTTTGGGTTTAATTATAGTTTAACGTGTCCCTGTGTTCCCTCTGTCCATGTCAAACTGTTATTTTCCCTTGGTTTCTTTATAGAATTTACACAACTTATGTCTCATTCAAAAATACAACATTATTTTATATTAATCCAGTTGAATGTGAATTGCTCATTGCTTTGTAAATTGTGGAACAATCCATTTAATGTTTAGACTGTACTAGACAACAAATGTTATAGATGGAAGTTTAGTACATAGTTCCCTACTAACTTTGCAGGTCATCTAACTAGGAGTAAGTCCAAAAAATCTAGAATCCCATGTTGTGCACAATGTAGTAACACCAGTCACAGGGAGGGGTAATCATTAGAAAAAAAAACACTTTAGAAAGTAAAAGTAGTTCCTGCTTGAGATATTCTCATCCAGGACCTTGTGTATTGTGTGGAGGTGCATGTACACACAATACCCAATACAGTAATAACTGCATTTCTTTAAACACCACTATCATTGCTTTTTTTCTATGACAACAGCTATTGAGAAACTCTAAATAGCGGTAATACTGCGTGGGAGTGTCTCTGTGAGTCACAAGACAAGTTTCTGTGATTGTGTAAATAACAATTTATTAATAACCGGGATCTTAGAGTTTCAGAGTCAGCAGTTTTTTTTTTACATTCTCTTACCAGATACATCTTCGAAGTTATACTGTATAGAAAATTATTATTTATTAACAATACCTTTAAGGAAGAATGTTTAGCTTTTCTACTGTTTCCTTGAAGTGCTGATTTTTGCATGCAGTTTCACAATTTTACCATAGGCTTACTACTTTTCATATCCAGTTTGTTGCAATGTGTATTTTTAATAACTGGGTTTTACAATTTTCTCTATACCACTACTACGGTGGTGAGCTAACATAGCTCACCACTCGCAGGGTGTGAATGTCTTTGTGAATGACTGTAGTCTAAAGCGCTTTGGGGTCGTTGGACTTGATAAAGTACAAGCCATTTAGCATTTATAGAAATGCTCTGCAATTTTTAGTTTTTTTGCACTAGTGACAGAATATTCTTACGATCCATTGTGGATAACGTAGCATATCTTGATCAATAAAATGTCTTAAGATGCTACATTTTGCTGTCTATTTATAAATTGGGCAATATCACACCATCATTTTCAAAACAACTCATATGCTTCCTAAGGTTATTTTGTTTGTTTATTTTGCTTTTTTACATTATTTGTTCTGGAAAACATAAATGGTAAATATGAACTGCAAAACTGAGTTTGTGGATGATTTAAATCAGCAATTCTAACAGAAATTGTGTTTTATTGACAACATCCCATCCATCTGGTGAGATAATCTTGTGTTCAGTAAAGAAATTGGAACATACCAGCTTGTGCCTTACCAAATCACTCTGGTAGGGCACAAGCTGACAGCCATTTCCAGAGATGTTACATCTATTTTCCATACCAGGGACCAATGAGCGATTGGCACTAGACCATCACAGGGCCAGCCCTAGGACACAAAAGACAAACAATCATTCATCTACACACTCACTTGATTGAAATGTATGCTCTCTAGTTAACCTAACATGCATATTTTAGGACTTTACAATGAAAACTTAAGCTTACAAATTCCACACAGAACGGTCTTGGTAAAATTGATTTGTTCCCAAAATACAAGGCTACAAGGCGACAGGCCTACCTAATCCCTGTACTGCTCAGCAGTTATACCTAATTCTGCAAATAAATCAGACAAAAGGTAACACTGAAGGGACCTTCACAACTTAAAAAATAGTCACAGAAATGTATCAAAGGTAAAATAAGACACTAGTAGAAATTTGCAACAACCAGTACAAAGGCAATTGTGTTTGAAATTAAAAGATCTGACAGTCTAAATTTGGTGCACAGTGTAGCAAGAAAGTTGGTGTTAACAACCCACTGGTAACAGTTTTCTCCACCAGTGTCTCTGTGAATATATCGGAAAGCCCCTCCAGCGGGAACCATTTACATGCAGAATGGAATTAACCTGCCACCTTAAGCAGGTGTGAACAAACCTCATGGTTAAAAGTGTTACATAATGAATACTCTCACAGTGTAAGAGGGATCATTCTGAGGGCACATTGTCGTAATAGAGACATGAAAAGGTAGCGTCATGGCAAATGTATAATGGAAATATTCTGTAACGCCAGAGGGGGGAAGTTGCATGATGGATATCCTTTTTCTTCTGCTGTGAAGCAAGTCATCTGCTGGTTGGGGAAACATGTCCAACCAATCACATGCACATGTACTTCAGAGTGAATATTTGCTTCAGAGAAACACGGAGGAGGATGCATGTAAGGAAGACCGTACAGAGGGCTGATAGAAACAGCATTTCTCAACACATGTTGATTCTCAGTTTGTTACAAACTGTGGATTGCGAGCGATTTTAGTATCCTTCTGTGGCTGTAAGAACAACTAACACAGCATTGTAAGGCATCTCAAAAGGAACAAACGACAAACTTTCTAGTTTTCAGCAAAAAGGTTACTTTAGTTCTTACTGCTCAGTGGTGAGATTTAGCCTTATATGGTTGGAGTATTATCTCTTCCAGGATGATTCATGACCTACCCTCCCAACTTGTGAATCATTTTGGTACTTTTTGTCATCTGTAAGTTGTTTACCTTTCTGACCAGAATGTGAGATGTGTTAGTCACATCTTTTAAAGTGTGAATGGTTGTCAAAGCACCAGGGGAGAGGAATCGAGGCTGCAATGAGGGTGTTAGGTAGGTGCTACCTGAGGCCACATCTTCCGTTAAGTGTTGGTTTTACCTATTGTTTCCTTCGTTCCTTTTTTCCACACCATCTGTTTTATCTGCTTAAACTCTGCGCAACTGAGTATATTTTATTCTTGAGATAAAAGTGGAATCTTAAGCCTTGATGTCAGGGTTTAGCTCTTCTTTGCTGTGCCATTCTCTTTTAAAGCTTGACAATTTCCCACCAGTCAGTGAGAGCCAAGAAGGCATTTTTAGATAAGACAGGAAGCATTCTCAAAAACAAAAAAACAGAAGTCTGGTTGCATTTTCTTCAACTAGGATTATTCCCAACCTGAATGACTGAAAATTCTGACCAGCATACTTGAGTTGTTGTTTTCCTCCATTCCCTTTTAAAACTTTATTTTGATATTTTTCTGTCTACTGCTGCTTTATTCTGTATTGAAAGATTATATAACTAGTTTTTTTTCTTTTAAATATATTTGTTGCCCATTAACGGTATACTCATTTACATTTGAAAAATTGAGAAATCTAAAAAAATTAAAAAGGTATAATGAAGATTCTCAAGGACACAAATAATGAGGATATTAATTACAGGACACCACATTTGTGCATCAGGGCATAACACAATGACCATGCACGATCAAAGCAGACCTAACTAGCACATTACCAAGGTTTTTGGAACACTCTTTTCAGGCAGAATTGCAATTCCAAAATATGCAATTCTGGCTCCTCATATAGATGCTGTAGTTTCTGCTCCAGTTCTGACCAGCATTGGTATTTTGATACGTTTGAGTGGGTGTTGGAACTCCTCTTTCTCCCAAGATCTGTTCCTTCAGAATACTTTAAATTAGCAAGCCATAAATTGGTTGAGTAAAACAGCTCCATTGAATGGAGGCAGCCAAAACTCTCACCTTTCCATACACGTGTTTTACTCATGCAGTTCAATTTTATTACAATAGTGAAGATGTTAAAATGTTATTCAGAAGAGACCATTTTTTGAAACCATTTAACTTAATTAGCTTTCTCACATCATGTTGCTCCATGTTCTGAATGCTAAATGTGGGTGGCTGGAAGGGAAGCCCAAAATACTGGTATAAAGTAATAGTTTGGTTCAGTTAATAAGAACAAAGGAATCACTGCTGCAACCAACTACTGCATGTTTGCATCCATGGATGCAAACATGCAGGGTGGCTTTTTGGAGAGAGTAATTGACTTTTTTTTTCAAGAAAGAGATCCCTGGATATCAGGAAATGTTCATTAATAACTGAAAACACACAAAAACCAAATATCAAATTAAAACAACACATTTCTTACTTAAAAACTTTACCCATCAGATGCAACACCTACAGCCACCTCGATGCTTTAGCTGCTGACTTCGATACGTCTTTGCAGAGGCATGAACTGCGTTGTGTCTGTCTGCCAGCCTTTGACTGATGATTGTATTTTTCCTGTTTGCACTCATAGTCAATGTGAGTAAAGTTAGTAAACTGAATCAACCAAAGTGTTTCCACTGAGTCCTTAACTTGAGAATGTAGCTGAATCAAGCAAATCTGCTGAGTCTATTGTGATTCTGTCTTAAAGCTATAGTTGGTAATCCTGTTCAGAATCAATTTTTGTTATACCGGGTAAAATAGTCCTTCCTTCCTGAAAGTAGTCAATACATTATGTATTCACAAAAAGGAGGTTAAAAAAAATCATTCTCTGTGGGAGCTGCAGGCCTGTAAAAACTCTAACCAGTCTTTGCTGTCTGATCCAATGGGCATGGATTTGTCAGAGTTTTGTTCACGGTCTCACCTATAGACGTTATATACTACCTCTGTCCCTCAAGTTCCAAGGGAAAACGCCTTATCTATTGGTTGTCCCACATGCCAATAATTCTGACTGGCTCACGTAACGCCAGTGTGTGTGCTCGTTCCTTCTGAGTTTCTGCTTACTGGCTGCGCATGCACACTTCTAGTGTTAATGTATCCATTTAGCTTAGCTGCTAGGTTAGCGGTTAGCTGTTCATTGTAGCTCAGCTGCTCTTACTGTAGACTTTGAACATGGGTGATAGTCACAAGAAGTGGACTGGGTTCATGTTTATGAGAAGAAGAGAAAGGACTCAGTAGCAAGAAATAAAAACAGAGTGGGTTTGGGAGATTTTTTTCACAGACCCCCTGAAGAGTGGAAGAGCAGGTTTTCAATAGGGGACATGGGGAAACTTCCGGAAAAATCTCCGACCCTAGCTCTAATGGTTCCTGCTTCAGTATGACAAGTTGAATCATTGACCATGGTGATTCAGGAACCAAGCAGCTCCACAAACAGCTCTTAGCTGCCCCAACTTACAGTACATTGGGTGACAAGACATGACCATATATTTTGGAAAGTAGACCATAACATGTCTCTAATCCTGTACGTACCAAGCAAGGAACAATCAGTTACCAAATGATATCCAGAAAGGCTTTAATAAGAGGGAAAACAATTGTGAGTATAGATGAAAGTTCACTATACCCCAGGTTCAGACAAATCTGAAACGTTTCTGTTACAGTTGCTCAACTGTGGAGCTGCTGTTATAAAACATGAAAATGCTAAGGATTTTTAAAATATACAGAACCATTTAGTACAATAAGACATGCTGACAAGGAGTGCATGTATTGTTGCACTTGGCATAAATTATTTGTTAACTCTGAGGTTTGACTTCAAATATTAACCTGGTAGGCACTACCAAAGCTTTAGCTTCATCTTACGCTCGCTTGGGTTTCATTTTGGTTTCTTCTGTCCTGCTTTCAGTTGTCACTGAAACAATTACTTTATTAAACCAAACTAAGATTACATGAGATGTTATTGATGCAAAATCAGGTTTAACACTAATGTAACATGAAGGAATACTAATGAAAAAGATAAAAAATAGTTTTGAAAAAAAAGTCCGTAGCAGAGCGGTTTTATGAAAAATTATATTTAATAGTTGTATAAAAACATGTATGCCTTATATTTGACCACAACAGAAGGCAGACTTTTTGTATACTGTATATGCACATTTTCTCACCCAAATAAGGTAGCATTTGAAATCTTTTCACTTTAAAATGTCTTCGATAAGTCCCCAGCAAAGACTCAATGGAGACTTTTAAAATCCCAACGGGGGTGTCATAATCCAGTAAATTCATGAGCCTAATTGGATTTTAGAAAAGGCCTAAAATAGTTGCAGAATATTAAATACTAGCTCACTCAAACTCTGTAATGGAAAAGGGGTCAAGTGGAAAAGCCATCAGCTACACCCACACTTACAGCAGCCGTATCGTAATTTAGTCCCATGCCAAAAAGTGGTCAGTCACCACAGCCAAACACTAATGGCAAAGTTAAACTGCGGAACAAATATGAGAAGAGCTTTTCAAGATTTAAATATAGACGCTGAAGACTGTAATATAGATCTTGGAAATGAATTAAAGTCCATCTGTGTTACAGTGTTATAGTGCAATGCCAGCTTCTTACTTGTGTATTCAAACAGTCACACTGTGGAGCATCTTCAGACATTAAGTTTCTTAATTATCATCACAATAGATGTTACCAAAGCCAGACATAACATCCCCTCAGCATTCGTGTTCCTGAAATAACATGCATCAGAGAAGTACGTGTAGAAAGAAAAGACAGAAATAGTACCAAGGAAGTACAGCAGCCCTCCTAGGCCGTCCTTTTTAAAAATGCAAATCAAGCCTTGTTGACTTTATTGTGGCTCAGAAGCTGGCTAAAGGGGCTGATGCTTAAAAATAACACCTTGTGAGTCGTGACCCACATTTGGCCCAAAAATAACTCCCTGGAAGACCAGAAACCAACAGTGGGACATGGGAGTCGGAAAGAAAATCCAATTAGCATTTCAGTCACACTTTTAGATGCTGCCAGCATTATTTATTGATAACGTTTTTGAAGAGAGAAAAATACACAAGCTAGGGAGAATGAGGAAACCTCCGTTTGTTGACAATTTAACTTACTGTAGACATGGAATATCATTATTATCATGAGGTGAATAAAAATAGCCAAGTTTACAAATTCCTCTTAAAATGCAAGTTTTTTGCTCAATTAAAAATAATTTTCTATTAAAGGTATTGTTTAAAATACTACATTTTGCCCCATAATCATCAGATGTCTGTTAGAAAACTAATGATGAAGAGGGATTTCATATTCCACCATCTCAGTCTCCAAATTCAATAAATTCAACAAAATAATCAGTGACATAGCTAGAGCAGAATCAGACAGAAAATCTATGGATTCACCTGAAGAAGGCTGTGGAAAACAGATGTCCTCACAATCTGATACATTTGGAGAACTAAGTAATATGGGATACTGAGAGACTCCTCCCTAAAAACGAGTAAATGCTGAATTTGAATCAAAAGCTGCTCCAACAAACTGATAGTTATTACACATTGCCCCCCGCTTCTAACAGATTTATTTGTCAGGTTGTACGTATGTCGCATTATGTCGAAAAAGGTTTGAATCATCTGCACATTTAATATTCTCATGTTGGGTTTCAAGGCTGACCTTTTTTTTCCTCGAAAGGCCTTTAAATCATTGCATCCAAGTCATTTTCTCTTAATATGACCCCATACATGGTCTTTCTTATTTAAATATTTCAGATACACCAGTGAATGCAATGTAATTACCCCTTATTTCTTTTAATTGCCTCTAACGCCATTTAACCGCTATTAGATGTCATTTTTCTGAATTTCAGAGTTTTTTTTATATGGGGGAACAATTTTTCCTTTGATGAATGTCTCCACGCAAGAAAATTGTGACAGATGAGGAGGTGGGAGACTGTGTTCTGTAATCATGCCTCCATTTGCAGTTTTATGAATGCAGAGTCTGATACCTTTTTCAAATCTGCCTTCAGTCATAAAAATGAAACAAATGTCTCCTGTGCTCCTCTAGATAACAAGCATGCATGCCACCTTTGTCACCTACAGGGTGGGATTATCATTAAACCACTAAATTCAATCGGAAAGCTGTTATAGTACAAAAGTATTCAATCCCTGTGAGTTTTCCTCACATTTGGTCACCTAAATAATTTTTTTTTTCAAAAACCACAAATTTCAATATGCTTTGTTGGGATTTTAAACAAAACAGTGTACTATTTTGAAGTGGAAGGGAAAGGAACATTTAAGCAAAAAAACCTGAAAAGTGTAATGGGAATTCTTGCCCAGGAACCTTTCCTCTGACACTCAAAAATAAAATCCATTCTAACAAATTGACTTCACCTAATTTCAGTTTACACACAGCTGTTCGAGGGCGGCCTCCCAGGTTTGTTAGAGATTATTTGTGAACAAATAACGTCATAAAGATCAAGGAATACAGCACCCCTTAGCCACCCCTGTGCACAAAGCACAGAGTAACATTTTCCTTTGCACTGTCAGTTAAGGTGGACGACCATGTCTTGGCATGTTAGTAGTTTTGCTGTACTCTTTTTTTCCATTCTTAGATGATGGATTGAACAGAAGAAGGTGTTTTTTTAATCTAACTCTGATTTTTACTTCTCAACAACTTTATCCCTGATCTGTCTACTGTATTCCTTGATCTTTGGATAATTTTTGATCCAAAAATTATTACTTCAGTTTTGTTTTCATTCAATTGAAGAAAATTTTGGCACAACCATGCATACATTTTTTCTAAGCATTTACTCAGCACTTGAATGAGTTCATCGTTATCAGGTGACATGGTGACGTAGAACTGTGTGTCGTCTGTATAGTTATGGTAACTGATGTTGTTTTTTTATGATGCGAGCTAGAGGGAGCATTCTAAGAGCCTTTAAAGTTCTCTGTAATGATCGAATGATTGAAATGCAGTCTGAACTTCTGCACTGGTAGCAAAAGTACAGTAGATTGTATCATCATGTATCAAACAGCAAGCAGAGCAGGGGTCAGACACTAAGTAGTCCAGGTAGACAAACTATTAAAGAATTAAGTCCATTCAAAAACGCCCCATCTTTCCAGCACTATGCCTAGAATCCAAAATCCAGCAGGATGTGACACTGTGTAGGCTGGAAAAGGAGCAGTGAATGTAGCAGATGAAAAGGTAAAGCAGAAAACAGTAAAAATCAAGAATCCACTGTTAGAATGGCCTTGTCAGACACCAGACCTAAATCCTTTGGCAATCTTGGCAAGACTTTAAAATTGCTGTTACATATGCTCTTAATCCAATCTAACTGGACTTGATCTATTTTACAAATAAGAATGGGGAAAGAAATCTCTAAATGTGCAAAGCTGGTAGAGACATACGGCAAAACTATTTTTACTTAAATTACAAGGAAACAAGGGTCTACAAAGTATTGACTTTGTAGGGGGTGAACACAAATGAATAACAAACTTTACAGACTTTAATTATAAAAAATAATTTGGACAACCATGTATATTTTTACTATTTCATAACACAAGTATGCACTTGCTTTGATCTAACTTGCAAAGTCTCCCCAAATGTATGTCACTGTTTATGATGGCAACATAACAAAATGTGAAAAATTTTGAGTAAAGTGATCGCTTTTAAAACCTACTGTTTATTGAGTTAGCTGTGATATTCACCCTTAAAAAGCTGGCAGATACTTGGGGGGTATGTGGAAAGTTATATATATATATATATATATATATATATATATATATATATATATATATATATATATAAATAAATAAATATATTTATATTTTTTTCCTCCCCAGAGGCTTGAAAAAACAAACAACAAACAATAGGGGGTTTTCAGCTGACGTCACGCTCACGTGACTACTCTGCGCGTCCGCCATATTGGGTGGTAGTCGTTTCGCACCGTTGACCCGCATTGTATTACGCCTTAGGCAGTATTGGAAGTGAACAATGGTGAAAACGTGTTTAATGGTTGTTTGCACGGCCCGTGGAGGTGGAGATCAACGCTCTTTCTTTCGCCTACCAGCCGTGATAGTGAATCAGTGTGAAAAAACAAAACAGCTCTCTGAACAATGCCGTCACCTATGGCTGACACGGATATCCAGGTCCGATTTGGACGGTGTTAAGCTGGAATACGCCAGAGTCTGCGGTGCTCACTTTGTCACAGGTAATTAACTGTTAAGTATGTAAAACATGTAAACCGTTGCTGTATTGTGGGCTGTAACAGCGCAACACATGATCGCCATGGGAAAAACATAGAAACGGGTTAATTTTCCACCGCTTTCCTGCCTGGAGGCGCAACCACGGAGAACAACTGTTATAGATAACAAAGAGTCGTCGGCTCGCTTGGATCGCGGCTGTAAGACGACCTAACATAACTTTCCACAGTATCCCGATGTCAATGAGAGTGTGTTCTAAACGTTTGAAACACATAGCAGTTAGTTAAAAGTACATTACATGCGTGAGTGGTTGTTAGCACTAACGGTTAGCAGCTACTAACTTAGCATGTGCCAGAGCCCGTCTGAGCGCAGCTTACCTTTGTACGAGTTACTGTGTTCCCACTGTTTGCTGGCTTTATGATCTGCCGCTCCTGAACCCATCCATTCGTAAACTGCACATGAGACTCCAAGGACTTGTAGCTTCAGAACTGTTCTGAAGTATAGGCGCTCACACCACAAACAAGGTAGCCGAAGACGTCCGATATGGACAGTGACGTCCGCGCTACTTCCGGGTTACGTCGGTAGGCTTTTGCCGGCGTAAATACGGTAAATACAACTTAATTTTGCACTGGTCATTGTTCTGATTAAATAATTAAAGCCGCGAGCGGCGTCGATCAGCCCTGCAGCCAAGCGCCTTCGCGCACCGCCGGCAGTCAGCCACCGCAGAAGCATGCGCCGCATTTGCGTCGGATTGTTTACATTTTTACCATCTTATTAAAACTCACCCGTCCACGTATGATGGCGATTTCCTTGATGTACATAACTTCGACATCTCGTACCCAACCAGATGTGAACTGGTTGTGAGCCTCTAGACCCTTGTAAGCTCTCATTTCCTCGAGAGTGTGCAGAGGGTTTTCACTGAACACCAGGTAATGCACGATGTCGCCGTGCTCTACATTTGGCCAATCATCAGGATTACGGCTAAACAAGGCACCGTGGAAGGCATAGGGGTCCATATGGTCGATCACGGAACATTTCCTCAGATAGACGTCCTTATCTGGTCGCTCTAGCGTGCTGGCGTACTTATCCATTCTCGATACGAAAATACGTGTAGGACAACTAGTGATAAGGAAGTGTACCACCCAATATGGCGGACCGGAAGTTGGCCAGTGACGTCAGTGAAAACCCCCTATTCACAAGTAGTTAGGATATCAGATGGAAGCTGTGCAAACAAAGCACTAACTGTAGTTCCCATCAAATTGTATACTAAAATGGTGGCTGGCAGTTCAGCCCTTTTCATGTGCTAAATCAGCATTGCTCAGAACAACAAAGCAAAGCAGCAAAAAGCCTGCCTCTTCAGAGCCTGCAGGCACTGAACCCCTGTTTCACTGGTTTCTGGCACCTGACGAATCACTGAAAGGCAACAGTGACTGAGATGAACAGTATCTCTGATGTGCAGTACCACCAATCATGTACTGAGCCAAGTCTGAGATTTCAGAGGGTCATGTGGCTATTCTCAGAGCAGGCCGGACGATTACCAAAAGACAACAGAAGGTGGGTGACAGGTGTAACTCAAAGACTTTTGCAAAATAGTTACAATATGAAGAAGATGCAGACGAAAGCAGATGTTTACATACAGTGTATGAAGGTAGGGGTCACGCTTTTTTCTCAGATTTTTGAACTTCAACGAAAGTCACAGCTTTGCTCGTTCCACATGGACTGGGTCGTCCGCATCGCTCTTACCACACGGATCGCGGTGCGGGCCGCTTCAACTCCTTATTCCTGATCGAAGCATTGACAGCATATTCATGTTATTACAATTATTTGGTGTACATTACAATGATCAGCATTAAGCTATAGACAACAAAGTTTAAATTTAAAATATGTTGAACAAAACATGTACGAGCAGACAATTTTTTTATTTACAGCCAGTTTATTTAATGAGTTGCTGATGTCTATCAAGAAGTTGTTGGTTTGCTATAATTCACTACCAGTCCCTCAAGGTGAGTCTGCGACACGTGATAGGTGCCTTCCAGGTATTTATACTAATTTGCATATGTATTTAAAGGCGGGGACAGGATAGTTCAAGGTACACTTGCAGCTGAGCAAAATTTCCCTACAAAACTGAATTTATCAAGGTAAGGTGTGCTGTGACACATCTACGTACAGTTGCATACGTTTCAGGATTTCTCCCTATCGGCAACTTTTAATATGAAAGCTGTGCACTCATTTGTACATGAGGCCACATGTCTGCTTAAAGACGTGAAAAAGACTTAAATGTGGTGGAGTTTCATCTTTTGGCAGAAAAGGTAGCATAAACATACTAGCCTGACAAGCCAAACTGATTTACGCCATATACACGGTGTATCAGCTTGGAAAGGAGCTGGTAGAGCCCGATTTAAAAGGCGGAACTAACAGGGTCAGCGTCAACAGATCACATCCAATCAGATAACTATGGACGCAAAAGCGAAGTGCCCTGTTTTTGCTATATGTAGTCCACAAAACAGGTCATGTCATTGAGCAAGCTCTCCAGTGATCGACTTTTGCCGCTTTTGTCTAAAAAAAAAGTCTTAAAATGCATGATGTGCTCACATGTACTTTTAAAATTTTCCAAGGCACCAAGCAACACAAATCTCCATATCTTGACTGTTAAAGAAAAGCACTGCTGCATTATGGGTATTTCTGGTGCATAGTAAAGTCCCGCCTCTCATGCTGTGATTGGTCCGGTCTCTTTTATACCAGAGCGTATGGAGCCTTACCAGACTGGCTGGCCAGGCTATAAACATACAGTCACACTTATAACAGATGGTTCTCAAACAGTGGTACTAGTACCACTGGTTGTACTACAAGGTACAAACACAGCAAATTAACCATTTTAGGGTGAATTGCGTAGAAGTAAGCACATGCACATAAAAAGATTGTCAAAACAGATCTTTATTTCAATCAAAGAAAAATTCAAGAGTGTTGGACTGAATCCCAGTTCTGTGCATGGTGAGTGACTTAATGAGATACAAACTGAGAGAAGTGCAAATAAATGCTTGCTACCACCGGAATCTCTGTTGTTTTATTCACATGGCCGCATTATTAAATTTTGAGGACTGGGTGGGTTTGAAATACCCAATTTTGCCACTTATAAATTCAGACTTCAAGACACCTTCCTGTTAATCCTCCTTCTTGGAACTATGAAAATCTGACTTTGGAGAAAAAAATAAAAAATAATTAAACCACAATTAATTTTTTGTAAACCACAACACCACAAACTGCGAGCCTCAATTCTTATTGTGCTTCTTTTTTTAAATAAACAGATATCATCGGCTATTACCATCTAATGTAGAACAGATTACTGGATCAATGTTTGCTTCTGTGTTTGTTTGTCTGTCTTGTTGTGTCTCTGCTCTGTCTTCTGTAACCCCCAGTCGGTCGAGGCAGATGACCGTTCATACTGAGCCTGGTTCTGCTAGAGGTTTTCCTTCCCGTTAATGGGTGGTTTTTCTTTCCACTGTCGCTTCATGCTTGCTCAGTATGAGGGATTGCTGCAAAGCCATGAACAATGCAGACGACTCTCCCTGTGGCTCTACGCTTCTTCAGGAGTGAATGCTGCTTGTCGGGACTTTGATGGAATCAACTGGTTCCCTTATATAGGAAATTTTTGACCAATCTGTATAATCTGACCCAATCTGTATAATATGATTGAACTTGACTTTGTAAAGTGCCTTGAGATGACATGTTTCATGAATTGGCGCTATATAAATAAAATTGAATTGAATTGAATTGAATTGAATTAAATAATATTTGTCATCATCATGGTACTTGGTGGTGCTTGTTCAAACAATGTAATGTGTTTTTATTGCAGAGTAAAATCAAGATCCAAAGCCACTTCAACATTTGATTTCAAGACTTGAAAATAGTTCAGACTTTTACCTGTGCACAAACACTCTGTAATCAAACTGACTTCACTGAGTTTGAGCTATTTTGCAAAAAAGCAGAGGTTTTATCTTTTACTCTCTAGATGTGCTGGGGGAAAAATAATTGAATGGTCTTGCTGCTGTTATTATAGTTAAAGGTGATTCTGCAAAATAATGTCTAGGATGGGCTGAATGCGAATGCATTGTGTAACCCCCCCCCCAGAAAAACCATTGTGAAGTTCTGCAGCTGTGCCTTAATATCTGCATAATCTAGAGCTATATTGCAGCAGACCGTTGGACTGATTGAGAAACACAGACCTGGAGCCTTAGCATTTATAACGCCTTCCTCTCTTGTTTTAGTGATCTTTTCCCTCCCCTTATTTTGTTTTGGTGCATTTAACATTTACCTCAGCATATTGTTCATACATCCATGCACTGGCAACTTCGTTTATTACTTCTGTATCTTATGTTTCTCCCACAGTTCCTCACGTGTTATTTGTCCATAATTGGTTACATAAATGTTATTTCATTTATAACATTTATGTAATCATGCGTGTTTCCATCTTTTATCGTGGCAGCTGAGCCACTTTTTTTGCTTAAAATCACAATAAAATGTATTGATTATTTGTGGCTATAATTTGTCAATATGTGCAAAAGTTCATGGGATATTAACACTTGCATGACACTTTAAATTACCTACCTTTTCAAACACTTCCTCTGACTTTGCTGGACAACTATCAAAATTCATCCAGTGGTGCATCCTAACAGTAGCTGCGTGGCCTAAACCCTATAGTGAGGGACTTATGTCATTGCTCTAAATTGTCTATTTTTTTTTCTTTTGGGAACTTTTCATCCCCTCTTTCCTTCAACAGTGCTTAGCCTATCAAATTGCACCAACCTCTCTGTGCTCAGTTTACACTCCACTGAGCCGATGTCAACATTCTACAAATCTTTCCAGGTAGAATTGGCCTCCTTTTCTACTTCCTGTAGTTTGGCTACTAAAAATAAAGCTCCCATTTGCTGAGCTGCCATGAGGTTCCAGTCTGGTCCTCCACAGGGCATAAAACTTCACTTCCTGACAAACTGACTCCACTTCCAAGAGCCACAAGAAAAACCAATATTTGATGCAGTACAGACATTAGTCAATTATGAATTAGGCTGGCACTTAATAATATAATGCTAGTCCTAGTTAGTAAAGTTAAATTAGAGAAAAAAATACTAATCTAAAATGCTGGCAGTAATTTTATGTGTAGGTGTGTGACCTAAATTCCATTTTATTTAAGAAAATTAGACTTTACTGCAGAATGATTTTCAAAAGTTACAATTCAAAGTATGTAAAAGGCAGACAGGAGTAGCCAATGATACAGAACATAGAGCATCTATCTATCTATCTATCTATCTATCTATCTATCTATCTATCTATCTATCTATCTATCTAGATAGATAGATAGATAGATAGATAGATAGATAGATAGATAGATAGATAGATAGATAGATAGATAGATAGATAGATAGATAGATAGATAATCGTTTATGAATGTGTTCTAATGACAGCTCAATTTTAAAACTAGGCCCTCTGTTCGTGTTGTTTCAGTAAAAGTAAAATGGAAATATTTGGATGGATATTTTATGAATAGGCCTTTTTAATGAATGTACTTTGTTAAAAGAAATACAATAAAAAAACATGTGTTGGGCTATCAGTTGTTTTTGAAACACAGCCTTCCAGGAACACAAAAGAAAGATGCATTTACTGCAGGGACCTGTTTGTGGTTGGGGGGGGGGGGGGGGGCGTGGTTATCTTTACCTATTCCAAGGGGAGTCTCACATTCAATGAATTGGCGATCCCAAAGTATTCCCAGGTCAGATGTATAGCCCCCCCGGGAGTTCTCCTGATCAGTTACTCAAACCACCTCAACTTTGTTCCTTTTGGTGCCCAAACCTAAAGGGAGAAATCCACCTCTTTTCGGAAAGATTAACCTGAATACATTGAAGAAAATCTGTGCTACATTACTGCCCATGTTGAGAGCATGTAATGTGTACTTTTAACAATGTTACTCTTTTTTGTGCAGCGTGGAAGCATTATTTAGCCTTTCTTTGGTCTAAGAGACACAGTTGGTGTTTAATGTCAGCTAAATGGAATACAGCTGAAAAAAAGAGCAGTTAGAGTAACATAAGAACTAAACCTTAATGTTTTTATAAATTACAGTAATTGTCATAAGTTTTATCTAAACTGGATAATACATAAATATAATTTGCCTTGGATCACCCAATTCAAAGCACATTAGTGAATAAGAACAGTTAAAAGAACAGAGATGCCTTAATTGCCAGGAGAACCAGGAGTCCCAGAGCTTTTCTTCTCATCATCGAACTCAGATAATCAAGACAAGATTGAGCTGGCATGAGTTTGACTGTTTTGCCACTTAGTGTTAATTGTTCAGTGGAACACAAGGGAACTTTAAGGGGAAAGTGAAGATGTATTAAGGATGCTTTCAGTCATGTATTGATGCATTAAGTTGAAGGTCAGATTCTCAGTTCCTTTTTGCACAGTCTTGTCCTCTTTGAGCTGTTAGATGTAGAAAACATAGAATGATGCAGCAGTAAAGTTGGGCTAGTCAGATAAAGAAATACAAAAAAGGTACAATGGTTAGTCAGTGAAATGATGACCTTAGGGAAACACAGAAATGTTTCAAATGTTGCTGTGGTGCTTACAGTGGGGCATTGGGGGCTTTAAGCTCTTTGTCATTTCTCACATATTTTGAACACTAGAGTAAGGGTCTGTTTTCTGCCGTTGTGTATTGGGTTCATAATGAGAATCGGTGGAATATTTTCGCACAGCTCCTTAAATTCCAAAGTAACAGTAGTGTGCATTGTTGTGCTTCTGGAAAGCATTAACTTCCCATTCGTGTTAGAATGTTTCCAGACAAACACAGGACAGCATTATGGGAGGATATTAAAAAAGCAACTGTGCACTGTGCTGTTTTTTTTTCTTTCCAAATTCCTTATTAAAATTCTCTTTTTATGCTACATTTTACATTCTGTAATGTCAGTCTCATTCAGGAAAAACTGTCACACTGTATGTGCAGATGGTTGCTAACCTTGATCAGGCAACAAGCTTCACCTGTGAGCCAGCACAGGGCAAAGCCTTGTTTCAACACAGATGGGATGGGACAGATGGAGATCTGAACAGAGTAGCTGATGCCCTTGAGCACTAAAGAATTGTGGAAATAGACCTGCTCAATATTAGATGAGTGATCAGTAATATCATTTCAAGCTCTGAAATCAAGCAGCAAGGAGGCAGTAAAAAAGAAATGTCTAACTGTGCCTGTATTCAGTTTGGGACCTAATATCAATTACTTCCCACTCCAGTGTTCTTAACAGGCATGTGCTGTATTTTTGATGATGACAGCAGGCCCATGGTGTCATGACCAGTAGGAATTTGATTTTTTTTCACTACTAGTGTTCCATGTTTGGTTGGTCTTTAGTTCAGATGTCTCGTGTTTATTTATGTTCAGTTTTTGCCAGTGTTTAGTCCTTTTTCTGTGAGCATTTTCCTGGACAGCTATTCTAATCAACTTCCCCTCAGTCCCTCCAGTCATGATGCCTTGGCAGCTGTCTATATTCTTTTGATTAGACTCACTGGATCCTTGTCCCACTAATCACCTCACCGGCACTCATAAAGCTTTACACTTAATACATTCCTTATGCGCTCCATCCGTTCACTGCAAAATGTGCCACACAGCTATCTAAACTGGATCCCTTCATGCATCCAGACAGCCCCACCCCCTCCATCCTTTATTTTGAAATATTACTGGATCCACTTTACACCTCCTGCGTCCGACCTCCTGTCTGGCTCACCTGGTTTTCAGAAATTGGCACATTTCACTCATCCGTTATAAATAACGGATAAACTCGATCCGTATTTCTGACGGACAATGGAGGAGGGTTCTCTGTCATGTCGTAGCTCTACGGAGCTGGTGGGAAATACCCCGTTGACTAGAATGGCTTTTATTTGTGACATAACGGAGAGCACACGGATGAAGGAGTAGTTAGTTTTCTTTACTTCTCGACAGATTTTATCTGTGATGATTGTTTGCATGTCCCCCTGATGCCCTCACCAAATCAACACTGCTGAGATCATTTATTCTCAAGTTTCTCGCCTGTCTTCTCCATTTGATTTTTTTTCTTGATGATTCAATTCAATTCAATTCAATTTTATTTATATAGAGCCAATTCATGAAGCATGTCATCTCAAGGCACTTTACAAAGTCAAATTCAATCAGATTATACAGATTGGGTCAGATTATACAGATTGGTCAAAAACTTCCTATATAAGGGAACCTAGTTGATTCCATCAAAGTCCCGACAAGCAGCATTCACTCCTGGAGAAGCGTAGAGCCACAGGGAGAGTCGTCTGCATTGTTCATGGCTTTGCAGCAATCCCTCATACTGAGCAAGCATGAAGCGACAGCGGCAAGAAAAACTCCCCATTAACGGGAAGGAAAACCTCTAGCAGAACCAGGCTCAGTATGAACGGTCATCTGCCTCGACCGACTGGGGGTTACAGAAGACAGAGCAGAGACACAACAAGACAGACAAAAAAGCACAGAAGCACACATTGATCCAGTAATCTGTTCTACATTAGATGGTAATAGCAGGTGATCTGTCCCTGGATGATGTCACAGATAACAGAACGCCAGACCAGGTGTACCTACTATGAAGAAAAAAAGAGGGAGAACAAAAAGTTAAAAGCTGAAATGACGACAAGCAATGCAAAACTGGAGAACAGTAGAACTCAGTAGAGTGAGAAAAATAGGCCCTGATGTCCTCCAGTAGCCTAAGCCTATAGCAGCATAGCTATAGAGATAGCTCAGGGTAACATAAGGCACTCTAACTATAAGCTTCGTCTAAAAGGAAAGTTTTAAGATTAGTCTTAAAAGTAGACATGGTGTCTGCCTCACGGACCAAAACTGGGAGTTGGTTTTACAGGAGAGGAGCCTGATAACTAAAGGATCTGCCTCCCATTCTACTTTTAGAGACTCTAGGAACCACCAGCAGACCTGCAGTCTGAGAGCGAAGTGCTCTGTTAGGAACATACGGGGTAATCAGAGCTCTGATATATGATGGAGCTTGGTTATTAAGGGCTTTATACGTTAGAAGAAGAATTTTAAATTCTATTCTTGATTTAACAGGAAGCCAATGAAGGGAAGCTAAAATTGGAGAATTATGATCCCTCTTGTTGATTTTCATCAGAACTCTTGCTGCAGCATTTTGGATCAGATGAAGACTTTGAACTGCATTTTGTGGACTTCCTGATAGTAAAGAATTACAATAGTCCAACCTTGAAGTAACAAATGCATGGATTAGTTTTTCAGCATCACTCCTGGACAGAATGTTTCTAATTTTGGCGATATTCCAGAGGTGAAAAAGGAAACTCTGGAAATCTGTTTAATATGGGATTTAAATGACATGTCTTGGTCAAAAATAACACCACAATTTTGTACTTTATTACCAGAGGCCAAGTTGATGCCATCCAGATTAAGTGATTGATTAAGAAGTTTATTTTTTGAGGACTCTGGCCCAAAGATTACAACTTCTGTCTTGTCAGAATTTAAATGCAGGAAATTTAAAGTCTTCCAGCTTTTGATGTTATCAAGACATGACTACAGTCGATGTAATTGATTGGATTAATCAGGATTTATGGATAAATATAGCTGAGTGTCATCAGCATAACAGTGGAAATTAATCCCATGTTGTCTGATAATTTTGCCAATCGGAAGCATATATATATAGTAAAGAGAATTGGTCCAAGGACTGAACCCTGTGGTACTCCACAAGTGACCCTAGAGTTTGAAGAAGATTTATTATTAACATGAACAAACTGGAATCTGTCTGATAGATAAGATTTAATCCAGCCTAATGCTTTCCCCTTAATCCCTACAGTATGCTCAAGTATTTGTAGGAGAATATTGTGATCAACTGTATCAAATGCAGCACTGAGATCTAACAGGACAAGTATAGACACAAGTCCATTATCTGAGGCCATGAGAATATCATTAGTGACCTTCACCAGAGCTGTTTCAGTGCTATGATGAGCTCTGAAGCCTGACTGAAACTCCTCAAGTAGGTCATTGCTTTTTAAATGTTCACAAAATTGATTAGCAACTACTTTCTCAAGAATTTTAGATAAGAAAAGAAGAATAAATATAGGTCTGTAATTTACTAACTCATCTTGATCAAGAGATGGTTTCTTAAGTAAAGCTTTAATAACAGCTACTTTAAAAGCCTGTGGTACATATCCATTTACTAAGGATAGATTAATCATGTCTAAAATAGAGCCACTGATCAAAGGGAATACCTTCTTAAACAACTTGGTTGGGATTGGGTCTAACATACAGGTAGAAGGTTTAGATGAAGCTAAGATTTTAGATAGCTCAGAAAGCTCTACTGCTTCTAAACAGTTCAAACACCGTGCAGGTTCTAAAGATTCCTCCAGCGCTGCCTCACTTACTGAGGACAAGGTAATCATGTTTGGCAGGATGCCAATTATTTTATTTTTAATGGAATCAATTTTATTTGTGAAGAATCCCTTAAAGTCATTACTGCTAAGAGCTAAGGGAATGGATGGATCAACGAAGCTGTGACTGAGTAAGTTTGGCAACTGTACTGAAGAGAAATCTAGGATTATTTTTATTCTCCTTGTCACGAACCAGATTGAGAGGACCCAGTATTCAGCCAGACAAGAGAGGTTTTTAAGCAAAAAAAACAGGATTTATTAATAAACAGGGACAGGCAAGGCTCAATGGTCAAAAAGGCAGTCCAAAATCTGGTACACGAAAGGCAGTCCAAAACAGGCAAAAGTACAGACAAGGACAAGGCAAAACTCAAAATATCCCAAGGCAGGTCCAGGTCAGAGAAACAGGAGAGCAATCATACAGGGCAAGAAAATCAGGTTCAGGGATCAGGCTGGCTCAGAGTCAAAAAGGCAATAGGGTCGGTATCAACAGGGCTATCAGGAATACAACGCTGGATAAGACTCACCAAGTGGCTTGAAGTAACTGAAACTGATTGGATGGTGACTGGAGAAGAGGAATGACAGGGTGTTGACTAAGAGGTGAGCTGGCAGGTGAACTGAGTGACCGATTAAAGGCTGGATACAAAGAAGTGAACTGAGCAGGCCAAGTGACTTAATAACAAACTACTCCATAAACCAAAACATAACCTAAACAAAACACAAGCTATAATAGAAACCAAACAAGAAAGAACCCAAAACCAAAACTGATTTTAAAGTCCGGAGAGTTAACTAATAAATCAAAATTAACAAACAGCCAAAACAAAACCCAAATCCTGACACTCCTCAATTAATGATGAAAAATATGCTGCTCTAACTCTGCGAAGGGTCTTTTTATACAACAACATACTGTCTTTCCAGATTAGGTAGGATTCCTCTTGGTGTGTAGAGTGCGATTTTCTCTCCAATTTCCTAACATTGTGCTTCAAGGAACGCAGCTCTGAATTAAACCAGGGAGCCAGCTTCCTGTGAATAATTACCTTCTTTTTCAAGGGAGCTACATCGTCTAATGTAAAACGCAATGAGGAAATCACACCGTTAACAAAGACGTCTATTTGTGAATGGTAAGAAACAACATTGCTGCTATCTGCAGGGTATTTCTGCAATACTGACGATATTAAAAGGGGGACAGACTCTTTAAAGTTTGATACAGCATTATCCGATAAAGATCTACTATAATGGAACCCTCTTTTGGGGGTGGAGAACTCAGTTAGATTAAACTCAAATGTTATTAAAAAATTATCAGATAGGACAGGGTTGTGAGGAAACACTGTTAATTCTTCACAATCAATGCCTATGTCAGCACAAGGTCTAAAGTATGAAGCCAAGAGTGTGTCGGTTTATGCACATTTTGAGCAAAACCAATTGAATCTAGGATAGTTTTAAAGGCTACACTAAGGTTATCACATTCTGTGTCAACATGAATGTTAAAATCCCCCACTATAATAACCTTGTCAGTGTTTATCACCAAATCAGTTTTCAACATCAACATGAGGCTTCGGTTTTATTGTCTTTCTTCTCCACAACAAATCATGATACATGACGTGTAATGATAGATTGTTTTAGTCAGCATCGTGTCTGATAACTTCTCTAATCCCTTCTTAATCCTTTCTGATGTGTATCTAATTCTGTATATCCTGTGAGTCAAATATCTGCTTATAACTGGCTCTCAACTGTTACCGTTTTGGTACAGGTCATAGCCAGTTCAAGCCACCTTAAGGTTTTGGTTTTCTTCAAACAACTCCACAAACTGCAGATGTTAATAACAAAGAATGATCAATAAATAGAAACTGAAAGCTGGAAAACTCCATTCAAAGTACCATAATCCCAGTCCAGTGGGTTGCATCTATTTTATTACTTAAGTGTCCACTTGACAATTTTTGGAAGATGGCTGTGTGAAATGTGTTAAAACTGCATTTTTATCCATTTCACCTAATCTGAAGGCATCTCAGCTAGTTTTGGATGTCAGCTAAAGTGGTATTATAAAAGTTTAAGTTACGTGGTTATAGTTATAGACCTGTGCAGTTCAATCTCATTTCTGCTAAATAGTTGTAACACAACCGTTAGTGGGAAATAAAATGAACTTATAAAGCACTTTTCTAGTCATAGCAACCACTCAAAGTGCTTTACACTAGAGCTACATTCACCTTCACATTCATACACTGATCAGAATCAGAATCAAGTTTATTGCCAAGTAGGATTGCACTTACAAGGAATTTGACTTGGTGTTGATGATGCAGACAAAATAAAATAAAATAGAATAGATATATATACAGAAGCTATATACACAGTAGACTGTGTAGACTGCAGATCGGTAGGCCAGGGGGACATCGACATATGACAAGTCCATCCAGCCATCCATTATCTAACACACTTATCCCTATTGGGGTCGCGAGGGGTGCTGATACCTATCTCCAGCTACATATGACAAGTGGAAGCTAGAATTAAACCCACAACTTTCAATTGCAAGACGACTACTCTACCCACTGAGCCAAAGTCACCGCATTTCAGCAAAGTATGGAAAGGACACAACTCAGCCATGATGTTGCAGACCATGTAAAATCACAGAGCAGGGTCAGTAAAGGTTGAGGCTCACAGTGAGGAGAGGTTTCTAATTTTCTCCAATTATTAGCTACAGTTTTTCAAGCTTCCATGGCCGAGCAGCAGCATCTAGGCTCTACGTCAACAATTTCTCTGGAGTGACGAAGCATATCTCTCTTTATGGAAATCCAATATTTGGGGTTTGGCAGTTGCTGCAAAAATGGCACTTGCATTGCTACATTTTGACAAGTGTAAAAAGAGAGGATCAGGGTCTGAGGCTGTTTTTCAGGAGTTGGGCTCAGTCCCTCAGTGCCACTCAAATGAGATCTTCATTTTCAATATACCACTCCATTTTAAACAATTTCCTGATCCCATGTTTGTGGGAACAGTTTGGGGATGACATCTTGCTGTTTTAACAGTACATTGCTCAATAATACACACAACAAGATCTAAAAAGACATTGGGGAGTGAGTGAACTGAGTTCTTATCTCAACACAATAGAACACCTTTGGGGAGAATTAACATAGAGAACACAAACAATGCTTTCTTATTGAAAATCAATGTCTGACCTCACAAATGTGGCCTGGAAAAATTTACAAATATTCCCACTGGTACAGCTTCCCAGAAGAGATAAAGCTGTTATAACCGCAAAAAGTGAGCTGACATCATATTAAACACCCTTATCTATTAAAACTTGTGGCCATGGTCTCTCAAGTAACAAACAAATGTTTCAGATGAACCACCTTTTAGTGAGAACTTAGAGGAGAAACTGTGATTTCTGACTTTAACTTCAACATCTTAAAAGGACCAGGAGGTCAAACACAGTAGAGCATACCTTTTAGGTTCTGAACTTTCTTCATTCAAGAGGCGATTACTTCTATCCTTTTCATTTTGTACTGAAGGAAATTTTCCTCTGCACCTTTTGCCATGAGTCATTTTTTTCCCGCAACTGGTTTTGCAGATATAACAGGACCTCTGACCCACTAGAAGACAGCTAGATTAAATTTCCTTTGCCGTGACTGGAGAAGTAAAATGAAACAAAATGTTTAAAATCAGTGCCTCCATAGTTATGTTTTTGTGTTTTTAGCATTTTATTCTACATTGCAAGTGACATGTCGAGAAGATCATTTTTCTTTCTAAACCAATAAGGCCAAGCAATATATTTTAGAAAAGGCACCTGAACTATGGCCATAAAAACAGCATTGCCTCTGACATCCCCTTTTTGAATTGTAATGGATATTCCCATTGTAGAATCTCTCTCACATCCATCACTTACATCTAGGAAAACCTTTGTGAATTTTTCATGCAAAAGTTCAAGCTTGGCGTAAGACTTCGTAATAAAAAATAATAACTAAATAAAAAGAAAATAAAACAAAATCATGGAACATATTTTGTTTGGGTTCTCCTCGGGCTAATTTCCCTGCTGGAGTATTGTTAACCCAGTGCATACAATTACTGAGCACATTAGTGCACCCGTTGGCCAATGTCATTAGGGACACACATTGCATACAAGGTTTATGAACAGCCCGTCTATTAATAATAATATATTAGATTTATTAGAAACGTCCTTTTCTATTCTGTTTTGTAGATTGATTGTGCTCATCTGTTATGTCTGTGGAGGACATGCACTGAAGCAGTGATAAAGAAATTAGTTATGGCATGTTAATGATGTCAATAATCAAAATAATTAGAAACATTCTTAAAATAGATGGTGTATTTACCTCAGAGCGGTGAGGGAAAAAAAGCACTGGATTACGTCATGTGACTGCAGTGAATAATGAATCACAGCAGGTAAATTGCCGCTCTCCAAAGCCCAATGTGCCCCCCTCCAAAAAAGGTTCCCACAGGTGTAGTTATTGTAATTAGATTGCTCAAAGCAACTGAATAAGAGAGCCAGCACACGTTCCAGCTTTGGGTATGAAAGGATAAGACAGAGCAGTAAGAGTTGATAAAGCAGGACAGACAAAGAGAAAGTGCCATGTTGAATGTCCTTCCTCAACAACAAGCAAAGGACCACTGCATCAGTAAAGCCGACCCAGTGGTGTTAAGGTTAATTGGAATTACACTTATCCTTCTGTCAGCACAGTACCTGACGAATGATCTGGGGAGCTGCAGCTGCAGTCTTGGTCTGAGTGCCTAAGGTGACCTAATCGTCTTTCAGTATCAGAAAAAAAGTACATGTAAGAAGGGTAAATATTTGTTCTTTAGACTGTATTAAGAGGAAGCTTGATTGGACAACAATAGCTCATTGTTGCTCAAGTGCACATGGACACTTGAGCAGTTTCAATCCCTGGTGAAGATTCTCAGTCATCCGGGTCATGATCATTCCAAAAAAAGTTAAAAAACAAAAAAAAAAATTGACTTTTTTCCAAAGTTTGAAGACGTTTCGCTTCCCATCCAGAAAGCTTTCTCGATTCCCCATTGCGAAGGGGTGGACCAGTTTCGATTTAATTTGCATGTTATCTAAGCCATAACAAGGCCTTTTTGGGCAATAATATAAAGCTCGGAACTCCACACTACTCCAGACATTTGAATTGAGAAAGCTTTCTGGATGGGAAGCGAAACGTCTTCAAACTTCAGAAAAAAGTCCAGTTGTTTTGTTTTTAACTTTTTTTGGAATTTCAATCCCTACATTCATTTCCAATATAGTTAATTCAGTGGTTTGTCATCATAGCCTGCAATGCATTCTCTGCTAGCCCAATAAATATTTGAATCACATACTAATGTTAATTATATTTTGTCCTTGATTACTTTCTTAAATATTAAGTCATTTCAAACTGTCTGCTTACTTTCATAGCTTTTCTGCTGGTTGCTGCTGTCAGATGTGTATTTTCAGATTAATGCATTTGACAAATTACATTTTGGGTATCATATGTTGCTAAGATAAAACAAATCTGCCTGGACTCAGAGTAGCAGCGTGAGTGGAGTTTCCCATGTGGACCTCGTTAAGAGAGTATGGCACCAACATTGGAGGCATCACCGTACACAAGACAGGCGCTGTGGTGAACAAGCAAATGAGATACCGGAATGCTCATATGGCCTCCAAGGAGATTCTGAAAGGTTTTGGCTGGTTTGAAGGCTTGGTGAGAGAGGTTAATGGGGCAACAACAGAGCTAAAAGCCCCCTTTCCACCTCCACAGTCTAGGGCCCTCTACTCCGATACGCCAGCTTGTGAGGTTTCAGAAACATTTTTTTAGGGGCCAGCCCAAGTTTCTCCGGCCCTGTTCAAGAGTAAGCTCAAAACAAGTGGACTCAAGCAGAGTCACTGCTTTTCAGTGATTGGCCAAGGGGTGAGGAAAAAAAAGAGAAGGTTTTTCCCTGAGGAAGAGGGACAACATTAATATTAAAGGACCACTATGAATGTGTTGTGTATGTGTTCTCACCTCGGTAGTTAGTTTCTGATCATTGTTATTTAGTGTTGCGCCAATGCCATTTTTTGGCCCCGATACTGATACCCGATACCTGGCTGTGCAGTATTGGCCGATACCGATACCATCTGTTTGAAATTGATGTGTGTGTGTATATATAAAGAACTGCATACTACTTAGGGCAGTAGAACTTTTTATTGCCTACCTTGAATGGGTGACAATAGTTGAATAAACTTTTGGCTCTCAAAGGCCAAAATAGTGCAACGTTCATGAAATTATAACATGTATAATAGTAGTGCAACAGTAAGACAGTAAAATTACATTAATAATTTAATAATCTCTTTTAAACCCTGAGTTTTGGCTCTCAAATGCCAAAATAGTGCAACTTTCATGAACTTATATAACATGTATAATACTAGTCGGGAGAGACAAGGCTGCGTTCAAGTGACATACAAACATCAAAATGGTATCTGTGCCCTATTTGTTGGTACTCGCCGATACCGATACCACCATTTTAGTGCTGGATCGGGGCCCCGTCCGATACTGGTATCGGTAATGGTGCAACACTATTATTATTTTGTTAGTTCTGTTGGATCCTTATTTTTGTATCTACCTGTTTCTGGTTCTGTTACTAAGTTCTTTTGGTCATAGCTGTTCATACACCAAGATTTCCTGTTACCTTCTGCTCCCCTCCTGTCACTGCCAGATCATTGCTCTCTCTATCGCTCTGCTTAATTACCTCTGCATGTTTCACCTGCACTATTGCTCTACCTATTTTCCCTTTTGTCTACTCCCAGTAAGCTCAGTCACTCTCATTGTTAGGTCCTCCGTTATGCAACCCTTGTTCTGATCTCCTCTTTGTCATGTTCCTACATCCTTTTTACCTGCCTGCCTGTAAGTCTTGTTTTGTCATTAATGAACCACCATTCACATTGAAATGTGGCTCCCAACCTCTTCTCTGTAATTTGGTCCATTCCCTGAACTCAGCTATCTCACAAAGCCAGGTTAAATTTGTTTCCAACAAGAGGTTTGAATAACGGTAGATATTTATAAGTCGTTTTATTCTGTATGTTCAGGTTACAGGCACTGGGAGGAGAAGTTGGGGATCCCAATGTGGGCATTGTAAGTGGCAGGTAGGTTGTTATTCGTCAACATTTGTCTATGATTTCTGTAACCTCTGTTTCTCTTTGTGGGGAATATTAGAGCCAGGACAGGCAGGTACAGTGAATGACCAGAGTTGTAGATGACAGATGACTGACAGTAGCTTTTGTAGATTTGGTCTGACTGTGCTTTGAGGATTTTTCACTGGTATACTCATGATAATCCACTGGTAGGTAACTCTGAAAACCCTAGGAGACATGGTTATTATCTCGAAAGCAAGAAGCAAAGATCACAAGATGCAATCTTGATTCCCACTAGACTTGATATTAATCAGTCATTGAAAGACAGTCCTGCAGATGTTTTTAGAGCTAATTGCGCTCAGGTGAGTCAGCATCCCTGCCCGCACAGAGAATCAAGGAAAAATAGGGGAAAAGAAGGCAAGAGCAGAAAAAATAAGACACCCACCCCAGGATACTGAAAAGAAAAGATGGATATATGGATGGATGGAGGAAAGGATGGATGGAAAAAAAACAAAAACCTCATGTTTAAAACCTCAAGCGACATTATCAATAAAAAAAAAAAACCTTTCATTTCAATATTATAGTGTGCCAAGTACAGCATACCTGTAAATATATACTTCTTAAACATAATACACTCATATACACATATTTTATATTTCTATATTAAAATGGATCATACAAGATTTGATTATGTGACTTTGTTCAAACTTGCTCTATGCAGCTTTAGTTAGCAAGCCCTGTTCAATCCTTTTCTTGTTATAGAAAAATGACACAGTTTGGAGGTTTTTGAGAAGATCTGGTATGCAGCTTTACATT
This sequence comes from Fundulus diaphanus, assembly GCA_037039145.1. Classification (NCBI taxonomy): domain Eukaryota; kingdom Metazoa; phylum Chordata; class Actinopteri; order Cyprinodontiformes; family Fundulidae; genus Fundulus; species Fundulus diaphanus. The sequence continues at coordinate 38,143,121 of CM073124.1, forward strand.
TTTCCATGGTAAAATAACTCTTGTAGTGAGCCAGCAAGCTTTGACTGATTGTGCTCATCAGAAAATCTGCTCATCAGCCCCTCTTAAATTCAATCACCAACCATAATCATTGATTTAATCTATAAAACACAGTGGAAATGACACACTGCAGTTTTAGTCCAGGGAGGTGGGTTTTGCAATGTATCAGCCTATTTAATCAAGACATGAAAAAATGTGCCTGCAGCTTTACAGTGTGCTATTTTTCAAAAACAATGTTCCACAGCACTCCCATCCTAATGTATCAGTTTGTGATATGAAGCAAATAACAATAGTAAGCAGACGATTTCAACTAAACACTTTTTGAGCAGGGCACATAGGTTTGAGGGAATCACCTTACTGATGTAACCACATCAGAATCAGAATCAGATATACTTTAATAATCCCAGAGGGAAATTGCTGTTTCAGTACCATCACCATTACATAAACATCACAAACATTTTAGGGGGGAGACGGTTCACTGCAGCCGTGCTGCCAAGGACAAAACTGTCCACAAGGCGCTGCCCTTATCTGTTGAAGGAAGATTACAACAACATGGGGGAAGGGGAGGGAGAAAAAAAAAGAGATGTTAGACAATTTATGCTCTCACAAATAAAGAGTCAAACAACCGACAAAAAAACCCTCATTGCACGAAAAGCACAAATAACACAAGACACAAATATGCAGAAAGGTAAACATCTGAGGCCCGTCGCGTGTACGTAAGATTCATCAGTTTTATGAGCATCAGTTATGTGTGAACTGTTTGGGTGAAAGTGTTTATATCTCCGTGAACACTCTCCAGAGGCCATTGTCCTTGATGTTATCAGCCGGCCTACAGTTCAGAAAAAGGATCCACAGGTGTCCGCAGGGAAGGGGGGTAGCCGGGAGCTTTTCTGAGCACTCTCAGCCATAACAATCCAGGAGTAGATAGGGAGGGCATAACCGAATATGTTATTTGTTATGAGACAGCTGCACTGCCTTTCTTGTCAGCTTTAAGTCTTTTGCTGGCTCCAAATGGTAGATCCAATTTTCCGAATTGTTGGGCTTTTCCGCTCTTCACTTTCAGATTTTATCCCATCACCCCCTTGATTTCAACCACCAATGCCAGTCTGCGTTCCACCACAGCCAGCTTTCGGCTCTGCTCGTTCCCTTCCAGGTTTGTCCGTTCACAGTCTTAGTGAGTGCGTCATTTGCAGCCGGCAGCTTGATCAAGGCCAAAATGGCTACCGACATCCGCTGTATTTGCTGATACTTCAAAAATCCACAAAAACCAATAAGTAGAGATCCAAGTATCCTTAATCCAAATGTAAAAGTTTCAAACGTCCAGGAATGATAAGTCGAAAGACACACTGTTTTCCATCCAGGAATTTAGGGTGTATCCCACTAAATGAGTCAAATCAGGACCGGACGGGTCATGATTTGTCATGCTTTCCTTGATGGCCATTGACATATTTTTGATTGAACTAAAAGAGTAGTTTTCACTAAAATGGCAATTATGAAGGATTCTGTGTGTGATTTTAATCTAAAAAATTACAGCTAATATTGTTCCTATGAAGTCCTGAGAAGTGTCAGAAAGTATGGAATTAACCGTTTTCTGTTGTATCCTCAGCATTGTGTGTAGGACTGGGTGTGTGTTTGTGTTTCACCTCTTCTGATTACAAGGTGTGACTGGATGATGTGTCCATAGCTGGAGATAGTTTTTGAGGATGTGATATGTCAGTGCCAGTAGGGAGGTAACGTGATGCTTTTGCTAAGAAACATGAAAGACCCGGTGGACCCTCATGGAAAATGGAAAGCTCAAACAATAGGTGACTGGACTGATTCTGGTGACCATCTAATTTGGGCTTATAAGCCTAGGACTGAACAACCTAGATTGCCAATGATGTAGTGTAATGTATTGAGCATTAGATCCCTGACACCATATGAGAAGGGGAGAACATCCTTGACAAGTAGCAGCATGAGTGGAGTTTCCCATGTGGACTTTGTTGAGGGAGTATGGCACCAGCATTGGACGCATCACCTTACAACAGACAGGTGCTGTGGTGAATAAGCAAATGAGATACTGAAATGCTCATATGGCCTCCAAGGAGATTCTGAAAGGTTTTGGCTGGTTCGAAGGCTTGGTAAAAGAGGTTAATGGGGCAACAACAGAGCTGAAAACCCCCTTTCCACCTCCTCAGTTTAGGGCCCTCTACCCGGATACGCCTGGCCATCGGAGTAGAGGGCCGGGTGCAAAATATTGCATTTCAGCAACATTTTTTCAGGACAAGCCCAGTTTTCTCCAGCCCTGCTTAAGAGCAGGCTCAAACCAAGTGGACTCAAGCAGAGTTTTGATAAGAACACACTGCTTTTTCAGTGATTGACCAAGGGGTGAGGAAAAACATTAATATTAAAGGACCACTATGAATGTGGTGGGCCAAACCGAAATATAATTTTACTGTTTACAAACCATGAACCACGTCTGAGGGAAAATAAAAAGAATAGAAAAAAACGCTTCCGCTGGGAGCAGCCCATAGCCAGGGGAGCCCACTCCTCTGACGAAAGATCACTCTATGCAATATCTAACCCATATAAATTATTGCACTCACTGTGGTTAAAAGTCTGCGGTTTTAAACTTAAAGTGTAACTCACGCCTGTGTAAAAGCATAATCCCATCCCCAGACAGATTTGAAAAATACCACCAAAGAGGGCAGGGATAAGCAGGAAAGCGGAAGGAGGGGTTGGGATGGGGGCTGTGTCCAGGATGGGGGAAAGCAACAGCTAGTTTGATTTGCCATATATAATCATGGAGAGTGAGCAGGGTTACGCTGGTAGTTACGCCTCAGTTCGGTCATTTGAGGTGGAGGATTTTTCTCCCCCCTCATCACCATAGGTTGAGGGAGTGTTTGTGGAGCACAGGTGCTGACTCACCAATGCTCAAAGTGGAGGAAAGGATGGAATCAATAATATATTATCATATTTATTTCCAGCTTTGTAATCCAGGGTGGGATCACCAACAGCTTTGCACCTGCATGATTACTTTGCAACGTTAAAACGGAGTATTGCTGATCTCCTCTCTGCTCTCTTTGCTCTGGCTGCAAGCGGGTTTCAGGATTAGGCAGCAGCTGTTTGCTTGGGAGACAGCGTTTTGGGAAGTAAAAAGGCAGTCAGTCCGAACAGGGCTTTCCGAGAGATGTTTGTCCAAGGGCAATCCAGGTCCGGTAACGGGGAATCCAGCAATCCTAACGAAGCACAGGAGGAGGGGAATCCGAGCGGGGGGGTCCAGGTCCAAATCCAATTCCGGTACACAAGAAGGCAGTCCAAGGGTAGGGAATCCAGGAGACAGGGGACCAGGCAGACAGACACAGGCTGGGAACAGGCAGGCTCAAAAAACAGGCAACAGGTCGGAATCAGGTATCAAACAGGCTAGTCAAAAATGCTGGAAGGTTCTTACTGTGAAGCTCGAGACAATCTGGCACTGGAGACTGAACATGACGGGGCTTTTATGCAGTTAGAGACAGGTGGAGCCGGTAAAGGTTGATTGCAGAGGTGGAGACTGAACAGGTGAGCTGATTGAGAACCGGATCAGCTCCAGTGCCAAGATCATTACAATAAGACAACAATGTTAGCAGTTTATTGGTAAAAAAGTAGATTTTTGGGGTGAGTTACCCTTTAAGTCCTCCTGTCGCTCCTGCCATGGCTGAGGCAAAAACATTATCATACAGCTCTAAATTTTAAAGGAGCAAAAAGTAATAATGACATCTAGTATTTCAAATCAGAACAACACCTACACCACAGCCTGCCACTGACAAGAACCTATTATGCCTTTTCCTCAATTGTCCGTTGCTGCTGTGAAACCCAACAAAATATTTACTTACACAAGGATAGGTATACAATGTTCAATTCAATTAAATTTTATTTACTTAGCACCAAATCACAACACGTCATCTCAAGGCACTTTACAAAGTCAAATTCAGCATTCACTCCTGAAAGAATGTAGAGCCACAGAGGACAGTCATCTGCATCGTCGATGCAGACGACTGCATCAAGGGTGTGGCTGTTGTTAACAGTGACCTTGTTCCGTCTTCTTAACAAAGTAGAACCCAGCCATGGCTGGGGAGGTGTAGAGTCAGATGAAACCTTGGTTAAGTGTTGTAGCAATAGACGCCTCTATGGCCTTGTTCTCCTCGGGGGGATTGGGAAACAGGAAGCAACAAAGTGGAACAACTCCAGGGAGACGTTTGATGGCCATATCATGTATCATGTACCATATCATGGCGATGTGGGGGTAGGGTGGAAGCCCACTTCTTACTAAAAACTTCTGAGAGGTCTTGGTAGACTGGAGTAATCATTTCTGGGTCAATGGATTCTGGTAGCGGAAGTCTTGTGGAACATATCCTGCTCTTGGGAACATGACAGCAGTGAAGGAAGCTGGGGCCCTGGTCAAAGATTTGACAAAACGACCAGGAGACATGGGGGTCATCTCGAGAGAACCAGGTATAGCCCAAGATAAGAAGAGAGGACATAGCAGAGACAACAAATAACTTGATTTCTTCTAGGTGATCTGCAATAGACATTTATACAGGCACAGTCGGTTGCTGGACTGGGTAAGGTTCAAGAAGATACCCATCAACAGATGTGACGGGAATAAAATGAGCTGGAACAGTTTCTGGAGTGGGACGGCATCATGATATGACACTCTGATCTACATTAACAATCTTTACAGCAAGATCAACTGTCCCAACAAGTCATCTCATTACAGATATAATTGAGATATAATTGACCAGACCATCCAAAAAGTCCATCAAAGGGTTACGCAGACACACAACCTGTAATGATTTGAGTTCTTGGTCTTAGTTTGGTGTTCTATATTAGTGTTGGTCTTTGTGGTTATTTATGTTTTGATTTGGTTTAGTTAGTTTCTGGTCCCTTCTTATTATTTTCTGTCAGCGTGTTTCCTCCTATAGTCACCTCCCTTCCCTTGATGACATCCACCTGTTCTGTCTAACTCACTCTGCTCACCTTTGTTCACCTGACTATTTAAGCCTGCCTCCTCTGCCACTTCTCTGCCAGAACGTGTCAATCCTCACTCTCTTCACTCGTCAGACCGCCCCTTGTGATATGCCTGCACTTCTTCAGATTATGTGTGCTCTGCCAGCTGGATTCTCCTGCTAAGGATTGCCTGTCTCTGCGTGGTGCAGTTCTGCCGGTTTCATGTGAGTCCCAGTCATAGTTCTGTCAGTCTGGTTTCACTCTGCCTGTTCACATCTGTTCTCAGGCTCTTCTCTGGCTGCCTGCATCATCTGCCTTGGCACTCCCACCAAACCAAGCTAAACTCCACCTGGACTCATTAGTTAAAACCGCCACTGTTTGCCTTCCTTATCCTGCAATAAACCTTTAAAACGTTAACTCTTTGTCTGGCTGAATACCGGGTTCACCTGTAGAAAAACATTACACAACCATGCACTTACACTTAAGGGCAATTTCGAGAGACTAATAGTTAACCTATCAGTCATGTTTTTTGACTGAGAGGAAACCAGACTAACCAAAGAGAACCCACGCATGCACAGGGATAAATTGCAAAAACCATTCAGAAACAAAGGTCCTGGAAAGTCCTGGGTTTGAACGCCAGGCATTCAAACCCAAGGCTGGATCTGTGAGTGATTTTAAATGTGAGTCTGGTTCAGATGTCAAAGTGCTTAAACTCCTAATTTTTGTTTTAAAAAATGACCGACTTATAGCTTTTAAAGCAGAGCTGATTCAACTTGTTTTGTAAAATAAAAATACTACCGTGAATACATTTTTGCCTTACTACATTTCCATGGGAATCTATCATCTTGTGATTTAGTTCTAGAACATACAGAAAATAAAATTAGGTTGTTTTATATGTTGGTGCATTCAAATAAATGAAAAATCTTTCAAATTTTAGTCTGGAAAAGTATTGAATTTTGAAATGTAAGATGTCTAGGAATGCTGTATGAAATGTTGGAACTATTGGTTGAACTAAATTTTCTAAGTGCAATAAAAAATTTCTATCTAAAGCAGTGAACAATAAATGGCCCATAAATTAACCTGATGGCAACAGTTGCTCATTGTAAAAGAAAATGTGAACTCTTATAGAACCTAATGTGGGCTTCTCCAGCACTAATTTATGTCAATACATCAGATGCCAGATGGCAGAGTCAGTGTGGGAATAGGATAATTGACAGGCATAAGAGCTTTGAAGAGACACAAAGAGAGAAGGAAAGAAGCAACAGCAAAACACAAAGAACTTCTCCTGCATCACCAATTAAAGACAACCTGAGCTCCACAAAACAACACATGCAGCTTAATGAAGCCTGTAATTAGAAATGCTAAGCACACACTGCCACCCACTTAACTGATGTGAGGGTGGCATTTTTTTATACGCAGCATCATTTTATGCAGTGCATGAAATAATGCAGGAACAAGTCAGGAGCTTCAAATATTGCTGACATAAAACAGAGTCTTAGGGAGTTGGGTTGTAACATAACGGCTGGGTCTTGACCAGCTGATTAGGCAGAAGCCATAAAACGAGAAAAACTAAATTCAAACAAGTCTTATCTAAATTACCGTTTGGAGATTTACAAGTAAATTCATTGGTACCTTATAAAACTTTCTTTTCCATGCTGGCTAAAATGCGCCAACTATTAGCATCCTTCAGTCCGATAATGTCTTACTGAAAACAATAAGTGCAACCCCCTGACAAACATGCATTTTATGACTATCCTGCTTTTGTATAGTGTTAGTTCATGTCAGGTTAATGGTTATAATGTTTTCTCTAGCCAAATGGGGATTTCATAACATATGACATCACAATATTTTGACATTTTTGATGGACCTAAAACGGTTTCAGACTTCTTGATTTTTGGGACCTGTCTTGTACACCATGAGCAGAATGTTTTCAGAGTTGACAAGTTAGACCTGTGTAATGTTTACAAGTACGAACCCGCTATTCAACAGAATTATTATTTTTTAAGTTTATTGAAACGAGTAGTGGATGATGAGGCAGGACCAGACTTGAACAAATGCAGGTAGTGATAGGCCAGACCAGTGAAGAAGGCAGGAGCTCATCAGAACAGGCAATGTGGACTGAGGAACCACCAGAACAAGCAGAGTGAGTGGCTGGAACCCACGGGAAAACAGGCAGACTTGTGCAGCATGCAGACACAGGCAACTTTCAACAGAAGGCCAGCTGGCTGAGCACACAGAAACTGGTAGAGGCAGAGTACAACACAAAGGACAAGATGAGATGTTCTGGCAGTGAGTGGAAGACTGAGGCGGGTATATGTAGACAGGTTAACAGGTGAGCTGAGTTGACTGTAATTAGTAGCAACAGGTGGAGCTGATCTAGAGCAGAGTGGTGGCTGGACGGAGACTGAGGTGATTGGATGATGGCTTAGAGGGGAAGGCTGATTAGGAAAAGTCCAACGTAAAACAAACAAAAACCTAAATCATGACAGACCTGTGCTTCTTTTAATTGCAGCCATGTGAAAAAAATCTTTCAAAAGAAATGGCCATGTTATCAGTGTCTAATCTCATGGTTATATCTTGAGAACAAAGTACAGGTTTCATCAAAATAATAGTAATGAGCAAGGAGAAAGTTAGAATGCCCTAACCCATGATAACAAGTATTACCCCCTTTTTCACTAAAATAGCTTTCAGTGAGATGCTTCTTGTAGCCACCTGCCAGTGGCTGACTGATTCATGTATAATTCAACAGATAATTAAATGCCAGGGCAAAAGTCTTTGTGTCAAAACAAACACAACGTGTAACCTAAACCTGCAATCTCGTGCAAAATGTTCATGAAGTTTGAAAAAATAGTAGGTTTTTAAACATAGCCTTGAGGTACACCTTTTGTAATTCAAAGATCTGGAGGAAAGATAGATGATGTGTTGCCCCAAACTAACACAAATATTTCACAGCAACACAACAGTTTGAAAACTCTTGCTTTTGGCTTAACCAGTGATGCTTATGTTTTGTTGCATTACTGTTTGATATCATTTGAATGGCATACAATCTCTGTGACCAAGAAAAAAAACATAATATGAGAACAATAAAGCAGAAATCATATGAGTGGATTTGCACAGCAAACCCAAATGATAAGGCTTCTTGTTTACTCTAACTTTCAATCTACTCTTCATACAGTAGATTGTACAATCCCAAAGCTGTGCCAAATTGTGGCTGAGAATTGGTGTTTAGGAACGCTCACTTCCTGACAAAATGGAATAATGTGTGCAGCTCGCTAATTATACATATTCGTTCTAAAAACACAACATATTTTGAGTGAGTAAAGTAAATTGCCAAAGAATTTGTCTGTTTCCAAAGGGATGGTGTAATCCCTGGACATCTGCTGGTGAAGTATCCTGAGAGATGGGCCTGTGGAGAACAAAGTATGGCTATTTATTTTGGTCATTGCCTTATTCGTGACGATTGTGGGCATTGGAGTGTGCAAAACAAGAGATGCTCGATTGGCTGATGGCAGCAAAAGCAGTTACAAAGACCATGAGGATGTAGTGGCTATGGATAGTATCACAATATTTGTCTGGAAAAGATTTTAGATGAAGAAAGGGACTCCTTTCAAAAACAACCAGCTGGGAATCTGTTTTTGACTCTTGTTCCTTCACACATGCAAGCAAACAAAGTGGACAGAAAAACTCTTCACACAACTTATAGTTTTTTATTATTATCTGTAAGCAATAATTATCAAAGTTCAAAGAAATAAAGGTTTTAAATATTTCACTCTGTCTTTAATTAATCAATAAATTATGTGTATTTCATTTTCTGAAATGAGAGACAAAAATATTGAACTTTTCCTGGTATTCTACATTTTTGAGCAGTACCTGTACTGTGATGCAGACAAAAATCCTCTTAATGTGCAGTTTTTCAGAAGAAATCTGAAAGCTTTGGATCACAACTGGGTCATATTTAGAACTGTTCCTTATTTCATTCATTTTGACGAAAAGCGTAGTTCCACTTGCAGAAAGGTGACCCCTCCGCATGATGCAGGCACCACTAAATTTGACTGGGTGTGTTCCTTTCTGATGTGCTGTTTGGTTTGTGGCGTACTTAGTTTTTCCAACAGTTGATCAAGCTATAACCAACTGTTTCACAAGATTTGGGGAATTTTTTTTCAGATGTTTTTATTTTAGATGTTTTAAAGAAAAAAATGTCTTTCCTGCAACCCTTCTCTTTATTTGAGACATGTAGAGAATACACATGACACAAGACTGTTGCAGAACACAACCCCCTTGGCACCTGCTTTACTGTAGTGTTTAGCTTCTTGTATGCATTTGGAAACAGCTTTCCTGACCACTTAATTTTTTTTTTTTTTAGGTAGTTTTGAAGAAACGTCCATGCATTGGAAAAATAATGCGACCACAGTGACATTGCAGTTTTTGATCACTGCACCTTTGTATGAATACAACACTGTGAAATTCGTGTCAGATTTTAACCAAATTGGCCCAATTTTCTCACCTGTCACCTTTGTATGATGATAGCCTTTTGATCCTTTGTAACATCTCATCAAATTGTAATTTAGCTAAATAATGTAGAGAAGTAAATGCGAGAAAATTAACACATTTTAACTTTTTTTCAGGTATCTTATAAGAAGAAGATAAAACAAATGCTGCGAAGGTTGAGCAGCTCTCCCAGTTGTTGAATTTCTCCCTTTAACAAATTACAGGTGTGAACAGATTGAATAAATGGAATTGAATCAAACGTTGGTTAAGCAAATTATCAATTTGTGGGTGTGTATTAAACCAGGGTACTGCTGCTTTTTCACTCAAAGAGATATGTTTGTTTTTCAGTTGTATTGTTCAGGATGTACTCTGCTTTTACGGTTTTGAAAATATTTAGAATGCTTACATTGTTATACTTCAGTTGGGTAACTGTCATGATTTAGGTTTTTGTTTGTTTATTTTGGACTTTTCTTGGATCAGCTTTCACCTCTCAGCCACTATCCATTCAGCCCAGTCTCCTTCCAGCCAACGCCTTGCTCTTAATCAGACCCACCTGCTGCACTAATTAGTTAACTCTGTTCACCTGCCTACATATACCTGCCTCAGCCAACTCATCCCTGCCAGAACGTCTCTCCTTGTCCTGTCTCGCCTGAGCTCATCTCACCCTTTGTGACGCGCTCTGCCTCTACCAGTTCCTGTGTGCTCTGCCAGCTGGACTCTTCTGTTGAAAGTTGCCTGTGTCTTTGTGCTGCACAAGTCTGCCTGTTTTCTCATGGGTTCCTGCTACTCGCTCTGCTCGTTCTGGTGGTTCCTTGGTCCACATCGCCTGTTCTGATCAGTTCCTGCCTTCTTCACTGGTCTGGCCTGTCACTACCTGCATTTGGTCAAGTCTGGTTCTGCTTTCCTGCCTCGTCTGCAATTATTCATCTTTTCAATAAACCTTTTAAAATGTAACTATGTGTTTGGCTGAATATAAGGTTCACCAGCATCATCCATTACATTGACATTGTTTATCTTACAATGGGTATAACAGGTCTACACATTCCTGTTACAAAGTCAAAGGACTTAATTGCAAGAAGGCCGAGAGCAGGAGAGCTGTGCTTTTAGGGAAAGTCGGACCTCTGTGATACTTTGTTGCACTCCACTGATGTTAACCAAAACTTAAATTCCAGACCAAAGAGCAGGACATTCTTTTGTTCACATTTCAGACATTGCTTCAGCTATTGTAAACATTCAGCCCTGCTTTAATAAGGAGCAAATAATATTCTATGATGGATATTTTAGTCTGAGTATCAAGAAATATACTTAGCCTTCTCTTCATTACAGGCAAGGATAAACAAGAAGACAATGAGATGAACTGCACGTGAAAACATATTATTGGCATAATGTAGCTGAACAATTGCCAAGCTTCTCGTAGCTCCTTGTTATTTAGTTCATTTTAGTCTCATGTCACAGAATAGACCAACTAAGACACTGTAAGGAGCCTTCTGCAAGCAACCTATTCTTTATTAGCATGCCCACCTCTCCTTAGGTATCCTACAGCAATCCTCCGAGGGATTATTTAAGACACAGTATCTTCAGGATCTTGTCAGAGCCCAGGCTTGGGAGACATTGAATCTACTCTTGTCAACAGAAGTGCCAGCCATCATCGGCTCACAGGAAATACAATATGATAGGTGCATGTCTGTATATGGGGTGCGTTTCCCAAAGTAGCTGTCGTTCAGGGAGACACTGACGACCCTGATCTTTAGTGGAACTGAACAGTGTTATTGGAAACATGTTTAATCGGTCTGAATGGAGAAAGTTGCAAAACAAATACGGGTAAAAAAGAAGAAACTTGTTCCTTTATCTGCAGAAATTACTATCTGTGTCTCACTAAGTGAAAAAGAAAATCTGGTGTCTGAAAATCCCCCTCTCTTTTAGTGTGTGGTCATGAATTATTGATAGACACGTTGAATTTCTCAGCACAGGCTTATTCTGACATTTTCAAGGTCTAACTTTTACTCAGCAGTGCATTGAACAAACTTATCCTAGCTCTACAAGTTTGCTATAAATGCCACAATTAGTTTTCTAAACAATCACACAACTAATGAGCATATTGTTGGCTTTCCAACGTCTTTCTCACAAACACTTGAACACAAGGGAGGGGTAGGGATCAAACCACCTGTCATCTGACTAGCAAATGACCACAAAGAAGCAGAGGCCACTCCCAGATTTGACTGCACTGTCAAACAACTCAGCAATACAGATGTGGAAGCCTTTGTTTCTGTTTGGCCTGCAGAGAAGCTGTCTATTTTTCACCGTTTCCTTGCAAACAAAAAAAACAGTCAGTTGTCACTCATTTCCAAAGTATGTGCACTTGAGAGTACTCATCACTTCTCACCAACAAGAAACTGTCAGTGTACAGAAAAAGAAGCAGTGGAATGAAAGAAGGCTATGAAATGAAGGAAAAGACAGTATGGTATTGTGGACATATTTGACCAAGTCGCTTCAAACGAAGTGACTAATGCGTCTGATATTTGACTGTATCTGTGAGAGCACCAGAGGTCCGTAAACTGTTAAATGTCAATGATAAGTGGATGTGACAAACTTGTGATGAAAAAGAAAGAACAACACATAGCATCAGGCAGATATCTGATTTAATCAGTACTGATATGGATGGAAATCCAGTCAAGGAAAGAGAATGCAAATGGCAAGAACAGCATTACTAAGTCATCTGTTATGGTAATAATTTGTCAGACCCTGTCCTTAGGTGTGAACTTGGGGCATAACAACGTGAAATACCACTCTGACTCAGCATTTACGGCTAATGTAAAGGGCAAATGCCATATTACAATATTAAATCACTCCTCAGTCAGATGATGAGGCAATTGAATAATCATTTACTAAGGGGTTGTTAGGATAAAGAGCATTTTCGTTTTTATAGTGCAGTGCCATCCTTAGGCATCGTTGCACCACCTCAGGTAAATCACAGTCATCTTAGCTTTGGGAGCCTCTATTGCTGCGCTCATAAAATGTGTTTTCATCTAAATCCAAGTATCCTCAAAATAAGCCAACAAAAGAATTATCATGATCAAATGGGGAATCTTTATATAACGTATGTCATGATTAACGTCTACCATAAATTTAGAGAAAAATAAGGCAAGGCAAGGGAAATGTATTTGTATAGCACATTTCAGTACAAGGACAACACAAAGTGCTTTACATGATTGAAACATTGAAAATAAAAACAAAATAAAAGCAAGAAAAAAAAGTTGGAATAAAATGTAGGAAAATTTAAACAAAATAAATATATGAAAATGGAAAATAAAAGCAAATAATGATTTTAAAAACAGTTTGACTACAAACTTGAACTCATGACGTTTCAGTAGAATAGTCAAAGTCAATCCTAAACAAATGTGTTTTTAATCTTGATGTGAAAGAACTCAGGCTTTCAGCACTTTTGCAGTTTTCTGGAAGTTTGTTCCAGATAAGTGGAGCATAGGAACTAAATGCTGCTTCTTCGTCTTTGGTTCTGGTTCTAGGTATGCTAGAGCCAGACGACCTGAGTGGTCTGGATGGTTGATACACTTCTGATAATACTTCTGTTAGTCAATAAATCACTCAATGGCTTAGCACCTAAATACATCACAGACTTGTTATCAAAGTCTATTCTCTGAGATACAGGGAGCCAGTGTAAAGACTTTAGAACTGGTGTGATGTGCTCTACTTAGTCTTAGTGAGGACGCGGGCAGCAGCGTTCTGGATCAGCTGCAGCTGTCTGATTAACTTTTTAGGCAGACCTGTGAAAAGACAGTTGCAGTAATCAATTCGACTAAAAATAGAAGCTTGGATTAGTCTTTTAATCCTGGAAATATTCTTTAGGTGACAAAAGGCCAATCTTGTAATTGTATTTAGATGTTTTTGGAGGTTCAGGTCAGAGTCCTTCACCACACCCAGATTTCAGGCCTGATCCGTGGTTATTGGCTGAAACAACTGGAGGTGTCTGCGAACTTTTGATGGCTCCTCTATCAGTCCAAAAATTATTACTTAAGGGTGTGCTTCGGTGGTGCAGTGGTTGGTGTGCACAACCCATGTTGGAGGCCTTAGTCCTCGACGTGGCCGACCCAGGTTCGAATCCGACCCGTGGTCCTTTGCTGCATGTCTCTCCCCCTCTCTCGTACCCCCTTTCCTGTCAGCCCACTGTACACAAAACGAGCCACTAGTGCCGTAAAAACCTCAAAAAAATTATTACTTAAGTTTTGTTTTTATTCAGTAAAATGTTGGCACATCCAGTCATTGATTTCTTCTAGGCATTTACTCAGTGCTTGAACTGGTTCATAAGCACCTGGGGACATGGTGATGTAGATCTGTGTGTCGTCTTATCGCAGCTGATGATGTTTTTTTATGATCTGAACTAAAGAGAGCATGTAGGTATTGAAAGGGAGGGGACACAGGAATGACCCTCAGGGAACCCCACATGTGATTTTTGTCGTTTCTGATGTAAAGTTATCTACTGACACAAAAAAGTCCCTGTCCTTTAAGTAGGCTCTAAACCAGTTCAATTCAATTCAATTCAATTTTATTTATATAGCGCCAAATCATGAAACATGTCATCTCAAGGCACTTTACAAAATCAAGTTCAATCATATTATACAGATTGGGTCAGATTATACAGATTGGTCAAAATGTCCTATATAAGGAAACCAGTTGATTGCATCAAAGTCCCGACAAGCAGCATTCACTCCTGGGGAACCGTAGAGCCACAGGGAGAGTCGTCTGCATTGTACATGGCTTTGCTGCAATCCCTCATACTGAGCAAGCATGAAGCGACAGTGGGAAGAAAAACCACCCATTAACGGGAAAAAAAAACCTCCGGCAGAACCGGGCTCAGTATGAACGGTCATCTGCCTCGACCGACTGGGGTTACAGAAGACAGAGCAGAGACACAACAAGAGAGACAAAAAAGCACAGAAGCACACATTGATCTAGTAATCTGTTCTACATTAGATGGTAGTAACGGGTGAGCCGTCTTCTCTGGATGATGTCAAAGTTAACAGAACGCCAGACCAGGTGTACCTACTATGAAGAAAAAGAGAGAGAGCAAAAAGTTAAAAGTTGAAATGACGACAGTCATTTCAATGTAATACAATGCAAAACTGGAGAACCGTAGAATGAAGAACAGTAGAAATCAGTAGAGTGAGAAAATTAGACCCTGATGTCCTCCAGCAGCCTAGGCCTATCACAGCACAACTATAGAGATAGCTCAGGGTAACATGAGCCACTCTAACTATAAGCTTTGTCAAAAAGGAAAGTTTTAAGATTAGTCTTAAAAATAGATAGGGTGTCTGCCTCACGGACCAAAACTGGGAGTTGGTTCCACAGGAGAGGAGCCTGATAGCTAAAGGATCTGCCTCCCATTCTACTTTTAGAGACTCTAGGAACCACCAGCAGACATGCAGTCTGAGAGCGAAGTGCTCTGTTAGGAACATACGGGGTAATCAGAGCTCTGATATATGATGGAGCTTGGTTATTAAGGGCTTTATACGTTAGAAGAAGAATTTTAAATTCTATTCTTGATTTAACAGGAAGCCAATGAAGGGAAGCTAAAATTGGAGAAATATGATCCCTCTTGTTGATTTTCATCAGAACTCTTGCCGCAGCATTTTGGATCAGCTGAAGACTTCGAACTGCATTTTGTGGACTTCCTGATAGTAAAGAATTACAATAGTCCAGCCTTGAAGTAACAAATGCATGGACTAGTTTTTCAGCATCACCCCTGGACAGAATGTTTCTAATTTTGGCGATATTCCGGAGGTGAAAAAAGGAAACTCTGGAAACCTGTTTAATATGGGATTTAAATGACATGTCTTGGTCGAAAACAACACCAAGGTTTTTAACTTTATTACCAGAGGCCAAGTTAATGCCATCCAGATTAAGTGATTGATTAAGAAGTTTATTTTTTGAGGACTCTGGCCCAAAGATTACAACTTCTGTCTTGTCAGAATTTAAATGCAGGAAATTTAAAGTCATCCAGCTTTTGATGTCATCAAGACATGACTGCAGTCGAAGTAACTGATTGGATTCATCAGGATTTATGGATAAATATAGCTGAGTGTCATCAGCATAACAGTGGAAATTAATCCCATGCTGTCTGATAATTTTGCCAACCGGAAGCATATATATAGTAAATAGAATTGGTCCAAGGACTGAACCCTGTGGTACTCCACAGGTGACCCTAGAGTTTGAAGAAGATTTATTATTAACATGAACAAACTGGAATCTGTCCGACAGATAAGATTTAAACCAGCCTAATGCTTTTCCCTTAATCCCTACAGTATGCTCAAGTCTTTGTAGGAGAATATTTTGATCAACTGTGTCAAATGCAGCACTGAGATCTAACAGGACAAGTATAGACACAAGTCCATTGTCTGAGGCCATGAGAATATCATTGGTGACCTTCACCAGAGCTGTTTCAGTGCTATGATGAGCTCTAAAGCCTGACTGAAACTCCTCAAGTAGGTCATTACTTTGTAAATGTTCACAAAGTTGATTAGCAACTACTTTCTCAAGAATTTTAGATAAGAAAAGAAGATTAGATATAGGTCTGTAGTTTACTAGCTCATCTTGATCAAGAGAAGGTTTCTTAGGTAAAGGTTTAATAACAGCTACTTTAAAAGCCTGTGGTACATATCCATTTACTAAGGATAGATTAATCATGTCTAAAATAGGACCACTGATCAGAGGGAATACCTCCTTAAACAACTTGGTTGGGATTGGGTCTAACATACAGGTAGAAGGTTTAGATGAAGCTATAATTTTAGATAGCTCAGAAAGCTCTACTGCTTCTAAACAGTTCAGACACTGCGCAGGTTCTAAGGATTCCTCCAATGCTGCCTCACTTACTGAGGACGAGGTAATCATGTTTGGGAGGATGCCAATTATTTTATTTTTAATGGAATCAATTTTATTTATGAAGAATCCCATAAAATCATTACTGCTAAGAGCTAAGGGGATGGCTGGATCAACAGAGCTGTGGCTCTGGGTAAGTTTGGCAACTGTATTGAAGAGAAATCTAGGATTATTCTTATTCTCCTCAATTAATGATGAAAAATATGCTGCTCTAACTCTGCGAATGGTCTTGTTATACAACAATAGACTGTCCCTCCAGATTAGGTAGGATTCCTCTTGGTGTGTAGAGCGCCATTTTCTCTCCAATTTCCTAACATTGTGCTTCAAGGAATGCAGCTCTGAATTAAACCAAGGAGCCAGCTTCCTGTGAATAATCACCTTCTTTTTCAAGGGAGCTACATTGTCTAATGCAGAACGCAATGACAAAGTCATACCGTTTACAAAGACATCTATTTGTGAATTGGAAGAAACAACATTGCTGCCATCTACAGGGCATTTCTGCAATACGGAGGATATTAAAAAGGGGACAGACTCTTTAAGTTTTGATACAGCATTATCCGATAAAGATCTACTATAATGGAACCCTCTTTTGGGGGTGGAGAACTCCGTTAGATTAAACTCAAATGTTATTAAAAAATGATCAGATAGGACAGGGTTGTGAGGAAATACTGTTAATTCTTCACAATCAATGCCATATGTCAGCACAAGGTCTAAAGTATGGAGCCAAGAGTGCGTCGGTTTATGCACATTTTGAGCAAAACCAATTGAATCTAGGATAGTTTTAAAGGCTACACTAAGGTTATCACATTCTGTGTCAACATGGATGTTAAAATCACCCACTATAATAACCTTATCAGTATTTAACACCAAATCAGATAAGAAATCTGACAACTCATCCAAAAACTGAGTATAAGGGCCTGGTGGACGATACAAAACAACAAACAGAAGAGGTTTTATTGCTTTGCAGTTTGGATGAGGGAAACTGAGGGTTAAATGTTCAAAAGAACTGTAGTTATTAATTGGCCTGGGACAAATTAATAAATCAGACTGAAAGATGGTTGCCACTCCTCCTCCTCTTCCCACAGATCTGGGAATGTGGAAATTTGAATAATTGGAGGGAGTTGACTCATTTATACTAACGTAGTCCTCTTGTAGCCAGGTTTCTGTGAGACAAAACAAATCAATCTGTTTATCAGAAATCAATTCGTTAACTAACAAAGTCTTTGGAGGGAGAGACCTTATATTTAATAGACCACATTTAATTGTTTTATTTTTAGGTTCAAGGTGAACCGTATTGATTTTTATTAGGTTTTTATGATTTGTTACTTTTAGATAAGTTTTTGATCTGTTAAGTTTTGGCCGTGGGAAAGACACCGTCTCAATAGGATAATGGGTGGGTAACAGTACAGAAGCTGCAGAGAGGTGTGTTAAACTACGGCTCTGCTTCCTGGTCTGGACCCTGGGTTGTCAGCATTTAGGAGAACTAATAAATCCGGCCAGATTTCTAGAAAGAAGAGCTGCACCATCCAAAGTGGGATGGATGCCGTCTCTCCGGATCAGACCAGGTTTTCCCCAGAAAGTTCGCCAGTTATCAATGTAGCCCACGTCGTTTTCAGGACACCACCTAGACAACCAGCGGTTGAATGATGACATGCGGCTAAACATGTCATCACTGGTCAGATCAGGCAGGGGACCAGAGAAAATTACGGAGTCCGACATTGTTTTAGCAAACTCACACACCGAAGCAACACCAACTTTAGTGACCTCCGATCGGCGTGACCGGGTGTCATTACCGCCAGCGTGAATAAAAATCTTACTGTATTTACGCTTATCCTTAGCCAGCAGTTTTAGGTAAGATTCTATGTCGCCCGTTCTGGCCCCTGGCAGGCATTTAACTATGGTCCCTGGTATCTCTAGTGCCACGTTTCTGACTATTGAGCTCCCAATAATCAGGGTCGGCTTCTCAGCGGGTGTGTCGCTGAGTGGGGAAAATTTGTTAGAAACGCAGACGGGTTGGTGGTGAACTGGGGGCTGAAATCTAGAACTATGCTTCCTACGAACTGTCACCCAGCCGGCCTGCTTACCCGGCTGCTCGGGTGCTTCTGGAGGACCACTAAGTGAAGTAACGCTAGGTCTATGTGGCTCCGCGCTAGCAAAGGGGCGGCTATCAGCTGGTCTTTCCATAGCACAGAGCCGGGTCTCTAATTCTGACACCCTCGCCTCCAAAGCTACAAAAACACTACATTTATTACAAGTACCATTATCACTAAAGGAGGCAGAGGAATAGCTAAACATCTGACACAGAGAGCAGGAGATAAGGGGAGACTTAGTAAGAGACGGAGAAGCTGAAGTAATAGTAGGAGAGGAAGCCATTGTGGAGCTAAAGCTAGGCTAGGCTAAAGCTAGGCTAGCGCCCTTCTACCACGCCAAGAGAGCAAACCGTGAAACACGAGGAGTTCCCAAGCGTGATGTGCAGCAACAGAAAATGTTTTAAAAGTGCTTATGTGTTAGAAACAGATGTTACAGCAAAGAGATTAAAGATAAAAGCGAGAGAATCTGGAGCAACAAACCGTTGCTCACGCAGTGAAAACAGGAATACGCCTTACCGCAAACAGGAAGTGACATCAGTTGAGTGCTGTACCAGAAAGACCGACCCAGTTTTCCAGGCACTCTAACAATGGAGTGATGGACAGTATCAAATGCTGCACTTAGATCCAATAATACCAGCATGGTTCTTCCACAATCAGTATTTTTATGCATGTCATTGAACAACTTGACAAGGATGTTCTCTGTACTGTGGTGAGCACAGAAACCTGACTGGAAAACGTCAAAGCGGCTGGTCATTGTTAAGAAGGTGTTTAATTGTTGAAACACACCTTTTTCAATAATCTCACTGATAAAAGGGAGGTTTGAGATGGGCCTGTAGTTCTGCAGAAGTACATTGATGAAGATTCTCAGTCATCCAGGTCACGATCAATCCAAAAAAAAAGGTTAAAAAATAAACAACTGGACTTCTGTTCTGAAGCTGAAGACGTTTTGTTTCCCATCCAGGAAGCTTTCTCAATTCAAAATGTCTGGAGCAGTGTGGAGTTCCAAGTTTTATGGACCTGCTGGTGAGGCCTGGTCTGGAGGTAGGGAGCGCTTCCAGTATGCGGAGCTAGTTTGCAGCTTTTTTTAGCTTGCAGCGGTTTTTGCTACTTGCAGTATTTTGCCTTTGCATGTGTTTTGTGTTTGTGTGTCAGCATCATTTGTGTTTGTAGCATGTTTGCACTTTGTGTGACTAATTTCTGTTATTGCAGCATTTCTCTTTTGCTGCATTTTTTCCATTCTGTGTGTTAGCCTCTGTTTTGTGTTTGGAGTATTTTTTGTGTTTGCAGCACATTTATGTACTTGCAGTGCGTTTGCATCTCTTGGCCACCGTAGAGACACATTCCAAAAGGCTTTACAGCTGTATGTGCAGTAATAGGTTGTTCCTAATGTATTTAGTTTAACACATTTATCTCACACTGGTCAGTTTTTGTTTTTAAAAAAATGAAAACCATGCAGCATTTTTCTTCCACTTCACAAATATGCTCTACTTTGTGTTGTACTATCACAAATGCATTGATCTTTTTGGCTGTACCATGAAAAAAAATCTGAAAAAGTTCAATAAATACTTTTGTAATGCATTCACAGGTCATCAAAACACTATAATCAACAGTCCCTTCTTTACCATTTAAGCAGTGATCATATTTTATTATTCTGAAATGAAGTGATGTTTTTGTGGAGGTGCAGCATCCTCTCTCTGCAGCATCACCACTTGCATCAATCATGCTTATGTCCCATAATGCAATCACAGGCCTAATGGCAAACACAGCACAGCAGCACAATGCTGATGCAGAGCATTTTTCTTGCTGGCATAAGTGAACACGTAAATAAGTAAGTTAGGGTAATCAGTTAGTGAGATGCTCATGGCGTTGTGTGTGCCCTGTGTGTGTACATTTCTCCACAATGTCAGCCTAATATTGATCACTTTCACAGATGCGAGACCATGTTAGGCAACTTGTTTGCTGGTTTGACAGGTGTCCTTGGACACGTAGCTTGAATTAATTTTAAATATTTTAGTTTTATTTTTCCATTAGTAAAACGTTTTTAGGGCAGGTGCTTCAGTCAATATGAAACACACAAAGACAAAGGTGACAGACACAACAGCACCCTTTGTGGCTTCCTATTAATTGCAGTGTTGGAAAAAAGATTGCCAGATTTCCTCTGTTTTCACTTCTTTGTGACAGTTCAATGTTTCAAATCATCAAACAATTTTGATGTCAGACAAAGATAACCTGAGCAAATGGAAAAGGCAAATACCAAATTCTGTTTCTTCTGAAACCAAACTGACCCTATGTGAGAGTATACTATAATAATAGCTCAATAAATAAAATCAGTGAATTATATTTTTGTATATACTCAGATAAAAAAAGAAAGAAATAGAGAAAAACAAAGCTCAATCAGAGGAAATCTGTTAGGTGAGCACTATTTCACCACATTATGTATCACTAACTGAGCAAAAGTCTAGTTGCCTCCAATTTAAGCCTGTTTGCTATCACCACTGTTAGAGCTAAAGGTATTTGTCAAATAATCTTTAGATGTTTAACTCAAATACTTTAGCTGTTTAATAATCAAATTGTGAGGCTAAGCTGAGGTCGGGGGGTCATCCATTGTGTGTGAAGAATCCTTGAAGTGGTCCTGTGGCACACAGAGAGAGAAATGGTAATCACTATTCACGACGCAAAAGCTCTTTATTATAGGGATACACTGCAATGATGCAAGCTAGTCTTGCGTGAAATTGAAGAAGTGACTACTGTGTTTCCGTCTCCTTTTTTTATTTGTCAGCTTTGCACACTTCAATAACAAGTTCAGGCTGTCGCTCACTAAAGTTGACTGACAATGTGTTATTGTGTTCTATTTTTGGTCAGCCCTCCATTTATTTCTTTATTTTCTTTCTTTTTTTCCCTTCGGGGTATCCAATAAAAACATACTTTGATGACACCTGAAAACCTGTGTCTGTACCTGGAGGGTTGAATCCCTGTGATTGAGCGAGAGAGACCTCGCTTTGACATGCGACAAAAATACATCCAGGAGAATGGGTGATAAAGGGGTTTTTTGGGAGAGGCTGTCAGCAAAAATGAATTTCAGCACAAGAGGAGACGACGTTGGCAACGGTCCAGTGGTTCGATGCATCCTGGCGGATATTCACAGTGACAACTTTTCAAACATTGCTTTGCGTGACTTTATCTCCAAAATACTGTAATAATCTGAACCAATACAGTCTCCCCGTGTTGGGATAAGTGTAATTCTGACCTGCATTAATGCAAAAAAATGGCCTATAAATGCATTCTACGTTCTACTTTTTACTTCAAGATATAGAACAGTAGATACTGTCTTGTTGGGGTTATTAAATATTTTAATTGATGATCCTTTTCAGTACTAGAGTGAAACATTTGAAGACTTTATTTTCAGTCATGTAAAAATGTTATTTGGTCATGACTCCTACTATGACTACAGTTTAATTAGAAACTCTCGACCAAGTTTATTGACAGGGGTTCATAAGGGTCAACTAATTTGCTCCTTAAGATTTGAAGAAAAGTTTCTAAAAAAAGTTTCCCTGCTGTCACTGGAGCTGGTTTAGGAGAGATGCACATGTAGGTGTTATTGATTTGACAGATTCCCTCCTAGAGAGTGTGCCTGAAGCCTCTGCATCCTTACTGACCTGGAGTGTTCACTGGGTACTGTTGCTGACATAAGAAATTATTCTTCTGGTGTAAAAAAACCTACCTTTTAGCTATTTAGCTATTCAGGTTGAGTTTTTATTCCTATATTTGTTTCCCTTCCATTGTTCAAACTGTTATCCAGAGGGGTTCAGTGTTCAAGTATATATTTCTAAGTGATGTAGTGGAAGTGATCTTCATAATTACTGACAGCCCCCTAATGTAAAATACTTTTAGGGCAATAGTATACACTTACGATGTCAATTTAAAAAAATCTAAACTTTAATATAATTAAATTGATTGCATAATTTGTGGGACATGAAGTAAAAAACATTTTTTGTTTTGTTTTATATAATCACTAATGCAACAGGTATCGGCACCCCCTAGCAAGCCCTATAAAATGATTGATGTTTTTTAGTTACTACTATTCTTTTTTTATAGTAAAATAACCAGACTGTTCCACGGAGGCCCATTTATTCCAGACCATCTTGAAAACAGAAAGGACAGTTCTTGCATTCAAGTAAGCCTTGCTGATCTTCATAAGTCAAGGGAATGGGCACAAGAACTAACCAAGGTACTAGAATTTTTTCTTAAACTGTTTAAACCAACTGGAACTGTGGCAAACATCACTCAGCCCAGGTTTATTTTGTGTCCACACACATAATGAAGGATGGCATTAAAAAGGTAAGTAAAAATAATCTCTAAAGCTCACTGTTACTGAACTGTAGCAAAGAGAGACATGTTGGGGTCACGCATTCTCCACAACAACCTTTAGATGTTATCTACATGCCTTGAGACACTCTTGTAAGAATTGTTCCCTGTTCTATCCCCGTTCTGTTTTCCTAAAAACAAATCCTAACATGGGTTTTCAGCTGAAAAGTTGATTTTTTTTCTACATAATGCATATTGAGATATTGCTACTACTGCAACAAAACATTACTTTATTCTAATGCTTTTTACATTTCTTTACCTGAGGTGTACATAAATGCGGAGATCGCTGTAGCATATCCCACTGCAGGCGTATCCCCTTTACTTCAGGCTGAGTACGCTTTGACGCGTAGGGTTAAAAATCAGAACCGACACAAAACATGATCTTGCAGGACTCACAGCGGAACTGAAACATGATCCTGGGTGACAAATGAAGAAGAAAACCTATGTTGTCATGCAGGTTTAATCATTTCCTGAAAATAAGTCTGATAGTTTAGTTCACTGACACCCCATCTACCTCCTGATTAATGCTATTACTTTTTGTTGATTGGTTTGAGAAGAGCAGCACAGCATAGAGTTGTTATAGTGAGATTAATAAACCTTAATGTTTTTTTAAAAGAACAAAACCATACACTTTTTTTCACACAGCTGTACGATATATATGTAAATGAGACATCTCATGTTTCATGTCATGGTGTCACTTCTTTCTTTCTTTTCTTCTCTTTTCTGTCACACCATCTCTCTCTCATTCCACTTTGGCATATCCCACCAGACCCCCTGTCCCCACACTGCACTCTCTACAATGCATCTGACCAGCTTTCTGAAGCATTTTCTTCCCTCCAGCTAAGCCCATTCTTCTGTTTTGTGCCCTACTTCCATAAAAATGCTGATCCCCAAGGTTTACCATTAGATGTTTTTGATGTTCTCTCCCCCTTTTATATATTTACGCCCTATTTTATGGCTAACAAGTACAAAATAGAACATTTTGTTTTCAGACAGAGAGATTATATTGATCTTTTCAAGGGTGATATAAAAGAATAATTAGTTAGTGCAGTTAGGGGTGGCCAATATGGACTTTAAATTTTATCACAATATATTTTGGTTATAATAACGATAACAGTGATGATAAAATACTATTTACAGCTTCATGTATCTGTGTGGCTGTGACTGCATGCCAATTATTGCCCATTAAGCACAAATACTTTCCTTAAAATTTTTTTTAAAATGTAATATTAAAACAAAATTCGAAATGCGTTTCATCAGAACACTGGTTACATAAAGTAGTGTGATTTTTATTACCTAACTGTACAGTAACTGCATTTAATTATATTTATGAATTTATTGATATTTATTGATGCTCTCAATAAACTAACAGTGCAGAAAATAGCAATCCTGACAAAACCGTCAGTTTTGGGGGGTTTCAGACACCACTAGTTGGATTTTGTCATTGTCAAGATAAGTCAAAATTTTTGTCATAAGAGATTTTTCACAATAACGATAAAACAATATGATAACGGCCCCACCCTACTCTGCATGATGTTGCCCAGCCTTAAGTGCAGTGTTAGGTTGTTATTATATTCTCATCCTTTTCATCCCACTGAAGGATCAAAGGGCCCAATGGGCTGTCAGTACAGGGAAGAAGAGTGAATTCACTGCCCCAAGAACCGTTAAAAAACATGAATATTAGGGTTTTTATTTTACAAACTAGGTAAAGACACTTTTCTTTTTTAAATGTTCCTTACTTGATGAATTGCATTACTCATTTAAAATGTACAATTTATACAGATCTGACCTATACTGTAATTCATAGCTTTTAGCAATAAACTTTGATTTCTTATTCTTGAAGTTGTACACTGCTTTTTGCCAAGGGTGTCATAGCAACCAAGGAATTTATCAACTGTGGTGAATTATGATTGGCTGTATTGCCTAGGGACCGTTTTGTTCTTGCAGGATGATGATGCGATCCGGTCTATATATGTGTGTTCTTTCAGCTCTGTAGAACTCATTTTATATTTCATTCCAACATGTTCTATCTGTACAGCAAAGTAGGACTAAGTTGAAAGCCCACCTTTTTCTTGCTATGGCTGTGTTGAGGAGTTTTAGCAGCTGTAAATGATATGTTCAAATTTACATTTTCCATTGTAAAAATTGAAAGCCTGCTGTGAAACTTTCCATTAAATTGTCTTAAAGATAAAGCGGACGACTTTTCTGGAAATTTAGTAAGGAACACCCAAGTTCCTTTCTGAATAACTGCACATTTGCAAGACCATCTTACCTGGTCTTCCGCTCCTCAGGGGGATCAAAAAATCTCCCAAATACACTTTGGTCTTATTTCTTTCTTCTGAGGCCTTCCTCTTCTCCTCAAACTTGTACGCTGTTTGAAAATGGCTGACAGAAGCAAACGGTGGGAGCAGTGGCGCTACCATGACACTGACTGGATACATAAACGCAAGACGTGCACATGCGCAACCAGTAAGCAGAAACTAACAAGGAACGAACACACACATTGGCATTACGTGAGTGTGTCTTAATGATTGGCATGTGGGACAGTCAATAGATAAGGTGATCTCCACGGAATACGAAGTCCACTATACTTTTAAAACAACACTTTCTCTCTTAATTGCAGATACTTTTTCTGCATATAACAAGTTGAGATGTTTTCTTTTTTTATTTTGGCCAAATATACCCCGCCTCTTACCCAGTGACTGCCGGAGAGCCTTCCACGCAGGAGATGAGTTGCAGGGCAGGCAAGCAGAGAAATTAAATTGGAAAGAGCTGTGTGAGATTACTGTGGAGGCTGATTTAAGTTGTGGAAGAAATTATAGAAGATGTGAGTCTGGTTCGAAGGAGAAAGCATCTTGGACCAGCAGGAACTGCTGGTAGGGTAATCACTCGAGGAGTCTGGTAAACTCAAACTATAAGCACAGCCCTGTTTTCTGTCAAATAAAGAATTTTCTAGAAACAAAATTAGGGACATTTAAAGAAAAGAAAAATATAAATAGTTACCCAATAGGGAAAAAGTACCAAAAAACTGTATTACTTGTGGCTTAAAGTCAGAGGTGGAAATTGGGTGTGTAGAGTATGAAAAGCTCTAACAGCGTTACCATTGACTGTCTGTGTGTGCGAGATGCGATGTGACAGCTGAGCGAGGTTGTGAGGGCAGTGATGAATTCACAAATGCTAGCCCCAGGGATTGGTGGGTTAGGGGGGAAGGTGGTGGGAAAGAGTGGATGGGTGACTGTGTACGCTAGGGAGCCAGAAAGAGGGAGCAGGAAGGTTATCAAGGGCCAGAGAGGGCAAACAATCTGCAGTGCAGCCAGGATCCTTTCTCTTCTATTCATCTTTGTATTCTCAGACAAAATCATCCTTTGCTTTTCACAAATTCCTCTTTACCAAATGTCAGCAGTGAAAATCACTGCAAATACAAAAGCAAAAGCATGCACAGGAAGCTACTTAGATTAACACAAGACTGGAATCACAAAATATCAGTCTATCGTTCCTGTTTTAGTTTGATGAGTCAGTCAGCTGACTCTTCAAAAAATATCTACTTCCCAGAGCATGATAATGTGGGATGCCCTTGTTCCAACCTCCTGTTGTTAACTCCTACGGAAATTCACAAGTGGAAATAAAGTAGTATTTTTATTATTAATTTTTAACAAGAAATTCATTATATAATTAGTATCGTTAACAAACCATAACCACAACATTGGAGGTTTAAGGACATTACACCGACCATAGGTCAAAGACAACATTACCAGACATTTAGAAACCCTGATGATCAATAGCTGCTGAGTCAATAGATTTAAATTATCAGGTTTGTTGGCATCGGACTGAAACGCAGACAAGAGCTTGGGGGTCGCATGTTGAATTTTGGTGATTTCTTAAATGAATCAACACGATTTACAAGATGACAGAGGAACAGGAACACGGCAACAATGAGCCCAGAGCTGAGTGGATAGATGAAGGACCTGACAACTGGTTATGGCTAAGCAAACTGAATCTATAGGGAAGTAGACAGAAGGAGCATCAGGTGGAGTAAATTACACAGGTGAGATGAGTAAAAGGCAATTAAGCAGAAGGAAAGAAAAACAGCGAGCCTGCAGGGGCAGAGGGAGAAATGAATCTAACAGGGAAAGATGAAGATGGCCAGACATGAGGGAAAAACCTAACTAGACTAAGCAAGAGCTGGCATAAAATTAGGTTCTAACAGAGCTACTAAAATCATAATGAACTGAAGTTGATTAACACAGGGGACGAATCTAACAGATACAAGAATATACTACTAACATAAATACTGAACAGAAAACTGAATAAAATGGATCTAAGGATAAATAATTCTAAAAGTGCAAAACATTACAGGCTGCAGAATCCTAGGGAGCTACAATAAATAATCAAGCCCCATGCGATCCTGATATGAATACTTTCTTGGAGAAGGTAATAGGGGCTCATTTAATTGAATGTCTGTGTTTATTCCTAAATCTAATACAAATACTACTACTACTAGTAGTAGTAATATTAGTAGTAGCAGTACTTGTAACTTAAAGGACGCAGCACCTATGTGTCTTAGTTTGGCAGAGGATCCTTGCTCAACTTACCCTTGTGTTCTCAGTGCTCCCAGGTTAAAGCTGCCACACTAACTCTGGATAGCGTCAACAAATCTTGAGACAGGTCTTCAGTACCTTATTCACGCCACAGTCGTCCAGTGCAGCTTTGCGGTCTTCAGTTCTCATCTGACTGCTCACTCTCCTATATTCACCCACTTCTTGGATCTCCAGACTCACCTGTTCCACCTCCAAGAAAATCACCTGTGGAGCACAAATCCTTCTCGAGACATCTCCATCCATATCCCACCACCAAGATCATCATTTCTCTTTCAACTCCGTCCTTCCATCCTGAACCAGTAAGCACTCCTCATTTCAGTTCTTCCTGTACATTTATTCTTTATCATTATTTGTCTTCATCCCGGTCTAACCGCTTCTCTCCTCCTCCAGACGCTGCCGAACCACTGACTCAACAAAACTCTTGAAGAAAGTTTTGCCTGTCATAGCGTCTGATTTGACTCAGATAATAAACACGTCCCTTCTGTCAGGTGTTTTCCCTCAGTCCCTAAAAACAACAATTATTAAACCACTGCTGAAAAAGAACAATTTAGACAAACTACTACTCCAGAACTACAGGCCCATCTCAAACCTCCCCTTTATCAGTAAGATTATTGAAAAAGCTGTATTTCAACAATTAAACACTTTCTTAACAACACCCAGCCGCTTTGACGTTTTCCAGTCAGGCTTCCGTGCTCACCACAGTACAGAGACCGCCCTTGTCAAGGTGTTTAATGACATCCATATAAATACAGACTGTGGAAGAACCCCCATGCTGGTACTATTGGACCTCAGTGCAGCATTCGATACTGTCGATCACTCCATTCTGTTAGAACACCTGGAGAACTGGGTCAGCCTCTCTGGTACAGCTCTCAACTGGTTTGAATCCTACTTAAAGGACAGGGACGTTTTTGTATCAGTAGGTGACTTTACATCAGAGATGACAAAAATCACATATGGGGTTGCCCAAGGGTCCATTCTAGGTCCCCTCCTGTTCAACATCTACATGCTCCCTCTTGCTCAGATCATAAAAAACAACAACATCAGCTACCATAACTATGCAGACGACACACAGCTTTACATCACCATGTCACCAGGTGACTATGAACCAGTTCAGGCACTAAGTAAATGCCTAGAAGAAATCAATGCCTGGATGTGCCACAATTTTCTTCAATTGAATAAAAACTAAACAGAAGTAATAATATTTGGACCAATAGAAGAGAGATCAAAAGTTAGCACACAGCTTCAGTCGCTTCAGTTAAAAATCACTGATCAGGCCCGAAACCTGGGTGTAGTGATGGACTCAGACCTGAACCTCCAAAAGCATCTAAAGACAATTACACGATCGGCTTTCTATCACCTGAAGAACATTTCCAGGATTAAAGGACTAATGTCTCAAAAGGATCTGGAAAGACTAATCCATGCGTTTATTTTTAGTCGAATTGATTACTGCAACGGTGTTTTCACAGGTCTGCCTAAAAAGTGGATCAGACAGCTGCAGCTGATCCAGAACGCTGCTGCCCGCGTCCTCACTAAGACTAAGAAAGTAGAGCACATCACCCCAGTTCTAAAGTCCTTACACTGGCTCCCTGTATCTCAAAGAATAGACTTTAAAATCCTTCTGTTATAAATCCCTGAATGGCTTAGCACCTAAATACATCACAGACTTGTTATCAGTGTATCAACCATCCAGAGCACTAAGGTCTTCTGGCTCCAGCCTTCTCTGCAGAACCAGAACCAGAACCAAACATGGAGAAGCAGCATTTAGTTCCTATGCTCCACTTATCTGGAACAAACTTCCAGAAAACTGTAAAAGTGCGGAAAACCTGAGTTCTTTTAAATCAAGATTAAAAACACATTTGTTTAGGACTGTTTTTGACTGGTCTAGTTAAACTGTTCTACTGAAACAGCATTAGTTCAACTTTTTTAGTCCAACTGTTTATTGATGTTCTATTTTGTTTCTACATTTTATTCCTACTTGCTTATATTCTGTTTTATTTTCCTGTATTTTAATCATGTAAAGCACTTTGGATTGTCTCTGTACTGAATTGTGCTATACAAATAAATTTGCCTTGCCTTGCCTTGAGTTGTTCTTCTATCCCGTGTACATTTCTTGTAAATAAATCCCTTTGCATTTTTCTTCATGTGTTCTGTGAATGATTCTGCTTGTGGGTCAGAAAAACTATACCTCAAACCACACCTCAAACCTCAAACCATAAAGGGCATAAAGCAATTTCATAGGTGTGCACTTTGTGTCAGGGGTACTAGGTCTCAACGTGTCACAGCATAATTTGCTATTTTCACCTGGCACTGAGATTAATGTAATGTCTTATTCCTGTGGTATTTACATTTTAAACAAATCTTTAGCCAGTTTTTAAAGCCAGTTTTGCTTTTTGCCTCATTCCATTTTGAGCTTTCATAAAAAGCATTACATGGTGATGCCCTCTTACACCCTACAATGTGGCTTGCATGTATTGTGTTAAAATATGTGCTCGCTCCATGGCAACAGCACCAGTGAAAGGTCACCACAACCTTTTAGATTTCCATGGTGCTGACACACAATTTTCATGCATTACATGCTTGCACCTTGTGTAGCAGTGTTACAAAAGGGGTATTCCTTTCATGAATTTTTATTAGACAAGACTGTACTGGTGGCTAGTATCCACTGTTTTGTATGTTTTTAGATTTGTCACTGTTCCATCACACAGTTTAGATTCAATTAGCTCCTCAGCAAGTCTACGAGTTTAAGACAAACATGAGAAAGACTCAGACAAATTCATGAAAGCACTTTGCATCATGTAGATGTGTACAAACAGGAGTGCACACATCCTTCTAACTGTAAAACTAAATGCAAAGGAAAATGAATGATTCCCTGTCCATATGCAATGTATGTTTATGTATATTACAGATGGGGAAAATTTATTTTATAGCACTAATTCACAACACGTCATCTCAAAGCCCTTTACAAAGTCAAATTCATTCAAATTACACAGATTGGTCAAAAAGTTTCCTCTCTAAAGAAACCCAGCAGATTGTATCGAGTCTTGACAAGCAGCATTCACTCCTCCTGAAAGAGCGTAGAGCCACAGTGGACAGTCGTCTGCATTGTCAATCGCTTTGCAGCAATCCCTCATACTGAGCATGCATGAAGTGATGTTGGAGAGGAAAACTCCCTTTTAAATGGAAGGAAATCCTCCAGCAGAATTAGGCTCAATGTGAACGGTCATCTGCCTCGACCAACTGGGGGTAAGAGAAGACAGAGCAGAGACACAAAAAGTACAGATGGAGCTTGACT
Organism: Fundulus diaphanus; assembly: GCA_037039145.1. Classification (NCBI taxonomy): domain Eukaryota; kingdom Metazoa; phylum Chordata; class Actinopteri; order Cyprinodontiformes; family Fundulidae; genus Fundulus; species Fundulus diaphanus. Next base: position 38,173,831 of record CM073124.1, read on the forward strand.
ATTAAGGGCTGTATATGTGAGAAGGATAATTTTAAATTCTATTCTTGATTTAACAGGAAGCCAATGAAGGGAAGCTAAAATAGGAGAAATATGATCCCTCTTTTTGATTTTCATCAGAACTCTTGCTGCAGCATTTTGGATCAGCCGAAAGCTTCGAACTGCATTTTGTGGACTTCCTGATAGTAAAGAATTACAATAGTCCAGCCTTGAAGTAACAAACTAGTTTTTCAGCATCACCCCTGGACAGAATATTTCTAATTTTGGCGATATTCCGGAGGTGAAAAAGGGAGAACCTGGACACCTGTTTAATAAGGGATTTAAATTAAATGTCCTGGTAAAAAATAAAACCAAGGTTTGTTACTTTCAGAATCATAAACTGAAAGGCCAAAACTAACTAAAAAAAAAATTCTGGTGGTGGCTGATGGTAATTTTAGTGGAGAAGGAAAAATGAAGTGAAGTGACCTGATGTTCTGCTGGGTTTACTAAAAATAGCGCAGTTAAGTTACAAAAGGAATGAGATGCGTCTGACATTTGTAACACAAATTTCTGTCAATAATAAATTATCTAAATAGTTTTTTAAAATCATTCTTGTTTTTCATTCAAGATGTAAACCAATTGATTCTGCATGATTCACATGGAGAAATTAATAAATAAAGGAACTCTGTAATAAAGTGTTCAATCTATATTGTACAAAGTGGCTGAGGCGCAGTTAGGAATCTCTGTCATGCTCTGTTGGCGAGAAGTGGGACCAGTCTGTGTGGACACAAATATAGAAGAAGAGGAGGGGAGTGACTGCAAATCCAGCGAAGCACAAACAAAACCAAAAACTCTTTTTATATTAATAAAGTGTAATTAACAGGATAGAAAAATTCACAAGCATTTCTTTTACATTCTCATAGAATTATCGTCAGTAAATTATTTATACAGATATTTTTCAATTTCCACATAAATTTGCCAAATTTATCCTGCATTTAAAACATGCAGACATATTAGGTTGATTTAGAAATGGAATTCAGATGGGCTCATTCCTCCAGTCAGGAAGGGTTCTTAAAGTTTTGAAGAAAACCTCACCATGTCAGGACCAGGGATTCTCTGTTAATTAAGATATTTACAAAGCAAAACATTGTTTCTCTCTCTTTGATCACTTCTGGCTACAGAGAGGACAACTGGAAACGTATAATAAAAGTGTAGGTTGAAAATAGCTTCCATCTGCTGTACTCAGTGCGCATGTTAGCATCTGCATATACTTAAGTTTCAAGGACTACACAAATAGTCATCATCCCTTAAGGGCAATTGATTTTTGTTTTAAAACAAAAAACAAAATTGACACATGTAACAACTATTCACAAGAAATCAGGAGAGCTCATCTAAAAATCTAAGAGCAGCAGAAAAAAAACAAAAAACTTGTTTAGTCTGTTGATCCTAAATCTTGGAAGCAGATATCTGTGCCTGGATGGGGGCAGCTTGAACTCATGGTGCAGTGGGTGGTCTGAATCTGCCAGGATAGTTCTGGCTTTACTGACTGACCTCACCTTGGACAGTTCAGTAAAGTTGTTAAGGGTGCACTGGTAATCTTCCAGCACACTTCAGCAGTTCCCAGCAGTTTGTTCTTACTCTCACAAGGTAAAGGCCTGCACCAGCAGATGAAGTTAAAAAGTTAAAACAGGGTCAACAAAACAAGAATAAAACACTTGTGCGTGCACACATACATACAGACAGACAGACATATAGATATATAAGAAAAATATAACTAATCTTAAAAACATTAAATGGAGAATAAATATTTATTCTTGTAATTCCTTCATTTTATCCAGATAGAGTAACTGTTTTATCACCCACGTGACACCCTGAGCTACTTTCCAAATTGATTCTATATTTTAAAAACAAATTTATGGGTTTATCTTTAGTCAAATTGATCGACTTTTATTGGCAGACACCATTGCAGTGATCAGACAATTGCAGCTGATCCAGAACGCTGCTGCCCGCGTCCTCACTAAGACTGATAAAGTAGAGCACATCACCCCAGTTCTAAAGTCATTACACTGGCTCCCTGTATCTCAGAGAATACACTTTAAAATAAATATGTTGGTTTATAAATCGCTGAATGGCTTGGCACCTAAATACATCACAGACTTGTTATCAGTGTATCAACCCTCTAGTCTAGACCAAACATACTCTACATACCCAGAACCAGAACCAAACACGGAGAAGTACCATTTAGTTTTTATGCTCCACTTATCTGGAACAAACTCCCAGAAGACTGTAAAAGTGCTGAATGCCTGAGTTCCTTTAAATCAAGGTTAAAAACCCATTAGTTTAGAGTTGCCTTTAAATGTTGTTAATGTTGAAGTTTATAGCCCAACTTGTCTTATATCTTGACCTACAGCTAGTATTCCACCACAATATGCTTTTTTCTGTAATGTTTCCTTTTTTCATGTTCTCTTCATGTACAGCATTTTGACTTGTCTTTTTATAGAAATGTTCTTTACAAAAAAACGTGCCTTGCCTTTATGTTTTGTTATAACCTAACATCTATATAATTAAACTCAGCCAAAGAACATGAACATAATGTTTCATTCTTAACCAGAACAACTTCGCTCAGCATGGACAAATTCATTCCCAAAACCATGAGCTCTGTTGGTCTTACAGAGCTCGGGAAGATGCTGCATGTATTCCTGAGTTGATGGAGCTGGCAGACTGCAGAAAGTTGTTTAACTATAAATGACAATATCACAAATTAATAAATAGATAAATAAATCAAACATTTTGCATTTTAAATGACTTCACCATCTCCAACTCAGCCAATCAACTCTGCTAATTAAAACAACTTGCCCCGCTGAGGCTCAGATGAAATCTCTCTTATTCCCTTGTAGGAGATGTCTGTCTGACTAACTGATCTTTGGTAAATCTGACTAATGGAAGCTACAGTTCTAATCAAAATTGGATGAGGATGATTTAATGCCAGGTAATAAAATATGTAATAGGGTATAACTTCTTCACAACTACAGTTTGCAAGTACATTAGAGCCCCCCCCCCCCCCCCCCCCCACCACCACCTTCTCTACTGCTCTAGCACACTCCCCTCACTCTGGCACAGTCCTCAGCCTAAGAGGAGGTCCAATATCCTTGCTGCTTTCTGCTGCTGAAACACCGACAGTGGTGTGAATTTACTGTTTGTAGTGTCTGTGTACTGAGCACTAACTTGCATTAAATCAAATATCTTTCATCTCCCATCTTTTATGCTGTATGGAGACCTAGTGATTTGTCTACTGGTGTAGCCATTGGTCTTTAGAAGGACTAATTCTGAACCCCAGTCTGCCTGGAAAGATGTTCTTACCCTGTGCTGGGCTATATAAGCTTTTAATTTGTCTATTTTGACAGAAATAACATCTCTTCACAATTATACAAAATGTACTGTTACCCATAGGCTTTCGTTTGTCAAATAATGCTTGTTTGGCACTGACCTTCCTTTTTTCTTTTTGTTTTCTATAATAGACAGAAAAAGTTTGTTTTACATTTTATTCCAAGACAGGATAAGTGATATAGTGTTAGATCACATGGTAGGAGAAATCCCCGACTTTAAAGCAACAAATTTTTGTTTTTGAGTGGTGCTCCCCCTACATCACCTTTTGAAAATAGCACTGTCGTAAACACTGGCTGTCTTTTGCGTTCCCCGCACCCCCCAGCTACAGCACACCGTCACTCTCAAAGCAGCTGGAAGACACATATCACGACAAAATGTCTGAAGAGGTGGGTAGTTTTTTATATATATATAAATGTAAACTAGCATACAGTAGCCTTTTTGCTGCAAGTTAGTTTTGTACAAGTCAGTGAAGTTTAAGTCTGCTTCTCGAGAAAACAGTTGTTCTGATAAGGTGTAATCGAAACTCTAAACTCACAATAGTAATACTAACAGAGATTAGCACATATGGTACTTACAAGTCCAATGACATAGCCAGGCTTGCATCAGTTTTGGTTGCTTATTGTAGTTTGAAGTCTCACCACAGAGTAAATGCCTTGCCCAGAAAAGTGAGGCAAAACATTAAAAGGGAGAGTAGGTTACAAACATAGAGTAGCGAAAAACAGTGAGTACAAGAAAGCATACTAGGACACTGCTTCTACACCTGCAGAAAGAGCTATATAAAGAACAACAAAACAAACAGAAGTAGCATCACAGGTACAAACAACTAACACATAACATCACTGAAAAATGCACAGTATTGTTTAATTCAATATGTATTTAGTGGCAGCCAAAGCTAACTATGAGTACTGAAGTTAATCTGTAAGCACCTGGATCTAAAACAAGCCGAGTCTGCTTGTATACGTAAGGAGACCAGAGTCCCACACACCGAAAGGGCCCCCAGTGCACGGTAGCCCAAGGATGACCAACACAGGGATAGCTGCGTCCCCCATCCCAGAGAAGAGCAGAAGAGAAACTCCCCAGCAGCCACGTGCTGAAGCCCTCAGGGGGCTGCAGCAATGAGCCCATAGACTCCATCCCCACTCATCTATGCCAGAGCAGATCCAGCCATGGACCCAGAGCCTGGAAAGCTCTGACAAAGCCACCGCGACCAGGCCTCTCAAAGCAGCCGCCAGGAGTAGCCACACCCGAGTGCCCTGCCCTGGAAACCGAGAACCACCAGCCTGACGGGAGTGGATGGGCCCCACAATCAGTGGAAACCCGAGATGTTCTAGGAGAGGGTGCAGGCCAAAACCCAACCTGACAATGAAAAAAGCACACAATCATGCAGTCACAATCAAACATTCCCACTCTAATGCCAACACATGCAGACAATCACAATCATACACTCAAATAATACACAAGAATGGAGGCTGAATGCACTCACCACACTCATCTTATACTCCCAGGTCCTGGAACCACAAACTAAGACCAGGGTGAGCACTGCCCTAACCTGGGCAAAGCTGGTCCATGCCCCCAATCCCAACCCAACCCCTGAACTCATCCATCCAGAGATGGGACCAACACAATTGGAACAAGCCAGCCAACCAGGGCCCTCCCCACAAACCCGGAGGCACCCAGATAAGCCGGCATGACCGACTTGTTTGCTTAAAGGTTGTTAAAATAAACAACCTTCAAGCAGGTAATAAACATCCTTATGCACACCCTTTTCCACCAGATTTGAAATCTCTTCAAACTTTGAGAAGGAAGATGTACCAAGGAGAGACTCAAGTAAAAAATCAAATGCACATTAATCCATTATCCTGAAATCAATAGCATTTATATGAACTAGATGTCAACAACTGAGTAGACACACTGTTACTATGCAATGCAAGACATGTTGAAATGTCTTGCATAGCTTGAGTTGTTAAATAACAACTAATGCTACCGTTGTAGTTTGACGTTCATTTCTACTCATGGTGAACATGTTTAATTTGGGGTATAAAATCTTTTTGTACTGTTCTTTTAACTAAGTATGTCAAAGTTTTTAGTGATTTGACCCACACGCAGAACACACTCAGGAGACAGAGAAAAAAAAGTTTAATTGATTAGTTGAGTAATTTATCTGGAATCCAGAACCAGGAACACAGAATGGGTCTTCAACTGCACACAGGAGACGATAGGTGGGGTTAATGAATTTGTTGGTGAATCTTGGAATATTGTTTGGTGGTTAGCTTACTTGAGAGGTGATGGTAACCGCCACGGAGGACTGAGTGGGGCCTAGGAGTCTGGTTCAGCTAAAGAGAGGTGAATCCGATCCAAGTGAGGCTTGTATGATGGAGGGTGAGCAGGGTTTGATCACAGGTGAGTCCAAGGAAACAGGAGGCCACATGCTGCCAGCCAGGAGGTTCAGCTAAGGAAACAACTTGAATTGCTGTGAGATAACTCTGGAACCAGGAACCGAACTGGAGCAGAACCCAGTACGCAGGAGTAACCTAGGAAGTAGGAACACACAAGGTGAGAGTTATTCTTCTAAGACTAAGAATCAGGATCGACAAGAAGGCTAGAATCACACCACACTGATTAACACTCAGGCGAAGAAGTGCAGGCAGCAGGCTCCTAAAATACTCCTCTCCTGATGAGGCTTGATGGGTAACACCTGCTGCTTCATCCAGCCACCATGCTCGCTGACACCCTCTAGTGGAGGAATACTAGACTGCAGCACCCAGAGGAGACAAAGTCTATCAGACCCCGACAAAGTAGACTTAGATCAAAGTAGATCAAACGTCCATCCATCCATCTTTTTACGCTTATCCGGGGTCGGGTCACGGGGGTACCAGCTTCAGTAGGGAGGCCCAGACGACCCTCTCCCCAGCCACTTGGGGCAGCTCCTCTGGGGGAATCCCAAGGCGTTCCCAGGCCAGCCAAGAAATGTGGCCTGGGAACGTGGTGGGATGTGCCCGGAACATCTCACCAGGGAGGTGTCCTGGGGGCATCCTGACCAGATGCCCGAGCCATCTCAACTGGCTCCTCTCGATGTGGAGGAGCAGCAGCTCTACTCTGAGTGCTCCCCGGATGACTGAGCTCCTCACCCTATCTCTAAGGGAGAGCCCAGACACACTACGGGGAAAACTCATTTCGGCCGCTTGTATCCGGGATCTCGTTCTTTCGGTCATGACCCAAAGCTCATGACCATAGATGAGGGTAGGAACATAGATTGACCGGTAAATCGTCGATCATTGAACTACGGCCTATGGTGTCCTGGTGCCAAGAGCACATATGGACACCCTTATGCTTGAACATGGTGTTCTTTATGGACAATCCATGACGAGCACAGAAGTCCAACAACAGAACACCACTCGAGTTCAGATCAGGTGGGCCATTCCTCCCAACTACGCCCCTCCAGGTCTCACTGTCATTGCCCACGTGAGCGTTGAAGTCCCCCAGAAGAACGAGGGAGTCCCCAGGAGGGGCACTCTCCAGTACCCCCTCTAAGGACTCCAAAAAGGGTGGGTAATCTGAACTGCTGCTTGGCGCATAAGCACAAACAACAGTCAGAACCCGTCCCCCCACACGTATGCGGAGGGAGGCTACCCTCTCGTTCACCGGGGTAAACCCCAACGTACAGGCACCAAGATGAGGGGCAACAAGTTCCAGAGCCAGAGCCATGCGTCGAGGTAAGTCCGACTATCTCTAGTCGGAACCTCTCCACCTCACGCACTAGCTCAGACTCCTTCCCCACCAGAGAGGTGACATTCCACGTCCCAAGAGCCAGCTTCTGCAGCCAAGGATTGGAACGCCAAGGTCCCCGCCCTCGACTGCCACCCATTGTACAATGCACTCGACCCCTTTGGCCCCTCCGACAGGTGGTGAGCCCATTGGAAGGGGGACCCATGCTTCCTCTTCGGACTGTGCCCGGCCGGGCTCCATGGGCAAAAGCCCGACCACCAGGCGCTTGCCAACGTGCCCCACCTCCAGGCCTGGCTCCAGAGTGGGGCCCCGGTGACCCGCGTCTGGGCGAGGGAACACAACGTCCATTAATTGTACTCATCATAAGGGGGTTTTGGGCTGCTCTTTGTCTGGTCCCTCACCTAGGACCTGTCTGCCTTGGGTGACCCTACTAGGGGCATAAAGCCCCTGACAGCATAGCTCCTAGGGTCATTGGGACACTCAAACCCCTCCACCACGATAAGGTGGCAGCCCAGGGAGAGGCCATTATTGACATTTAACTTCAAAAATGAAAAAAACAAGACTGGCTGAGGAATACTGAATTAATGTGAGTTTTCTCTCATCCACACAGGATCGGAATTATACAAACAGACTGAAAGAAATGCATAGGCTTTGACTGATTCTGTTAAATGCTCCTTATTGAGTTACACCTCACATGCTCATCTACACATCTGTTATCATCAGCCAAATTCTGGTAGTAATTTTAACTGGTTATTTGATCACTCTTTTAGGGAAGAAACAGTAAAGATCATACAAATGAATTGTTTTATCTGTCTTTTAAGCATGTTCCACATATTTACATTAGATTTGGGAATTATAATGGAGCACAGCACTTGGGCAGATATTTCTTGGTCAGAATTCAGCATTCCTTGCTTTGTCTCTGAGCACTGAACACTTTATACTTCTGGGCACTCTAGGGAGGCTGTAGATCGGAAATTTGACAACACTGGAAGAGAGTAGCTGGCTGGTAGTGTCACATTTTCTTCTCTTCAAATCATTGTCTGTTAATTTGGCAAAACAAGATTGATAGTTTTGTGATTACACCCCAAAATCATGGCAATTTCAGTTCTGCTTCCCACAGAAAGAATTTTAACTACTTTTGACTTATCAGCGTAAGTCTCTATTTTGGCCCATTTATAACTGAGAGATAGAATTTGCAGAATAATTGTGCACACTTTAATATTGGGTATTGATCTCCTTGGACCACAAATTTACCCACACTGATAGCAAATATGCTTGGCTTGTCAAAACTTATAATTTGTCAACTATATAGAGTTATTTAAATCTTTTCTGACTTTATGTGTCCATAGTGTCTTAACTCTGAGCTTGGTATAATGAAAGAAAATGATGACAGAAAAGAGGAGAGGGGATGCGGGTAATGCTTTACCAACTCCACATTCTAGGCAGATGTGCAGGCATGTGAAACCTACGACACAGCAGACAAGATGCTAATACTGAGGTAATTACCAGCTGCTGCCACTCTGCTGCCTGAGCCTCATAGCCCAGAGCATGACTTAGGCAGTGCTCACAGCTACTCTTCTATCAACACTCTTCTCAGTGTCTGTCAGTTTCTCCTTTTCTGTATCACTATTACACTTCCTTTCTTACTACCAACTTGACCGGGTAACAGTGTAGTTATTGGGTTTCTTAATTTCATGCAGCATAAAACGTCTGTGCAATCAAACCGGTTATTACATCTTTTTTGCTATAGCAATGCATTGTCAACAACTGCTTATTCATGCCCGGTCATGAAAGGGGGGGGGGGGGGGGGGGGGTCTGGTGCCTGTCTCCAGCGGCCATTGGGCAAGAGGTGGGGTATGTCCTGGACAGGTCACCAGTCTAACACAGGTCAACACAGAGACACACAGAACAGACAACAATGCACACTGATACCTAAGGTCAATGAGAGACCAAGTCATGTAACAGTTATAGTTTTACATTGTGAGAGGAAGGCAGAGTACCCAGAACTCAGAACATATAAACTCCATGCAGAAAGACTCCAGGGATTTGAACCCAGGACCTTCTTGCTGTAAGGCAACACTACCACCAACTGCCCCATTGAGCAGCCCATCGTATGTTATAAATAATAGGGATTACCCTTTATCCTTTTACTTTTCATCCCTTTGCTTTAACAATTGCATTTCAAATAGGACACATTAGGTTAAGCCAGCTCCTCAAAAATTGAATTGCTTTGCAATGACAGATTCACTCAAAGGCCTTGCTCGTGCCCTGGCTGTGACCTAAGCTAACAATAATCATTCATAAATGCAGAGTTGCAGGGCATAAAGCTTGCCAATACATATGTTAAATTTTATTTCAGTGTTCAAAAGCCTTTTGACTAACTGATTGCTGCCCTTAAAGGAAGAATTGACATTACAATGAAACATAGTTCATTCAAGGCTGTTCTCATAAAACTGCCACACTCGCTTATGAAGACCAAAGTAAATTTGCTGGGTCACCCCCCAGTGACCGCTATGCATTCAGTTGTGGCAAAATGTTTTTTTTTTTTTTTTAATTAAAGATTTTAGGACACAATATAATTGGGTTCTGTCCTCCCACACTACGACATAAAACTTGTTAAATGCTTGTTCGGATGTACAAAAAGACACTTTAATACACTGTCATTATTTAATTGATAAGAGCTGAGCTAAAACGCTGACTGTGAAAAACCTCATGCAATTTCATTTAGTTTGTAAAACCTAAAGCATTCAATAGATTGTAGAACCAATCTTAACAATCATCAGCTTCAAATAATGAGCTTGTTCATAAATTTAAGCGTTACAATTGTCTGTTTTTTCCATTTTAGTGCCAAAAGGGCTGGTGCTCGGGCCACCACCTGCTTGGTTCTGTAAAAACAAAGAAAGGAATGAAAAAATAGCCACGGAGGTGGGGCACGCTGGCGAGCGCCTGGTGGCCGGGCTTTTACCCATGGAGCCCAGCCGGGCACAGCCCGATGAGGACACATGGGTCCCCCCTTCCAATGGGCACATCACCTGTCGGAGGGGCCAAAGGGGTTCGTTGTGTAATGGGTGGCAGTCGAGGGCAGGGACCTTGCCGTTCCGATCTTCGGCTGCATAAGCTGGCTCTCTCTGGTGGGGAAGGAGCCTGAGCTAGTGCGCGAGGTTGAGAGATTCCAGCTAGAGATAGTCGGACTTACCTTGACACATGGCTCTGGCTCTGGAACCAGTCTCCTTGAGAGGGGCTGGACATTCTTCCACTCTGGAGTTGCCCCTGGTGAGAGGTGCCGAGCTGGAGTGGCAATACTTGTTGCCCCTCATCTCAGTGCCTGTACCTTTGGGTTTACCCAGGTGAATAAGAGGGTGGCCTCCCTCCGCATAAGTGTGGGGGGACGGGTTCTGACTGTTGTCTGTGCTTATGCAACAAACAGAAGTTCAGATTACCCACCCTTTATGGAGTCCTTAGAAGGGGTACTGGACAGTGCCCCTCCTGGGGACTCCCTTGTTCTACTGGGGGACGTCAACGCTCACATGGGCAATGACAGTGAGACCTGGAGGGGCGTGGTTGGGAGGAATGGCCCACCTGATCTGAACTCGATTGGTGTTCTGTTGTTGGACTTCTGTGCTCATCATGGATTGTCCATAACGAACACCATGTTCAAGCATAAGGGTGTCCATATATGCTCTTGGCACCAGGACACCATAGGCCGTAGTTCAATGATTGACTTTGTTGTTGTTTCATCTGACCTGCGGCCGCATGTCTTGGACACTCGGGTAAAGAGAGGGGCAGAGCTCTCCACCGACCACTACCTGATGGTGAGCTGGCTCCGATGGTGGGGGAGGAAGCCGGTCAGACCTGGTAGACCCAAACGTATTGTGAGGGTTTGCTGGGAACGTCTGGCAGAGTCCCCCGTGAGACGGAGCTTTAACTCCCACCTCCATGAGAGCTCTGAACACGTTCCAAGGGAGGTGGGGACATTGAGTCTGAGTGGACCATGTTCCGTGCCTCTATTGTTGAGGCGGCTAGTCAGAGCTGTGGCCGCAAGGTTGCGGGTGCATGTCATGGTGGCAACACTCGAACACGCTGCTGGACACCAGCGGTGAGGGAAGCTGTCAAGCTGAAGAAGGAGTCCTATCAGGCTTTATTGACCTGTGGGACACCGGAAGCAGTTGATGTGTACCGGCAGTCCAAGCGGCAGTCGGCTCGGCTGGTCGCTGAGTCAAAAACTCAGGTGTGGGAAGAGTTCGGAGAGGCCATGGAGAAAGACTTCCGTATGGCTTCGAGGCGATTCCGGTCCACTATCCGGCGTCTCAGGAGGGGGAAGCATTGCACTACCAACACTGTTTATAGTGGGGTGGTGTGCTGCTGACCTCCCATGTCTTCCATTGAGGAAGCAGAGCCTGGGGACTCTGGGTCGGGTTCTCCCATGTCTGGTGCTGAGGTCACCGAGGTGGTTAAAAAGCTCCTCGGTGGCAAAGCCCCGGGGGTGGATGAGATTCGCTCTGAATACCTTAAGGCTCTGTATGTTGTGGGGTTGTGTTGGTTAACGCGACTCTGCAACATTGCATGGACATCGGTGCAGTTCCCCTGGATTGGCAGACTGGGGTGGTGGCCCCCTATTCAAAATGGGGGACCTGAGGGTGTGTTCCAACTACAGAGGAATCACACTCTTAAGCATCCCTGGTAAGGTCTATTCCGGGGTTCTGGAAAGGAGGGTCGTCGGATAGTCGAATCTCGGATTCAGGAAGAGCAGTGTGGTTTTCGTCCTGGCCGTGGAACACTGGATCAGCTCTACACCCTCAGCAGGATCCTGGAGGGTGCATGGGAGTTTGCCTAACCAGTCTACATGTGCTTTGTGGATCTAGAGAAGGCATTTGACCGTGTCCCTCGGGGGGGGGGGGGGGGGCTGTGGGGGAGTATGGAGTACCGGGTCCTTTAATAAGGGCTGTTAGGTCTCTGTATGACCGGTGTCAGAGCCTGGTCCGCATTGCTGGCAGTAAGTTGGACTCGTTTCCGGTGAGAGTTGGACTCCGCCAAGGGTACCCTTTGTCACCGATTCTGTTCATAAAAGTTATGAACAGAATTTCTAGGTGCAGCCAAGGTGTTGAGGGGATCCGTTTTGGTGGCCTTAGGATTGTGTCTCTGCTATTCGAGGATGACGTGGTTCTATTGGCTTCATCAGGGTGTGATCTACAGCTCTCAGTGGAGCCGGGATGAGGATCAGTGCCTCCAAATCCGAGACCATGGTCTTGAGCCGGAAAAGGGTAGAGTGCCTTCTCTGGGTTGGGGAGGATGTACTGCCCTTAGTGGAGGAGTTTAAATATCTTGGGGTCTTGTTCACGAATGAGGGGAAGATGGAGCGGGAGATCGACAGGTGCGTCTGCTGTGAAGCGGGCGCTGTACTGGTCCGTTGTGGTAAAGAGAGAGCTGAGCCAAAAGGCAAAGCTCTCGATTTACCGGTCGATCTACGTTCCTACCTTCCTCTATGGTCATGACCTTTGGGTCATGACCGAAAGAACGAGATCCCGGATACAAGCGGCCGAAATGAGTTAGCGATAGGGTGAGGAGCTCAGTCATCCGGGGAGCACTCAGAGTAGAGCCGCTGCTCCTCCACGTCGAGAGGAGCCAGTTGAGGTGGCTCGGGCATATGGTTAGGATGTCTCCTGGACACCTCGCTGGTGAGGTGTTCCGGGCACTTCCCACCGGGAGGAGACCCAGAGGGAGACCCAGGACACGCTGGAGGGACTATGTTTCTCGGCTGGCCTGGGAACGCTTGGGATTCCCCCGGAGGAGCTGGGCCTCCCTACTGAAGCTGCTATTCCCGCCACCCGACCTTGGATAAGCGGAAAAATATGGAAGGATGGATGGATGGATGGAACCACTATTGCAAATGTGACTACATCTGATTTGGAGGTGATTAAACAAAGAAAAAAAAAATCAAATTTTTGAGCCTCTCCCAAATATAATTTAAAATAAGCATTTCCGAATACCATCAAACCATTTGGAAAATATAGGTACACGCTCAGACTTTTTAAATCCACATCTGAACTACAACTGCGCCAAATCTGGACTAAATCAGCTAAACCAGATTTGTTCCACAAAGGTTCAGTGTGTCAGGTAGACCTGTGATTTTGGCACAATTTAGCTAAATGTGCCAAAACTGTGGTTTTTTTTCACCTCATAAAATAGAATCTGTTTAAATAAAACTGCTGATTTCCATTGTAGGACTCCTTCTGCATCCTGTCATCAAAATATACGATTGCACACAGCATAATATAGATTTATTGTGTATGTGCACCAGTACATCACTCCCATCTCCGACATGCAAATCTAGCAAATAAAGCTGATTCTGATAATATCAATAAAATGAAGAGAAAATGAAGCTAAATTGTATCCTTTTGCCTCATAACCTCTTTCAAAGCTTTCTTCTTCTATGCAAATATGATTTATGCAGCATAATGCCCCTTGTGCACAAATCAGCAGTGACTGGCAGTTTTGGAAGCTCCATTACACACAGACATTACTTCACCAGAATACGTTGGAAAGGTAAGACTGTCTAGTTTCCAATGATGCCAGCCCTGAGGGAATGGGGCTAAGCATGTCTGTGCAGTGAAGCATTTTTCTGAGAGTCAGCAATGTTTCATAGACAGTAAAAGGGCATCTTGTGTGTTTAAAGTGCTGTAAAACTGAAGGTATTTGTGAAAAATAATTGGCAACTTGTTTTAGAAACATTAAAGCCTCCTCCTTAGAGGGATTAAGAGGAAAAAGACGCGTCTGTTTCTTACCTACTTTTAAAGCATGATAAAAAATGGGCATCGTTCTGTTCATACTGGTACCGGTATTGACGGGCTTCACAGAGTCGCTGGGCGGCTGGTACCGAACTTTTGCAGGCATTGGGTGACAGTCGGGTACTTCTTGGACTGCTTGTCAGGTGGGCTTTATGGAAGAGAGGCAAGAAACAAACAAAAAAATAACCATACAAAGTCCTGTTGGAAGTTTTCCACAATCAAATCAGACATCATGCTCAGAAGAACAATGCAGTGTCTCGCCCAATGATTGCAATCTCCAGCAATCATTGGGCGAGAGGCGAGCTACACCCTAGACTGGTCACCACTCCATCACAGAGGTGGACCAGATGAGACGAAATTCTAACTTTTTAGCCTAAATGCAAGATGCTATGAATGGTGGAAAACTTATAAAGACCATTGCCCAAACTATTTTGTGTTCTCTTTTAAAAATAATAAAGTTACTCGATTAAGGGAGCCCCCCAACAAGGACCTTCTTCTCCACCCAACTGTGTGGAAACCCTGCAAGCTTTGAGCAAACAATGGTACTTAGATCCCACTTTCTGGATTACCACAGTCCTTATTGGTTCTTTCATATTTCTACTTATGCCAGTGCTCCTATTTGATTAATCTGCAGATTCCATCCGCAGTTCCATGAGCAGATGCTAACCACGCACATATGTTCTGCAACACAACAAAAAAGACTGCACATGTCTGTTTTCCTGGCAATATTCCCTTCCTGTCTTTTTTTTTACTTATCCCAATAGAGCATGTCCTTCAGTTCAAACCAGATTGAAAAGCACATTTTAGAACTAATTGCAACATCATGTTTGTAATTTTAAAATGTATTTTTATTATTCTTCAATGTATACTTTCTAACATACTTAACTATCCTCCGCCATCCTTTTCTAAAAAGTTGTGGGATCAATGCACTTTTTCCCACTTCCATCAGGTAAATGATTCAGTAATTTTAAATAAAAACAAATTAACTTAAAAAACAGCTTCTTTCCCAAAGCAGTGAGGGCTATCGTCCCCTGAGAATCAAATAAACTACCAGCCCAGTTCATGGTCTGTACATGTTTACAAACATACCTCTTGTACTATAAGTTCTTGATCCAATTGGGAATTATTAAAACTGTCTCTCATGTGCTAAACTTCTATTTGCATACTTTTAGACATCCATGCAAATTGCACAGTTCTTTAACTTGAAGATTTTACTAATGACTAATTGCACACTGTCTCGCCCAATTTGGTTTCTGAAAAACCAAAATGCAGAGACTGACTGAGATGAAACATAGTTATTTTATTAAGAAATAAGGATAACTTAGAGATTGCTCTTTCATGGCACATGCAGGAGGAGCTAAGTAATGTGTAATGAAACAGGCATTGTATGGACAGTCAAACAGAAGAATCCAGCAATCAACGATGACAACTGGTGACCTTAAATACTGAGAGAAGACTACAGAATGACACTGACTGCAGATGAGTAAATCAGGGGATAATGTGGAGAGGGTGAAGCAGAAGGGAAGCAGATAGACAGAGGAAGGGAGACTAATTAGCATGAATAGAGTTGAACAAAGACACAAAGGAACAACTAAACTAAAGGGGAAAAGACAGAGATCTAAGAGAAATAGTTCCAAATGTACAAAGAACAGAATACAATAATAAATTAAGAAACTAAACTCTAAGGAATGCCCTAATGTGGCAACATCCTTCTAGCAAAAATGAACACAGAAAAGTGCACAGGGTGAAATGGCAAGACCTTATCTAACATAAATTAACAACATGGAAATGCTGAAAGTATAAACACAAAATAGCCAAAACCCCACCCAGAGATTGTGACAAGTACAGAGAAAAAAGTTTTCAAAAGTGCAATCAATGATTATAATTTACATGAAGGACTTAATGGGGCAAACAGTGGTGCTCGTAGACAGCTGAATGCAGTTACAATAATTACATGGGGGACAAACATTATTATCTGCTTGGACAACTTATGAGATTGCATTTCCATGATAATCAGTGGACCAGTCTTGTTCCTCCTTCCAAACCCAACATACGGCTAATTACGCGATGAAACATGGTTTAACAACAAGCATTTGCTGAGCCAGTGCCGTGAACGGAGCTGAGACACCTACAGAGACCCTTAGAGCTAATTTGAGAGAAATCTTTTGAGTGAGACATTAACACAGCACAAGTGATATGGAGAAAAAAGTCAATTAACATTTAACCGAGTGATGAAATCCAACAATACAAACAAGTGTGCCTCTGGGTCCTCATTAGACAGATGGAAATTATTGAAATAAGATAATAAGAAGACCGCCTATAGTGTGAAGCTATGCAGGGTTTAAAAGTTAAAGATGTTGCCTTTTTCCCAATAATGATCATGAATAAAGAATATTCATGGGGAGGAACATTTGTTTTAGTTTACGATCTTGAATTCGGTACCTTACTACTACTCAGTTCTTGTTTTCTAAAATAATTTCAAAACTGTCTCTATAATCCTTATGTCCTTCTGTTGTAATTTACTTTGCAGCTATGTAGAAGACTGCAATAATGACTTCAGCACAGGTGATCTTTGACCTATACAGCTAACGTATCTTGTCTGTGCATCATATTGGAATTAAAACACTTGGAACAGAGGTTGGGATCACATAGGAAATTGTTGTTTCCAGATCGGTGATTCTGTCAACCTTTTTCCTTTGGTCATATCACCCATTAATAAAGTCATATATCATCATAAGTGCTGCACATTCTGCAGCTGTCATTTTTAAAATGCAATTTAGTCATCTCAGACCCTCACTTTGTCACTTAACTGATCCCATCGATGAATAAAAAAAAATAGAATTAGTTCTTCATCATTAAATGCACTTGACCTTATCTATTTGAAGCTGTTCATTTTCAGTTCTTGTCAGTAATATGCCTCTCTTCTACATTCCTCAATAGTCAATTGAGTTATCGCAAGGTTGCTGTTTAGGGCTTTCTGCAAAGTCGTCCTTGTAAAACATAATAAATAATAAAGTGATTCTATGGTAAATGGACTTAATGTAATGGTTTTGCTTAAACAGAACCCAATATTTAGCCGAAACACGGAGCAAATGCTTGAAAAGGGGTTTATTTACAGATGGAGGCAGGCAAACAGAGACAGCCAGAATTGCGGGAAAAAACAGGCTGTTTTACTGCCAGAACGGCAGTTTGTGTATTTTATTTGCATTATGTAGATTTGTCACTAAGACAGACCCTTATTTTGAAAACCCAAAAAAGAGTTTTCCGGGACTAATTGGCTCTACTTGCACACCTGTGATAAGTGCACACCTTTGATGGACGTGCTAATTATGTGAGCAAGACAGGTTATTAGTAGAGAAGCTGTGCTGTGGAGAAGCAGCAAGGAAGGAAGTTGAAGATGTCAGTTTGTTCTTCATTTCTACTTCTATGCCTGGGTCAGCCAGCGAGGTATGTTTTTTTTGTATGTTAATATAACTTTCTTTGTTTACTGTCTTACTGTTACTATAAGTTTATGTTGTATTTCAGTTCGACGGTGGCGTAAGTGGCATTGTGAGCTATAAGACGGTGACGTCGTATAAGCTGTAAGACGGCGGCATCATGAGCCTGTAAAGATTGTGCAAAGAAAAATAAAGACATCTTGCCATCACTCAAACGAACTCTTTACTGACATCTGAACGGCAAAGAAGAGGTAGAAGTGACAGGCAGGGTTGGCTGCGATGAGCAGAGTAAACAGAGGGAAGTCCTGATGGGTTAAAGCACAGTTCCAGTAGTGGGTCACAACAGCGGGTCCAGTCTCGGTCCAGACAACTGACAGCTTCCCCAGAGCTTCACGGGAGAGTCCGAACACAGTGATTCTCAGACAGGCAGGATCTGATCCACGAAATCCAACCAGAGGGTTTTCAGACAGGCAGACAGGAACAGGATGGAATCAGGCAGAACTCGGACAAAGAGCAGAATAACTGGTCGGACTAGCTGGTTTGAAATATAAACAACTGCTGGAAGGCTCTTACTGTAGGTATGAGTAGAGACATTCTGGCAAAGTGCAGAAAACTAAGGCCGGTATAAATAGGCGGGAGGACAGGTGAGCACGGAGGGACTAATTAACCAAAACCAGGTGGAAGTGATCAAGGAGGAAAGAAACTAAAAAGCTGACAGGACAAGTGGGCAGGAACAGAAACTACACCAGACTTGATAAGAACCAAAACAACCCTGAAGTACAAACCTAAAACAGAAGATAAAGCTAAGACTAAAACTGATGACATAACAGGATAAACTAAAACAGTAAACAAGCTAAACAAGAATCTAGACAAGACAAAACTCAAAGCAGCCAGAAAACCTAAGGCAGGAGAGTGAAATAACTTAATCTAATAACATAAACCAGACAGAACCCAGAATATTACATTTAATTTATATAGCACTGTTCGGGTCATACCAACCACTCAAAGTGCTCAACACCATTAGATAAAATAGGAAATACCGTACTGTCCCACAATGGGTAAATTTGGGTGTGACAGTGGCAAAATTACATACATGAATTGATGAAGGAAAATATTGCACAAATATTGATAATATGGCATATTCAGATAAAAATGCAATATTCAAGGTGAATAGAGGAAAACAGCAGCCGATTCACAAAACAATGTGAGAAAAATATGCAATATGCAGCATGACTGTACAATCAACATCTGAGAGTAGCTAAAGCGTGGAAAAACTTAGAGCAAGGTTCTGGTCAGGTACCGTTCAGGTGTGCTAATGCTCTGACACCATAAATGCAGGCCCAGCTCTTACATTTTTCTAACAAAGTGCATGAACATACAGAGAGGCTATTTGTTCAGTAGAGCTTTTTCAGAAGCAGATATTGCTTTTCATGCAGATTGAGAACAAGGTGTGTGTGGGGGGGGGGGGGGTGCAACTTCAACTTTGCACGTTAATCACATACAAATGAAGTTAAGATGAAAATTCAAGCTGGAAGACTCACCCCTGGCACACCTGTTTCCACTGATCACCTCGTCATGTCATAGTTTGAGTTCCTGCCTTAGTTTAGTTTCTGTTTTTGGGTTCTTTTCTATTTTAGCTTGTGTCCTGTTTCAGTCTTGGTTCCGTCTTAGGTTGGGCCTTATCATTTATTGTGTGTTCTAGATTGGTTCTTGAACTGTTTTTTAGTTTAACCTGTTTTCACATGTCAGTAGTTCAGTTCCACCTCCAGCCACTTCCCTGATCAGCTCCTCCTAGTCTAATTAGTCTCATTCCATTCACCTGTTCACTCCCCTACTTATTCCTGCATCTGTCCCTTGCACTCTGCCCGATCATTGTGTTTGTGTTTTTTCCTGCCTGGGGTAAGTAGTGATGGCGAGATGAAGCCTCATGAGGCATTGAACCACTCAGCCAACTGGTTCGAGAAAAGGTTCATTTCTTGACGGTTCATGTGCACACAGCACCACCTACTGGCAAGTTGTATAATCACAGCCAGCTGTATCTTAACACGTGTGATGCATATCATTTTTGTCTATTATGGCTCTTGGGAATGACTTCACAGAAGGTGTAGGACGAAATAATTTGTCTACATAAATTTTGTAAACACATGTGTACAATAAAATATTGTTTGAATGTATTCTCTGTGTGTAATTATTCCCAAAATAGGAGTGTCATGTGATATGGCATGTTGTGTAATAATGTTTTTCTGTGACTCTACAAAAATGGCATAGCCTTAATCAGGCAGAGGACAGTGAAAGTGCTTATGGAACTAGGGAGGGGGTAATGAATAGGCTGATGCTTGTGTAACTTGGATGATTTCATGCATTTTTATTAAGAAACAACAATTTCTCCACAGTTTTTGGTTTCAAACGATTTCTCTTTTTTGATACTACTTCTCCAGCCTTTGAAAAGACACGCTCACATGGCACAGATGATGCCGGGGTGCATAAATAAGTGCAAGTTTGTACAGATTGGGGTACAGTGACCAATGGTTAGCCCAGTACTCCAGGGGGTTCTCCAGCCTGCTTATGTTCGCCTCTGAGAGGTAGCGCTGGACCTCTTCGGTGGCATCTGCTGAGACATTTGGAGTCCTCTTTGCCTCCATGACACTAGTGTCCAATCTTTGCCAAAGTCTGCTACCTAAATGGAAACCACAGGTCAGGTTAGTAAGTGTTTTAATAGGAATAAGTAATCTCAAAATGTAATACAAAAGATTACCTCCACTGAATTCTTGAGAGGTGGAAGCCTGGGGAATCTCGTGAGTGTTCTCTTCTAGGTTCCGTCGGATTATGGTGGCACACTCTGTAGTCAAGCGCTTCACTGCTTCAGCAGCTTTTGTGTTGCTGAAAAATGCTATAACTTTAAATCGTGGATCCAGGAGTGTAGCCAGCGACAAGATGCTCATTGACTGGAGCATGTGCAGCTTCTCCCTGAGATGTCTGATGAGCTGCTCTCCTATTTGCACTGCTTCTGCAGGTGCCGACTTGGTGTCCTCCTCCTGAAGGGCATTCTCTATCATCTTCAGGAGGGGGATAACTTTTGATGCCGACACGTGTTCTTCTGCAGAGAGCTCCGTGGTGGCGTCATAGAAAGGAGAGAGTAACGAAAGGCACGCTACAACAATATCAAACTCACTGGCAGTTAAAAAGGGAATGTCAGTGTGTAATCCAGCCAATGCCGCTCCTACTGGCTCCCTCAACTCCACCAGACGGTGCAGCATCAAGTAGGTGCTGTTCCATCTTGTTTCCACCTCCTGCATCAGCTTGGTTGCTTGCATGCCCAGCTGAAGCTGCACTTGTGTAAGCTTCTCCTTTAAAGATACAGAAGAGTAGGCCATTAAGTCACTGCAGTAGGAGTACAGACAAACTATTAACATTATATATTGGAATAAAATAAAAGAGCATACCTTAGCAGTGGTGCTGCTTCTAAAGTAGCCAACCAGCTTCCTTGCTTTGGCCCGGAGGCCAGAGAGCGCAGGTTGGTGGTCAAGCGCCCTCTTCACAATAAGATTGAGGGTGTGAGCAACACAAATGTGGTGGCAAAGCTTCAGGTCTCTCACGCATGCCACCATATTAGGAGCACCATCGGTGACCATGCATGTCACCTTGCCTGAGATTCCCCATTCCTCCATCAGGGAGGCTTTCACACAAGCAATATTTTCAGCAGTGTGATACTGGGGGAATGCCTGCACTCCCAACAACACCGAGCTCAGCTTTTCATTCTCCTCCACAAAGTGGCATGTCACTGCCAGGTAGGCATCCATGTTGATGGATGTCCACATATCTGATGTAAGACTAACAGCAGCCACCTTCTCTACTTTAGCCTTAGCGTGCTCCTTAGCAGACTCATATTTGGCCTCCACCATGGCCTTCAGAGCCTAAAGGAAGAGATTATATATATATATATATATATATATATATATATATATATATATATATATATATATACATACATACATACATACATACATACATACATACATACATACATACATACATTTATATATATATATATTGCTGAATTGTGACACATACAATAATGTAGTCATTCGTTTCATGTATGGACCCACACATACCTGCCTTGTAGGGAGAACATAATTGGGATCCAGCTTAGACACAAATGTCTTGAATCCAACGTCATCCACAATAGTGAAAGGCTGGGTATCCTTCACTATCATGGAGACTAGAGCTTCATCCAGCTCTGCTTTTCTGGTGGCTGGTTAAAAGGGAATAAATACAGTGTCTGTTACCTATCTTTATTTGCACAGCAAGCAAACATCAGCATGCAAAAATTGTGAAAGTGTGTTTTTAATGTAGTAATGAAATACCTTGGCTGGGTGAAGCTCCAGTTTCATCCCTATTCTCATGCAAGGCACGGTAGTGCCTTAGCATGGATGAGGTGTTATTATTGTACCCCAACTCCTTGGAGCACAATAAACACCTCACCTTTACACAAAATAAGAAACAGTGAAAAATACAGTTCCTCATAAGCAAACCTAATGCATCTGCAAATGTTCAGTTCACCTTACCTTGTTAGGGCTTATCAAATCAAAATGTTCCCACATAGGGGACATCCTCCTCTTTCTCGCCTGCTCCATCCTACTCCTATCCTGTCCTCGCACTCCTAAATCTCCTGTCTATCTCTCTCCTAAACTCTCTAAACACCAAACTAACTTTCTCAAACTAAATAACCACTATCCAAACTCTACTATCCAAACTATCCAAACTCTATCCACTCTCTCAACTGACCGCAACTCTCCTACAACAACCCACATTTTGAATGGAGCTTGTGGAGTTTTTAAAGCCGTCAAACCCCGCGCAACAATCTGAACCACTTCCCGAAGCAGTCACGTGGTACAGCCGGCCAGCGAGGCTTCGGACGTCATCGTTTTCGGCTCCTCCCCCAAATGAAGCAAGCCTCGATACGCGCATTGCGGAAACGCTCCCTCCATTACTCGACACACGCCTCGAAGCCTCGGCACATAACGTAACATCACTAGGGGTAAGTCTGATCCTGTTTTGCCTGTCTGCCTGTACCCAACCTGATTCTGTTAGTTTTTACCTGGATTATTTGACCTGTTCTGCTCTTTTTGTTAATAGACCAGCCTGACTTCAGACCAGTTTATTTTAGGTTGTTGGCTGTGGACTGTTTAAGTTTTTTGGACACTGCCTGTTTGCTTTTTGGCTTGGTGCCCTCTTTTGGTTTTTTGCTTTGTTAATAAATCACCTTTTTTATTACAACCTTTTGCTTGTCTGGCTGCATTCAGGGTCCTCTGTTTCTGATTCATGACACGTCATGCATCCATGCACCAGCCAATCTGCGTCAAGTCCTCATTATTTCTTCATGTTCTTCTTGGCGGTTGGCATTTTTAAAAAAAATCAAAATCGCTTTGTATACACCTGTTTGAGAACACCCCTGCAATACTGTCTTCAAGATAAATTGGATTTTATTTTCTTTCAACTGTAATCTGAAGATGTCTCTCTACTGTTCATATCTCATGCAATGCATAAGCACATGTTCAGCCATCTCATCTTCCCCACAATACTCACATTTTCCAGTTAGATTTCTTCCTATCACTTTCAATGTACTATTAAGTCCTCTGTGTCCCAGTCTCATAAGTGATATAATGTTCTCCTCTCTCCAGTTAAGCTCACCTCTATACACAGTTGTCTCTGTTACATTTCCATGAATCAAATAATAGAAACAGCCCGTTATCTCAGTCTTTTTGCCATATTATTTTCATATTTGTTTTAATAATACTCTTAACTTCAGCCTTCCAATACTTGAGTGGAAAATCTATTATTTCTTTTCTTGCACCATGTTTTGCACATCCATCAGCCAACTCATTACCTATACTCCAACATGGGCCGGCACTCAGGAACATTACTTGTTTCCCCAGCATTCTCACTCTGTTCATTACCTGTGCTAGCTTTATCACCATGTCCATCCTTGATTCTGAGTCAATGGCCTTCATACTTATTAATGCACTAATAGAATCACTTTTTCTTCCACCCAGTACAACACTAAAAGCAATGCCAGCAGTTCTCCTGTATAGTCTGCCAAATTGTTTCTTGTTTATTAACTTTCCACCCTTTATTAACTTTAATGCCAAGATCCGGAATAACATACCCAACCCCAACCCTACCATTCTCCATTTTTGAAGAATCTGTATACACCTCTAAATAGTAAGGGTACTTCCTCCACATATATCCAATAGCAATACTCCTATTAATGTCTTTCTTTCCCAATAAACCTAAATCTATATTGGGCTCCACCAACACTCAGATCGGGTTGTTGTGGATAGGAATCATAGGACTGAATTAGAGTTGATTTATTCCAGCATCTCTAGTTGTTTTTACAATTATCCATCCAAAACTAGAGAGTTGCACTGTCTTTCTCCTGAAGTGGGCCCAATATACTTAGTCCAGGGTGTCCCCTGCTGTGTCCACATAAATTAGCCCAGTAAACCAAAGCTAATTGGCTTCTTCTATATTCAATGGTATTTCTCCTGTCTCCACTTGAAGAGCAGACACTGGAGTAGATCTCATTGTCCCACAGCAGATCCTTAAAGCATGATGTTGGGTGATATACAGTTTCTTCAAAATACTTTCTCAAGCAGAGCCATACACAATACAACCAAAATCTGAAATGGAGCTAATCAAAGCAACATATATACAGGAATGGCTAGCTTCTCAGTTCTGACCTCTAAGACATCTCATTACATTCATTGCTTTCTTACACTTCTCCACAGTTTTACTAATGTGTAAATTCCACTTCAATCTACTGTCAAATTATAAACCTAAATATTTAAACTCATTCACTCTCTCTAAAACCGTTACATATAGTGTTAGGTTGATGTCATTGCTTACCTTATTCCCAGTTAAGTACATGACTTTCGTCTTATTTACCAAAAATCTAAAACCCCACTTTAAAGTCCATGATTCTACTTTACGAATAGCCTGTTGTATCTTCTTTACAATAAATTTTATATTTTTTCCAATCTTCCACATTAATCCATCATCAGTAAACAGTGACACTCCTATTGAGGCCTCAACATTGCAAAAAAAATAATTTATTATAATGGGAAAGAAGACCAGACTAACAATACTAACCTGAGGCATACCATTCTCTACCTCATACTTTGAACTATATTCCTTCCCATATCATATCTGGTGGACAGAAATTAAATCTGTCCACCAGATGAAAAATTCTTAACCCATCTCAACATCCTTCCCCGTATATCCATCTGATGCATCCTTATATTCAACCCCTCCCTCCACATCATGTCATAGGCTTTCTCAATATCAGAGAAAATGGCAACAATACATTGTTTATTAATCTGAGCTTTACAAACACCATTTTCCAAAATCAATGAAGGCTCTACCATACTCCTACCTTTTCTAAATCCTCACTGATGATTTTTAATTAACTCGTTACTGTCCAAAAAATATAATAGCTTATTAATCATTTTCATTTTACATTTCCAACATGCAATGTCAAAGCTATAGGTCTATAGCTCTCCACCACACAGGGTGTGGCCATGTCTTTACATGACTTACAAATCAGAACCACAATTGCTTCCTTCCATAGCTCTAGTAGCAAACTCTCTGCCCACCCTTTAATATACAGCTTTAACAGCACACTCTGACTTCTCAGACTTAGATTTCTTGACATACAATACGTTATAGCATCCTCTCCAGGTGCAGTTTTACCACATTTATTTAATGCTCTATTCAGTTCCATCATAGTATAATTTATATTAATCACACTGTCATAGTTCTCAGCATCTTCAAAAACAGGTGAATTATTTGCGGTTGTCCTCCCTCTTGATATTCTTTCTTCAACACTCAAATTTTCTGAACTATGGACTTTACCAAAATGATGAGCTAAACGTTCTGCTTTATCCTTACTATTTAAAATAAACACACGTCATTACTGAAAAGCCAAACTTATTATTGATCCCAGACATCCTTCTAATTGTTCCCCAGACTTGGTTTATTGATGTTTATCTCCCTAAAGTATGACAGTAACTTCTCCAATCTCATCTTGCTATCCCACAAGATTCTGCTTATAAGGCGCTCCTGCCACGGATTCTCCTGCTCTTCAGCTGAGCTTCAACCCTCTTCCATCCTATCTCCTCCTTCGTGCTCTCAGGCTTCGCCTGACTACTTCTCCCCTACGGCCTCCACCACCAGTGTACGGACCCCGGGGGGAGACTTCACTAACCCTAATCCTAAAATGAATTTCCAAGCTCATAGACATTTGCAGCTTTCAAGTCTTCTGCCAGGGTCCAAGCACCAAAGAACTTTTGTAATTTATGTCAATAATGCTCTCTTTTTGTCTGTGTGAGTCTCTCCAGATTGAAATAGTTTTGTGAATTTCCCACATTGTGTTTTGAAAAAATTAAATAAAAATATGACGTTGTCCTGATCAGAACAGCCACAACATATCAATTGGATGAAGCAAATCTTAAATAAAGAAGAATAAATGTACTCTACAAAAAATAGTATCCACACTTCCACCATGTGCTCCATGTTCCACCAAGAGAAATCATATTGCATCAATCTTTCAACTTTTTATTGACAGGATGTCATGATACATTTGTCTGACAGGCACTGAAGCATGATGAAATATTAATTTTATATCCACTGTCTGGTGTTCCTAGATGTGGGAGCAAGTCCCTTTCCCCTCTGGCAACAAAAGGCAAAGGTTCACACTGTACAATTACAAGCAGATAATGTTAATGGCATGCTGAATAGCAGGAAACATATTGATGGCACTGGCTAATAACCCCTGTATGGGCAGTGTAATGTGGGGACAAATTGCAAGAAAGTCACTTTATAATAATGGTCAAAAGGGTGACCTAGTTGTCAGAGAGAGGGAATTTTGCAGTCATTCATTTATTGCTCAGCAAGACAAATTTATATTCATACTGTTGAAATGTCCCTGTATCAGACACCAACTGCTAACTCTTGGTGTTATTTAAACTGGAAACTGTGAAAAGGCAGAAAAAGTCATGCCTATCCATGCCTCTGGACAGAAGCAATAAAAGTGTTGTTGCTCCTCAGAGAATCCAAACACATTATATTCCACCAAACAAGGAAACTGTCATTTCATTTACAGACATGGAACTTATAATAGATAAAATAAATGCAAATAAGTAAAAAATTAGGAAAAATTCATTTACCAGAAGTAAATATTTACACTTAGCATAATTCTTCAAATTGACAGCCTTGTACATACTTTAAAATGTGGTGCAGAACTTACTTGCTGGTTTGGTGCTTTCTATTAGGAATCTGTCTGGACAGTAAATGAATTATGACCATCTATTCCTGCAGCAAGTGCAAAAACCATGCCATCAAGTGTAACTACAGCTGTGAGTGTAGATGAGAATCACAGACATGATGAAAGTGTAATACATCAGTACATTACAAACAAACGGCACTGCATTCCAATCTTGTGACCATGGCTTTTCAAAACCATCACACTGCAGGTAAATGGAACTATATAGGTGCATGCCATATAAAAAGAACAGCATAGATTTTTTTAAATGTATTTCACAAATTCAATTCTAAAACAGATAATCATTCTTTATATAAATTTATTTCACACAGAGTGATATATTTCAAGTGTTTATCTCTATTTGTAATGGTAAAGTGGCTTACAGCTAATGAAAACCCAAAGTCTCAGGAAATTATTATATTTAATAAGACCAATAAAACAATTTTTTTTTACATAAAAATGTTATGATATAGTTTCAATAATCATGAGGAAGACTGCTGACTTGCCAGTTGTTTCGCAGACCTTTACTGATGCTGTCCACAAGTAGGGTCGGCCACAAAATGTAACCGCTAACGAAGCTCGCTGCCTACAACATTCTCAACCCAAGTATATTAATGGAATGTCAAGTGGAAGGAAAAAGTTTGACAGCAACATGTGCACAAGTAACAGGAATAGCAGCAGCCTTGAGAAGATTCTAAAGCAAAGCCCATTCAAGATAGTCAGTCTGATTTACAAGGCAAGAGCTGTACTTTGCATAAGTGCTATCACAGCCATCACACACATTTTCAGGACATGGGCTGCAACTGCTGCAGTCCTTGTGTTTAGCCCATCATGAAGCAGAAACAAAATCACAAGTATTTTACTTTCACTAAGGAGACAAAGGTTTGGGCTGTTGCTTAGTAGTCCACAGTCAAATTAGTATTGACAAATAGTGAAAGTGAAGCCAAGTTGTTTTAGGTCAAGTTTGAATTTTCCACAGTCTGTAGCCCCTTTCACAGAAAATCACAGGGTGGGATTAAGGACATCACAGGCCCCCTACTGAACCTATCACCTGGAGTTTTACCACTCAAGATAGTGGAGATGATAGTGGACCAATCAAGAGAACACTATCCACACTGCCTCCCCTGCCCATCTTCAATAACACTGTGTCTACTATGGATCACTTCTACAGTAGACACTCTCCTAGGAATCACCATTTCTCCAAACCTGAGCTGGTCCTCACACATAGACACTGTTTAGAAGAACACCAAGCAGACACTGTACTTCCTGCAGCAACTCAAGAAGTACAACCTTGGACAGTGCCATTATTTAGTCTACCCTGTGTTCATCCATCACTGTATTTTTGGCTTATCCAGAGAACAGGACAAGTCCAAACTACAACAGACTATCAGGGCTGCAGAGAGGATCACCAGGGCTGACCTTCCCTCTGTCCAGGACAGATATTTTTTATTTGCAAAAAAATAGCCAACAGAGAGATAGTTTCTTTCCTCAGGCTGTCTCTCTGATGAACACTTAACAGTTAGAACGCCCATTTCGATTTCAGGCATATTTGAACTAATTTAACCAGGTCTTACTTTCAGTAAAATTTACATGTTTGCCAGAGATATTTAAATTTAAAATGTCTTAATTTAGAGTAAAGTGGAACTGAAGTCAAATTCCCATATTCTGATGCATATTTAATTCAATTCAATTCAATTTTATTTATATAGCGCCAAATCATGAAACATGTCATCTCAAGGCACTTTACAAAATCAAGTTCAATCATATTATACAGATTGGGTCAGATTATACAGATTGGTCAAAATGTCCTATATAAGGAAACCAGTTGATTGCATCAAAGTCCCGACAAGCAGCATTCACTCCTGGGGAACCGTAGAGCCACAGGGAGAGTCGTCTGCATTGTACATGGCTTTGCTGCAATCCCTCATACTGAGCAAGCATGAAGCGACAGTGGGAAGAAAAACCACCCATTAACGGGAAAAAAAACCTCCGGCAGACCCGGGCTCAGTATGAACGGTCATCTGCCTCGACCGACTGGGGTTACAGAAGACAGAGCAGAGACACAACAAGAGAGACAAAAAAGCACAGAAGCACACATTGATCTAGTAATCTGTTCTACATTAGATGGTAATAGTCGGTGATCTGTCCTCCCTGGATGATTTCACAGTCAACAGAACGTCAGACCAGGTTTATATAGGCTATATGTAATGATTTTAAAATCTCGTACATTTTTAGAATTATTAATGGAGTCTTGTCTTTCCTATGATTGGAGGTAATTTGTTGACCAACATGCAGGAAAATAACTCAGAAAAAATAATTTTTAAAGAGTCTATTGAAGAGCCGACGATCAGTATACTCTGGAGGAATGACAGTGAAAGTTAGTCTCAAGGAGCTATGACTGAAGGAGATGTTTTGTAAAGGAGATGGTTGAGAAGCTGAGAACAGAGAGTAGGATCATCACTATAAGGCGTGGAAATAATCAGCTCATTTTGAATGTAAATAAAACAAAGGGTATGATCAGACACTATTTCAACCATGAGAGAAAAAGTGGATGTGGTGGAGGAGTATAAACACCTCGGTGTTCACCTAGACAACAGACTGGACGAGTGATGCAACTTAGAAGCCGTCCAAAAGAAGTGACAGGGCAGACTGTACTTCTACAGGAAGCTTAGATCCTAGAGCCTGTAGTTAGAGCAGGGCGTTTGCATGCTGGGTGGACTGCAGGCTCCCCTGTTTGAATCCCACATTCTACCACTCTGGGTCCTGTGAGCAAGACCTTTAGCCCCTGAATGCCTCACAGTGGCAGCCCACTGCTTTCACATTCCCCAGGCATTGTGCTGTTTTTGACTTATTCTTTATGTTCCTGGGATTGTGCGTCCCTAAATTTTTTTCCTTTAGTGTTTGTTTTATTAGTTAGTAAATTCTGTTAGCTATGACAAATAAAGATCATTATTATTATCGTTGTTGTTGTTTTATTGTTATTATTTTTATAGTAGCAGTAGTATTGTTGTTGTTGTTGTTAGTGTTATTATCATTTACAATATTATTATTATCATTTACTTTTATTATAAGCATTTTAATATCATATTGCACCATCATCTCTTGGGGTAGTAGTATCAGAGCAAACGACTTGAAGAAGCTCAGCAAGCTAATAAAAAACGCCAGCTCTGTTCTGAGGACTAATCTAGAACAGCGGTTCCCAAACTTTTTTCGCTGCGCACCCCCTTCCGTGTCCCAACCGGGTTGACACACCCCAATCTTCAAAAAAAATAAATAAATTTCAGTTGCAGTTAGAACTCAACCGTCATAACAAAGGTTATCTAAATAAAATTAGAACATAATTTGAATTAAATTGCAATAAGGTTACACACAACATCCACAACAGAATCCTGAGGATTTTCATGTGCATCGGTGGTTAAGCGTAGATCCAGAGAAAGAAAGAGACTCTCAGATCGGCCACACCTCCACAACATGTAACGTCTCACAAGCAGAGACCCTCCAGGTGGATTCACGGACTAAACTCTGATAATCTACCTGTGCGTGTTGTCACTTTGTTTATTTCATGTACCAGCTTCTAAATTTGAGTTTGACTCACAATTTACGCCGCAGAATACAAACACGAACAAGTTTGATTTGATTTGTGTCCGATGATGAGCGAGCCAGCCAGAGAGAGAACTGGGAGAGCGGCACAGAGTAACAATAACAGAGCACTCCATAAAGATGATTAATTAGAGAAATAAAACGTTATTTTCTGATTGTTTCACAAAGGTTACATTCAGCAGGTAAACACGCCCACGGCAACACACCTCAGCTCCCCACAGCCCCACCGCCGGTTGCCGGTTTCTCTGTTCCGGTCTGAAAATGCTCTAAAACTGTATCTTTAAAATGAACTGCACCTGTCTGAATCACAAGGGAAATTATTAGAGATCTGTGCGTGAACATAGTCAAGAAACAGTGTCTACACCAATTTTACCAGCAGCAGCGGCGGCAGCAGCGGAGTGGGCGTGTCATGCGCATCAGTGCTGGTAGGGGTTCAGAGTCACAGCACCACGAGCAGCGCTGTTTGTAGGCGCTGCGCGATCGATAGAGAGACAGTCACTCAATTTAATCTCGTAAATAAAATTTCCGTCCCGAATTAAATTTTTCCTCTGCTGAGGTAAACGACGTAAAATCAGGAGAGAGAATGAGACATTTTCTGATTCTCGCTCGTTTTCTTCTCCCGGATCCGTTTTAGTTCTCTCCTCTGTTGCCTCCGATTCCTCACTCTCTCTTGGTTCCTCTCCTCCTTCATCACTAACTTTGATCTTAGATGTCTCAGCTGCATGACAGTTTCCCTGATTTCAGCCAATTGAACATATTTGCTAGAATGATTGAAGTAGAGGCCACAAGTTTGGTGCACATATACAGCACAATGCTTAGAAGATGATAACGTCCTCTATATTTCATCTTAAAATGAAACGTAAAAGATTTCTTCAAAATAAATACATTTTCCTGTGAATACTGTAACGTTCAGACCGAGGTTTTGCTGCTAAGACTTTATTTTAGGACGAACAGAACAGCTTTCACAGAGT
Organism: Fundulus diaphanus; assembly: GCA_037039145.1. Classification (NCBI taxonomy): domain Eukaryota; kingdom Metazoa; phylum Chordata; class Actinopteri; order Cyprinodontiformes; family Fundulidae; genus Fundulus; species Fundulus diaphanus. Next base: position 38,205,032 of record CM073124.1, read on the forward strand.
AACCCACCAGTCTTCCCGAACCACCACTCCTCCCCCCCGAAGCCACACATTTCTTCCGGTATGACCCCAAAACAACCTAACATAAAGAAACAGTAAGTGTGCAACAGCACTTAGCAATAAAGTCTAATACGGATCATTACAATGCATTTTATTTATTGATTAAATTTACAGTTTTTGATTTAAATTTTTACATAGGAAATGTTTATTTACACGTCATTATGGTGTGGGGAAAAAACACTGTCAGATCGCCATTACAGTTTTCACCTCGCTCACCCCCTAGTGGCTGCTCCTTTGGGAATCCCTGCTCTAGAACATCTGGAGATGATTGTCCAACGACAGTTTCTTCATGCAATAAAGAACATTATGGACAACCCTGAGCATCCTCTTCATCAGACTGTCATACAACAACCGAGTATCTTCAGTGAGAGGCTTTTTCAGATCCGTTGTTAGACAGACCACTATAGAGGTTCCTTCCTGCCAAAAACCATTTGCATCTACAACAACTCTTTAAAGAAATCTGCATAGTATGAGTTACAAAAACATCTAATTTCCCTTTGGGACTAATAAAGCATCTTTGAATTGAACTGAAAGGAATTAGGCTTGCTATCTAACCAGTACAGTAGGCCATCAGATGTTGAGTGATCATCAGACACCCCCTATACTCAGAGGTAGATTAGAATCAAGTGTGACTGCAGAACTCATCACACATCTCCAGGTGAGAAATCAGCAACTCGGGGAACATGTAAACAATCACCTCCAGCACACTCAGTCCAAACCCTGATAGTCTTTCAAATAATCAAATAGGGGAAAAAATGGATATTACACCATCTCTTAAAATGTGCAGCTTTTTGGAAAAAAAAAAAATTCTACATTACTTACTGATTTAGAAGCACCTTCCTGAATTTTCCCTGATTTATTCAATATTGTTCTAAAATCTTTAAGGAATGCCTCATCAGATCAGGACTTGGGGCAAACTATTTGATCACTTCTGCGTCTGCTGTGTTTGTGACGAAAAGATAGGACAACTGTTTGACATGTTTTGATCGTTTACGCCTGCATACACTATAATGCAATCTGCTCTTTAGACAGTGCTTTTTAAACAGTGCTAAATGAAGCAAATGGCAGATGCAAAAGATGTTCAAAAAATAGAACAATTTGCGTGACTTTTTAATTTACCCAAGAAGTCTGAAAACACAACTGACCTCTATCTGACGTTTGAAAACATTATGTGCAGAACAAGTTTAATAGTTCAACAGAACAATCAGAGTTGGTGTTTCTGTCTTCTTCGTAATATTATTTTAATCTTTGGTTTATTCAACTTAATCTTACTTTATGGATTCCTTCAATCCCTCTTCTCTAATTCAAAGTTAATATTTCAAAGAATAATCAGTTAAGTGATCTAGTGAGCTGATGCTTCCTTACAGAGTTTGCATTTAATTTAAGGAGTTCAGTAATACTGTATTTTTTTTTTTAAGAGACTAACTTTATAGACATTTGCAAAACTCCAGGCAGCGTTTCAAATTAAAATATGGATGCATGCATGCTGGTCCAAGCCAATCCTGAAAATTAAATGCCTGTTGATCATGTTTGAAAAGATTAATGAGCAGAAATTATAATGTGCTCATTCTGACTCTTTGGCATTTGTCTTATTAGCCTCAGGCCCATAGACATGTGCCCATAGGGCTGCCTGAAGAATTGCAGCCTTTCATGATATCTGCATGGGCACTCAAAATGACCAATAGGTTGACAATATGATAATCTAAATCATTTGCTTTCCTCATAAAGTTGCAAAGCCCACATCTGTAACCATGAGTGAAATGCATTTACTGCTAAAAGGTAAGAAATATGAAAAGAAAAAAAAACTGTTCTAGATAAAGAGGTTGTATACCTCTTCTTATCATACTTTGCTTTCAAAATCCAAAGAAAGTCTTCGCTTATGACAAGTAATAATACACCTACCCACAATATGGACATTCAAGTGACTATGAGATAGAGCTATCATCTCGCAGCGCCCCGCACAAAACCTGTCCCTCATGATCTGCTATTGCTGATTCACAGTTTGTCTCCGATTCCCTGACATTTTAAATAAACAGACCACATGTCAAGGCGAATGCTGCACATTTCTGTACAGAGAAACCCACAAGCCAAGGGTAAAGTGACCACACAATATTAGTTGTGACAACAACAGACCCTAACGCCTGGAACAGCCTTCAGTGAATTTGACATGGTCCCATCTTGCCGGATGTGCCAAACTCGTCTTGAACTTTTCTTCCTTTTATTTTGCGCGGAGGAACACAGAGAGCCTCGAGCAGCTCCTGCTTGAGTTTGAAGTAATGTGCTTTGCCCTGACAGTGACGATAACGGGCCTAAGCTGGGGGCGAAGGAGGGAAAAAAAACTCTAAGCTCTCAAAAGAGTCTACTGTGTGCATGAAGGTTGGCTATTTGCCTTTATCCAAGTAGAGGACTGACACTGGATTGAAGTGGCAACTGTAAAAGAATCAAACAGAAATGATCTTCAATAGGTCTCCTAAAGCAACTTCATCAAAAAATGACAACTCCAAACAGAAACACAATGCTTTGCAGAGTGTTCACAGGCCTTAAACTGTCCACATTTTCCCACATTACAACCAAAACTGCAATGATTTAATGATTTAGTTTGTTTTTGTTTTTTAATGGACAAACACAAAGCAATGCATAGCTGCTAAGAATGATAAATGGTAACTCATTTGAAATTTGGAGAAAAAAATTTGAAAAATGTGTGGTGCACTTATATTATAGACTTAAACTTATCTTTATTGTCAGATTTCCATCATCAAATACATATTATATGGATGAGACGTCATTGCAAATGTTTAGGAAAGATGCAGAAACCAAAACAGAAGCACTGTTTTGCATATAATAATTTTATATATTACATGTAGCTCCCCTGAGTTAATACCTACCTTTTGTTGTAATTACAGCTGCAAGTCTTTTGGGCTATATCCCCACCAGCGTTTTTACATCCAGAGAAAAAATAAATAAAATCCTCCCATTCTGTGTTAAAAGCTCCAGCTCAGTAAGATTTGATGGAGAGCATTTATGAGAATTGGTTTTCTAGGTTTTAGCACAAATTCTCAATTGGATTCAGGTTTAAAACCCTCCCATGCTCCAGCTAAGGCTGGATATTTAAAGTCATCATCATGGCGGAAGGTGAACCTCGGCCCATTCTTTTTTGCCTCCCACCTTTAGCACATTGTCTTCCAGTATCAACTCTGACAGCCTCAACACTTGTTGAGAGCAACTGTTTACTGTGGAAAAAAAATTCCTTATCTTTAGAGATATTTACTTCAAATCCCCCCAGGATTATTTCTGCAATATGTGAATAGTACACTTCCTGATTAGACTATCTGAAATATTTTATCTTGAATAAGTGTAATTTTCTTATTGCAATTAATCTATTAATAGCAGTTAGACTCCAAGCAGGAACTCAAGATCAAATTAAAGTTTTAATCCAGAGGTTTTGCCTGTAAATCAAATATTTGCATAACAAGAAGTCGGCATGACATCCTCTGATCAGATGATTACCATAGTGATGAGAATCTTCAAAGGAAAACTTTCTCCTTCTGGGGTGGAGCTGAGAGTTATAGGTTATAAGCTGCAGTATTGACTGTCTCTGGGGGTATGTTCTGCTCGGCAGCAAAGAATATGGGACACTCCGCTGTTGATTATAATGAAGAGGAGAAGAAGGCAAAAGCTTACTCCTGGAATGGGGGTGGGAGCAAAAAAGGCTCTTTTTGATTCTTGACAGAGCTCATTATCTTCTCCAAAAAAGGTGTTGGAGGCTTTAAAATGCAGCAGTAGGTAAAGAAGAAGAGATGACTTGAAGAGAGAATATCTAGAGAAGCTAGATATTTGTGCTGCAAAGAACTTTACAGTTAAAATCCATTTCTTGATTACTCCACTCGGACAATTATTCCCACTTGATTCCCAATGCCATAAAACACCCTCCATATGGCACCCTTGGCAAAGGGCATTATTCTGCTCCTCAACAGGCAGGCACAGAGAGAGCCTATAGCTGTCTGAAATGTGCTGACACCTCACTTCTTGCAACAGCCACAAGGGTAGGGGTAATGGGAGCAGTGGAGGTAGAGTAATTACTGGATTCAAAATAAGCAATGCTTTTTTTTTCTCCGTTTGCTGCAACAGATGTTCATTTTATGGACTTATTAATAACTTAAAATAATCCAGATAATTCTCTCATTGGGGTCTGTTGGGAAATAAGATTTTAAATTTTTAAGTTTTTGGTCTTCTGCAGTCAAGTTTTGCGGTGTGGGGTCCTTGCCAAATATCTCCCTCTCTCCTTCTTCCTCCCTTTCTGATAGTGCTACTCAGCACTGCAGCACTGTAGCAACAGGATAAATCTTTCCGTATATTACTTGTGTGCGTGTGTGTGTAGTTGCAGCTGAGTGAGAACATCCTTTGCTCATTTTACTAGGTTAGGTTTAAGACTAAGGTGCAAATTAGATTAGAGTTTCAGATTAGGTATGTACTGATAAAGGTTAGGTTTAGGGTTAGGCCATAGAAAGGGTTGAAAATGAATTGAAGTCATTGGAAGTCAAGGCACTGTCCTCGATATGCATTTTAAACAAGGATGAACATGTGTTTCTGTGTGTGTGTGAGGGAGGGAGGTGGTCACATGTCAGGGCAGCCACTAACATGCAATGATGATATTGGGTTAATAAGCATGTTGCAAATAAAAGCAAGAAGGATGGGCAGAGGAGAAGTGGCATGGACACCTGTCATAAGATTATTTAATCTATTTTTCTTGAGTGGGTGCTGAAACAATGTGGCATCATGCCAGTGATGAGCTGTTCTCTGGATACGGTGCTGCGACAAAGTAGTTGCTTTTACAAATTTCTCCTAAATTGTTTCTTTTTTGGGTGATATTTGCACATTCACATAATCAAACAAATTTACCTGACAAGGATAACTTTGGAATCTAGAAAAATGTAGTTTTCAAATCATGATTTTATTTATCAGTGAAGCAAAGTTTTCCAAGCAAAATTGTCCCATTATAAAAATAAACTTATTTGTCCCTAAACCTGACCTGTTCTTTGTTTTTGTTTTTTTGTTTTACAGACAATATCCCTAATAAATACGTTCTCAAGAATTCCCGACTACTGTATCAATTGAAACAAATAAACGGCCCTTCCTTTCTCCTCCAATAATAATCTCTCTCCAACTATTAATTCTTTTTGCTTCAGAATTTAACTTTAAATTAGCATTACCAATCCAGTGTATTAGCTGTCTATGTGTTATTGCCACTGTCACACCCAAATGACCCCACTGCAGGACAAAAAAAGTATTTGTTATCTCATATCTTATTCCTTCGCAGTCTGGAAACAGCAGGTACCTGAATATCAATATTTCTAAAAGGCTGAGTGAGCTGACATAATTAAATTGTATCCCATTACTGTCATAATGCTCAGGTGTTTGAGTATTTGGGTATCTATAATGTCTTTGTTTTTCTCTGCTGTTTATGTTCTCTGGATGTAGTCATTTTAGTTTTTTTTAGTCATTTGTAAATTTTGTATTATCTCTGTTTTCATCCCTGTGCCTCAGACCCTGCTCATTACTCTCCCCCTCTCAGTTCCCCTGGCTTCATTTTTGTCAACTGTTCACAGCTAATTATTCAATTGTCATGCCTTTCGCTTTTTTTGTCATATTACTTGTTATTCTGTTACCTATTTGAAGCAATCCAGAGATCCTGCAAAATAAAAGGACTCTTATTTTTTCAATAAAAAAGTAGAATAAATTTAACATACACATTTGCTAGGAAAGATTTCATACTCTTTAATGTTTTAAAAGGATTCACATGGCATTGATAAAAATAAATTCTTTGAATATCACCATTACACGTAGCAGGTTCTGCATGTAAGGGAGTGGAACCTTCTCCTCCTGAGTTCTCTGTTTTCTCTTGCAATTAGGTTCCTGTAGTCAGGGGGGCACAATTGATTGCACTTTGCCCTTCACGAGCCAAGTGAAAAGCTGGTTTCATGGCCAGGAGACTTGGTCCCTGTTTACATGACAATAATCCTTTAGAAATGTGATTTTCTTTCTTTTTCTGTTTACACATTTACAGACAACACTCTAATTACAATCTCAGTTTACACAGCGACAGCAGAGATGTAAAAAGGGTGTAATTCCTATGCCACACCACTGGTTGGTGCTATGTTTGAAGATGGCATTCTTTTACAGAAAAGATTGAAGTGGCTACTGTAAAAATGTTTTATGGCTAGTATACCATTTCAGGTGCTGCTTGAGCTTTGTGAAGGCTTGTTGGAGGCTTGGTTTGCCTAGTGTTTTTGAGTAGACTGAATTGAAGGCTGTTTTCCTGACAGAAGTGTTTTAATCTTGACCTGGTTGTGGCTAAGTGAAGCGACTCAAGCCAAAGTAGGAGTTCTAATTTTCTTATAAAGAGCTTGGCCTTTCCTCTTAAAACCTGATTTCGAAGCTACATGCTCTCTGGCACGGTGCGCCTGTCTATGGCTTTTGGCAAAAAGTACGTAAAGACATATTCACATGCCTACAGTACTCAGTCCCAATCTGCCTCTAACTTTACCTTCTTAATGACATCACAAATGTTGATTTGTAAACAAATAGATGGCAAATACTTAATGCAGTTCTAATCATTACAAAAAAGATAGCGGAATAATAAGTTTGAATAAAACGTATTTTTAAAAAATATCTGATTATTTTTCTATGGAGAAAATGTCTGCTTGTCAGAAAAAAACCTAATAAATTTGAATTGGTTTAGTCTCCAATAATCAAATACATCACCTTGTGAGTGTAAGTGTATGTAAAGAAATGTGGTTTTGTGTAGAGTAGGTGTGTATGAGCAACTCTGTAACCTGGAGGTGTAGAGTTATAGTAAGAGTAGTGAGAAGTGTAGAAGACCTCCAACACACAGCACCGAATACAGCAAAGGAAAGGTGGAACCAATTCATGAAGGCCACTGCAGTCCCAGGCAGACAGACACAAGCAATCACCCCAGAACTGCAAAAACGGAATTAAAAACAAGTAAAATTTTGTTGAAATTCGTGCATCTGTCCTTGATTGGAGCAGGTAAATAAGATTATTTGCTGATTGAATGAGTACCGTATTTTTTGGACTATAAGACGCACTGGATTATAAGGCCGCATTACATATTTGTCCGAAATGTGTAATATCACTCCGCCCTTCCGGTAGGGTGACCAGATGCCCCCGATTTAATAACGTAGTAGTTACTTTGTCACAAGTACATTATCCATGGCGCTTTATTTTCAACAACTCTTATTTTGGGATACTTCCAGAAGTGAACAGGATGTTTTCCCGTTTATTCCCTGCCGAACAGGAGTGTATACGCGTCTGAAATTAAAACTTCAATCTAATTTATCCGTCGCATCTTGTGTACATTTATTGACTGATTAAAATGAAAATCTAACCTAAGCATAGGACACACATATGCTGCTTTGCAACGCCTCCGGTGTGTTTTCTCCTTAACACCGCTCTCTCCTGAGAAGGAGGGCTATACGTCTCAGCCGGGAGGACAGAGTACTTGGACTATCATGTTTCTAACATAAGGCCAAAATAAACGGAACTTTCCTGTTGAAGTAACTTGGTTTATTGTTGCTAGCATGTACTCTGGGCGCATGCTGTCTTACATGAATGAACTTCTAGTTTAAACGTTACAGTCAGGCGGTCTTGTAGACTGCTCAGGGGTCCAATCAGGTAGTGACACAGTGTAACGTAATGCTCCAAATTTTGTTCTTAAAAAAGTCATACTTACACATTTTAACAGATTTTTGAGCGTATTGTGGCACATAAAATCGGTCAGTAAGCACAGCTTCCATCATATATAAGGTGTACCGGATTATAAGAAGCAGCATCAGTTTTTGAGATCATCTAAAGATTTTAAGTGCGCCTTATAGTCCAGAAAATATGGTATTTTGACCCCTAAAATAAGATTATTAGATATACTGCACTTGAAATAAGATAATGGAGAAGAGTTGTTCCTGTTTTAAGTTCAATCTTATTCCATTGGCTGATAATTTTATTTACCTGTTCCAACCAAGGACAAATATACTCATTTCAAGAAAATTTTACTTACCTATAGTTCCCTTTTTGCAGCGAGGGCAGCCATATGACAATACACAGAGAGGTAGGTTGTCAGTGCAACACAAGAGTCTTTGTACCCCTGGCCAAGTGTGCACTGTGTGAAACGTAGGGCACCGAGCCTAACGACCCAGTGGGGCCTACTTTGTGCCTGCGGTCCTAGCTAGTCCAGTGGATCCCTTGGTCCTGTGGTGCTGGAGATGTGCTTGCTTCACTTGGCTGACCTTTGTTTTCATGCACTGCTCGCACCCAAGGGGTGGGCCACTCTATGGGGACCACCTCAGGGTATCTTTGAGGATCTTTAGGGCCCATGTTCTCAGTTGGTGCTCTATTCATGTGGGCACAGGTGGGACAAAAGGGGGCAAGTTTGGAAGATGTCCCCCAGGGGAATTTGTGGCGGCACCTTCGTGCCAATTGCCTTCCCCCTGTGCAACACCAGACATAAGTTGAGTCTTGATGTGTGGAACGATGGACCTGCAGTATCTTCCCACCACTGTGAAGCTAATAACAGCTAGCGCTAGCTACAGGTCTGTTGTCCGGGCTGTTTACAACTTCGCTGATGCACGTGAGCTTTATGTTGCTCTGAAACATCTGTGTCGTACTGTTAGCTTAATACGTAGCACCGCTACGCTCACGGTCTAATCTTAGCATAATTTTGACAACTTTCAGCGTAACATCCCATTACGCTGAAATGCGCCGGATAAAACCTTGCTAGTTGGAGTTGCTAATTTACCCCATTCATCCTCCCAGGTATGTTCCACGTTATTCAGCCGGATGTGGATGCAGCTGTGTAAGTTAATAAGTTGACTTGCCAGATCAAATGTTAATTTTTTATTCTTGGATTGTGTGAAATAAATGCGTATAGTCCGGTGTGACTTATATATGTTTTTGTTTCCTCCTTATGACGCATTTTTTTAATAATGCGACTTATATTCCAGAGCAACTTATAGTCCGAAAAAAACAGTAGATAATTTTACTGGAGTCCCAAGGCTTTATAAATGCTTTTGTAACACTTTCCAGACTGATAGGTGTCAATAATATGGTTTTTCAGCTGTATTTCAATTTTCTTTAGATCCGGACATCATCAGTTGCTGTTAGAAAAATGTTAGCTCCATGTTGTTAGACAGGTTCTTTTTAAACAATGCCTTGATTGTACATGTCTGGCAGTAATCAGAGCTTACTGTGGCTCATGTAATTGAACAAACAACAAGGAGGGCAATTATATTTTCACATAAGGCTAGTTGCGTTTGGATAGCTGTTTTTTTCCATTAATAATTAAAATTATCATTACAAAACTGCTTTTTGTATTTACTCTTGCTATTTTTGTTTAATTCAAAATATGTAGATTATCCAATAATAATAATAATAATAATAATGTGGCAAAAAATGGAAGAAATCTGCAAGTGTCGTGTCCTCTAAACAAAAACTGGAACATTTTCTTCAAATCCAATACACTTCATTTTGAATGCAATGTTCAACAAAGCAAATGTTTTTGTTTGTTTTTCTCTGCAGAAAATGATGAATAATTATGTTTGTAAATGTAAGCAGTAACTTTTTTCGGCAGCAATATACGGACAGAGCAATTATTAAATTATTATTAATTTAATTATCTTTATCAGAAAACTGAAATGCACCAGGTATGGTTTAACACTTCTGTAGCAATGCTTGCTCTATATGCCAATAGCCACCTAAACCTGAGCCTATAGGCTATATATAAGTCTGCAGTCCTGAATAATAAATGACACCAACCACCAAAGTGGCTCCCCGGCAGCTCTGAATTAAGCGTGATTGATCCACATACTGCCACTAGAACAATATGAACCACTCAAATGGCAGCCTTGTCAATTGGTTTTATCAAATATCAACTCAAGGGGTGAAAAATAAAATTGTGTAGATATATGGGGGGGGGGTGCAGCTTGATAAGCATAGAGTAGCCCTTTAAAAGGCACAGACCATTAAGCTGTGTGCTGGATGCAATGAATGGGAAGCTGCTTGGGTGACATCACGCTGCCAAAGAGGGATGGCTTAATTAAACTTTCATCCGACAAATATTCATGTGCGTTTAATGATCCCGAATCACTTCATTCCACATGAATTATGAATATTAATGAACAGGAGGGAAAGGCAGTGGGGGGTGTGTGTATATATGACGGAGCCCTGAGGAAAAATTGGGGTTAACGAAGAGCCACCAGTCAGTCGGCTTTGCAGTTCCACCAAACACCCGTAGGCTGGAGGTCATAATTGGTAGTGTGCATACACCATGGGAGTGTACATGTATGTATGTGTGTGTTTAGCCTGACCATTGTCGCCCTGTATGGCTAAGTGACCATAAAAACTCACCCAAATTAGACTAACCAATGGGAAGCTGTTTTTTGCCTATTTCTGGGGTTCTTTCCTGTTCTCCCTATGGCAAGTGCAAAACTCTAATCTTACAAATGCACTCATGTGTGTGCTGAAATTTAATGGTTAAACTTCCATGGTTCCAAATTTAGCTTCAGCAGAAATATTAAATGTAAATTAGCACCATACTTTTGTATGTGTGCAATTGTCAAATTCAGACAGATTGAAAGGCCTCAGACTGCTTCTCAGTCATAACACAGAGCTAGGCAATTCTGTGTGTTTCTACAGCACATTGAGCATCAAAGGCTGGATGCATTTGCTATTTAAAATAATGAGTAAAATAATTTGAATAACCTACATAATGTGACTCATTGATCAACCACAGCTTTGGCTATTACATGTCTGTTTCTTTTGCGCATAAAAACAAAGAACAAGATCAAAAAAATCTAATCTGTATCTGTAGGGTGTAAAACTATTTTCTTAGTCCTGCTAGTTAACCTTAGCTATAGGCGGAAAATCCTACTCTTTAGTGGATCTCTGACAATCATTCAACGGAATTCCAGTTAAATAGAAAATGAAAGTACAATTCAATAAAGAAAGTTATGTTAATTCTAAAACAATTCATTTAAAACACGTATTTAATTATTTACTTATTTTTGTTTATAAAACCCCGCAGCCGTGGATGGATGGTGGCTGGAGGTGGATGGATGGATAGCACCGATGTCCACCCAAACCCACAGACAAAAGCTTCATGTTGCCAGAACTGTGCAACCAGTGTCAGTGGATCAATGCTGCCACCTACTGGTAATGTTTTGAATTCATCTGCACACTGCTCACACACACAATATGAGAGGAAAATTACATCATCATAATAATGATAATAGGAAGAAGAAGTGCCTGTTACTTTGAACGAATTAGGATATTGTTTTGCAAACAATATCGCTCAGGGTGTTCTTGAAAAATGAAAATAAATTACAGTTTTCTATGCATACTTAATATGTCTGACTGCTTCGTCCTCCATTTCACTCTCCATTTCTACTTGGTATTATTTCTCTGGTGAAGTACATTTCTTAGCACTCCCATGAAATCTCTCTTGTAGTTGTAAATAGAGGGGGGTGATAACATCAGGGAGACATTCGGGGTAATGACCATATAAGAGCTAAAAATAGAGTTAAGGGATTTAATCAACAAATATTGCACAGGTGTGAGTTTTATGGTTTCGTTTTACTGCTTTCCTCTGAGAACATAAAATTATGAACACCTTGTTGTATTGTAGATTTACATGCAGAAGAGCATGTGTTAACAGCTATACCCACAGTTTATACTGAGAGGTTTACTGCCACATATACTCAAAACTCTACCTTGCATGTAAAACATATGCCATAAGCATAAGGTGTAGATTAGATTTCCAGTGCAGTATGTCTTCCGAAAGCCCATCTCTTTGATCTTTCTTATTAAATTAAACTAACAAAAAAAATGAATATGACATGGTCCACGGTTCTAACTGTGGCCTAATTTCCATTTCCTCTTGCCCCCCACCGCTACGCAACCATGGCGCAATCTGTGAGGATGATTCCCAGGCATGAAGGAGAAATTCATCACTAGTCAAATTGATCTAATTAACATGGAGGACAGACACAAAAGGCCATCTGATAACAAAGGGAGCAAAGCCTCTCAAATTGCTCAATTGACCTCCACTGTCAGACTCGTCATGGACATCAGAGGCATTCAGTTCCAGGCAATTTAGGAAACTGACCCAATCATGGTAAACTAAAGGGTAAAAAAAAAAACTCATGTGACAGCTGTGTAATCTAAGGATTGGAAATGTATTTGTCATGATTTTGTCGAGGGTGAACCCGGACACAGCACGCACACACAGAGTAGGATTTAAGAGAGTTTATTGCAGGTGGATGGAGGTGACATGAGGAACCAGAGTTGTTACCAGACGGAGGTGAATGATGCAGGAGCTGACTGGCAGGTACAGAGTCCACGAGACAGAGAGGAGTTGGGCTGCTGCAGGACCAGGGACGAGACCAGGACGAAGACGAAGAAACTGAAGCCAGCAGCGCAGCCACACAAAACCAAAACTTGACGGACCGGGAACCAAGACGGGGGAACAGGTGCAGGCAGACACGAAGGAGTGCAACAAACACTACGAGCCAGCGACGAGGAGACAACTGAGGTGAGTTTATAAAGGGAGCCTGACAGGTGACGGGAATGAAGACTAATTAGAGTAGGTGTGACTAATGGTTGTGGGAGGGAGAGCTGGCTGAACTACAAATAACCAGAAGCAAGACAACTTAAACCATGACACCACCCCCCCCCCCCCTCAAGGCCAAACACCGGACGGCTCAAAACCTCTTACCCTGGGTGGGTGGAGGGGGTCTCAGGACGGCGGGCACGAAAACAGGAAACTAAAGAACCCAAAGGTCAAGAACACTGGGGAACCAAGGGGCTAGAGAACACTGGGGAACCAAGGGGCCAGAGAACACTGGGGAACCAAGGGGCCAAGAAACACGGAGGAACCAAAGGGGCCAGAGAACACAGACCAGGGCGCGGCACATCTGGGAAAGGTACGGGCGCTTGACAGCTCCACGGGAAAGAGCGAGCGCAACACAGCGCCAGGGGAAAAAGCGAGCGCAACACGGCGCCAGGGGAAAAAGCGAGCGCAACACGGCGCCAGGGGAAAAAGCGAGCGCAACACGGCGCCAGGGGAAAAAGCGAGCGCAACACGGCGCCAGGGGAAAAAGCGAGCGCAACACGGCGCCAGGGGAAAAAGCGAGCGCAACACGGTGCCAGGGGAAAGAGCGAGCGCAACACGGTGCCAGGGGAAAGAGCGAGCGCAACACGGCGCCAGGGGAAAGAGCGAGCGCAACACGGCGCCAAAGGGAAGGAACGGGCGCAACACGGCGCCAAAGGGAAGGAACGGGCGCAACACGGCGCCAAAGGGAAGGAACGGGCGCAACACAGCACCAAAGGGAAGGAACGGGCATACGGAAACGCCAAACGGAAGGAACGGGCATACGGAAACGCCAAACGGAAGGAACGGGCGTACGGAAACGCCAAGGGGAAGGAACGGGCATATAGAAACGCCAAGGGGAAGGAACGGGCATATAGAAACGCCAAGGGGGAAAGACCGGGAGTACGGAAACGCCAAAGGGAAGGAACGGGCGTACGGAAACGCCAAGGGGGAAAGACCGGGAGTACGGAAACGCCAAATGGAAGGAACGGGCGTACGGAAACGCCAAGGGGAAGGAACGAGCGTACGGAAACACCAAGGGGAAAGAACGAGCGTACGGAACGCCAAGGGGAAGGAACGAGCGTATAGAAACGCCAAGGGGAAGGAACGAGCGTATAGAAACGCCAAGGGGAAGGAACGAGCGTATAGAAACGCCAAGGGGGAAAGACCGGGCGTACGGAAACGCCAAGGGAAGGAACGGGCGTACGGAAACGCCAAGGGGAAGGAACGGGCGTATAGAAACGCCAAGGGGGAAAGACCGGGAGTACGGAAACGCCAAAGGGAAGGAACGGGCGTACGGAAACGCCAAGGGGAAGGAATGGGCGTATAGAAACGCCAAGGGGGAAAGACCGGGAGTACGGAAACGCCAAAGGGAAGGAACGGGCGTACGGAAACGCCAAGGGGAAGGACAGGCGTACGGAAACGCCAAGGGGAAGGACAGGCGGACTGATACGCTAGGGCTCAACAGCGTATGGAAACGCTGGGGCACAACTAGCGTTCAGAAACGCCGGGGGAAAGGGCCGGGCGTACGGAAACGCCAAGGGGGAAGGAACGGGCGTGCGGAAACGCCAAGGGGGAAGGAACGGGCGTGCGGAAACGCCAAGGGGGAAGGAACGGGCGTGCGGAAACGCCAAGGGGGAAGTAACGGGCGTGCGGAAACGCCAAGGGGGAAGTAACGGGCATATGGAAACGCCAAGGGGCAAGGAACGGGCGTATGGAAACGCCAAGGGGCAAGGAACGGGCGTATGGAAACGCCAAGGGGCAAGGAACGGGCGTATGGAAACGCCAAGGGGGAAGGACAGGCGGACTGATACGTTAGGGCTCAACAGCATAAGGAAACGCTGGGGCACAACTAACGTACAGAAACGCCGGGGGAAAGAACGGGTGTGTGGAAACGCCAAGGGCAAGGAACGGGCGTACGGAAACGCCAAGGGAAAACACCGCCGGAGCGTGAGGGAAACGCTGGAGCCCAAGGGACGAGATCGCCGGGGCGTGAGGGAACCGCCGGGGCGCAAGGGAGAAGATCGCCGGGGCGTGAGGGAAACGCCGGGGCGCAAGGGAAAAGATCACCAGGGCGTGAGGTAAACGCTGGGGCGCTAGGGAAAGATCGCCAGGGCGTGAGGGAAACGCCGGGGCACAAGGGAAGAAATTGCCAGGGCTTGAGGGGAATTTCTAAAATACCAGGGACCAGAGGGCGTCCTAACACGCCGGGAACAAGAAATCTACGACTAGGAATCAGAGGGCGTCCTAACACGCCGGGAACAGGAAATCTAAAGACTAGGAGTCAGAGGGCGTCCTAACACGCCGGGAACACGAAACCTGAACACTAGGAGACAGGGGAACAGAACTGCGACACCTGGAGAAAACAAGCGAAACGAAAACCACGGAGGGCTAGGGAGGACTAGACTAACCTAACTGGGCAAAATTAAGATAAGTAAACAGGTGAAGTGAAGCGTAGGGACCTTGGAAAGCGCAGGGACCTAAAAGAGCGCAGGGACCTTTCAAACGCAGGGACATTTTAAGAGCGCAGGGACCTTTCAAAGCGCAGGGAACCTTTAAGAGCGCAGGGACCTTTTTAAAGCGCTGGAACATATCCAGTGCAGGAACCCAGAGAGCGCAGGTACCCAGAGAGCGCAGGAACCCAGACAGCGCAGGAACCCAGACACACAGACATTAAGGGGATAAAACAACAGAACTTAGAACAAATACGGAACTAAAACTTGAATTGACAAACTTGACAGGGATCCACAGGGCTAAACAGAAAACTATTGGGCCAAACAGGAACTACAGGGGCTAAAGGTAGAACACCGAAACCAACCAGAACACTAGGAAGGGGACCAACCTAAAGAAAAACTATGAAACTAAGCAACAGGGAGACGAGGGCAGGTGCAGCTAAACTAATGAAAAACTAGATAACTAAAGCTAGAAAATAGAACACAAACAACAGAAAATCTAAGGTTAAAAACTAGAATTCAGAAGCAAAACGCAAGAGACTAAAGGCAAACCTAGAACAATAGAACTGAGCTAAAAAGAAATAAAACCCAAAGCAAGACAGAGACTCAAGTAATGTAAGCAGAACAAACCAAAACTAAAGAACTCTAACAAATCTAAGGAACACTGAAAAAACTCTAAAACCAAAGAATGTTAAATAACTCAAAACCCCAGGGCCAAAATACTTAAAACAACAACAGAAACTAGAGAACTAGAAGACTAACTAGAAAACAAGAGAACCATAAAACTAAAGCAAATCTAGAAAATAAAAGCTAAACTAGGAAACTAAAGATCTAAGGCAGGAACTTGAGAACGCAGACAGGAACTTGAGATCGCAGACAGGAACTTGAGATCGCAGACAGGAACTTGAGAACGAGGATCTTGAGACGCGGACAGGAACTTGAGAACGAGGATCTTGAGACGCGGACAGGAACTTGAGAACGCAGACAGGAACTGAGACGCAGACAGGAACTTGAGAACGCTGGGCTGCGTCGGAGGTGGGCTCCGCGGAGAACGATCCCTCCAGCGGAAACGCATCCAGCGGCAAAGGCACCCACGGAGACATTTAACTGAGGCGGAGCAGATCCTGCCCGCTCCTGCATCGTGACTCTGTGTTGCTCGGATTCACCCTGTGGCTGGCTCGTACTGTCATGATTTTGTCGAGGGTGAACCCGGACACAGCACGCACACACAGAGTAGGATTTAAGAGAGTTTATTGCAGGTGGATGGAGGTGACATGAGGAACAGAGTTTTTACCAGACGGAGGTGAATGATGCAGGAGCTGACTGGCAGGTACAGAGTCCACGAGACAGAGAGGAGCTGGGCTGCTGCAGGACCAGGGACGAGACCAGGATGAAGACGAAGAAACTGAAGCCAGCAGCGCAGCCACACAAAACCAAAACTTGACGGACCGGGAACCAAGACGGGGGAACAGGTGCAGGCAGACACGAAGGAGTGCAACAAACACTACGAGCCAGCGACGAGGAGACAACTGAGGTGAGTTTATAAAGGGAGCCTGACAGGTGACGGGAATGAAGACTAATTAGAGTAGGTGTGACTAATTGCTGTGGGAGGAAGAGCTGGGTGAACTACAAAATGACCAGAAGCAAGACAACTTAAACCATGACAGTATTAAAAGTGTATCCTGCAACATTTGATGAGAGTACATAAGAATTATTAAAACAACACAAGAAAAGAACAGTTTAAGCTGTCATAAACACCAGTGTGAAGCAGCATTCAACTTTTTAAGTACCATAAACCCTGTTGGTGTTGTAACATTACTAACAATTGTGTTTTTGGATAAATTAAGGCTGCAATTTCTTTTTTTTTTTTTAAGAAAGATTGCATATTTAATCTGTTCTTTGTCTGAATTTGACACAAACTTTGAAAATTACATACATCACCATGTAGTGTTTTTCTATTTCTTTTTCAACATTCAGCATTTCCTCACAGGCTCCAATAGATGTCTTCGATATATTCATAAAGCACACATAAAGCATCTTAACTGTCACAGTAAAGTTACTTTTCATTTAAGTTCCAGATGTGTTAAAAATCTGTTTCAAAACAGCATTCGCCTAAATAATAGTTCCTATAGTAGCATTAGCAGCTTGAAACCCATTCATTTACACATCTAATGCTAAGTATTTGATTCACATCTTGATTCAGAACTCGGAGCTAACGAGGCAATAAAGTTTATCACATAACAGCAATAACAGGAGGGTTGCTGGTCTAGATATACTTTGTCAGCTGATCTAAAGTTAGCCAAAACTTGCGATGCAGGTCAGTTTATTTGCCACCCTTGCCAAGATGTAGAAATTGGCCCTAAATAATTTTTGCTTTTATTGCAACTACATAATCTCATACTCTTGCACGCATAAAAATACAACATTTAATTTGTGTATAATTATTAAAAGAGCACAGTGTAAATTCCAGGATTTTTTGCAGACGTCTGCCCCCTCTGGCGAGAGGTTGAAATGACAACATGTGTTGTGCACATGCATGGGAGAAAAGTGTGGCTGCGACTGCACAGGCCTTTTGTTTAGAGGTGTGATGTCTTCTGAGGTAAGAAAGTTGTAAATATTAAAGTTAGCCCACGTTCTCCCACTGATGCATTGATTACAGTGGAGACTTAAGCAGCCACGTGAATGAGAGAGTGCAACATGTCACACCTAACCTGACAACAGCCAGCTGTATGTTGCTCCGCCTAGCTCCACTCAGCTAGGCGGAGCGACATACAGCTGGCTTTTGTCAGGTTATGTCACACCCATGCACAGAGAATTTAGCCCGAATCATTTTCTCCCTAACTGACTAATGGAGCCTATAAAGGCAACTGCAGTAAATTGAGGATAACTCATTTTACACGTCAGGCAATTGTAAGGGCATGCATGTGAAAGAAAATAAATAATATCTGACCTCAAAACTTGCACTCCGTACCTATAAGTTGGTCCAGCACCACTTCTGTCTGCCTGGAGGTAACTCGGGGGCTGCAAGGCTGTTATTTATGGCTCATTACATTGAATGTCTTGGTGGTTTTAACTTTAGATTTGGAATCTGGTGATACAAAAGTAAAACAGAACAAAAATCTTGCTGGAACTTTAAACTACATTAGGCAAAAGTGCCAAATGCAAAGAAATCATGCATCACAACCATATCACAAGAGGGAAAAAAATTAATACTTTCTGATTTTTGTTGACATGTGAGCTATTGTTGTTATGGGTTACTTTGTTTTAAACACAGAACAATATTTATTTCTCTCCTTACTTAAAACCAGATATTTTAAAGTAATTTTAGTGTTCATTTGAAGTGGGTTATTTAACTATTCCTTCTAACCACAGAGAGAAGGCATACTCTGTATTTAAAATTTTGAATTTTATTAAAGTCTATCACTACTGGGCCAAGTGTCTTGCGTTTTGCAAATCAAAATATGCTCACTCAATATCCACCTCTAGAGCTTCCAGTATTTCCTGCTCTCAGACAGCAGAAGAGGACTTCTGAACTCCACCGTCTAATGTCTTGGCAAATACAATCTCACACATTACTCCTTAACCTACTGGTTCCTGATAATATGTGACTATTTTTTTGGAGATGAAGATTTAACTAGTAGTGTAACGTAACAAACAGCAGAGAATTGTACATAATAATTTGCGTTGATGACCAAAGCTTTTACTTGCTCAATGAAATGAGAAACTGCTTTTCTTGATGAAACACAATGACATGAAGACTGAACAAGTAGTCTTGAGAATTTCAAATCTGATGTACCAAAGTGACAGGAAAAACGGTAAACGCTCAAAGGGTTTCCTTTAACTAGAGATGAACCGATCCAGTGCTTCCGAAACGATACCGTTACCTGGGCTGAACGTATCGGCTGATACTGTATTGCTGTGATACTATTAAAAACAGAAATGACTGGATCGGCATCATTCATCCGATGTCCGACCCAGCAAACAAGTCAATATCGGAGCAGATATCCGATCCAGGTATTGGATCGGTGCCTCTCTACCCTTTTGACATCTGAAATACAGCATATGTCAGCATATAGGTTCCAGATTTAACTAAAAAGCTCCAGTAGCAGGAACTAGCACTGCAAGTGAGAACTAAGAACCCCGAATGGCTGAATGGACGGCAGCTAAGCAGTTCATTTGGTTTTTAAACACAGACCTGGGTTATTGAAAATTGTCTCCAACAGCTTCAGCAAGGCTAAAGAAAAAAGATGCCAATATAGACATATTTTCCTAAAAGTAAAACCGGTTTATTTAATCTAAATATGTGAATGAAAACATAAGGTGATATATTCTGTAACTAAACAAGCATAATTTATTGTCAGTTAAAACTATCACAACATAAAAACAGGAGTATATTTGCTTTAAAACATATTCAGACAGGATACAGTTGTGTTCGGCTGTATTAAATTCTCTGGAAAAAAACAAAACAAACTCCCTGTAAAAAAACAAATACTAACAGCTGAAGTCATTGTTTCTGAGATTTCCTGATGTGCATTAAAACCAGAGTCCAAATTATAATTTTACGCCTGCAAATGATGTGAAAATCTGCAAAGGGACATTAATAATAAACATGATAATTTATTATAAACATGAAAAATAATACCGTTTCAGTTTAAAGCTGAGAAACGTGCAGGCACTTCAGGAAACCTCAGTAAGTACATAAAACCTCCAGCAGAGGGCGCCACATCGGAGCCTTTAACAAATCACGATAAAAACAATAGGAGTCACATTTGACATTAAGCTGATAAAGCACTGATTCCACCTCCTCCCACCAAGTCAGTTGCTGGTTTTGTGACAAAATATCTCTGCTTTACCCTTTCTTCACTAACACTGATGCTGTTTTATTCAGAATATTAAATAATGAAGTGACCTGTGGGTGTCGCAGCACTTAAATAAAGGAATCTGGAACGATTGACTTAAAAACCCTGTTGGACAGACATTTTGAATCAGTGCTACATATTTGTAAAGGCGTTCACAGTCGACAGCCTGATACTACATCGTTTAGAAAAGAGAGTGAACAGATTTCTACATGTAAAAAAAGAGATAGTAAACAAAAGGTTTTTCTTTTCGAGTGGAATACAAAAGTGCTCTGGCACAGTGTGTCGCTGAGCATCTACTGCTTTAGAAAAAGGAACCACATGAGCATAAAACGTGAAAAAACAAAGAAACGGTTCAAACTGCAAAGCCTTTACGAGTCCTGAGTTTCTCAAAAATAAGCAAAATTGACAACAACAAAAAAAGATGCGATATGCGATCCTGGTCATGAAGATGCTGACTGTGCGCATCCTGCAGAGTTATATATATATATATATATATATATATATATATATATATATCTTTTCTATGGAGTAAGGAAGTTCTCACAAAGATGTGAGTATGATTTTAACGATTCATATTTGTATGTCAATCAAAATATTGTGCAAAAATTCAAATACAAAATTATATCATACATCTGAGTCTGAAACTGGTTTTTCTATATCCAGCACTACTCCCAGCTCCTCTTCTCTGTGGCTATTGACCCTGTCCATCTGGGAGCAACTTACCCATTCAGGACAGACTTTAATAAAATCTTAATGGAAATGTGTAGTCATTTGCTTATGATATGCTTATGTCTACACATTTTGCATCTAAAGATGTACGCAATGAACCAAAGCCTAAATGTCGTGGGGGTGGAGACTATTCAACAGAGACCCATTACGATACATTTTGATCAACATGACAACTGTAGAAATCAAGAGTGAATCAGTTTCTCATAGCAGAACTACATCCCTTCTGTAGGGCATGCTTTGGTAAAAAAAGAAAGACACACGAACTCCAGTCCAGTAGGCGGCGGTATGCATTTAGACATTGGTTCGCATTATGCTGAAGAAGAAGACGGAAGAGGAAAACAGGTTTTCCGTTTGAATGCCGCGGTGTTTTTCATGCTAGCGTCAGTTGTTTGTTTGTAACAAAAAAGTTTCGCTAGCACCTCAAATACAATGGGAATAGAACACGAAGCGGACCGCACTCTTTTCATAAGAAATTTAGACACCAGAGTTACGGAGGAGCTTCTGTTCGAGCTGTTTCTACAGGTGCTGCTGCTGTTGTTGTTGTTAGCCACTAGCTAGCAAGGGTCCGGGGTGTTTGTAACGACAGGCTAACGCTAAAACTAGAAAATGCTGTTAGGACAGACGCGCTGGAATAGTTACTTAGGAAAGTGAAATAATGATTCCTGCGTTCGCTCTAGCTTTAGCTTTGGCTAAGCACACAATGTCAACGTGTCCTTTTTTTATGTTGTTCACTAAAGCTATCCAGTTAGCGTGTTATGCATGGCGTGTTTTGCAACCTTGTATGACAGTAATCGGTTTGTGTTTGCAGGCTGGACCTCTCGTCAGGACTAAAATTCCCAAAGACTTGGATGGTAAACAGAAAACATTTGGCTTTGCTGTTTATAAACACGAGGTGTCCGTGCCTTATGCCATGCAACTCCTAAACGGGACGTCGCTTTACGGAAAAAGCATCCAAGTTCAGTTCAGAACGGGTGAGCCTACTTTGTGGTTATTATCATTATTTTTTTTTATCTAGAACCCTGATATATTTAACACTAGGGATGGGAACCTTTCACATTTGAAGCGATACTCGATACCTGGGAATCGATACCCCTACTTAAGGGTACCTATTTTCGGTACTTGTGTGTGTTTATGTAGTAATGTTTTTTTTTTTTTTTATATAAAATCTCTAAATTTGTCAAATCAACATTTATTTCTCAACATTTAAACTTATTTGGATCTGCAAATGAACCTTAATAATAATAATATTATTAATAATAATAATAATAATAAGTTGAGTTTTAATACATTGCCTGAATAATAATTAAGACGATGTAATAAAACAAATAAAAATGACATGCATAGCTGTGTGTGAATAAAATTTGTGGAACTGTTTTAGTGCAACAGTTTAAGAGAAGAAGAAAAAAATTAAAACCTATTTTATCCTGCTTTGAAAATCTGGACGGGATATATTTACAATGAGGGAATAGAGATGCTCTCCTCTCTGCTCTCTTTGCTCTGACTGACTACAGGCGAGTTTCAGGACAAGGCTGCTTGTTGCTCTCCCAGGACAAACTCCAGAACGACTGTTACTATCAGCTGAGACTAAAATGAAATGGTTTAAATCAAATCAAATTCAGGCGTTAGATTGTGAAAGGTCCAAATCCAATTTGTTTAAAAAGAAAAAACGAAAAAAAAAAACCTTCCTCGACAACTGCAGGGAGCTTGTACCTCCTCCTGAAACTACTTGATATGGGGGTAACTGGGTTCTCCACTGCTTGCCTGCAGCTTGTACAAAATGCTGCTGCAGGTCTGGCACAAGGAAGTATGAGCATATTTCACCTATTTTAGCTTCACTCCACTGGCTGCCCATCCATTTTAGGATTCATTTTCAAATAATGGTATTTGCTTTTAAAGCCTTGCCCCCACCCTACCTTTCTACTAGTCGTTCTCTCGGGTCAGCCGTCGGGAAGTCACCAATAACTGAAGAAAGTCGTTTCACTAGTCGCTTTTTAGAGAAAATCTAAGGTCACAGGATGGGTCTGAAAACTCGCCAAATATAGTGAGAAATTTGCTAAATTGGCAGCAGTGACCAGGTGCTTCCTCAGATTAGAAGAAGTTTCGAAGCTGGCCTTGCACTTCTCATCACAAATATTGCAGCAAAGCGTAATCTGCACATTTTGAAAAGTGGAGACAGCTCTTTCTATCAGTCATGCTTTTTGTTGACGTCATTACACTCTTGTGCGTGCAGCGCTGTGTTCATGTTTGGCATGGAAAATCGGGCACTCTTCTACTCCCTCAGTATCACAGTGATGTGTTTAGGTCAATATCTTTAACTTGTGCAAATCTATCAGGAAGCATGAAAACACATGATTAGCAGAATATCTCTCTCTATCTCTCTCTCTCTAATAACACTGCCCTAGATCTAAATATTTTGTACTTTTACATAGTTGAATGTGCTGACAACAAAAATTATCAATGAAAATCAAATTTATTAACTGACGGAGGTCTGGATTTGGATCCACACTCAAAATTAAAGTTAAAAAACACATTACAGGCTGCCTATTTGACACAGGCAAATCCAACTTTGATGTAATGTCCTTAAAACAAGTCAAAATTAGGCTCAGTAGCGTGTGTGGCCTCCACATGGCTGAATGACCTCCCTACAACACCTGTGCATACTCCTGATGAGGTGGTGGATGGTCTCCTGAGGGATCTCCTCCCAGACCTGGACTAAAACATCCACCAACTCCTGGACAGTCTGTGGTGCAACGTGCCATTGGTGGATGGAGCGAGACATGACGTCCCAGATATGCTTAACTGGATTCCGGTCTGGGGAATGGGTGGCGGTCCATAGCATCAATGCCTTCATCTTGCAGGAACCGCTGACACACTCCAGCCTCATGAGGTCTAGCGTTGTCTTGCATTAGGAGGAACTCACGGCCAACTGCACCAGCATATGGTCTCACAATGGATCTGAGGAGCTCATCTCTTTACCTAATGGTAGTCAGACTACCTCTGGCGAGCACATTGAGGGCTGTGTGACCCCACACCATTACTGACCCACTGCCAAACCAGTCCTGCTGGAGGACGTTGCAGGCAGCAGAATGTTCTCCACGGCGTCTCCAGACTCTGTCACGTCTATCACATGTGCTCAATGTGAACCTGCTTTCATCTGTGAAGAGCACAGGGTGCCAGTGGTGAATTTGCCAATCTTGGTGTTCTCTGGCAAAAGCCAAACATCCTGCACAGTGTTGGGCTGTAAGCATAACCCCCACTTGTCGGGCCCTCATACCTCCCTCATGGAGTCTGTTTCTGATCGTTTGAGCAGACACATGCACATTTGTGGCCTGCTGGTCATTTTGCAGAGCTCTGGCAGTGCTCCTCCTGTTCCTCCTTGTACAAAGGTGGAGGTAATGGTCCTGCTGCAGGGTTGTTGTCCTCCTACAGCCTCCTCCATGTCTCCTGATGTACTGGCCTGTCTCCTGGTAGCGCCGCCATGCTCTGGACACTACGCTGACAGGCACAGCAAACCTTCTTGCCACAGCTCGCATTGGTGTGCCATCCTGGATGAGCTGCACTACCTGTAGTCCACTGATCCTTATTCAACCAGTCAATGATTATTTTAATCCACCTCTGCTTTTTGCTGGTGCAGCTTGTAATCTCAGTAATGGTATCCATGAATTATCATACTGAATTAAAACCTGCTCTAATTCAACAGTTAGAATGAAAGTTCCACAAGTCACAAACCGTGCTTTAATCAGCGAATAGCAATCTAGCTCAGGTTCCATTCAAGTATTTTGTTTTTCAATCCAAGTGGATTAGCATAGTCGGCATTTAGATCTGTAACAAAAAGTGATGGCAGGCAACGGAGACAATAGTTTCCAGTAGTGCATTGCAATTATAAAAACCTAAATGACGCGGTTTTAAGTGACGTGTGGACTAAAAGATTTTGTCGACAATCTTTTATTGTCAACGCCACACACCCTATCTGCAATACCTTCTCACAAAAATCACTTTTAAGTTGACACATGTTTTCACTCAGCGCTTTAGCAGTCCATTGCAGAACCCCTCCTCTAAACGTGTACGCACTTCTCAGATGAGTGCTGTCGACATCAACTTAACATTGCTCTTTTCCTTCATCGATTTAAAAAAAAAATGAAGCAGAGTGTCTAATGTACTGAGTTGCATAATCTGTCTGTGTAACCTAATATCTTGAGCAAACCCTGCTACTTTACAGGTGTTTTGTGCCATGCTTAAGCGAGCTGTACAGAGCCGTGGCCGGATATGAACTGTTGAAAATTGTGACTGGGAATTAAAGAACTGGCAAATCTTTAGTTCGGTTGATTGCTAAGCTGTTGCATTTGTTTTCTGCATGGTAAAGAAATAAGGCATTTAAATACGTTTTTAATAAGTAACAAAAGTTAACAAGATATTAACATTTTGTTGGTTCTGGCATGTACAAACATATTTACTTTGTCACTTAAAACAATGATTGTTTGTGGCCTTAAAACAGTTTTTTTTTAGGATCAATAAAATATTATACTATAAATAGTTTCTGCCTCGTGCCGGTATCAAACTAATAAGACAAAAGTTGCCAACAGATTTGTTTTTACATTGGTTCGGATCTGGGTTTTTTTTGTCTTGTGTTAATCCAAAAAAAATAAAGGAGTACTAAATATTTGTTGGATAAATTATAATAATAAAAAATATATATAATGTAACATTTTATTTTCTCTTTTGTGTTGTCCCATCATAGGTAGCAGTCATAGCAGTCCAGGAAACTCACAGAATTCCAGCCCTGCAAATACTCCAAATCCCCACGGCCAAAGGTAAGAATAGCTGACAATTGTTTCCCTTGTTTTCTGTGAGAGTGTTAAGACTGGGAAGTGCAGGTAGATATTGGGAAAACATGACATGTTTTTTTGTTGTACAGTAAAATCTGATTTTTTTTTTAAATCATAATTTCAGCCTAGAAATCCATAACTCTGGAAGAACAACATGTAATTGTACTTTAAAGCAAATAGTAGCTAGGAAAGGGTAGTTTATGCTAGAAAAAGTTCACGCTTTGTATAAAAGCATAAAGAAGCAAGGGACAGAATGTCTTGTTCTGTATAGATATCATCTCCTTTTTTTGGCAGATTGTGAAAAAGGTAATCCTTAAATATCTTTACTCATGCTATTATATTGTCATGTAGCCCACCTATAAGATGTCATGTATCTTGCATCATGGACAGTGTTGCTGTATAGTTTGGAAAAGTATGTAACTTAATTACAGTATTTTCCAGTTCTGGAAGAGTGTGGGAAAAAAATATTTCCATTTCTAAATGTGAATTCCATTGTTTACATGTTGTCCCTCCTTCCTCGAACTCTTACTTTCTTTCCCTTCTTGTCTCAGTTTTTGGATGTTTTCAATGGGGCTTTTCTCAAATGATGTCACATTTGCCCAGAGACGGCTTGAGATTCCTGGATGTTCGGAAAAAGCAGAGTACGAATTTAGAATGGTAACATCGGCAATACCGATAGCTTTAGAAGATGACAACATCCCAGGAGCTTCATTTCAACATTCTTCAATGGAAAAACACAGCGTAGAACAGCTTAAATATATAGCATCGTGCGGCTCGAAGGAGGGGCGCAACATGGACGTAGTGTGCATCGTGCTAATAACAGCTAGCGTGAAAGGAACTTTAATGACCGTTTTATGTCGCTCTCAAACATTGACGCATTTAAAATCAACAAACAATGTTTTAAATTATTATAGAGTATGTGGCAAAATATTTACTTAAAAACAGCTTTTCTAAAGTTGCAAAGTCAATCATCCCGCTGTAATCACTCTGATCCCATCTCAGCTTCACACACACACCCACACCCCTCTGCGGAGGATGCAAGTACACATTATTGAGGATGCCAGCGTTCAGCTAAGATCTTTTCTGGAGTTTCAGTAAATAGTCCTGTCTTATCAAGGAATGTATTTATTTTCACATTCACAACACATGTCATCTCAAGGCTTTTTACAAAGTCAAATTCAATCAAATCATACAGATTAGTCAAAAAGTTCCCTATGTAAGGAAACCCAGCAGATTGCATCAAGCCTTGACAAGCGGCATTCACTCCTCCTGAATGAGCGTAGAGCCACAGTGGATAGTCGTCTGCATTTTCCATGGCTTTGCTGCAATCCCTCATACTGAGCATGCATGAAGTGACAGTGGAGAGGAAAAGTCCCCTTTAACAGGGAGGAAAAAAACCCCAGCAGAACTAGGCTTAGTGTGAACGATTATTTGCCGCGACCGACTGGGGGTTAGAGAAGACAGAGCAGAGACACGAAAAGCACAGGAGCAAACATTGATCCAGGAATCCTTTGTTAAATGGTAATAGCAGATGATCTGCCCTCCAGGATGATGTCACAGTTAACAGAACGCCAGACCAGGTTTACCTACTATGAAGAAAAAATGACAGAACAAAAAGTTAAAAGTTGAAATAACAACAAACAATGCATATTGGAGAACAGTAGAACTCAGCAGAGTGAGAGAAATGGACCTTGATGTCCTCCAGCAGCATAACTACAGAGATAGCTCAGGGTAACCTAAGCCACTCTAACTATAAGCTTTGTCAAAAAGGAAGGTTTTAAGATTAGTCTTAAAAGTAGACAGGGTGTCTGCTTCACGGACCAAAACTGGGAGTTGGTTCCACAGGAGAGGAGCCTGATAGATAAAGGATCTGCCTCCCATTCTACTTTTAGAGACTCTAGGAACCACCAGCAGACCTGCAGTCTGAGAGCGAAGAGCTCTGTTAGGAACATACGGGGTAATCAGAGCTCTGATATATGATGGAGCTTGATTATTAAGGGCTTTATACATTAAAAGAAGAATTTTAAATTCTATTCTTGATTTAACAGGAAGCCAATGAAGGGAAGTTAAAATAAGAGAAATATGATCCCTCTTGTTGATTTTCATCAGAACTCTTGCTGCAGCATTTTGGATCAGCTGGAGGCTTTGAACTGCATTTTGTGGACTTCCTGATAGTAAAGAATTACAATAGTCCAACCTTGAAGTAACAAATGCATGGACTAGTTTTTTCAGTATCACTCTTGGACAAAATATTTCTAATTTTGGCGATATTCCAGAGGTGGAAAAAGGAAACTCTGGAAACCTGTTTAATATGGGATTTAAATGACATGTCTTGGTCAAAAATAACACCAAGGTTTTTTTTATTTTATTACCAGAGGCCAATTTAATGCCATCCAGATTAAGTGATTAAGAAGTTTATTTTTTGACGACTCTGGTCCAAAAATTACAATTTCTGTATTGTCAGAATTTAAAAGCAGGGAGTTTAAAGTCATTCATTTTTGATGTCATCAAGACATGCCTGTAATCGAAGTAATTGACTTCATCAGGATTTATGGATAAATATAGCTGAGTGTATCTTAAAATAATAATCTCAAGGTACTTTATAATACATTAAGAGTTTCCAGAGTTTGTCTTTACATATATATCTAATTGTTATGTGTAACTTACGTGTCGATGGCATTATCAATTTTGCAAATGACATTAAAAAGGCATTAAAAGCATTAAATTAGATTTACTAATTTCTGCAGAAACCCTGATTTTATAAACATAAAAACTCCCATTTTCGAACCTCAACAATGAACATGCTTTCTTAACAGAATCACAGATGCTAGTTAAATAAGTGTACAAACAAATGCTAAATAAATAATCCAAATATAACACATGCCTAGTAGCATGCTAGCCACAGCTAATCACACAACATTAATGCAGGCCACCGGTCTCAGTAATGCATTTAATGTATTTAATTAAACGGACTTTAAAGCACCGTTTGCACACAGGCTTGTCCAGATTTTTGGGTTTCCCTTCTTTATTTGCCTCATATGCTAAAATAGTATCGATACCATGATAAATTACTATTGTATTCAGATACAGTGTTTGTGTATTGATACTTTTCAGAGTATTGATATTTTTGACAACCCTACCTGTAAGTACACTAACGAGTTTCAAAAGATGTTTATCCACCGTTTGTCACAGCCCTGGCTCCAACTACACGTTCACACAGACTTCTCTACAGCAGTAGCAATCACAGCTCCACATAAAACCATTGTTCATAGCTGTGCTCTTGTCCTCTTACCTTTCTTCCTCTTGTTATGATGTGGTCCTAAAAGTAGTGTGTGGGATTTTAACAGAAATGCAAGTAAATGCAAAAATTCCCTTTTTGAAGTACATGCACAAAACCATCTTACCTGCTCTTCCGCTCCTCAGGGGAATTACATGAAAAAATCTCCAGAGTGGTGTGCAGGATAGAGTTGGACGATAAAACAATAGCAATATATATCTAAATAATTTTTCTTCAATAGAAATATGGGAATGGGTAGATATTGACTTTCAATATACATATAAGATGAACAGCCTATGGCGTCATCATCTAATTTGCGTATTTGTTCATGCTTTTGGGACCCAGGCTGTAGGAGAGCTTTTGCCAAGACCAAAAAGTTATTTAAAATGGTGATTAGATGCGCTTGGATCTAAAAATTACCATTAGCAAATGATTTATGCATTTTAATACGTTGTCTGAATCCACACTACATAACAAACTGCCAAAAATAAATCAGAGGCACAAAAAGTGAACAAGGTGAATAATTGATTGAAGCTGTGTGAATCAAATTTGGAGAATTATTTGAGTGCAACAGTTTCAGAAACAAAAAAATACTATTTTAAAAACTATAGTGATGAGGCAGCAGCTGTGTTATGCCTGTGAGACAGTGCCGGAGATAAAGTAGGAACCCCCATAGCAGCTCTGACTGCTGCCTCAATACAGTGATTCCAGACATCTAGTGCTTTTGGTAAAATCGCCAATAAAAGAAAAAAAATGTCGCTAAAAGTCGTTATTGCTAGTACTTTTTGAAAGAAAACTGCTAGAGATGTCTGAAAAGTTGCTAAATATAGCAACAAAGACTCTAAATGGGCAACAGTGGACTGTCCTCTAGTTTTCCTTCCCTCCTGAGAGCAGTGGAAGCTGCTGCCACCAGCCAGCTTCACAGACAGACAGGAAGCAGGCGGTGTTGGTTTTTCAAAATAAAGTACATTTTAACATCTCATGATATTTAAATTAATTTCAAACTCGGATTATGGTTAGTATAAGTTAACTCTACATTATTTCAACATATATTTAAGAAAAAACTTCATTCTGAAGGTGCGGCAGCTTTTATTTTGCCGCGGCAATGTGCCACGATCAACTACATGTTATGGAAACCCTGAAGAAGCTGTGCAATGCAGTTCTTTTTCAAGGGTCTTAGTTGCAAGCAGGGTAGAGTAATTCAAAATCCAAATATACCTTTTTCAAGAATTTTAAAGGACACTTTTCCAGGCCTTTAAAAAACTGTATGCATGTGTGCATGCACAGCACACAAAAATATGAAGAAATTATTGTTGGTGTTTAGAGAAGGCTCAGGATTGTACTGTATTTTTCAGACCATAAGACGCACCGGATTATAAGGCACACTAAATATTCTTCCCAAGTGTGTAATATCACTCCGCCCCTACACGTACACAGCTCTCTCCTAAAAGAGAGAGCGATCAGCCTCTGTTGGGAGGACAGAGTAGTTGGACCACACTGCCCTGTTTCTAACATAAGGCCAAAATAAACTTAACTTTTATATTGAATTAACTTGCTTGGTTGATTGTTGTTAGCGCGTACTCCGGGTGCGGGATGCCTTACATGAATGCACTTCTAGTTTAAACTTTACAGTCAGGCAGTCTTGTAGACAGCTCAGGAGGCTGATCAGGTAGTGACACAGTGTACCGTAATGCTTAGAATATCCATTGAGCGGAGCGACTTTGTTGCTAACCAAAGATTTTTGAGCGCATTGTACCACATAAAATCTGCCAGTAAGCATAACAGTAATCATATATAAGGCGCACCATAAATTTTTGAGAAAATTCTGGGATTTTAAGTGCGCCTTATAGTCCGAAAAATACGGTAGTCAACAATTTACCATTGTAACCCCAACATGTCGATATGTTTGTAAAATTCATTCCACCCAATTTATTCCATTTTTCAGCAAGAATTGTGGGAGCAGTTGGGATAAAAAAAAAAACTATAGCGAGACTAAAAGCAATTAATAAAGTAATGGTAGCTGTAAATAAAGTAATGGTGAAGGACCAAAACCCTCTCACCGAATGTTGAGACAATTGCTTTCACAAACATGCCGTGGGGCAGAATCCCCAAACAGATCCAGGGTAGTAAACAGAGACACCACAGATATTTACAGCTGCCATTTTTATTCATTTCAATTTAAAAAACTTTATACTTTATTAAACCAAAAGGGAAAATAAATTTGAACACTAACCTGGTGCATTATTAAAAATAGGACATCAAAAATTCACCCCCCATACTGGAGACTGAGGGTGATGTATGTTACATCCATACTTCTGACCAGTAGGTGGAGTTTGGTGCTTTGTTTTTGTCCTGCTGAGGTCTCAGAGCATAAGAAGAACTAATAAAGAGACTCACCCGGTTGTTAAGCTAAACTCCGCTGTCGGTGTGCTTCACTGATAAAAACACAACATTACAGCTCCCACATACTTGGGCGAGCTCTGCGCCGAGCGGACTCCACTCTGACTCTCCAGGCGGTTTGCCGTTCATAGTCTAGCGTACCTGTTGTCTACATTTCTTGTGACAAATTCCTATAATTGCCACACTTTTTCCCTGCGGGACAAAGCGGGGAAAGGATGGTTAAATCTTTTATTAGCTTAGCTAGTTGAGCATGTAGAGCTGTTTATTTTCCAGCAGGAACCCACCGCACATCTGTCGGTGACAACAGAGAGGGACTGAGATGCCGTGCGTCCTTGGAGCAGCTCAGTGCAGCAAGCTCGGTGTCACATATGAAGCAGTTCAATGTAAACACTTCTTGTCGTTGAGGAGTTTATAGTGGGACACCGAGTATGTGGTCGTAAAAACTGAGCTTTGCGCGTACCTGTCAGCGTGGACTCAGCGTGGACTCAGACTCATGTCAGCGCATGTAATGCTGGCTCACACATTGAAGTTCACAGTGGAATTTTTTTTTAATCAATCTTTGGTTATATTAATCGATCTTTAGGAATTAATATGAGAATCAAATCATAATTGGAAAATCAATTTTTTTTTTTAACACAGCCCTAATTATTACTCGTCAACGTTAGTTTATTTTTACTGTGTTAAATGTATGCAAGGACTTTTACCTTTTCTTACTCTGAAACGTCCTCCTACACGTGGAAGGCAAAGTAGGGATAATTTGTTTTGCATATCTTTGTTAGTGTGGAAAAGAGCCCAGGCAGCCTGTTTAGAAAAGTAAATACCAGACAAATTAAGAGAAGTTTCCCCAGAAATATTCCCTTGCTTGACCCTGACCAATGATCCACTGGTCAAAATGTTTATTTCCTGTGTTAACTAAAGGCTTAGAAACAACATGGTCTTTGATTAACTTCATTATGAGTTTGGAAAAACTATTCAATCAAGTTTAGGGCCTTATAATGCAATTCATAAATGCTGACAATATTGTAATTCTTTCATTTTCACTTGCATTGAAAACTATCTTTAGCAAAGTACCTGCAGTGCATGTTTTGTTTTTTCTTCGGTTGTTTGCTACAAAAGGCTCTTGTGCAATGAATAGACTCCGTGCACATAACATAACTTGGCATATTCTATAAATTGTGAAGGTAGCGGCTTGTGCCTTCACCTTACATTGTTTAGTTTAAAGCGGGGAGAGAGGAATAAGGGAACAAAACCCAACAGACATATTTATGTGATTAACAACCTGAACTGCACCCACACAAATGCACAACTCTTGCCAATCTCTTGCTCTCTTGGGTACATGTCTGTTTTCTGTTTGAAATAGGGCTGGACGATATAGAAAAAAAGCTTATCGATAAAAAAAAATGCATATTGATCGATATCGATAATTATTGAAAATATTTTAAACCATATTTTATGGTCAGCTCTGCCTGGACATTTTATGATATTGCTAAATGATTTAATTTTAATAAAGAACACAAACAAAGAATTCCAATTAAAACTTTATTTAACCAACTTTTTTAACCATAACAGAATTTTTTTTATAGAAAAATAACTTAAGAGACCTGAGTTATGTTATTAAATACTGACAAAGAATAAACTAAAGTGACCAGTAAAATGACCAAAATAAATATACCAAATAAATAAATAAAATAGCCTATTTAGGTGGGAATAGTACACTAGTTACTCCTCAGGGTCCATTCTATTTCTATAAAGTCAATTGAGAGGCTGACGCAGGGCTGAGGTCCGAGGTTGTGGCGTGGAAAGACACAGATTGCAGCTCATTTTGCACCGATTCCCTGCACTCGTTGCACAATTTAGGGAGCGCTGTTAGAGAAACACTTGCGTCCTGGAACTTTATATCGCGGATCAAGAGTGGCAAGTAGTTGTTTGAAGCCAGGTTTTTCAACTGCAGACAGCAGCATATCCATCACTATGAAGCATGTTACTGCATGCGTTATGTCCTTATGCCACTTGGACGCTTTGTCATTTTATCACAAAGAAAGGAGCCCAGTTTAGCTGCTATACCTGCTTTGTTTTGGAAGAAGTTCCAGGAGAGTTCCTCTGACGACGCGGTGCCGCGGCGGGGCTAAAACGGCTCGCGCTGCTGCGGGTGTGAGCGGCTTGCGTGATGAAACAAGTTGGTTGCGTTACCAGACTTTGTTTTTACCGGTTCCTTGCAAATTTTACAAATCACTGTGGTTTATTTCTGTCAGACTGGCGAACTAGTAAAACCCCGTTTTGGGACAATTTCCTCCGCCGCTACTTCCTGCAACATATTCACATGCCGTGTGTTGTGGTTTGAGAGGGCGGCGCTTTGTGATGGCGTGCCTGGGTCCGTGATTACGATTGGTCGAGAGGAAATAGTGACTGTAGCATCAATGAATATGATAGGCTGAAAGGAAGGAAGGAAAACTGTCTCTATCGAAGTTTTATCGACCCTATTTTTTCCTATCGCGCCACACGTCTATCGATCGATATATATTGTTATTGAATTATCGTCCAGTCCTAGTTTGAAAACCGCTAACGTTTTTCCTAAATGTTACTTACTGTACGTCTTGCTTTCACTCTCTGATAGTCGTGTATTAAGTTAAAAATTCAGGAAACAGGTAATACCACTTCTGAAGACGCTCATTTAAATGCATTTGTGCACAACACTTTGAATCTTTTTTTTATGTAAGAGTGGTAAGACAAATTAAAAATGAGAAATAAGGGTTTTTGATGAGTTGCTGTAAGTGTAATTTATTAAGTGTAATTTTCTTTATATTGCTCCCTTACAGGACTCCAGTGCAGTTTAGTTCTCCGCCTTACACTCCTCCACACCAAATGCAGAGGTCATTTTCGTCCCCAGATAATCTCCCGAAGCATGTCATGGTAATGCAACACTTGTTGTCCTACAAAGTAAATGCAATAGAAAGCTTGAGTTCAAAGAACAGTTTGAACATCAGGTCTTGCTCCATGTCTTTTTCTTCATCTGTAGAAGAACAACATGTGGCAGATTCATATGCAGCAGCTCGAGCAGCTTAACGGTGTCTTCTCCAAATCTCTCCAGCGGCAGTCGCCCGCTGGCGGAAACTCTGGCAGAGGGGACCTGAGGCAACTGGACAGCGATCACTACAGGCACCATCCATCCCAGATGACCAGCGGCGGGAGAAACCAGCGCCGCGGGGACGAGCAAGGCTCCGGCCGCCATCAGCATCACGGCCAGGGCCGGGAGAACTACTACCACCACAATGACAGGAGTGGCGGCAACCGTCGACACGACAGCCAAGGTGGAAGCAGACATTATGACGAGTGGGCTGGCAACCGTGGCAACAGAGAGCACGACAACAGATGGCGACGCTACTGAGTTGCTGTCAATATTTTTGTAAAAAAAAAAAAAAAAGAAGTTCAGTTCTTCACATTTTTTTGTTGACATTTCTTTTAAGAAAATCTGAATTATGTTAACAAAAATCGTTGTGTAAATACTCAGGTCGTTTGTAAATTATCTTACCAGTTTGAGGATTTAAGAACCCTTGGTTTAAAGCCTCTTTTTAAGTGTTTTTAAATTTGAACACTTTTCTTTGATATGACCGTTTTCTTCTCAGATGTTCGGAATATTTTGAAAATGATTGTATTGTCACTCGTGCAAGGACGAAATTTAAACATGACCGGCAGTAGATTTTGGATGACAAAGTTAAAAAAAAAAAAAATGACTAAAAAATATTTTGTTATGCAACATATTTATATGGTGCTCTTAACAATGGAAACAAGTGTTTCAGGTACTTTGCTGAGAAGAACATAAACTCAAGCTATTAATTCCACCAGCAACATTGAGACAGCAACAGGGCACCACGATTTATTTTTTATTTTATTTTTTAAATTAACCTTGCTCTTTTCAGCAAATGGGCTTTATTTTACTTGTATGTGGATTTTATTTTTTAAAACTCCGATCTGTAAAACATGCTGTTTTAAATTGAACATTTTCATTATAAAGCTCTTTTCACTTGACTGCAGCATTGTCATTCATCTGCCTTCACCACAAATGCTATTGTAAGTCTTTGTTGTTATTCATAAACGCTATTTACAGCTCATGGTGTATGGAGGGGATAATGTATGTTGACGCTTACGCGCTGTAATGCACACACACATGGCCTTATCGGCCCCTATAAATGGACCGGGTGTAACTAATACGCTTGTGCAGCGGCTCCTGAAGTAATCTACAGGTGGCGCCACACACATCCATTAATTGAATCAATTAAGGTGTTAAATATAACCGGGCCACATGATCGGCTCCTACTTTTGACCTTTCTATTTACGATGCTTTCAAGTGTCAAATTGGATCCGACTCATTCTTTCAGCTCGACAACATGGAGCTATGCCAAGCAGTGCCTCCCCCCCCCCCCCCCCCCCCCCCCCCACCCCTCTCTCTCACACACACACATACACACACACCTTTTCTACCGCTTAAAAAATAGCACAGGTTTTGGGCGTTTACGGATGGGGAAAAGGTTTGGCTTCGCTCCCATCCCAAAATTAGCAGCACTTGGGAACATAAGGCTTCGTGTTGCAATCTGCCCTTTAAGCGTTCCTACCTCAGACCTGTTGCTTAAAACCGATCAAAAATTTTCATCCAAACTCTTTTCTAGTGTCGCAATATTAAACCCTGCGTCTAGTCCAAACATTGCATCAGTATTTGAACCTTTTGCACAAAGCTCTATACCTTGCCACTAATCTGCCCTGGTATCCGATTGCATCCTGATACTCCCAAATCGCTTTAATAGAGAGTATCCTCTCCTCGGTGTCGGTAGGCCTACCAGGAAGATCCATATTGCGCTTCTGACTCAGGCATAACTCATCTAATTGGTTGATCTGCATGGCGTCTCCAGCCCTGGAGGGGTTGAATAGGATTAGAGGGGGGCACACGGCAGCCGCTGCTGTTCGGACCTGAATAGAAGCGTGGCTCCTGAAATGATCCCACTTCTAAACAGCCCCGGAAAGCCATCCGCTCCGCTCCGCTCCCCCGCCCCGCAGCGGCCCCGCAACGCAGATTACGAGGGACAAGATTCCTGCAGACGGCGCTTCCTGGAGTTCGGGGTTCAAGCGGTGCCACTGATAACTTGGTTTAAATCATTGGCCAGAGTCTGTTAACCGATGACGAATAAAATCGCCGTTTTTTTAAGAGCTTAGTAAATAGGCGGGTTTTACTACTTTAATTTAAAGAATGGTTTTAATTATCCTGCCGTTTCGTTGAAGTCACAGCTCCTAAATTTCTTCTTCCAAAGACCAAACCATGCAGTCTACAAGCAACGTTAATTTCCTTGAGATAGACGTTTCCCTTTTTCGGATAGCCACTTCAAAGTATACACACTTTATATTTAAGCTATAAGTGTTTGTGCAAAACGATTATTATATGTATTACTTGAAAGCAAATACAAAGTTCTTGAAATAAGTCTAATTATATATTCGAGTTTATCACTTATAAAAGTTAACCAAAAATAAACACACGCGCGCATATATATACACGCTTTTTAATTTTGGGTAGCCTATAGCCTGTTGTGGAGCTTACTTTCAAAAGAAATGTCCATCTCCTTTCCTCTTATCTTTTAAAGACAAGAAAAGGTTCGTTCGGGGTCATTCAGATGCGCGCACAATTACTAATAATTTACACCTGCTGCAATTTCTTGGGTGAGATCATTAGAAGAACAATTTAAAGGGGCAGTGCTTGAAATGGCAATAATATAATTAATGCTAATGGATATTATTATTATTATTATTATTATTATTATTATTATTATTATTGAGTACCAAAATATTTTCAGCCAATGCTTTTAGTTTTTGATAAAGAAAGAAAGAAAAATTAAGTTACTATTTGTCAAATGTTTTTTCCTCTTTTGAATAGATTTGATTTTCAGATCAAGGGCCATTTAAAATTGTACGTATTTAGCAAATGAATGTGGTATCAGGTGTATTTCTAATAATATGTTCTAGTCGATAGAAAAACTGGCAAAAGTGAACTATCTTGACGTGAAACAAAAACATCCTGAGAAAGTTTGAATGATTGTTACCTCAACCCGCTAATAACTCATTTCCCACAACTCAGAAAAGACCAGTCAGTTACGTTTGTGATTATGTGGTACAATCTGCAGCGCAAACTTGGAACGGGCCAAAAAAAAACGTTTATCAGAATAATTGATCAACTAGAGGTACACGTAAGCATCCGGTTTCTGATTAACATTTATTTAAGCTAAAGTAATTTATACTTACTTCACAATGTTTTATGTTGGATCGCATTGGCAATACAACATACCTTAATGATAATTATCACTTCTTGTCCTTCTGTTACGCCCAACTTTTGTATAAAGATGATATATTGTTTTGTGTATGTGCGCGGAGGAAGGTTGGATGTGTCCTTTTGTATGTATGCATGTGTGTCCTACTCCAAGTGTGTGTGTGTGTGTGTGTGTGTGTGTGAGAGAGAGAGAGAGAGAGAGAGAGAGAGAGAGAGAGAGAGAGAGAGAGAGAGAGAGAGAGAGAGAGAGAGAGAGAGAATGAGAACGGAGATGAGTACACGGACTGTTTATATAGCGGAGGGTGTGAGCGCAGCGTATAACCACCGAGGCGGTGTGCGCAACTCAATTTGAAGGCTGCGGATCTTCACCGCGACACATTCAGGAAAGCAGAGCATTTTTAGATATAAATAATGACCTCTCTGAACGCATGAGCTCCGGCACTTGCTTTTCCTCCCGACCTTTAAACATATAGGCTCAAACATTCTTAGACAGAAAAGGTCGTATACCAGCGAAGTGAGCGCACAAGGGACGCACCATGCACTGTCAAGCCGAGCTGAGGCTCTCTTCCCCCGGGCAGCTGAAGGCGGCCAGGAGGCGCTACAAGACTTTTATGATCGACGAGATCCTTTCCAGGGAAACTTGTGATTACTTTGAGAAACTTTCTCTGTACTCCATGTGTCCTTCTCTCATCGTCCGACCAAAGCCTCTTCATTCATTCTCAGGTAAAACGACTAAACTCCAGTAATCTCCATGATTTTTCCAAAGCATGACAACCCATATGAGTATTTTTTTTAATAATGCGAATCATTACAAACTGAAGTTATAAAATATTACCTGGCATGCCTGGTGGTTTAATTATGAACCAGACAAATTAAATTGGGGGGAAATGCAATAAAGTGCTGATGATTAAACCGCTCACCTGACAAAATTCGTGGAGGTGCCCTGATGTTAAAATAATTTTTTTTCCTGCGATTTCACGTGCATGAACATCTATAGCTATACATTAAAATTAAATCTCACTAACCGATGATATGCATCAACTACTACATTCATTATCTCACATTTAAGCGTTTGCATGATTATTTAATTGCAGAAATTTCCGCTGATAATTATTTATTTTTTTTTGGTTTGTTTTCGTTATCTCTTTGCCAGAGGTTTCCTCACTCCCCGTTTATCTCCACGAAGCATTAGGCGCTGTAAATCAAAGACAAGCGGTGAAGTCAGACAGCGTGTGATGCTTGAGGGCTTTTGTTGAGCGCCAATGATAAATGGCCGAGCTGATGAGCTGCGCAGCTGAAAAGAAGTCATCTAAGGAAGCAGTGGGGCAGAAAATGCTCAGGGTTTTTGGGATGTGTGTGTAGATCCCTATCCTTTAACATTTTATCTGTTGGATTATTTATTATTATTATTATTATTATTTATTTTTTGCTTCGATTAATTGTGCTGAGCTCATATATCTTCCTTAACGAGTTTTACCGCTGTTGGGCCTTTTACGCACAGATGATGGCATGTGGTTAGACGCTAAGATGTTGCCTACGTGACTAAGTTCGAAGATGTTTGCTGGAAAAGTGCAAATCAGAGTGAACACGTAAGAAGCACCTGCAGCGCAATTATACTGATGCTTTGCTGATTTGTTTTAATACACTCGGGTCTATGTGTAATTTCTGACCAATTGATAGATTGTTGACCGTTGTTCAGAAAATGCAAGTGAATTCAGGCAGCTCAAAGTTTTTTTTTTTCACGCTCTGCTCATCAACATAATTTCTCCAAAGTCTGAAACTATTGCCCTAGCAATCTGATGATGACAGCACAGAGGCTGGTTATAAATAGGGAGAAGCCATTCCCTCATCCATCTGATATAGATTGGTAATGCTTGAAGGCACTACGGCTGGCTGGGCTTTGGCACCCCCTCTTTTCAGATGGATAAAGTAACCCGCCGCTGCATATCAGAACACTCTGCGCACCGCTTATTTGTAGCTGCAGGGGGGCGTGAGACACAGTATAGTCCCCAACATCAATGGCATTTAATGCTCGATATAGAAGCTCGTAACCCCTTTAGGTCCCTTTGGGGCCAAAGTGGGGCGAATGGCCTCTGCATGACAGGAAAAGTTGACTTCTTCATTTTGCAAAAAGCAAAAAAGGGATGTTATTTCATCCTGCTGCCAGCGGAGGCCGCTGAAAGACGGTCATGTCAATAATGTTGGCCACAGAAGAGGATAACAAATGACGTTTTGGGCTGTCAGTAATTTGTTTGTTAGTTAACAAATCTAGGAAACCTCTGTGAGGCACAGTATCTTCCTCGCATCTCATTTGTCTCTTCCGAAATTAAACACACAGCTCAACTTTATAAGCTAAAACATGGAGTCGATAGGAAGAGATCAGAGCCAGCTCAAGGTTGTAAGAGGCCCTAAGCATGTCCTCCAATTAAGCCCACCTGCCACTACAATGCTACTGACTCCACTTTTATATTCTCCATGCTGGATGATCTTTGGAGTGCCCACCTGTAGTGAACCCACAATGAATTAAATCAACTATGTAATACAATGTGTTTTGCTTGATCCCTTCAGTCACTCCACCTTATTTATCAAATACAAAAATAACGAGGTAAAGTTCTCATATATATATATATATATATATATATATATATATATATATATATATATATATATATATATGTGAAGTATACAGTGAATTTAAGGACATTTTGCTTTTTAAGTTGTTTTCAGCTACTGTCACAACAGCAGAAATGCTTAAATTATCTTGAAACACACGTGCCAGACTTTGCTTCCAAAATCAGTCGAAGTCATGCCATACGTGTTTTGCTCTCTATAAAACAAAATAGTAGCTTTTTTATTTTTTTCTGTTTTCTTTTTAATTGTTTTTTAAACTGGATAAAATAGACCCTTAGATTAAACTTACTCGCACACAACACTCTCAGATTTCACAGAGGACGGTTAACAGAAGGGGCTGTTGCCAAGAAAGCCTAATGTGATCAAAGTACAGCTAATGTTGCTGTTCTCGATTTATTTATTTCACACTTTTTCTTCCGAGGGATTCATTTGTATTTTGCACTGCTGCAACAAAAACCCTGATTTGTATGTTAAGAACACTGCATAGGTTTCCAGAAAATGCAGCAACAATAAATTCAGATTTTCTGTTCCTGTTGATGTTGTTGAAGAATACCAGGGTGGTCGGGAATGCCCTGATTTTTAACTATCCCCTTTATATCTGACCAGCAAATAATCTTCATCATCTACCACAACTATCAAGAATGATCACCAGACAGACTTTCATTGAGTCCAGTTAAACAACTTAGTCTGACATGACTGCATATGAAAGATGTCATATCCACAATTAGTTATTAATTATTTACAACATAAAAAGCTAGGTCCGTGGTAGCAAGAGGTCGAGTGAACGTTTGAAACCCAGCAAGTCACAAAATTACATCCTCTGGTTTGTTGATGCACTTTGTAGAATGCTTACAGTAAATTAAATTTGATCTCTATGTCATATGTGCAACTGCTGTGTTGAAGCGATACCAACAGAATATGGAGTTTAAAGGCAAAGCAAGTCAAATAAAGAACTTCTAAAGGAAATTTAAACAAATTAGTACCAGTCTAAGTTCAGAAACAATCATTTCCGCCTGGTTCAACCTGTGCAACCATATTAGCGTTCATAATGGCTTGGGGTTGGTAAGAGCATGGGCGGAAATCATGGGGGGATGGGAAGGTCTGGACCCCACCCCTCAATCTGGGAAAAACATTGATTTGTTCCTACCAATAAATCATTAGAGAAACCTATATTTAAAAAAATAACAACAATAACACAGGAATAAAAGAGCAAAAATACAATCTAGGCAAAATTATGCATTTAGCTTTGCACCCCACCATTGTTGGTGTAATGGGTTGGTCGATTGTACCAACAGCTAACACCCTCAAAGAGACACAGCAGCAGCATCTGAGGAGCAGAATCACTGTGTCTATGAAGCACAAATAACTGACCTCCAGTCAGTCGCTACATAAAACATAAGACATTTCACACAATTTATTTACTTCCACTTCTTAACAGAATGAAACACATTACCATTTGGAATCAGACCACATTTTGTTCGCCTCATAACTTAGGTTGAATTTTGTGACAGTACGCCACGTAAATCTAAACCAGCTAAACTAGATAATGACATGGAATTTCTGCCTCTGGGCCAAGGTCAATTTCTGGACCAAACGTACAAGGTAGAACCCCCTGCAGTTGGAATATTTCCACTGACCAACTTTTGACTTTTGTCGTATCTAATCCATCAGTTGTATTCCTCCTAAAAATGCTCAATCAGAGGGGATAAAAATGCTTCTCAATCTACCTTGGAATCTC
Organism: Fundulus diaphanus; assembly: GCA_037039145.1. NCBI lineage: Eukaryota > Metazoa > Chordata > Actinopteri > Cyprinodontiformes > Fundulidae > Fundulus > Fundulus diaphanus. The sequence continues at coordinate 38,246,964 of CM073124.1, forward strand.
TCATGGGGTTTACTAAGGTCCAACAAACCTTTAAACCCAGTTTTTTGTTTGTAGAGCCCAGCTTTTTACGTATACATTTGCCATCTAGTGTCTAGTTAAGACCCACTGACAGTTTTTTTCCATTGTTTTGCAAAATGTTGTAAAACATTTGTAAACAACTTTTTTCCCTGGCTCTTTTGATGATAATCGTACATTTGCTGATACTACTTCAAGCAATTTTTCTGTTAACATAACTTTAAAAGTATTCAGGTAACCCCCTTGCATTAAGTGCACATTTGTTAACCTGTTGCATGGATCCAAGTTCCCTTGGAACCCCCAGGCCTATGCAGGACCCTAAATTGCTGCAAAGTTCACCAGTACCTCAAGCTGCCCCTGGATCAGGGACATTAAGGGCTGACCCGGCGCCTTAACAGCGAGCAACCTAATGGCGGGTTACGATATTTCATTTGGAGACCCATCTATCAGCAGCATCCAGGGCAGAGACTGCTTAATGGTGTTTTCTGGCAGAGGTGAGAGAGATTAACATCAACTGTGGTGTAATCTCACCTGACAGCATAATGACAAATATACATAAAGAGCAGGAGTGCAAAGGAGCACGGTGCATAGCTGGCTCGGACGGAGCTTACACGGAGCCCAAGAGAGCAAAAAAGAAAACTTCATCCCATCTTAAGGCCTAATCCACCGCAGACAATAAACCCACCCATTAGGGATAAAGTCGACTCGAGGAGGTCAATAACACCCGTGTCAACACGTAGGCGAGCATACGCTCACACAAAGACACACTCTTCCATCTTCGGTTGAGGATAATGTCTGACAGCCTGTCAGCTCCCTGCCATTACCACCTTTATTGTTGCCATCAGATCTTTCCCTCCCTGAAAGAAATGAGCAATTAATCAGCCCTGAAAGTGGTTTTTGCAACATGTTTATTTCTGCTGCACCGGTGTGCGCCACACGCTGAAGAAGAAGAAGACACTTTTAGGCGAGCAACCTGCCATTTTTGTATTTTAGCTGAAGGCTGGTTCCAGCTTCAAGTTACTAAACGAGAGGTGAAGAATAACATCATTACAGCCATGGTTTAATGAAGAAAGCACCTGGCTTTTACAGTAATGCTTAACTAGCTGCTCCTTAGCTATTATTAGCGACTGTGTCTTCTGTAATAGTTACTATAAGCACTTGTTCCAGTTCCTACATTCCAACTATGATTATCAGGCGGATCCATGTGCCTTTTCAGGGGCCCGTGTTGCGTTCCTGCAGCTCCTCAAACAGTTTATTTGTAGACTATTGACAGGACACCAGCGCTTGTCAGCAGCATGTCACTGAGCTGGCCTCGCTGTCAGTGGAAAGTCACCACGAGGGCTGACATTTCTCTCTGTGCTCTTGGTGTTCTTGGGATAGGGGTGGGGGGGGGGGGCATCCTCGAGCTCTTTACTGACAGCAGACTTCCTGTGAGTTGCGAGGACAAAAAGACGAAGCAGAGTTCTTCCCCGTGGAAGGCGTGAGTGGACACGGGGTCGTCCGTTACACCAGCTGCAGTTGGCTAAACGGCGCTGTTAAAAATCTCCTCCTACAAATGAGGGGAAACGCTTTAGTCAGATGATTTATTAGCAACATAAATATGGGTCTGACATACAGAAAGGGCGAGAGAGGGAGGCAGAGAGAGAGAGAGAGAGAAAGAATGACAACATAAATGGGAATGCAAAAACACTGAGCAGGAAAAGACAAGGCGTAAAAAGATGGGTTCTTGTTTGGGCTTGTTGCAAACCAGCTATCTAACATCGAAGGATTAGTGGTGACCTCAGCGCTTTACCATGATGTCATGATGAGCCTGAAGCAGCGTCTGATGTATGTGAGTGTGTGTGCATGTGCCTTTGAGCAGGGTAACTGTGGCTACCTACATGCAACCGTTTTCTTCCTTGTTATTGATAAGTATCTTGGAGTGGGATTTATCCTGAACTTCTTAACCTTTTATTGCAGTAAACCTCTGTGCTCATGGGTCATTGTAAGGAAAGTTTTTTTTGTTTTTGTTTTGTTCTTCTTCGAGGATTTACCTTTCTCTGCATTGAGAAGTTGCGAACTCTTAAGAATTCTTGGAAGTGACAAAAACAACGATAAAACACAAAGTCCAGGTCTTCAGCGGACTACGTGAGAATATGTGTGTGTGGGTCCTCCGTTGGTTCTTGGAGAGATCCAGCATCCTAATTTTACCTTCTTTATACTACTCAGTATTTTTCCTAGATTTCCTAGTTTTTTTCCCGTATGAGTTCATGCCTTCAAATTGGTGGAATAAGCCAAGAGGATTTTTTTTTACCCTTCAACCTTCAGGTCTCTATCCCTCTTGCTTCGGCTCCAGGCAAATGCTACTTTTTATTGATTCTGGCGTCTGCAGGTTATGTGTCCTCTATCATGGAGCTAAAGTGTATTTGTAGAGTGGTTTTAACAGAGCTAAAGATAATACAAGACTGTGGCAAATGTATATAAGAAAAGGTTTTAATTGAAATTAATATTTTAGGTCTGAACAAACGTGTGTCTTTCTGTAAATGTGTACATTTTGGGTCGAGGAAATCCTTTCAGTTTTAACGGCCTTTGAAAAATCACCCTTCATTTGAAAGGGTCGAGGAACTAGTGTAAAACAGCGCCTGCGTCATGCGGGTCACAACCCTCTACTTGCAGTAGGTCAATGGCAAAGCACTTTTCACGGAGACACAATCAAGCTGTCTGAAAAATTACAGGGAGTCAATTTTAGTGCCATCCAAGGGCAACTGAGGGGGTCGCTAAAAAGTTATCCACAAGGATGCTTCATTTAATTGTTGAACTTAAATTCGTGTTTCCCCATGTTTTTTCTCACCTCTGCCCCTCCAGGCTCCTCGTCGTTGCGTGCCTACCCGCTCCTCTCGGTGATCACACGGCAGCCCTCCAATGTGCAGGCCCCCTCCCCGGGCACGGCGCCCTCGCACCTGCCCCTCATCTCCCCGCAGCTCCCGCGAGGCTCCGAGCCCTCACCCAGCCAGACGCCCCTCAGCATCAGCAGCGAGTCAGAAACGGAGAGCAGCACGCCCCGCCTGAAGAAGCCCCGCCGCAGCCGCACCATCTTCACCGAGCTGCAGCTGATGGGGCTGGAGAAGAAGTTCCAAAAGCAGAAATACCTGTCCACACCTGATAGGTTGGTAGCGTTCAAGCACATCAATCATCAGATTAGTCTTGATATATAGTACTATATAAAACATTTACACCATACTGAATTTTTTTTTTTTACAGTTACTAACTGCATACAAATGTAATAACATGAATACACCCGATTGCCACCCAAAATATTTAATGCCTAAAGATGGTGAAAAAATTGCTCAAATAAAGATTCATTTGAAAGAGATCCACGGGTACTAAATAAACCTAATATATTTGCTAGCAAAACCATATAAATGTCACTCAGTGCAAACATTTTGACAACCTGTGTACTTTAATTGACAGAGAGCGCATTTTCAGGCATGCACGCTCAAGGACATTCACAGGGCTATAAATGCACTTATCAAGCAGCAGTTAACTCAACAGCATAATTTGTGATTTGTCCTGTGGGGATTGTCTCGTTTAATACGAATCCGCCCGAGCTAGCGCATTACCTCAGGATTCTAGTTGGGACAAGAGTTAACGTTTTAACCCTGAGCTCCAAAACAGCAAGACAGCTCCAACGAAGAAACATTGCCTTGTTCCCGAAAAGGAGGCACAGTGGCCAACGCAAACAAACAGCAATGTATTACACAGATTTTCTGCCAATCATTTTACTCAGGTGCAGGTGTACATAAAGGGCATTTAGTTTTGGACATAGTGGTGAAGTAATCTGCATCTTAATATGTGCGTTTTATGTGCCGCGCTGTGAAAGGTAAGACTCATTTTCCAGTCGACTTATGCGCTTCGCTTTTATGTCCCTCCTGCATACTCCTTTTCCGTTTTAATCACAAATGGGATTAAGTCATAAATGTTGTGAAAAAAAAGCTTTCCTTCACCTGCCCAGAAGGATTTTCAAGCCATTTCAGTGCCGCCCTGATCCGAAAATGTTATTTCACATAAATGGCTCTAATCGGGGTTAATAAAAAAAACGACATTAAGTTGTCATGTGCGTTAACATGCAAATAGAGACTCCATTCAAACAGATGTTGCGAACTATTTTCACTGCTGTGGGCTAACAGATCCTCTCTAAAGATATATTTGCATAGTGGGAAATAGCCAGATTCATGCTTTTGCACATGCATCCTTTCTGTGGGTACAAAGCTCCCAGATTGCATTATTAAATATGTCACACCTTGGCTTGCCTGTAGCTACTGGACAGATGCCACACCTCGTCTTAAAGAAGAAGCCCCGAGGCAGAGCAACAGCTCAGCGATCAAAACCAACCATCCGTATGAATGGCCGTGCCAAACTTTGGTGTCCTGTCAAAATATCTGATTCTGACACTGTGTTGGGAGTTAATTAAACCCTCGGATGGAGCAAAAACACCAGCAAAGAACATCCCCTTTCAAAGCCGCACATCAAAAGGTGTGGCATGCTCCCTGCTCGGGTTTGTTGTGATCTAAAGATAGCTTCTCTTTTCCCTTCTTTTTTTTTTCTTGCCGCGGTGCCTCTGCCGTCTTAAATTCAAGCTATGTGTGGGGGCAAGCGCAACCAAAAACAAACATACTGGAAAAAAAAGACTTCATTACCTGTCAACGCACCTTAATGGTTTTATGAATCATTAGATTGTGTTAATAAGGGTTTGAATCATTATTCCTGTCATCCATTTCATTATTATTATTTTCATTAAGAGAATTTGCAAAACGCTGGGAAAAGAGGATGAAAGGGACAAAACAGCGCCTGGTGAATTGGCCTGAAGGCAGTGAATCAAACATTGTTTCCATGTGTGGCTACTGTTCTAACTACTAACTATGGAGAAACATATTTTCTATTACTTTTATCTTCTATTATTTTTACTTTACCCCATGTTGCCATTGTGTATATCTGTGCGAGTTTAAAAACGGACTTTGATAAACAGCATGGCATTGTCCATGCTTGGATTTCTTTTAAAGCACCTGTATTGACAAACTACAAAAAAGTATTTATTTAAGCTATAATACAAATAACTTCATGACTCTAAAAAGCCCCCCCCCCCCTACACACACACACTTTGGTGCTGTTTTTTAAATTATGCATGCTTTCTCTCCCTGACTTGGTTTCCACTTTCACCATCAAGTAAAAGTCTGGCACCTTCCCCAAGGGGTTCAAAAACTTTTCATCTGACTGATAAACGCCTTTTTGAAGAGCAGGAAAGAGGAAATCCCACTTAAAAAATTATAACCTTTCTTCTCCTGTAACACGGGATCTCCTGGTTGACTACATATCCGTGTCTTTCTGAGGTTTTGCGTTACACATTACAATTGGTCATGGAACAGCACATGTGGTGGATGCATTCAGAACAGTACCCTACCCATATAGTCTGACTGGATTGCTGATCTCAGAACAGACATTGAAACATGTCTTTTTTTTGTATTGTTTACTGCGTTAGACTTGAGCTTCTACTAACAACTAAAGACTTTGTAGACTAAAATGTAAAGATCTATGTGTAAAGGTGAAACCTATAATGTATGGTCTATATAGAACACTCCAGGCCCGGGTTGATTTGACAAATCAGAGTTGGGTTCTGGGTTTGACCCGGCCTACTGGGTTAGGTTTGTAACCAAAAAATAGGATAAACTGGCTAAAGAGTAACACTTGGTTTGCCACAGTGTAGGTTGAAGTGAATAACTCAAAATACAACTAACAGAGTGATATGTGGATTAAATTGAAATAATTTGTATTTAGACTTTAATTCTGCATAAGAAAGGTCAGATGAAATAAAAAACATAAAGACCACAATCCCATATTGCTTGATTGGATTTGTAGTGAAAAAAAACGAATACAATGAATCATGTTTTTGTTCTCTTCAGTGCACATTTGTTTGAAACTTCAAAATTATATAAGTTATTTAATAAATGCATCTGATACAAACGACAAAGTTGAAAAACAGTTGTAAGAAAACTTACATTAGAAATCAACCCAGCTTCTTAGCATATCTACATCGACTTTATGAGCAGTTCTTTAGTCTGAGTGTGAATGTTGCTTTGCGCATGTTATCTATTCTTCCTGAAAAGTCCAAAAACTGCAAAGAAGTATCTGCCTTATGTGCATCATTTTGTTTATTGTTTTTTTCAGATTGGACCTGGCTCAGTCCCTGGGTCTCACGCAGCTTCAGGTGAAGACATGGTACCAAAACAGGCGTATGAAATGGAAGAAAATGGTAAGACTTGCGTGCAGTAGTACAATTAATAAACAATTTTTTTTTTCAGAAACTTAATTTCTTTGCAGATTGCTCATAAAATGGTGTTTCAATAAATGCTTACTTTTAACGTAATTATAATGCCATTTTACGCCTAACAATATACATATACCGAACAACTTAGTCAATGCTGGTGCTGAAAGACTTGAAACATGAAAAAAATGCAAAGATGCTGACACAGTTTTTTATATTACCAGTTCAGCTGGTGTATCTAAAAATGTGTTGATTTACACTCCATCTAAGCATGCTAAAAGGAAGCTGATTTTGTCGGAGCTTCCAGTCCTTTCACATCTAGGAAATACGCATGTTAGTTTTTATGAAAAAGCACACCTCCGCATTTTCCAAGCCTGTTTTGTTATAGTTCCTGTGTATTGGAATAATGGGTGTAAGGTTCCCTCTCAGCTGTTACATCAGGGCTGAGTACAATACTTTTGCCATGATGTCACTGACTCTATTTATTTTATTTTGATATTTAAGGATCAACTAACCATTCTGGAAGTTAATATTTAATGCTGTACGAGTGTCTTCAAGTGCTCAAATAGTTAAATAATAGTAATTAATTAAGTTAATTAAATTAACAAGAAAAAATGGCGCACATTTGCAATAACGTGATATATGTTAACCCCACTCCAGGTAGATATAAATGTGAATATTAATATATTGACATTAAATATAAATCTGCTCCACAGAAGATTAAATCTGTTTGTCTGATTTGTTATGATGAGCCAAAGGAGTCCTGAGCAGAAAGCTCTCAAGAACATTTATTCGGAAAGCATTATTTTTTTGGGTCATTTCTTTTCACCATGTGGCCATAATTTTATTGGTAGGTAGCTGCTGCATTTATTTTGAATATAACTATTGGTAGTTTTCAATAAAGTGAACAGCTTATAGATAACCATATTGCAGGAAGAGAAGGTGTAGAAAAGCAAAGGCTTGACTGATGATGATTGCAGTAGGAGCAAACACTTTTGTAGAAGGGTCAACAGCACAAAGAACAAAAAAAAGACCTGAAATCGTTCAAGATAAATGAGTGCAAAAGGCCCTGCAAGCAGCAATATGTCTTCTCTTAATTACTATAATAGCAAGCATTGCCTTTGACTCCTGCTGCCATTTATTACCCGAGCCCTCCACTAATGCTGTCTGCGTGTTTTTCTAGGTGCTTAAAGGAGGTCACGAGGCCCCGACCAAGCCCAAGGGAAGACCAAAGAAGAACTCCATTCCTACCACAGAGGAAATAGAGGCTGAAGAGCGAAGACTGAAGATGGAGGAGGAAGAGCAGAGGAGGAGGGGATTTGACGAATGTCAGGATCTCCGTTCAGAAACTCACAGTCCGAGCGGAGCAATCGAGGGATCCGAGCAGGAGGAGCAGCCACTCCTAATGTCAGAAACTCACTTAGCCAGCTAAGCAAGAATGAACCAACCAAAGACTACTGCCAACCTGAAAACAAATAGTGCCTCAGGATCAGTGTACAAAGCATGTTTGGTGTATAGAGTCATTTGCTTTAGCCGGATGACTGGATAAACTTTAATTGCACCCAGTCGGTACCAAATGCACCCTTGTATGTGTCAGTGTACTGGAAAAAGTATTAGAGAACGACATTATGCTAATGTACATTGACTGCACTGGTAATCCTATGGGCTTTTGGTCCATATTATAAATGAGGGTCCTTCTGTCAAACCCAGCAAGCCGTAGGTCAGTCAAGCCTTTATCACAACATGGTGGCATATGCCACATGCTCAACTAGCTTGCACACACCTCTCAGCTCTCGGAGCTGTTGAATATCCAACACTGCCTTATAGTGGTAAATCGGTGTCCTTGTATTAATAACCAACTGCCAAAAAAACTGTTAATATGTGCCTTGTTGGTCTCAGAGGAAAACTTTTATTTGTTGGTAAAATAGCCACCAAAAACAGTATATTTTGTACAATCAAGTGCCAAATTTGGGGACAGATTTTTACAGTTAGGCAAATGAAACCTCAGTCTGTAGGTTTAAGTTATAATGTACAGCTTTGAGCCTCAAATATGTTTATTATCGTCATTCAAGTTTCCATGTATTTTTTTATTTTAAAGCTAAAAGACAGAATTTTAGCAAAGCCAGGTTTGCATATGATTAATATATATATATATATATATATATATATATATATATATATATATATATATATATATATATATGTATATATATATATATATATATATATATATATATATATATATATATATATATATATATATATGTGTGTGTGTATGGCTTGGCATATATGTATACAGAATATGTATATGTATGTATGTAAAACATATTATCTGCTGTTTTGAATTGAATTAAGGTACTTCTTATGTATAAGTGTTTCAGTCAGCCCCTGAACTTTATTTCTACTTTCAAGGGAGTCAGAGTGATTTTCAGTTACGAGGGCACTAAGACGTTTAAGCTGTCATGATTCACTGAGGGAATAAATCACGGCCTGAGCCATAAATACACAGCAAATGTTGAACATTTAAAATCTCACAGACATTTTCAGCCTGCAGGCTTTGCATGAGTACCTCAATCGGTATGTTAGACCTGCATTAACATAACACTGCCTTCAGTGGGCCCTTTTTGACTTCTCTGTATCCATCAACGTCTCCCGTGTTGAATACTCACCACTTTAAGGAGTCACTGTTTGAATTATAGGAGTTTATTTTTTATTTGTCTTTGTTCATATGAAAAGTGCAGTATTTTTCAGATGTAAATTATGCTTGTCTGGTAAGATGTGTTGCTGATTTTTTTTTAGGTCTTCATAAAATTACTTTTGGTATATGCGAGTGTGTGTTTATGTATTTAAATGCACTTAATAAAACAGCTGCCATTTAAATTCGGTTTGTCATTTTTTTATGCTGCAGTTGCTTTGAGCTTAGGTTGTTTTGAACTGCATTTTAATTTTCTATTTTAATTATTATTATAATTATTCATATAAGGAAATACATCACTCTCTTAAGCGCTGCTAGCATGCATATTCACTTTTTATTATGTCTCAGAAACTGGCTCTGCCTGCTCGTTGTTGGTGTCTCAACGAAAACAATTTGGCCATGAATTTACTTTCAGGATCGTTTGAAATGACTTTTTAAATGCACTGTCAGATAGAACGAGAATAAATCAAGCAGATGCAGTAGCTTTGACAGGTTCTTCTAGACAGTTTTATTACTGATGGAGCTTTGAAAGATCTACGATCAATAGAGAAAAAATGCTATGCCATTCTCAAGAGATTATATTCCAGAAAAACCAGGCGTTAAGGCATTCTGTGGTGTGGCTTTTACATTTTTTCTTTCATTTAAAATTTGCAATTTGCTACATAGTGCGCCTAAGGGCTCCGGAGTTACCTTGGGCATGTGATGAGCATGCTCAGGTGTATTTTTAGTACTGATACTGGACACGGATGATTTCTAAAGCAAACAGTGTGAGTTAGAATACAGTAATGGGTAGTGAGCTTTGACGCCTTGAGTAAACATTCTGAGGATGTTTCATATGTGCTCAACAGCAAACACCCCCACACTTTGTTGAGGTATTTTAAACATTTTATGTCCTCAGTCTTTTCAGAACTTCCTTGCACAAAAACAGAGATAACTTTTTGTTTTATTTTAATCAAATTTCTTTAACAGCGTAATATATTGCCACATACAGTATAAATTATATGTAATCTATATGTGGTAACTGTGGTTCAATCCTGCAATCAGAAAATTGTAGGTTGGACTCCAGGTTCCCCTTGTTAAATGTTATTGTGCCCCTGGGCAAGGCACTTCACCCGATCTGTGTATCGGTGTATGTATATATCAGGAGTGAACGTCAATGATGGTTGGATTCCTTCCAATTTGACAAATATATAAATGGTTTTATTGCATGATACGTGTTAACAGCCTACCAAACACTGCATTGATGCAGTTCTCAGAATTGGCCACATTAATAACTGTGATGATGATCGAGACTCGACTTTTTCAGCTCTACAAGAGATGTTTACCATCTATATGCTAGTACATATTTGAAAGTGTTTTCCTTTATGAAACCACTTAGGATAAAGTGTGAAATGTAGTTAAACATAAACAGCAAAGTGTGCTGCTTCAATTGAGCAATGCAATGCAGCTAGAAAAAGGACTCACCGTGTCCACGTACATGGGCCGCTGGCACCTCCCGGACAAGCGTAGCAGCACCTATTCATTTTCTGCACGAGCCTGTTGGCCCAGAATGTGCGTACAACAGAGGAACTCTATGTTTCGCTCAACCTTTCCAAGTTAGAACATGAAGCATCACCTTTATGGAAGAGAATAGAAAATGCAGAGCTTGAGGAGCCCCCCCCCCCAATATGATGGCATACAAGAATGAATGGAAGAAACTACGTTTTTCAGAGGAAAACTAGCAATTATTTCAAACGTGGTGTAAGCATCCTGTTCTGTAAAGAGGTGAGAACAAATTATCGAAATGTTTGTTAGAAATTACAAGAAGCACTAAATGCAGCAGTTGTCTATGAATAAGTGGTCTTGTTTAAATGTCATAAGCAGAGTTGTAATCTAGCAGGCACAGAGACAAGTCTAGATGGAGCTGCATTTTGCAAGCCTCTGCATGTTTTTGATGCTCCTCTGGGTTAATTGTTGTGTGAGTAGATAAGCCTTTCAGACACAGTCCTGTAGTGAGGTATAGGCAGTCCGGTCGGACAACTTGGGATTTTCTCACCAGTCCAAGTTCAGCTGTAGGTTACAAAAGTGTAGTGGTCTCAACCTGTGCCAGCCCCCCTCCATGAACACAGTGACGTTGACTATGCACCTTTACATCTTAGCTCACCATATACTCAGGTAATGGTTTGGGGTGAGGCCGAGGAGAGGTCATCACTCTTTGTTTTAGCTGTTTTGCGAAACGATGGCAGATCCTATCTCTAAATGCATAGCGCAGGAACAACAGGGTTCCAGTCATTAAAGGCGGATGTCCTCCTCAACAATGTTCTCCATTGTGTTCTGTGATCCTTCAGCTGCTATGGAGGAAGATCGTGTTTTCTTTTTTTTTAAACAGAGCGGTCACTGCGCTGTAACTGTCCTATTTTTGTGTGTGCCTCAAAGCAAAAAGCTTTGACTGACAACAATTTTTGTCAAGTCAAAATCAAAGCAGCTCTTGCTCACACTGTGCAAAATTAGTTTTGAAGCATACATTTCAAGTTTTATTTACAAAAATATCTTGACTACCACTAAATGCGGCCCAAGTACCACCTTGAGTAAATGTATCACAGTTTGAGCAATAAGGGATTTGAGTATTATGACACTATTATTTTGTGAAGCTGAACTGACATTTTTTAAACTAGGATTTGGCAAATGATTTTCCTTGCTTTGAAGCATACTAAAACAGTACATGATTTCCAAATGTTTTGAAATCTAGGGACTGGATTTTTTTTTTTAATTATTATTATTACAAGGAATCTGAAACCTAAACTGTTTTTATAGTTAGGCCATAACCCAATCCTGCTTTATTTTCTTGCCAGGTTCTTATGAATCTGATTTTTTTGGACCACTTCCAGCTTTTACACAGTCATACTTACAGAGATGGTTTATGACTAAGTGTTTAAGTCCTATCTAATTGCATCCCTTGTTGGCGTGCTGGGGGATCTTTCTGTAATGTATTTAGTGTGTTAATTACAGTGCTGTCCACCTCCCTGTCCTCTCTTTAACTCTCATTCTCTGGTCAACATGTCTGGTGAAACACGCTACTTCCCACTTCCCGGCTTTCAAGCTCATAAATCAACCACTGAGCTTGTGCCTTTGCATGTGTGTGTGTGCCTAAATGTATGTTTTTGCTGCGAGAATATTGAAAGGCTCGCAATTACTGGCTGAAGGGTGTATATCTGCCCGCTCAGGAGGAAAGCAGTGATAGACCTGTCAGTTATACCCAAGAGCTCATGTCCATCCATCCATCCATTGTCTTCTGCTTATCCGGGGTCGGGTCGCAGGGGTAGCAGCTTCGGTAGGGAGGCCCAGACATCCCTCCTACCAGCCACTTGGGCCAGCTCCTCCGGGGGAATCCCAAGGCGTTCCCAGGCCAGCCGAGAAACAGTTTGTGTCCTGGGTCTTCCCCTGGGTCTCCTCCCGGTGGGACGTGCCCGGAACACCTCACCAGTAAGGCGTCCAGGAGGCATCCTAACCAGATGCCCGAGCCACCTCAACTGGCTCCTCTCGACGTGGAGGAGCAGCGGCTCTACTCTGAGTCCTCCCCGGATGACTGAGCTCTTCACCCTATCTCTAAGGGAGAGCCCAGACACACTACGGAGAAAACTCATTTCGGCCGCTTGTATCCGGGATCTCGTTCTTTCGGCCATGACCCAAAGCTCATGATCATAGATGAGGGTAGGAACGTAGACCGACCGGTAAATCGAGAGCTTTGCCTTTTGGCTCAACTCTCTCTTCACCACAACGGACCGGTACAGCGCCCGCTTCACAGCAGAGGCCGCACCAATCCACCTGTTGATCTCCCGCTCCATCTTCCCCTCATTCGTGAACAAGACCCCAAGTTACTTAAACTCCTCCACTAGGGGCAGCACATCCTCCCCAACCCGGAGAAGGCACTCTACCCTTTTCCGGCTCAAGACCATGGTCTCGGATTTGGAGGCACTGATTCTCATCCCGGCCGCTTCACACTCGGCTGCGAACCGCTCTAGTGAGAGCTGTAGATCACGCCCTGATGAACCCAACAGGACCACGTCATCCGCGGATAGCAGAGACGCAATCCTAAATCCAGCTCTCACCGGAGTCTGCCAGCGATGTGGACCAGACTCTGACACCATTCATACAGAGACCTAACAGCCCTTATTAAAGGGCCCGGTACTCCATACTTCCGGAGTACCCCCCACAGGACCCCCCGAGGGACACGGTCGAATGCCTTCTCCAGATCCACAAAGCACATGTAGACTGGTTGAGCAAACTCCCATGCACCCCCCAGGATCCTGCTGAGGGTGTAGAGCTGATCCAGTGTTCCACGGCCAGGACGAAAACCACACTGCTCTTCCTGAATCCGAGATTCGACTATCCGACGGACCCTCCTTTCCAGAACCCCGGAATAGCCCTTACCAGGGAGGCTTAAGAGTGTGATTCCTCTGTAGTTGGAACACACCCTCCGGTCCCCCTCCACCCCAGTCTGCCAATCCAGGGGAACTGCCCCCGATGTCCACGCAATGCTGCAGAGCCACGTTAACCAACACAGCCCCACAACATCCAGAGCCTAAAGGTACTCAGGGCAAATCTCATCCACCCCCGGGGCCTTGCCACCGAGGAGCTTTTTAACCACCTCGACAACCTCAGCACCAGAGATGGGAGAACCCGACAAAGAGTCCTCAGACTCTGCTTCCTCAATGGAAGACGTGTTGGTGGGATTAAGGAGGTCTTCAAAGTATTCTGCCCACCGACGCACGACGTCCCGAGTCGAGGTCAGCAGCACACCACTCCCACTATAAACAGTGTTGGTACTGCACTGTTTCCCCCTCCTGAGACGCCGGATAGTGGACCAGAATCTCTTTGAAGCCGTACAGAAGTCTTTCTCCATGGCCTCTCCGAACTCTTCCCACGCCCGAGTTTTTGCCTCAGCGACCAGCCAAGCCGCCTGCCGCTTGGACTGCCAGTACACATCAGCTGCTTCTGGAGTCCCAAAGGCCAATTAAGCCCGATAGGACTCCTTCTTCAGCTTAACAGCTTCCCTCACCACTGGTGTCCACCAGCGTGTGGACACCAGTGGTGAGGGATGCACCGACAACCTTGTGGCCACAGCTCCGACTAGCCGCCTCAACAATAGAGGCGCGGAACATGGTCCACTCAGACTCAATCCCTCAGGACGTGTTCAAAGCTCTCCCGGAGGTGGGAGTTAAAGGTCCGTCTCACGGGGGACTCTGCCAGACATTCCCAGCAAACCCTCACAATACGTTTGAGCCTGCCAGGTCTGACCGGCTTCCTCCCCTACCATCGGTGCCAGCTCACCACCAGGTAGTGGTCGGTGAAGAGCTCCGCCCCTCTCTACGCCCGAGTGTCCAAGACATGCGGACGCAGGTCAGATGAAACAACAACAAAGTCGATCATTGAACTACGGCCTAGGGTGTCCTGGTGCCAAGAGCACATATGGACACCCTTATGCTTGAACATGGTGTTCGTGATGGACAATCCATGACGAGCACAGAAGTCCAACAACAGAACACCACTCGAGTTCAGATCAGGTGGGCCATTCCTCCCAACCACGCCCCTCCAGGTCCCACTGTTATTGCCCATGTGAGCGCTGAAGTCCCCCAGCAAAGCGAGGGAGAATTAATATCTTTCTTAGAAGTTCTCCAGGGGACTGTGGGATGAGCCGTGGGCGTGTGAGGGTGGACAGGCGGGGTGGTGAGCAATCACAGGAGTAGCTGACAAGGGAATGAGTCATGAGAAGGGTCAGTGGAGCGTGAGGGAGCTGGACCCACAGCGAGGGATCCTGGGAGCCTTCAAAGGCTGGAGTCTGAAGACGGCAGGATGGGACTCAGGTTAGATAAGACACACAGACAAATTTTTGCTAGAGCGTATATTTAAACCTGTTTCTGCACTACAAGAGCAAATTGATCTGCCTTCTTTCTTTGGTTTCCAGCTCCTCTTTATGCTCGCGCTGATTCGTTTCAACAAGCTGCGTCCGCTAGTTGCACCCTGCACAGCAAGGTAAGAGACAGAGACTAAACCAACCTGCACAGAACCCTGAGAATGTGACAGAGAACCAAATAGTTGTGCACTCCACAAAGCATCTCCTTATGCCATTTTTTTTTAAAAGGCGTAAGAACTCCTTTTTTTTCCAACAAACCATGTAAGGGATGCTAAATGAAAAACATAATGGAAACTAACACTATACATCACCCCAAACATGGTGGTGGTGGCATCATGCTGTGGGGTTGCTTTTCTTCAACAAGGGCTCAGAAGCTTGCTACAGTTAAGGTAAAGTTGGAATAAGGTAAATAGAAGGCAGTCCTGGAGGAAAACCTACAAGAGGCTGTAGAGGTTCCCCTATTAGCAGGCCATTGACCAATAAATAGCTAAAACTAGAATGGAACGGTTTCACACAAATCACCTTCATATGTTTAAACCAGCCCATCTTAAAAGTCTTAATAAATGTAGGCATAACAAGTGGCAATTGGAGATCATTGTACCTGTCATGATTCAGACATGAAAACATTAACAATATCATATTATATCATTTGTGAAAATCAAATCCAGTTTCAGCGCAATTGCATTTGTTATATTAAAGGGTCTGTTTTCCAAACACATTGTGTTCACTAAAGCCATTTTCCCAGAAGAAGCAGTTTAATTGTTGTTGTGAGCTGGCTGTAGCAAGGCAGCTGGTCATCGTGAATTCGGGGCAGGCCAAACTCCTAAGTAGACGGACACTTTGCAGTGATGTTTCATAGTTTTACATTGTTGAGTAAGACAGGAAAGCTGGGACCAAAGTCAAAGTGATTCAGGCAGACTGAAGAACAGTTCTTTTGTGGGAGAGCCCAAAAAATTTGGCTCATTGTCTAAGCTTCCAAAATCTGCAGATGTTGGAATATTACTTAAAAATCATAAGAGAGGAACACCTCTAAAGTATGCCAGGTCCATTCTAAAAACATTTCCTGGCATTTGTGATCAGCTCCTTCTCATTGCTCTTTAAGCATTACAAGCAAACAGAAATAACAAAATAGTGAAGCTAACTATTAGGCAAGGCTATGTGGGTGGTAGGTACAGTCAGAGTTTCTCACTGTGACCATAACTCATTTTCAGGCACAGCTGGGAAGCCTGGAGTCATCCATACTAAATCCAGAAAAGCCTTCTGTTTTTCCCCTTCTGCTGTGACCTGGTTTGGCCTTTGACTACTTTCATGTCCCAGTTATCTTATGAATGTCATTGTGATATCTATTTATGCTTCAGAGTAATGCATTCAATTGTTAAACTTGAAGTTAACATTTTTTGACAACTCTTTCTGTACTAGTCTTTTGTCACATAAGCATTTTTGTTGTTGTCGAATATTCTACAGGGGCCTTGAGTTATTATGATCTAAATGCATTTCCATTGAAGCAACCTCTTCAAGCAACCAGGGTAGCTCTCTGGGGGCATTCCTCTACCCCTGTGCCAAATCAGATTGCCAGGGTAGAAATCTATGACGGAAAATCCCCCTGGTAGAGAGGTAGCTCTGTTAGGATGGACCTGGAACTAAAGTTGAGAATCTCGACGTGAGGGTACTACGTTTTTATTTCCTAGACTAATATTCCCACCATGTTGCTTTGGTCTTTTCCATGTTTAAACTCCTTGAAAGTTCATGTTTTCTGTTAACTTTAATTTATCCAGCAGTAGTATTTGGTACTTTAGTTTGCAAAAACAATATGTGAAACAACTCACTAATGTTGTGTGACATTCTCTTTTATAGTATCTACATCCAAATACTTTAGATAATTAAAATCAGCTGAGCTTCGGTCAGGTATTAAATAAACAAATCAATAGAAGCACCAGTTTCAATAGCTAGGGAGGAGTAGAGCGTAAATTCTTTCTGGTAAATCCCTAAAAAAATTAATTCTTCCAGCAATTTATATAGCTATAATAGGTTTTTACCACATTTTTGTTCCATGATACAAATTAAAACAATCACAACCCCCCAGGAGTGTGAATCAACAGATTTTAAATTTGAAAGAAGTAGACATGCTGCAGCTGTATGTGTGTAGTGATTGCTTCCCTAGGATGGGCAGAGCAGGCTTTAAGTATATAAAAAATAAATAAATAAAATCTGTGGATTACATCAAAATTTCGCTGCGTTTAAAAGTACACACGGTGTCTTGTTTCAGTCTTCAGCGTTCATTACATGCATATTTTAGTGGTCACAGGGGTACCACCAGTAGTTGTCTGGGGCAGTAACGCCCACATGTACGGAGCCCTAGAGGGCCATCGCAAAATGTTTTGCATGTTGAGAGAATGTGCGCTTGTTTTACTACATTGTGCGCTCGTTTAACTAAATTGTGCTCTCGTTTAACTACATTGTGCTCTCGTTTAACTAAATTGTGCTCTCGTTTAACTATACTGTGCACTCGTTTTACTAAATCGTACGCTCGTTTTACTAAATCGTGTGCACAATTTGCTATATTGTACTCTCGTTTTACTATAGTGTGAGCTCATTTTACTAAATCGAGCTCTCATTTTAAGCATAGTAAAACGAGGGCACAATTTATTAAACGAGTGCACTATTTACTCAAACGAGTGCACGATTTACTAAAACGAGCGCACAATTTATTAAAACGAGAGCACAATTTAGTGAACATGGTTATAGAACATTGTGTGCACGATCTACTTAAACGTGGCCACAATATGTAAAACGTGCACTCAATATTGTCGAGGGCTCAATTAAATGAAAACGTGCTCACGTTTTATTAATTTGAGGGCTCAATTAAAGGAAACGTGCTCACAAATTATCACGACCTGAAAAAAAATATCACTTAAAGTGAGCTCCCCCGGGCTCCGTACACATGCGATCAACAAGGGAAAAAAAAACATTGACAGAAAAGATTGAAATTATCCATCCACATGTTTAGTGGCAGCACAGACCACATACAGTGTCTCTTTTTATGTCTATTTCTGAGAATGTACCTTATCAGGATGTCTTCCTCCTACACTACGCTTGCTGCTCACTGAGACTTTCCTTTGAAACTAACTCCCAATTGTCCTCTAGTTGGCTGCATAACCTAACACCAATCCAACTTAATAAACACAATAAAACCATCAGAACAGTGACACTTCACAACGTTAGGAATGAGTGGACCTATCGATGTGTGTAAAGGAAGTTAATTGGGCCTCACCTCTTTCTTAGAGCATAACTGCTGTAATGTGATCGCAATACGCAAGATTGTTTTCCCAACTGGAGCTCTCCTCTACTTTCCTGAGTAAAAACTGTTGGCAAAATTCCATCAAAGTTTTATAAGTTATATCTTTTCAAAAGATTTGGTGTAACTTTACATAACCTCTGGCCCCATACATAGAGACTGTTAGTTCTTGATGCAGCAGTTCGGGGTTCAAGCCCTGACCCTTGGACCTTTGCTGAATGACTTCTCCTGCTCTACCCGTGGCCTGTCTCGTTATTAGGGCAGCATGATCTGGACAAAAACATGCAATGGGTGATTATGTTGGTGAATGTCACAATGCCAAGTTTATTTGTGATAAATCACTAAACACTTAAAACAATGTAAGTGTATTTCTGCTTTGTGTTTATTGCAAACAACAACCCACAGTGTACTCACAGTGAGTACACTCACCTTGGCTGATTCAGAAAAACTGGTCCATGCCTTTGTCTCCTCCAGGCTGGCCTACTGTAATGCACTTCTCATCGGGATCCCTAACAAGAGTCTGCAGAAACTAGAGTGTATTCAGAACAGTGCTGCAAGGATCCTGATGAGAGTCCGAAAGTACGACCACATCACACCCATTCTCCACTCCCTTCACTGGCTTCCTGTTTCTGCAAGGATTGAATACAAGATCTCAATTCTCACCCACCAGTGCATCTATGGAAATGCTCCACTATACCTGAAGGAACTGCTCACCCCTCTCACTACAACACGATCCCGCTGCTCAAAACACTCAAACCACCTCCTCCTCCCCAAGACCATGGGCGACCGTGCCTTCTGCTCTGCTGCTCCTCGGACCTGGAATGCCCTACCTGACCATCTGAGGGAACCACAGACTATTCATACTTTTAAAACAGGATTAAAAACATTTCTTTTTAGCAGGACGTATGACTTTTAACATTTTACAATTATGCTATTGATTTTATTCATAAGTGTTTTAAAGCGATGCTTAGTTTTAAATTTTGATTTTACCCTTCTATGATGGTTTTGCCTGTAGCAGTTTGAGATTTTTCTTAAATGTAAAGTGCATTACAAATAAAATGTATTATTATTATTATTATTATTATTATTATTATTATTATTATTATTATTATTATTATTACTACTCTGTTCAGTTACTGGACAAGGAATGAAATGTATTAGTTCCATCCCAACAAGATTGTTTTCATTGGAAAAGATGCCATAGAGATCCTCGTGTATGGCACTTACAATAAGCAATGCACTCACTGCAGCCCAAGCAGTTAGTTACTGTGATGATATTGCATCCAGTGATAGACTGTGTAGATCTACAACTTACTGTCAATAAAGGCCACTAGTGGCAAAAGGTCCAAAACATATAGATTTTATGATGAACTTTAGCAAAGGATGTTATGATAATTCAATTAATATGAATTAATTTATCATATATGGTTTAAACATAGAATTAATTCAATTAGTGATCAACAAATGCAGTTATTTGTGTATCTAATAAATTATTGACAAATGGATATATATTTTTCATCGGTGTAATGTTTGTATTAATTTCATTTGAAAAACAGGAATATAAGTATTTAATTGTCAAATTATTATTTTGATTGTGACTGTATATTAATCTTTGCCATATGTGTGTCATGTGTTGGACTTTATCATGTTTTGGTAGTTAAGTTTCTTGTATTTGGAGCTGTCTTCGGTTTCTTGTTTTTAACGTTTTATTTTAAATAGTTTGGGTTAGGGTTGTTTTGTTTTGTGTCTTTATGTCCAGTTATCTTAATGTCTCTGAGTTTTTCAGTGTCCTGATGATGTTGAATCTTTCTTACACTGTATCTTGTAGTGTTCTGTTTTGTATTTCTTAGTTTCTGGTCTGTGTTTAGTTTCTGCTCTGCCATTCATTTGCTTTCATTCTCTCTCTGTTTACCTGCTGCACTCTCAGGTATTTCCACTCCGTCTATTTGTCTCATCTGCTACTTGTTCCACTCATAATTTCTCCTCAGTATATACCCCCCTTTGGTTCTTTAGTCACTGCTCGACTTGGTTCAATCCTACTATAGGCAGCCCTGTGTAATTCTGCCCTCGGTCTTCCCTCCGTGTTCCTTGTTTGTTTCTGAATTGCTTTAATTTCATGATCTCAAGTTCCCATTTTAGCATTTTTGGACCTCTGACTTTTTGTAAACAGCTTTTTTCTTATTGTTAAACAGCTTAACTTTTTCTCCACCTCTGCCTCCCTCTTGCTTGCCTTTCGATCTTCCACAACCACTGTCCCTTTTGTGACAGTATGTGCATTCCAGTTATGGGATACCTACTGTCAAAATGCATTTCTTAGCCTCTTGTCTTGCCTGTCTTGCACATGCATTTTCTTTCTTTCTCCAAGTCTTTGTCTCACGGTTTTCCTTTATGACAAGAAAACTGCTTTCAGATGTTCTCAGTTTAGGTTGCACACAGTATGGTTGTAATACCAATTTTACACAAAACCTGAGTTGTAAAAATGAAGCTGTTTTAAAGTCCCGCAAACGTCAGAGAGAGTTGCATATAAAGAGAATTGATGCTTGCTGTGTGGGATCAGCCGTGTGGCAGAATGACTTACTTGTTGGAAGCTTATTATAAATCTGAAACCAACTAACATTTAAAACTAACTGTGGATTCTTTATTTTTTATTGTGTATGGATATACTTAACCTATAGGGTTTTGGATTATCCACGAGAGCTGTGCTTTCGATTGACATCCGTGCTCTGTGTGATGATTTCCTTTCTTTTTACACAGCACAAAGCAAACTTCCTTTTCAAACTTATCTTTAGCTCAGGCTTCTTTCTGACACAAATCCATGCTGCGATGCTTTCCTGTGCTGACAGAATATATATATATATATATATATATATATATATATATATATATATATATATATATTTTTTTCCCTCAGAGAGGACCCTCAGATCCTTTCTGCCTTCAGAAATGTGTGTGTGTGTGTTTGGAAAAGGACTTAGTGTCAGTTAAAGCGTATTGTCTTGGCCCAGCAGGCAGGTAATGAGCTCAAGTGAACGACCTGCTCTCCATCCAAATATTTCCACTCGGGGAAACAAAAATAATAATAAAAAAACATGACGGGTGGATGGTGGTGATTGGCAAGCTGTGAGGATCCTCTGTTTTCGCAACATGTTTAGCTTCTCTTCTCTCAGCTTGTCTGACAGCGGAGCATTTCAATGAACCTGCGAGGGGGGCTCACTACCTTTCTGACTTGGCTGATGTCATAGAGCAGAGAGAGGTCAGCTGTCAACTCGGGGAATGGTGTTAACAGGGTATGGAGCCCCCGTCATTAATCTAAAATCTGCTAACTTTGGTACAAATCAACGGATACGATATCAAATCTAAATTATTATTGTTATTATTTGATTAAAGTTATAAATCATCAGATGTATGAAAACATTTCAGCGTTTATTGCATATTCAGGTTGCTACATGTAAAGCAGATGTGATCATGACTCATCTGTGGAATCAAGGGGAAATGCCGGTTCACGTTTTATTCAGGATGGATGGTCATAAATAAGTGTGATCTACAAATCAAAAGAATGTCTCTCGAAAAGCTCCATAATAATGGTGATTCCAAAACGGCAAACTGCCTGTGCAGTCTGTAAAGTGAGAACAAAAGGGCATAAATGCAACCCATAATGGTGTAATAACTCCGGAAAGGTTCAATTTGTTTTACAAGATGCGGTTTTAAAAATAAAAACAAGCCTTAAGCCACATAACAGATTAAATCATGATGCACGTTGTTATTTTTTCTCTCTTTTTTTTGGCAAATTATACCTCATAATAGAAGACCAAGCATCACAGGTTGTCTAAACTGTGCTATTAGTGTTTTTTTTCAGCACAGCTGACAAAACTATCTGTATATGTGAAACGCTCAACTTGTTCAGTTCCTGCGGAGTTGCTGTCATAAGGCATCAAAAAGCACAGCTCCAACCTGCCAAAGGTTCATCCCTCTCCACCTGTTGTGGCGCTGGTTGCTATAAACATCCAAGTGATTTCAATTGAGTATGCAGTGTTGTAATGTTTTCCTCAAGATGTTATCTGCGTACATCTGGCAGGGGGCCATTAGTTCGCCGTGTACATGCACAAGTTGAGACACATGCACACTTAGTCACACACACATAGGCAGAGACAGAGATGTATTCATAAGTTATAAATGGGAAAGGGTAAATGGAACAGCAATATCAAGAGGAGATGTGGAAAATGTGTAGGTTTCTGTTTTTTTTTTTTTTTTTGCCCAAGCCAGGTGAGCTCTTTTTCTTACCCCCAGGACTGAACGCATTGTTCATTGCTGAAGCAAAGGAAAAATTCTTTGAGCCATTACAGAATGTGGATAATTTCATAAGCACTTACAGGTGATGAAATACATGGGCATGGCAGATGGAAGAGCATGTTTTATGTCCTAGTGCATGTGGGTTTGTGCACGTTAACCGACAAGAGGATACTTTATCATAGTGTCAGCTGGTGCCAGCAGCAAATGCACTCTTTGAGAATGCACAATATACCTCCACAAACATCTGTCAGTACAACTCAACTTTGCATTACTGTATAGTTAATCCTTTTATTCATACATTTGTGGTTCTTAACCCTCTAAATCCAAAGTGAAAGGTTGAGGTATATTCCACTATGGATCACTGACTGCACTGGACTACGACTGAAAAGTTCCAGACAGCTTAGGCTACGTTCACACTGGAGCCTGAAGTGAACCAATTCCGATTTTTTTGTCCATATGCGACCTGTATCTGATCTTTTCATGACAGTCTGAACGACACAGATCGGATCTTTTCAAATGCGACCCGTGTCTGTACGGCCAGGTCGCATTCATGCGACCTACACGTCATTGATACTTGACAAACGTCACTAACGGTGGACCTGGCTATGCCAAAGATGTTGGCTAAAAAAAAAAAAAAAAGAGGTTGGCTATTGTGTGGTAACAAGCACCTGTTGCAAGGCAATGCAGCCCCACGGCAACACGTTTACTCGCTGCTATGGCCGCCGAAGATGTGTGTTTTTACGTGAGAGCGCTAAAGAGATCCGTTCAGACGCACATAAAGGTTGCCTTTGTCATTCGAAAATTATGAATGAAGTCCGTATCAGTAAAGCCGCTCACATTGCTAAAATTTTGCTCTCTTCCTTATCGATCTTCTTAAAAAGATTGCGTCGGTAATGTGCTGGCTCCGGTTGGAGAATAACATAAAGAACGCAAGATACGCAAGATACGCTGCAGCATTACGATCCGTGTTTACTTCGGCAAACAATGAGCACGCTTGTTACGTATGGTGTCATCGCATCCTCTACTGCGCATGCGGGACACTTAGGTGTATGAATGCAGTTCACACAGGAGATCACATACCAGTCGCATATATTTGGAAATGTGAACGGACATGCAAAAAAATCCGATTTCAGAAAAAAATCGGAATTGAGCATCAAGGCCTGCAGTGTGAACGTAGCCTTAGAGACTGCAGCTGACCCACAGCGGAGTTGATAATCTCTAATCAGACAACACCAAAGAGCTGCATTAGGGTCCTTTTATAAATGGTGGTTGATAACCAGGCAGATGTACTGTATGTGTAAAGATCTGTAAATATCTAGATTTTAGGGATTGCAATGTGATAAAAGCAGTAAATGGAAGTCTTTACATAGTAATTCACAGTTCTCTTTTGTGACTATGGGTTAGCTTCTTCATAGATTCTGATTTTAACTCTGGAGAAAATGGGAAATCACATTGCTTTCTTTCAACCATGTTTTTTTTTTCTTGCCAATCTTCTATGAAAGCCACATTTGTGGAGTGCCCAGCTCATAGCTGACCCATCAACAGATTTTCCTGCCTGAGCTGTGCATTTGTGCATTTCCAGGATTAAAGGACTAATGTCTCAAAAGGATCTTGAAAAACTAATCCAAGCGTTTATTTGTAATCAAATTGATTACTGTAACGGTGTTTTCACATGTCTGCCAAAAAAGTCAATCAGAGAACTGTAGTTGATCCAGAACGCTGCTGCCCGCGTCCTCAATAAGACTAAGAAAGTAGAGCACATCACCCCAGTTCTAAAGTCCTTACACTGGCTCCCTGTATCTCAGAGAATAGACTTTAAAATACTTCTGTTAGTCTATAAATCCCTGAATGGCTTAGCACCTAAATACATCACAGACTTGTTGTCAGTGTATCAACCCTCCAGACCACTCAGGTCTTCTGGCTCAAACGTACTCTGCATACCTAGAGCTAGAACCAAACACAGAGAAGCAGCGTTTAGTTCTTATGCTCCACTTATCTGGAGCAAATTCCCAGAAGACTGTTAAGGTGCTGAATGCCTGAGTTTTTTTTAATTCAAGGTTAAAAACCTATTAGTTTAGAGTTGCTTTTGAATGTTATAGTTTGAGTCCAAATGGTCTTATACTGTATCAGACCTGCTGTACTGTTCCAATGCAATGTTTTTCCCTCTGTTTCTGTAGTTGGGAGTGTTGGCCTGTAATTGGGGAGTGGTGGCCTAGTGGTTAGAGCAGCATGCTTGCACTCAGAGAAGGTTGCAAATACCCGGTTCGATCCCCAGCGCCTGCACTCTGGGTCCCTGAGCAAGACCCTTAACTCCTGATTGCTCCCCGGGCGCCACACATGGCAGCCCACTGCTCCCCAAGGGTGATGGGTTAAAAGCAGAGAACAAATTTCATTGTAATGTATGTTTCAATGACAATAAAGATGATATTACTATTACTATTATTACTATTAAAGTACTTTCCTTTCCTCTGTTTTGTTTTGTTCTGTTCATGTACATCACTTTGAATCGTCTTGTTACTGAAAGTAACAACACTTTCCTTGCCTTATCAGATTAATGCTCTTCTTGTGAGTCTGTCAGTTTAGGTTGGCTGTCATGTTTTCAAAGGTTTAAGACTTCATCCTTGACCCCTCTGATGTGTTTATTGGTCTTCATTATGCTGTTCTTTCACTATTCCTCTCAAACAAACTCAGATCTGCAAAAAACAACCTGTATTGATACTTAACTTTGGTGGGTTTTTGGTTGCAATGGATTTCTTTTAGGGGTCTGCCAGTGAAAAAGGAGCAAATTAAAATGTAGAGCAAACTATCACATACATAAAACACATTGAAGTTTGTGGTTGTAAGGTGAGAAAATGTGGAAGAACCCAAGGGATATGGACATTTTTGCCAAGCGCTGCTCATGATTCTGGTGTTGTGGGACTTAATGCTTTAACTCGACATCTGTTGTGGAGAAGATGGTTATCATCTGAAACATTTCCTTGTTAATTGTCAAAACTAATCAAAAACATGAACATGTTGCGAAGGTCAAACCACATGCCAGCTTGCTTAAGGAAGATCAAAGAATTATGATTAAACCCTCGCTTTTGTTAAAATGTCTACTCACCAACACCACAAATGCACTGTACAGAATACATTAGGCAGTGAGGATGTTTTTCTTTCCTGTGGTGTGGGTGGTAATGATTCAATTTAAATGATAAATAGGGACTACTTGCTTCCTGATTAGTGGCCAAACTACTGAGCGGTGGGTGGTGTGGTAGAAGAAAATATGGAAATGGCCTCCATATTACCAATGGGAGTAATGAAGAAAAGGAACACAATAACCGCCTTAGGCAGAGATCTTACTTGTATTCAGGGGGGCTTATTTGAATCCAAGTTTGCCGTTGATTGAAATCAATCGGTCCGATATCACAACTGCTTATAACTCGATCCTGGGCACAGATGGACGAGTCATCTGAGAGGACACTCAGTCTAATCCTCAGTCATCTCATGTGTTGCCGGGTTCAGGGCTGGTCAACAGCAAAAAACAAAAAAACAAAGAGACATGCCAGTGACCCTTTGCACACACAAACCTTCAAGCAGGAGGTGTCTGATGGCTCTGGGGAAAACTGATTTCATGCTGGGTAAAAAAAGAGATCAAAAACAACATGGAGGTGTGGAGGAGAGTGTTTTCTTGGTTTTACTTCTCGTTGAGCACTTGGAGTAACAGGGGGGTAGAGTCAAAGGCCAGCTTGTCACGAGTAGTTATCTAAACATGGCTTTGACCCCTACTCACCTTGGAGAGTGGGGTTTCAGTAGGCTGAAGAACAAATGCTTCACTGAACGTAAAGAAAAAGGATGCTGTGGCAGCTTTCACCATTAGTTCAAATGAAATCAAGTTTAAAGAATTTTCAGAGTCTTTTTGTCTGTCATGCAGTTTTCTACTTGCAAAACAATGAGGGAGAAAATTAATCCCATTTAAACAATACCATGTCAGAAAATAACATGACCACGGTAAAGAGTGCTGACTTGTTGGTCCCAACCAACTGAAACTGACTTTGTTTATTCTTTAATGACTTATTCCCCGAGCGTTTAAAGCCATTTTGCAATTCGTTTAAACAAATTTAGGATGAAATCTTGTCAACGGTAATGCTTCACTTAGCTGGCATTCTGGTTGAGTGAGCAGAAGAGGAGACACAAAGGGACTATTGTTCGGGGGCGGCCTTGGATACAAACTTATGGTTGCTATTTTTATCAACAATCACTTGCAACACATCTGCCGAAATTCTCTCTGCTTAAGTGGTTTTGCACAAAGATAGTCAGTGTTTTGTGCTGGCTGACAGTTTGTGAAACGCAAATGATTTACTCAGTCTTTGATACCTGGACAGGCCACCATGCACAGGAGACACAACAAACAGCATAGATAATAAACTACTATTATCAGAAATGTGATAGTAAGGTGACAAATTTCCAGGGAATGAGCATGTGTGCGGGCTGATTCAGGTGGATGTTGAGAAATTAACGTACAGAAACTGTCACAACGGAGTATCAACTCATCACTTTGGTGGTGACCATTTCTGGGGTGAAAGGATGTTTCAACATCTGATGTCAGATGTGCAGGTTAAATTTAGACTAAATCTGAAAATGCAGTTGAAATCTAAACCAGTTGTAGTGTCAAAGAGTCACACACATTTAGATATAATATGCAATGATAAATACTCACTGCATGTACAGGGAAGACTCCAGGTAACGTCAGTTCTTTGCCATTTTACACCTCTGTCACTAGGTGTACTTTACATTTTGTTTCGTTCTTTTGACTGTTTCATACCTGTTACCTCCCATGACTTGTCTGTTTTTCTTGATTACAAAAAGTAAAGGAAAAATAAAAACATAACAAACAGGTAATTCTTAACCCCATTTGTGCCTTTCTTGACTCTAGACCAGGGGTCACTAATTAAAAATCAGCGGGGTCCGAATAAAGAAAATCAACAACCAGTAAAGGTCCGGAGACATTTGTAATTACAATCCGTTACTTTAAACAGTATTTAACACTGAAATAAAATGTTTAATTGATCCACCTTATACATTGACTTTTTAAACAAAAAAATAACATACAAATAGAACGTTTTTCTATTTTAAAATCCAAAGTGCTTTTTGAAATAGAGAACCATAATCTTTCACAGTTTGGTATATAGACAATTTCCTGACTTTCACATCTTTTATAAAACAACTGAACTTGTAACTTTTTATGGCTTAATGAGAGAAGTGAGCTTTAGGCTGCCCTGCAAGGATTTTAAACCTGTGTTTGATTGGCAACAAAGCCAACCTCAAGCACATATCAAGGTGCTCATTCGTTCTGCGCCTTTAAATCAGCTATTTTCTCCGTATGTATGAGCAAGCGGATATGTTTGGGAACGCTCCGGAAGGCTTTGCCATATTAACAAGTGAAGTTAGCACAGGGGTTGAAGCAAAAATAATGTTTGACTGAAAACATTTTCTCACCAGCCCAAATATTCCCGGGCCGTGGACATCATGCCGCATTAGTTGGCTCACTTGCTTAATGTGCAAAGTCAACTAAATCTGGTACTTTTAAAATATCCATTGAAAATTCCTGTATCTCTGCCACCTTTCAGCTTTAGAGCCTTTGCGTCATCCTGGACAGCCTCTCCATCACTTTCCACATCCACATCATCATCTGGGTTACTTTCATCTCTGCAGCATCAAGTTCTTCCTTCACACTGTTGACAAACTGGTCCACAGTCCACTTTATAATCCCAGCTCCCCTTCCTCTCTGTCCTCCAGAAGCCCTCCATAAACTGCATCTGATTCAGAGGACAGCAGCTTCATCATTACATCATCTACACTCCTGTACATTAACTCCACTGACTCCCTGTCATTCAATATAAACCAATATTATGATCATACAAGGCCAAACAGCCTTGGAAATGCAGGACACATCACCAACACTATCATGACATAATACATTTTAATTTGACACAGATTGCACATGACAATAATCAGTCTCTGCTTTGCCCGTTATTGTTCACCAATTAATCATTACAATTTATAAAAAGGCATGATTTAACTTTTTTGAAGTTTAATAAAAATGTTATATTTTAGCCCAGTGACTGGAGACCTGTCTAGGATGAACCCTGTGTCCTCGCTCCACTTTAACTTCATAAAAAAACTCTGAGAATCGCCTTTCTCTGGCCTCACCCAGTTAGAACCCGTTCTCCAGTCCATGTTGTATAGCTGCAGTTTATTTGTTTTATCTTTTTGATGTAGTTTTCTTAACAATCTGTAAGCATCAAAATCCTTGTCATTTTCTTTAGTGTCCTGGAGCGCAGCTGCTCATCAGGTGATCACTGCTGCATACCGACAGCCGATACAGCTCTGCCTTCTTTGTTTCAGAACAGCGCAGGTTTTTTTTTTTTTTACTTTTTCCGAATCAAACCCAGTCAAATGCGGCATTGTTTCACAGTCCGACTCTTCTTCTTCAAGGGTCATGCTAAATTAGCCTGAGCTAGCGCGTTACTCTTTGTCACTATTATGTTTTATTAAAAACATAATAGCGAATCACGAGGAGATCCCTGGTTGGTCGCCGCGTTTATCAGCGAGGGAATAAACACTGGCCGTTTCTCAATTCACGAGAATGCGAGTACGGACTCGCGTTCTCGTCAAGTCCGGTCTTGGCGAGAACACAGGAAGATTGGACTTGACAAGAACGCGAGCACGCAGCACGTATAGTGTATTGGAACAGAAGCGTACTTGTGACGTCATGAGACGCACAGTTCTTTAGCATTTCTTTAACATTCAAAACTATTTATATACTACACCACAATAAATCTTATTGAAAAATTTTTTAAAACAAGATTTTTAATTTCTAAAAAGCCTAAAAATGATCTTGCGCGGTGCATTCTGGGAAAGCGGTCAGTCTGAAGAACGCACAAGTCTGCTCTGATTCATGCTCGATAAAGAGGGCGGGGCGAGAACAACATCCGGGGATGTGGTCCGTTCTCGCTCTGGCGTTCTCGGCAATTGGAACAGTGCTCGGGCTGAGGCTGATGACGTGTCACAAGCACACGAGACCGCTTAAGAACGCATATTGAGAAACGGCCAATGACAGGCGACATGGCCACAGGTGGAAATAATTCATTAATTAACTGCAGGAGCAGATTGACACGCTTACCGAGGGAAGTGGTTGTCAGCTGTTCAATCTGCTGAACTTTCTGACCTGCTGGTTTGCATTAATCCAAAGAGAACCTTTGACCACCGCTACTTTCATTCATACCATCTGTGGTCAGTTTGAGATGCTCTCCCAAAAGTTAAAATGATGAACACCGATAAACCTGGGACTGGCAATGTCCACTTTGCAAAGACCCGCCCTGCTCTCTTTCTGATTGGCTAATGTCCCGGCTCTGCCAGGTTTAATTGGTTGAGAGCAGCTTCAGTGTAAAACCTTGAATAAAAAGTCTAGACGGGACTTTTTGCGCTCAGTTTCCAAATGACGGAAATCCGTCGCAGCAACGGAGAACTTTAACCCCTGAGTTAGACACTGTCGTTGGACAACATGCAGTCATATATAAATGTTTAAATCAGGTTGGGTCCGGATTAGCCAGCAGGTGGGTCCGGATCCGGACCCTGGTCCGCTAATCCGTGACCTCTGCTCTAGACAGACTTTTGCCACATCGGCTAGTCTTAAAGTGTCAATATAGAAACAAAAAAGACCACAAGGTGTGTCTATTCTTGACTCTTTATGATGTCCCAGAGGCATCATATCGTCAATGGCCAGCCAATATAGCTCTCTTTTACACTGACACATTATTAGATCAAAAATAACAAAAGATTACATTACATTATGATGTTACAAGTACAAAAAGGATAAAGCAATTCTTGGGAAAATGCCACTTATCACAGAGCAATAATTTTGCTCACTGTAGGAACTTGTCTGTTTTCTTCTAAATATGACTGGGTCTAAACACAGTTATTAATACATAGACTCAATTGTTAACACATTTATTGATACAATACAATTCTTGGGGCACTAAATGGAATCCACAACTTAATAGCTAATCGTTTCATGTCTATTGGCCTCTATCTATCAAGCTGCACTAATGATCCCGACAGTCCAGATTAACAAAGTGTTGAATTTAAAGGCTTTTCAACCAGCTGGTAAACTTTTTTTTTTTTTTCAAAAACTACATTGGAAATTTAATACAGCAACACAACAACGATCAAAATCAATAACTCTAATTTACACAATTGACAACCGATGACCAGTCTATTTAAAAGAAGTGCAGCTGTAAATGACCATCTCAGTGTAAGCAAGGTGGAGAGAAGTGGTAGTGTCTGTGGATAAGGGTAGGTGTGAAACATCCGATACAAATAATTTCCCAAATGACTAACAAATGTATGTGGTCATCGATGGCTGCTCTGGGTGCAAAAAAAAAAAAAAAAAGGTACAAATTGCCATGTGATAGATTATGTGGACCAAATCTTGCATGTAAACATCATGGGCTCTGTAGTCGCTGGTGTTGTTGCAAACCTGAAACAGAGGACATTGGATCTTGAAAGGAGCGTGATATTTGAATCTCTCTCATAGGCTAGCCCTCGTTGATAACAGAGAAAAAAATATTAATTTGTGCAACCAAAATGCCAGGCTGAAGAAAAGACTAAGTTGGCATGCATTAGCCGGCATACAAGTTTAATCAAAATAAATAAAATAAAAATAGAGAGAGCTCCAGTTCAGAATAAGTCTCATGTGTAAGCTCCTGTGTTTGCTGAGCAAACTAATTTTGCTCACAAGAGAAAAAGCTTTGACAACTTTACTTTTGTGGTCTCTGAGGAAGGAACCTGCTTGTATTTTGCACTAGAAGACTTAACCTTAGTGTCAACTCTGCACTCTCTTTGTTTTCCAAGTTCACTTGTAACTTGAGTTGTTTGAGGACCAACGGAATATGATCCAGACTCATACTGGTGAAAAAGAAACAGAAGATTGGCTGCTGTTCTGCAAGCAAACCATGGTTAGTTAGAGCTGTTTAGGGAACAGAAGGCATGCAACCGGTTTTTGTAAGGTAGGAATGGTCCTTAACAATGGAGGCAGAGAGAGCCCACCTAGTAAAGAAGTGGGAGAAATGTTTAAAGAGTTTGTTGGTTCATTGAAATGATCAGTAATACTTTCTTTACCAGCAGTAGAAAGTTGTAATATCACATTGGGTTTGTAGCAAAATAAAGAAATTGTCACAGCAGTGGACGACTAATACCTAGTTACACTACCTGTTTTAGCTGATTTTAAACAGTTTATGTTGCATTTATGGCACAGTCCATGCACTTTTCTGAGTCTTGGAGTTCCTTGGGAATTATCTTGATTGCATATGCATTAATACAACAGTTATCACATCCAACTGATATAAACTTTATCGGTTTGAGCTGTTTTAAACTGGTAAAATTTATATGTTGCCAACTGACTGGTGACTGAGGATTGGACAGAGCTGATTGGGTGGTGACAGTGTGCTGCAGGCTGAGGGGAGTGGAAACGAATTAATCCAGAAAAGTCCAAAACAAAGCAAACAAAAACCTAAATCATTACAATGGGGGGTACTGAGTATGGAAAGAGGATTGGCCATGATTATGGGTAGGAGGGATATGTGGGAGGAAGAGGGTATGAGAATGCGGGTGGGTTGACAATACAAAATGTGGCTGTGTGGAAGATTGTGTGGTTTTAATGTATGTTTTTAATGACTTTTGTTAACTGTTGTCAAGTGACCAGATATATGGTGGGTAGCTGGGCCAGACCCGGCAGGGGACAGAGGATGGAATTTAGCCTCGGCTATAACCTTGTATTTTTTTACTTGTACAAATATGAATGTGTACTATGTAAATTCATTGTCCCCTTCCAAATAAATAAAAAAATAAATACAAACACAAATATAAGGTAGTATAAGATCCTGATTTATGTCTTCTTTGTGTTTGTTCTCCGTATAGTGATTATTGAAATTTTGCAGATTTTGAAACGGTAAACTGTTATACAATGGGTAAAAAAAGAATACATCTCCCCATTCAAATGGGAGATTTTTTAGATATAAACAAATGAGACAATCAGAAACCTTCTCAAAACTCATTCACCATGAATGTGACATATATCCTGTACAATGAACCTGAAAGAGATAGAATATACATACAGTATATATATTTAAAAAAGTGCAGTTTCCTATTTTTGTGCTTAGCCTAAAAAACTACTTTGATAAGCAACATTTTACATTTAACCAAGCATCCAGCCTTATTGGGTACAATAAGACTGTCAAATATAGAATAGCTGATGGAAAATAAATGTCAGCATTATGTCATTGGGTTGCTTTTATTCAGGTTCAGCAACATATTTAATTAATGTGGATGAAATCATCGATTGCTCTAAATGCAAGTCAGTTGTGTTCCAAAACCTTCAGGTGTCTGCTAAAAATTTGAAGATGAAGAAGGGTTTTGTTCTTGGCCCCTCTGTGAGTCCAAGCGAACGTCCCACTCAACGAAAAGATGACTGGAATGGCACAGTCCAGAACTTAATGTTTGAGGTCACCTGAAGATGGCTGTGCCCAAGAGATGTGCTCTGATGGATGGAGAAAACAGAGAAATGAGAGCTGAAATATTAGCAAGTTAAAGTTGCCAAACAGTCTATGACCAAAGAAGAAGGAATGCTGAAATTTAACCAAAAGTTATTCCACAAAATTAGTTTAAGGGGTATGCTCCCTTGTACAGCCATATTACTTGTTTATTTATTAATTTATTTTGTCTTCGTTTTTCAGTTGAATTAAAGGATAGATATGAAATTAAAGAGAAAAAGTTTTGAAATATTTTTTTTCATGTCTTATTTATCACATAAAAAAACCTGTCAATGCAACAGGGGTGTGTAGACTTTTTTTATAATGCATTTATGTCCAGCCAGTTAACACTTTCAAACCTTTAATGAGAATCTGTTCATTCTGGCTCCCATACAAACACCACTGTTCAATATATTTGTCGTGCTTAGCTCTACTTTGTTTAAACTCTAGCAACTCAAAGGATTGAAAGATCAAAAATAGCACTGCATTTGTTTCTTAGGAGACTTTTTCAGCATGCCAGTCTGCAAAGATCATACTGTTTTTACGGGACCTATTTTTAAAGCAGCATTAAGCACCAGTTAATGAGAACAAAGGTCTGCTGACTCGTCTGACTCGATCAAGGCATAAATTATTCTTCTCTTAATTGGATTACAACCTCACAGTGAGTTCGGAGACCACCCACATCCAACAAGCTGCACCATTGTAGAGATTCTGATCTCTTAAATGTCTTTGGTTTCTCAATTGATATTGGACAAGTACCCTCATTGCAGAGTCTTTATTTTATTGAGAGAATAAATCTATTATCTCAACAACAGAGAAAGGAAAGATTTTTTTTTCCTTTTATTCCTTTCTTGTGCAAGTCAAAAAAGTTACCATAAATAAACAAATGATATCTTCCCCATCATTGTTAATTTTTTTTCTACTCTTCTATTCCTCCCCTCCCTTTTGTCCCCAGGTGTAAGGAAATTGTTGGCACACGAATGTGGATTGTTCAGTCAGCCATGATGTACTAACTGCACTGACAGTAATCCTCACTGAACTGTGTGTGTGTGTGTGTGTATGTGTGTGTGTGTGTGTGTGTGTGTGTGTGTGTGTGTGTGTGTGTGTGTGTGTGTGTGTGGGTGCGTGCACACATGAGTAGGTGAGAGAGGTTGCGGTGCATGTGTTTGTTTTTATGAGCTTAGCTTAGGCACACGTGTGCTGACAGCAACCTGCTGGGTGAGCTTAGCGCTCACTGTGAGTTAAATGAATGACACTATGACACATATCAGCAGAAAACATCCTCTTCATTCAGCATTCGTTTTGTAACTCTTTACTGGCACACACACAGGAAGCGGAACATAGCGCAGAGGTTTATTTCTCTTTCAGAGGGAGGAAAGAACATATCTGAAATGTTTGTTTCGCTGAAGAAACACCATAAACATTTCTTTTGTCAACATTATGTTTGGTTAGGATTTTGCATGGCCTGATGCTAAATGTTAAATATAAATGCATGAATGGGAACTGAATGTCTTGCAGGTTCTGCACCAGCTCATGACTTTGTGCTTTGTGTGACATTTCCCTTAATTAATGCATCGGTGCTAACTGCTTTTATTGCTCAGTTGCATAATTGTCCAGAAAATGTCTTTGATTGCAAAGATACAATGGGCAGAGGCTTCCTTTCAACAGTATGGTAGTGATTTTATATTATACTTAAATGTGCTTCTTCAAACACATTACCTGTGTGCCATTTTTCTCTTAAATAATAATGCACTTAATTTAAATTACTGAAACTACATAAAATTAAGACTGATGATGAGCAAACAATACTTACAATATTTTTTTTTTTTAATATGACACTGCGAGAGGGCGGCTGTTGCCTCGGTGGTAGAAAGCTGCCACTTCATGTCTTGGCCAGGGCTTTGCTGTGAGAAATTTGCTTGCATCTGTGCATATGAGTCGATCCCCACGAGGGCACAACCCGGTAAACTACAAATAAATTACTTTTCAGTTGCAGTCTGAATGAGTTCTCTGTTGCTTTTTTGCTGAGATATATGAGATATATTGCATGGGATGCAGAAGCGAGGGCTCACCCACAGGGCCATTCATGCAAGAACCACCCCTGTCAGCAGAGAGTGTGCAATGCCTTTGTTCTGTCTTTACATTTCTCATCTGCACCGAGAACAACAGTTATATAATGGGTTACATATTTAGATCTAATTAAATATGTACTTGTTTCTGTGTTAAAACTAAAATTAAAAATAAATAAATACTGGATGAAAATGGGAATTTTGCAGTAGCAGCACTGCAACAGCAGTTGTTTTTCCAGCTAACGCCCAAAAACTGGATTTTGGATATAGTTCAGAAAACAAAGAGAGACATGAATGAAAAGAAATATAATAATAAGAAGAAGCTGGTGCCTTTATGTAGGGCCAATTTAGATGCACCCAGCTCTCACACACCAGCAAAGATTTCCACTTGCTCATCTGAAGAACCCAATCCACCCTGAATTACAGGGAGATTAGGGCCGGATTACACTGGCTCTGAGAATCGCAGCCAGAGAGCAGCTATTATATCCATCAGAGGAGACAGTGGGCCGCACCTGTCGCCCTGCAGTCTTATGAAAGGGGACAGTTCTGACCCACTGTAGGATATTTAGAGAGATTTCAAGAAGAAGAAAATTAAACATTGGAATATATGTATGATAAAGGTATACATTTATTTAACCTTTACTATTTCCTCCAGTGTAGCAATTTCATTTTAATGCATGTTAAGTGAAACATGTTTTGAATTTTACAACATTACTTCATACCCTGGCAAGAGATGTCTCCAAGAGAATGTGAGCATGTGTATGGCCTAAGAGGTTCTTTATTGTCCCTGTAAGCTCTTTACAACCAGCTGTGTAGGCAGTAACTCACTTGAACGTAATTATCTTGAAAAACTGGGCCATAAAAAAGGCAATTTCAAGAAAACGGTGTCAAGAAAAGTTAATAAAAAGGGGAGTTATTTACATGGATAGCCATACAAATGACTGCTAATGCCATGGTAATGAAAGGGAGGAGTGAGTGGACGCTTAAAGTTAAATGCGTTTCTCAACAGTGCTACAGGCTTGTAGATTCAAAATCTAAGCAACAGCACCTTTTGTGAAATATAAGACCTCAATATCTTAAATAGTATGAACTTTTCATTATTTAATGATTTGATTTTGTGCATCCCTAAGTTAAATAAGATACAGCAGCTTAACTAGACATTTTATGTGGACATTTTCACAGAAAACACTTTTTGGGTTGCTTAAATGATTTCATCGAATGTAACATCCATGGAGATTTTTCATATGATTATTTAACATTTTTCAGTCCCTGCCTTTATCAAAAGTAGATAAATACATTGAAAATATAACTTTTTTTTTTACCTTATGTTGGTTGTTCAAATGGAGAATTGAGTGTACAGCTTTTCCTCTATATATTATCCAGCCATATTTTTTACATTGTTTAGACAGAGAACATTGACGTCTTTTCTATGTTTATTTAACAATATTTGGCCACAGGTGAAAGAATTGGTTGAGTTTAGCAATACATCCTTTTACTTTTGCCTCTCGCTGGCTGCAGTTAGAAATATGGATGTCCTGATCCAGTTCCAGTGATCTGATCATGATCACTGAGTTTTTACATAACTGATATTGGAATTCCTTGGTGAATATGGCTGTTTGTCTTCTATCAGTGGCTGCATCAGCTTCCTCCCTAACGTGGCTGTTTTATGCAATTGCAACTTATTTTGTGTACATGCTTGTACAACTGTGTTACAGTTCACACACTTTGTTTATCGAATGGTTTTCCGCTTTGATTATACTTCTTTTTCATCTTTACAATGATGTTCAAAGTGATTGAGAGGCTGCAGAAACGACCTGTCTGACTGGGTTATGTGACCTGCTCTGTCGGCTACATTCAAGTGTATACAAACAGCTCTCAGAGCGACAGAGGGAGTTCCGCTCAGCAAGACTTAAACCCTACTCATTAAATTCCAAAGAATTAAGTACACGAAACAGAAGAACAACTATTTCTTCAATGAACTGGAACTGCAAAAAAAAAAGATTATATTAGTATAATTACATATATATATATATATATATATAGTTACAGCAAAGTATGACATATGTAGACACTGTCAGCAGAAGCAAAATAAATATTTATAGAATAATAGATCAGTACTTTTTAAACTAGTATAATGCATCTTTAGAAACCCGATAAAGGTTTGCACCATTTAGGAGAGCTATTATTGAAACAATGCATTAGCTTTATTATCTACGACCGGGTGCCCAAGTCTAATCTTCAAAAGCTAATATCCTGCAACTTTTAGATGTGTTCTGCTCTAACACACCTTAATCCAGTGCTGTCCAAACTTTTTGGTACATGGGCTAAAATCTTCAAGTCGAAGGAACCCGAGGGCCAAAAAATTAACACAATTTTTTTTTAAACCATAACAAATTATGTTAATATTTTATATAATACCCTGAGATGACGAGCATGTCAAAAAACAATACCTTCCTGACTTAGACAACCTTAAAGGAGCAATGAGCAAAATTTCATTATTTTAGATAGAACTAAAAAATAGGGATATGAAGAACTAAAGGTATCTTTTTAGATGGACTGTGGTATGGTGTCACACACCATCGCTCTGTCTTGTTCTCTAGTCTCTTGTTTACCAAGCCAGGCAC
The DNA here is from genome assembly GCA_037039145.1 of Fundulus diaphanus. Classification (NCBI taxonomy): domain Eukaryota; kingdom Metazoa; phylum Chordata; class Actinopteri; order Cyprinodontiformes; family Fundulidae; genus Fundulus; species Fundulus diaphanus. Next base: position 38,284,714 of record CM073124.1, read on the forward strand.
TGCATGTGCACATATGTGCATGTGAACAGCTGCCACTCAGAGCACAGCCCAATAAATGCCACCGCCAGAGTAGTGTAGTGTAAGAGCAATATGGCAGACAGCCCGTCCAGCGGTTCGGAACGTTCTCTTGCTAACAGCATTATAAAGTTAGGAGTTACTTCTTCACTAGACATGTTCCTCTGAAAGGTGATGCTATTTTGATGTGTTTTTATCCTTTGCAAATATGTGCATATGAGGCGAAAGGTGAGAAGGGGAAAAGAAAGGGGGTATTGCAGGTAGAGAGTTGCGGCTTGTCACACCTCAACAGCCCACCTAGTGGCGAAATTTCACTTATTACTCCTTTAACTACCAGACCACAACACAGCCTAATTTTCAATGGTTTTATTTACAATATAAAAGATACATGGTTAATATTTAAAATCTTTACTGGGGTAAGGGTTACGCTTTCAGAAATTTGTGGCTGGATGTTTCTGTTACGTTAAAGGCATACCCAAAGAAGTCACTCGCCCCCCCTGAGCAAAATTCAGTTAAAAAAAGACTCAACAAAAAGTGCTGTGGCTGAAAAGTCAAAGGTTATTGCTCATCTTATTAAAGGTGGTTCTTGATAAATAATAATTTCTGGACAAATAAAGACACGGATTGGCCAATCTGAATTAGCCATAAAAGCATAGCCAGTGTTTGGAAGAAGATTTTTATATTTCGATGGCAATTTTATTGCCCACATAGACAAACTGACCTGTTTTTTAAGAATGGGGAAAAAATACAATTAGCTAATTATTTGAGACAATAGCACCATTGAGGGAGATAAAAAGGAACAATCATTCAGCACTCCTCTCTGCCTAATCCTCCGTACAGGTTGACCACACCTAACCGTAAAAGAAACCTAGCTTTACAAAGGAATATTTGTATGGACAATGGCAGCCACTAAGCCATGCCAAAGGAGATTGTGCAAGCACGTAATGATTTAACATGAATGCGCTGTGATTCAGCAAAACCTGTCATTTGTCAATCGACTTAAACCTGTGCTTTTCAGTGTTTCAACAAGAAGGAATAAAAGGACAAGACATGGTCATTTTATTTTAAAGCTTGTTGTTACTCGAAATAAAGCGATTACCCCAATTCAAATGGAAGTTCATCTGTTTAATGTGCACAGTGCTTGGAATTGGTGCTTTGAAACGTTTGCATCTGATGACCTGAGTGCAGAGGGACAAAGGCACATTTTTCTTGAGAACATAACCAGTAATGCTGTTGGTTCATCTAAGCTATTGGGCCATAAATAAGATGAAAAAAAAAATTGACTTACCTGTCAAAAGACAAACAGGACAGGTAACAGTACATAAGGAAAACAACTTGCAGTTGCTAAGCGACAGGCAAACAAATAGTACACAGTAAAGAAAAAGAGAAAAAGTGGTTAGGTGTAAATCACCCTGAAGGGACAAGGGCCCAGTCACTGCAGCAGCGAGCCAGTTTCACAAGAGAGGCCCAGCCAAGTATCATGCACACAGAATACCAGCAAGTAATCGTTTACCTTTTGTTCTCTTTTGCTCTCTCCTCTTCTGCCTCTAGATCTTGTTATCCATTAATCTCTGTCTTTTTTACTTCCAAATCTGGGCAGTATGAGGAAACTGCTCACTGAGATGTTTTTTTTTTATGGTATAATTACTTACAGCACTTGTCTTCCATTCTGTTTTAAGGGTGTAATCTTTTAGTTTTCAACAACGGCAGAAACTGCTCTGGAGCCAGAAGATGAGTGAATGAACTTTCCTTTTAAGTGTCATCGCCCAAAGAACACTTTGCAAATCCTATTACTTTTGCATGAATGATGTTAACAGATACAGTTGACGCCTTGCTGCTCTTCCAGTCTGAGCCAAGGAGTTAAATGCATTATTGTGGTTTATGCATCGGCTTCACCTTGCACCTGAATTGAATTGTATGAGCTGCTCCGGAACGTGACAAGTTAAAAAGGTCAAATGAAGGGAATCCGAGACACAGGTATCCGCTGTTAACCGTGGCTTCTGAGTATCAGTGCTGAGGTGAGGTGATACTTGTTTGGTTTCGATGCAGTTCCTCTTGGCCGGGTTGACCAGGGACATTCCTCAAATGAGTGCTTCACACTTTAACATAGCTGCACACACCCTTGTCACTTGTTTAATTCAAACTCACAGGAACAGCAACATGACCTAATGTGTTTCTCCTCTTCACGGTGTTCACCTGAGGAATGTGAATGGAAAGGCGTCGGGCCACAGTGATGCTAAGCGTTCTGTTTTTATCAGCACCTGAGCGTTTTTATCACCGCCTGAGCGTAAAAGGCATATACAGCTCATCACACACAAGCCTGTTGCAACACTTGCAGTTGCAACATTGCTTCCCCTCAAAACGTCTGTTGTGGTGAGTCACGTAAGGAACTTTTACATAAAAAAGATGCATTGGGTTATTTTAATGGATTTCTCTTCACAAGAGGAAAAAAAACTTGATCTTTTAGCGGTATGGCATATTCCTAGAGTTCAGGGAAAGATAAAAACTTTAGGGAATTCTCAAATTACAAAGAAAACCTCAAAAACATTCAAATAAATAATTTGTCCTATTTTTAGGCAGAGTCAAAAGAGATTTTATCAAAACTGGTTTGCAGGGAATTTCACAGAAATATCATATCTATAAACACCTCGTTTAAAAACTGGAATGCTCAACATTTTTACATTCACAGTAAAAAGAACCATGGAATGTCACGGACTGCTGATCCCTATCTCCAGCAGTCCGTGGGTAAGTGGCAGAACCTAGAACCTTCTTCCTGCAAGGTCAAAGGTTCTAACAAGTGTGCCCATGTTAGAAAGGGTTGCCAACCTTCCCAAGGCATCCCAACAACTTTACCCAAATGCTCAATTGGTGAAGTGTTTAGATAAACTGCAAAGACTCAAACATCAACATGTTAGGCTTGAAAGGAGGGTAAATGTTACACTTTATGACTGTGCAAATATAAAACGTCTGAACAAGTTTAGCTGGTTAGGGAGGGCTGCTATGTGAAAGCGTCTTTTCTCTAAAACAAACACAGCAGCATTTGACTTCTGGAACAATGTCCTTTTGAAAGATGATATTAAAGTACAGATGTTTTTCCATATAGACATCACCTTGTCTGGGAACAAACAAACACAGCATATCAGCCCAAATATCTATTACTGACTGTGAAACATGGTGGTGGAGGACTGACGATTCGGGCTTGTTTTGGAGCCAATGAACCAGGCACACAGGGGCCATTACACTCTTCTCTGTATACTGGTTCTCTAGAGTCAAAGGTCCATCATCGGGACTGGGATCGGAAATTCAGTTATGAAACAGAACATTTATCCCCAACACAACAGTAAATCTACATCTGAAGTGAGAAGACTGGACGTGCTGCAATGTTCTCATTATTAAGACCTCCTCCTGATGGAAATGCCATGGTAATATCGTAAAAGGGTTTTATAGAAACATTTTATTTGAACCTAGCTTTTAATGACAGGTGTATCAAAATTGTTCCATAATAATGAGATGTAAAAAGTCTTACAGAGCACAACTCATTCAGGCTACTTAATTGTTGAGTATACTTATTTATTTTTTTGCACTCATGCTTTTCATTTCCACTTCCTCTTTGTTTAATAAATACTGAACATGTTGAATTTGGTGTGCATTTTTCTATTCACTCTAGGCTAGATCGAACAATTTTGGAACCAGGTAAATACCAGATCATTTTTGCTATGTTCTGATGTGTAAAACCCCAGACTTTCTTTTCACCCTGACTGTACACCCTGCCGGATGTTTAACGTCAATGTCTTATTTAACGTTCATTCACATAAAGGGAAGCCTCCTGGCTGTTTTTCTTGGTCACCTTATAGCTCCTCACCCCATGTGGGATGGGTGTTTTCAGCCCAGCTGCTGGCAATATCACTCGGCACCAGCGACACAGTGCTGTGCTGCAGAGTGAGCTAATGGGCTCTGGGTTACTTCATCACACTTCTAAGTACAGCTTCATTTAAGTGAAGCCGCAATGACTGCAAAGGCACTAATAAAGCCATTCGGAGAGAGAAAGAGAGGGAGCGTCCCCGGAGAGTCCGCGGCTCTACTTGTGAATTGTTGACAAGTCTTTCCTAGAGGCCCAGGTGTATCCTTCAAATCCAGCTTTCACTCCTCTGCGCTGCCCATTCAGATGCTCTGTGAGGGCTTTTAAAATAAGTCGTGCAGATGTAATAACTCAACTCAGCTCTCTAAATTAAAGGCCAGATTTTTCCCCCTTTGACTTTTTATCCGGTTCTGCTGTTTTATGCGGAAAGTCGTTTTAGTTTTTTTTTTCTTTTTTTGCATCCCAGCAGTTAAGTCATTATTCACGAGAATTAGATGTGAAAACACAAGCTCTACATTAAAACGCATGAGGTTGTTCGATTCAAATGGAAAGCACTAAATGAAAAGGTGAGCATTCAAAGAATTTTCTGGCTGTGCCAAAAAAAAGAGACTTTTATTACTTATAGGTTTGGCTCGGCTGTTCCCCTCCTTCACTTTTTAATGTTATGGTATATATGTCTTGGGAGGATTCGCTGCAAAGATGCCGCACTTCTTTAAGGATTTATGAGAAATTGACACACCTGGCCCTGATGACATTTTTTTTTTGCCAGAAATTCAAACATGGCCAGAAAAAAAGTACAAAACACCATGCAGCGTATGCAAAAGAATTTCCTTTCACTTCAGCCTGGAAACTTCTTGCAGCCTGCTTGCGCAACTAAATGTTTTTCCTCAGAAGCATTCGCTGTCTTTGAATTAAATGGCAATTAGACAAGTGACAGACAAATCACAGTGTCTGTGAATGTATGCTTAGCCTGACCATGCAGTAGAGTCGGGGGTGAACAGAGGAGTATAAATTTACCTATCTGCAAAAAAAAAGATGCAATGCCTATAGGATCACACAAAATGTCTGGTTGTAATAACTTCAACTGTCATTACCTCACCTTACCAGTCTGCATTACTGCTATTAATTCATCAAGTGTTTATAAAGTTTGTCAAAAAGGAATGAGGAAATAATCCATATTTGATTTTTATGGTGATTTCCCGTAAAGAGCAAACTCGTTATTCCGAGAGGCAGGTCCGACCAATGAGATCACCGTTTTGGCATTAATTCTCACGACTGGACCTGCTCCGCTCCCATCCTGCCAGGTGAATTGAAGTTTGTCTTTATCTTACACGAGGAGGATGTTGTTCTTTTCCGCTGCTCAGTGTTGTTTTACCCTGCTACTGGCATGCCAACATTTCCAAAAAAGTCACAGATTCAAATCCTCGCTTATCAATACATGTCAGTCACTGTTTGGTGGAAACTGACAAAAGATGGAGAGGAATTTTGGAGCCGTTGCTAAGGAATGATGCTCAGTACACATAACAAAAGGAAGAAATACATTTAAACCTGTTTCCACCTGAATACTGCATGTCAAGAGCACTCCCAACAATGAACATCAGAATATAAAGTATTGTTTTAAGGGAAAAGACATCAAATCCCTGAGAAAACTGTGGGATTCAATATTAATGTACAAAATGCTATTTAATATACTATTTAAAAGTAAAACATGAATATCAATCAAACTGTTTTATTTCAACATTTTTCGACAGAAAAACACCACTACATTTTTCAGCATCGGACTGGGGTGTTTTCTAAATGATATGACACAAAGAAGTTTAAAAATCAATGACTGCTCTAAAGTGAGGATAAACAATGGAGTTCTTCTTAAAAGCTGCCATGTCTACATATACTGTTTCTCTTATTTGATCTTTGCTTTTATTCTCGTTTGAGAGCTGTGGTCGTGGATTATTGCACTAGCGCTCATGTACCTCTTTTTAGATGGAAAACAAGTCCACTGTGACACTAGAGCTATAGCTCACTTTTATTAAGCTTTGAATGATGATTTGCAGAAAAGAAATAAAAAATGTTTCCAATACCCTGAATTCAAGGTTAGCATTCATTTGTATGAGCAGGGCCACATCTGAGCTGGTGCCTGTCTCTAGCAGCTACAGGGCAAGAGGCAGGGTACACCCTGGAAAGGTCACCAATCCATCACAGGGCAACGCGGAAACATATGGCACAAACAAACATGCACACACTCACTCTCAATTCTGAGGGAGGTTTAAAGTAACCAATTAAGCTAACAGTAATTGTTTGTAGTATGGGAGAAAACCCAAAGAGAGTTCCCAAACTGAACCTACACAAGCAAGGGAAGAACATACAATCGCCATTCAGAAAGACAACAGGCTGTGATTTGAAACCAGGACCTTCCTGCTGGCTTGATTTTTGTCATATGCACATCTTCTGCGTGCAATCCTACGGCAACATTGCTTTACAACATTGTTGCCTTTATGGGATAGAGTGTTGCCAGGGCTGCACCGCTATGCAGCCTGTTAGTATTCATAGTTTCAATTGTTAATTATCGCCTCGTGGTCAGACTTTAATCCTGGTGTAGGTCCTTCTACACACTACAAACAATCCCCGTTAGAATTTGTGACACTAAGTTGTGGGTATACGTAGGTATAGGTCTCTGTATTAGGCTCAGACGTGACCTGGTCATGGTTCTTTGTGTCTCATGCCAAAATGGGTACAGAAAGAGAGAAGGTAGCTTGTCATGGAATGCTTGCACGTATATGAAATATTCACTATTTAGGCAAGATGCTCTGTCACAGTATAAGCATACTGTCTGTCTTCATGTGTGGTTTGTTCTGCTATATATAGGTTAGATTGTGTTCATATGCTCCCTTGAATTTCCAGAAAGAACTAAAAATCCTTCCACATATAAGATAGATATATTATACTTTATTGCCCCCATAAGAGAAATTTGTCTTGTACTACATGTGCTAAAAAGATAAAAAATATATAAATATAAAGCTCTGAATAAGTTATCATTGTACTTGAAAGTCAGCTTTTAAAAATAAAAAAATGTCCAGTGAAGTCAAGATTGCAAATGAGAAAATTGGAAATTTACCACATCTTCACAGACAAAAAATCTAGTCTTTTCAAATGTTGTGCAATGTAATTTCGCATCTACTAGACCTCATCGGTTCATCTGTGTGCTAGGCATCAAATTAAACTTGATTTCACAGCAAAATCTTATGCAGAACTGCAGAGGTCATAATAACTTTCTGAGTGGGTCAGGAGCTAGGAATTCGTCCTGTAAGTAGTGAGTTGCCGGTTCTTAGGCAACACACTTCACCTACCTTACCTGCTGCCAGTGGTCAGATGTCCTGTATTGTATGGCAGTCCTGCTTCTGTCAGTTGGCCCCAAGGCAGCTGTAGCTTACCACTGTCGGCGTGTGAATGTGTGTACGAATGGGTGAATGACTTTGGAGTCCTCGGACGTGATAAAGCGCTATACAAGTACAGTCTATTTGTCATTTCTGGGGCCACATCTTCTCAGGCATGTACAGAACAGTTCTTCAGCTGATAGAGATGCAGAGATCTTCTGCATAGCTCTTATTTCAAATGCTTAACTTTAGGTGTCATGCTATATAGTGGACCATTTACCATAACTATTGCTTTTAATTGCCTTGATTTATGTACCATGCACATCTTCTGCATGCAATCCTATGTGTTGCACTAGATGTTTTTCTCTCTATACATACCCTTAGTTCTGATCTTGTGGTGTTTAATTTTCTGTGCAAATCTTAATCAATATGTCATAGAAGTACAGATTTAGACAGGGGCCAGACATTGTTTTCAATAAAGAAACCATTCCATGAGAAATATAGTTCAGAAACAGCTGTTTTAAAATGTTCTGTATTTCAAAAGCCTGACATATAACCAGCAAAAAACATAGCACCTGCAATCATGTGGTGCTAAATGTTGTTTATGCACTAACATGAATAATTCTATCATCTATCAACACATAATGATTTCCTCTGCTGCATAGCAAGCCCACACTGGAAGTAAACTTGTGCATATCAACTGAAGCCTTGCATAAAGGTCCATGTACGCATGTGTTTGCAGTTATTGCTGACAGTAACTTTTTTGACCCATTTCATTTCTTGTGGTGTTCTGTACCTTATTGAGTATTTCTGTCACCCTGTGCCTCTTCGTTTTCTCATTTTAGTGTCCTACAATTCAGGCTTTTATCAATCACCAATTTGTAACATTTTCCTGTCATTGGAGAAGTAAACTTTTTAGTGTTACCAAACGGAGAAGCCTATCAGGCCAGTTCACATCACAGCATCATCTGAGGGCATTTTGGTGAACAGCAGGTTCTAGATGTCAGAGGTTTAAACAAGACAAGTTGCACCTGCTCATGTTGCTGCTCACGGAGGCTTCAGTTACAAGCGCATAATGAAAACACAAAAAATGTCCTATCATAAGCAAGCATGTACTTGCCTGATTAGATGTTCTGAAACAGACATTTCTGGTCTCTATCGGGGGACTGCATAATTTTTGCACTTGTTAGCAATGTTGCATTGCAGCAAGAGGGTCCTTGGTGTGAATGCTGGGTGAGGTCTGCCTCGAGTTTCTATATCCATCCCCATGAATCTATGGGTTCTCTATGTGTATTCCAAAAACAAGTGTGTTAACTAAATTTGTTTTTTTTGATTGCCCTTAGGTTTGAATGTGTTAATGCAAATGGTTGTGCAGTGTGACGGGCTGATGAGCTCTCCAAAGTGTGCCACTCCTTATTCCCCCTGGAGATGATCATTAGGTACTTGACAGTGTTGTAGTCAAGTCACTATGCCTCGAGTCCGAGTCCAGTTTCGAGTCTCCAGTGTTCAAGTCCGAGTCAAGTCCAAGTCATTAAAAAAAAAATCCGAGTCCGAGTCGAGTCACTATTGATCCAAGTTCGTTGTAGGAACATGCCGTGACGTGTGACGTATGACATGAAGCAGTAACATTCCATTGCACTAATAACGGCGTTCTGCGAGAGAGCTATTTTTAGAACGTGACGTCATATCACGTACAGGTAGGGCAAATATGCGTTGTCCTCCACTCTTTCGCTGTAGTTACCCTTGGTTTTACTCAGTAAAACTACCGCTTTTTCCAAGTCTAAGACGTCTCCTAACCACGGTTTTTAAACATTGTTGTTATGGAGCGTGCAACAGCGACTCGAGGTACGCTGATAGGCCGCATATGAAGGATGTTAAAGCCGCAAGCGGCGTCGATCGGCCCTCACAGCCAAGCGCGCTCCGGCCTATTGGCCACCGCCGCGGTGCCGGCCGGCCGGCGGGGTTCGTGCACCGCCGCGGCTCCAGCCGGCAGGGTTCGGTGCCGGTCGATGCAGCGAGGGGATACAGCCGTTGGATAATGATAATGCATTTGGCCACCAGACCGGACTAAATTGTTCGGCGGGCCGGACAATTTATACCGATTCCTGGACGGTGACTACAAACAGAAAAAAACGGCCGATGACGCCATGAACGCCGAGCAGGAGAAAAACATCGACTTACCTTTCTATCAACTCGGCCCGTTTTCCAGTCTAAGCCCTCGACACTCAAGCCATCGTTTGAGCTGAACGTTGGTATGTTGTTCCACAGTTCTACCAGTAAAATGGGCGCCTGGACATCCTCTTGTGAAAGTTTAACAGCGGAAAAGTCGGTCAAACTGTTGTATCTGTTGCATGTGTAATGGCTGGTTGCTATGTGCGCTCTCACACTGTTTGCCCAACCTTAGCGGCAAGGGGCGTTGCTCATGAGATGGTGACGTCACGTGCGCGGTACGCCATTTAGATATTAAAATCATACACCAAATAATATTCTAATGACATATTAAAATTATAGCCTAATAAAGTCGAGTCTTTTTCTCAATTTCCGAGTCAGAATGATCTGAATGTAGGAGTCCGAGTCCAAGTTCGAGTCATCAGTGCTCAAGTCCAAGTCAAGTCACGAGTCTCTAAATTTAGCTAATGACTCGGACTCGAGTTCGAGTCTCGGACTCGAGTACTACAACACTGGTACTTGATAACCATGCATGGATTAAACATGAAAGGTTTCATTAATAACCTTTATTTGTATGTGATTCTCATTGAGACAAGGTTTCATTGTCAAGAGACTTGTTTCTGTCATGATCCTGGTGTGTGGTTATGTTCTGTGTGTCTGCCTGGATTTTTTTCTCTATCTAACCATGTATACCTTCTCATTTTGCTTGTTTGGACAGACATAACCAAGATGTTGTAGTTACAATTTGTGTTTATTTCCTTCTTTACAGCAAAAGTAAGACCGTTTGTAAGATTTTTTGGCATCTTTTTTTATTTTTTTTGGCCTTTATATATCATTTACTCAGGCCCAGAATAATCTACTCTCAATTTTTCACATTCATATCATCCTCCAGGACCTCCATGTTAGTTGCAAACAAGATTAGCAATTTAGGCATTGTACAAGTTGAGAACATGCCTTAAGCTGCCGACCTGTTCCCAGTGCCAGCAGAGCGAGAACAGCATCTAACAGGAGTCATTTTTCCAGGGGGTGCACACAAGCACTAGCAAGCCGACTAGCTAGAGCAGGATGAAGACAGGGACAATACAGGAAAAACAAAGAAGTCGCTGGAGCAAACAAACACATGCAGGCAGAGAAACAAGATGAGTAATTCTGGGAGGGAGTGGTTGAATAAGGCAGGTATAAGTAGGGAGAGGAGCAGGTGGAATAACTTGAGGGCAATTAGTGGCAGCAGCAGGTGGAGCTGATTAATTGCAGAGTGGTGGCTGGAAATGTAACTGGGAAGGGTGGAGCATGGAGAAATAATCAGTCCAGAATAGTCCACAAAAAAAAATAATTACCCAAAATCATGACACTGAGTGGTCTAGAGAGGATCGATACACTGACAAGTCCATCATGTATTTTGGTGCTAGGCCATTCAGTGATTTAAAGGCTAACAAAAGCATTTTAAAGTCTATTCTCTGAGATACAGAGAGCCAGGGTACGAATTTTAGAACAACTGTAACATGCTCTACTTTCTTAGTCTTAGTAAAGATGCGGGTAGCAGAGTCCTGGATGAACTGCAGCTGTCTGATCTACTTTTCTGGCAGACCTGTGAAGACACCGTTGCAGTAATCAATTCAACTAAAGATAGATGTATGGATTAGTTTTTGGAGATCCTCCTGAGACATTAGTCCTTTAATTCTGGAAATGTTCTTCAGGTGATTGAAAGCTGACTTTAGACGTCTCTGAAGCTTTAGGTGTGAGGGTATCACTACACTCAGATTTCTGGCCTGATCAGTATTTAATAGCTGAATCAGGTGAAGCTGCTAACTCTTGATCGTTCCTCTGTTCATACAAATAATTTTCTACAGTTATATTTTAACTGTAGAAAATTTTGGCACATCCATGCAGTGATTTCTTCTAAGTATTTATTCAGCATTTGAATGGGTGATATGGTGATGTAGAGCTGTGTATCATCTGCATAGTTATGGTAACTGATGTTTTTTATAATCTGAGCTAGAGGGAACATGCTAGAGCAAACCGGTGTTGGTCCCTCTTGGGCCCATTTGCTTTTAGGGTTCTATCGGGCGTCTGTGGTTCTGGTTTCCCCGGTGTCTGCCTCGGCGCTTTGGGGGCAGGTCTTTGGCTCCTCACAACCACTATTGAGCATTTTTCTTATGGATAAACCTTACATACACGAGTGCACTCTCATAAACACTTTCAGGTGCTGGGATCCAGGTGCTTACAGAGTCACTTCCATACAGAAAACCCCTAGTATTATAGCTGTCAATTTATGCATCTCATATTAAATAATACTACATATTCTTCAGTGATGTTATCAAGGCGTTGGTTGTTTGTACCTGTAATATGTTATTGGATGGTTTTGCTGTTCTTCTTATATATCTCTCTGCAGGTGTAGTAGCAGACTCCGTGGATGTTTTCTTGTTTTCTCCTTTTCCTCTCTTCGATTTGTGTCACCTGTCCTCCCTTTTAGCATTTTGTCAATTTTTTTTGTCTTCTTTTATTACCGTTTTTGTGTCCATCGAACATTAAATAGTCCCGGGTAAACTCTAATGAAGCTATTTGCATATATATAAATCAAGCGGGGCACTATGGCGAAAGCAGCAATGCTCCACTTGTTCTTCTTTTTTTAACTTTAACATGTCACTTTTATAAGATTTTATTGACTAGTTGCAGAAGCTTTTGCTTCTCAGTTGGTGTCAGCCCATAATAACAGGACCATTGACCAACATATTTGATGTGTATGGAGGTTTTCACCTGATACAATTTAATGTGTGTTACTGGTCTCACAACCGGTGACTGTTTCGATGTGTTTATGATGTTTTTATGTTTTCATGATGTAAAGCACTTTGAAACGCCTTGCTGCTGAAATGTCCCATATAAATGAACTTAAGTGTTTTTCTGGTACATTCAGGCAAATTGGACAGTTTTTTTAAATTGCTCTGTGTATCAACTGCTGCTTCTCTTTTTTTAACTTATCTGAATATTCCTTATTATCTATTAATGATCCTCCCCGTGACATATTTATGACTTTTAAGCGTCCTAGTCTGTACCGGAGGCTTCTGTTTTAAAGACTATGGTTGCAAAATGGTTGTCCACGCCTTCCTCCTTTGATTGACACTTCTTTTGACCAATTGTGGTTTCTCCAGATTCAAAGTTCACTTCTTAAACACCATCCTCCTCCTCTTGTTTTCACACAAGTTGCTCAGGCCAATACAATTACCGTGACATGGATGTATCACTTCTGGGGGTGTAAATTTAAATCCCCACGGCACTGGCATGAGTAAAGCAACATTTGCTGCGCCTGGTTTGCGTCCTTGTGCGTAAAAGACATTTGTCTGTGTTAGGCACTTACTTTTTTCCTACTGTATTAAATCATGTTAACAGTGAATATCTGTTGATAGAACATGATACCTCTGGAAATTACCTTTCATTAGAGTCCTCACTGATGTCTCAAAGTATAAGTAAACAGGAGTTACAGCCTTTTGAAGTTGGCACAGTTTTGATGCATTTGGACAACTGTCGGAGAACACCAAGGCATATTCACAGAAAACAAAAAAGGTTCTGAATGGTAATCTTTAATTCCATTGACTTAAAATTTTAACTTGTCATAGAAAACATGTGTCTCCTTTGGATCCTTTATTCTTTCATCCAGTACCTCCTTGTATCAGTCTGCAGCTGCACGATAAACAAGAAAGTGAAAATAAAAATGAGAATAAAAACAAAATGCCTCATTTATGTGTGTTCCAACTTCAATAACTAAAAACAGGTTATCAGTACAACAAACTAGACTGATTAGTTTAATAATTTAAAGTGTTACCTTTACAAAGACACCAAGCTTTTGCATCTACTACAAAGGATTCATTTTGAATCTGGGTATGGTTGTTTTTAGGCATTTTGGTGACCGTTAAGGGGTTTTGCACAGTATGTTTTCCCATCTGATAAGTCTTTTTCCTCTGTTGTACAGCTCAACCTTAAATTTAGCTGTTTTTCCTATTGTGTTTTTCCATTTCAGAATCTTCTCTAGGAATGTTCATTCGTCGTTTTTTTTTCCATGAGTGTTTTAGATTTTTCTGTATGTTAAGTGTGCATTCATAACATTCAGTCTCACCAAAATTTCAATACGGCTGCATATTGACAATAAAGAGTCTTGATTATTTATTGATGTTTGGCAAAGTTGCAATATCGTAAATTCATATTGGCTTAAATATAGCACAACTGAAAATCACTATAAAAGAAAAGAGACATAAGGGACCAGCAGTCATAGAATAGAATAAATTTATCCCACAGCATTTATTCTCTAAAAAGTTCAGTTAAAAGAGATATTTACAGTCTCCGCCTCAAGGCAAAGGGTTTGCAGCAGAGGAAGAGAGAAAAGCACATATTCATAACTGTTAGAAAACAGAGCCCTTCCTCCGGGCTTTAGCCGGTGATAGACTTACACCCATTGACTGATAAGGAGGAGGGCATCTTTCAACATGCATTTCCCTTGAGGGCTTTTCTTAAAGAAACATACAATTCACCATTCAGAGGAAAATTGGGTGTTACACACATCCATCTACCTCTGGAGCAGCACACAGGTTTGCAATAGTTTAAATAAAAGATAGCCTGTCAGCCTTGTGTGGAGGAGGTGACATGCTGTCAGCAAATAAGGGCCAAACTCTGTCCATCAGGCAATAAAACACAAGAAGGTTGAAAGAAAAGCTCTATGAGCCATATTCATGTGTGTGGTGATTTAAGAAAATAAATAAAAGGACAACAAGACAAACTGCAGCTAAGAAAGAAAGCTGGCAGGCTCCCAAGTGTTGTCTGGCACACATCCATTTGGAATGATGCAATAGTGGGATGAGTAGTTGCTGGAGCAAAGTTGCAGGGGGTTGGTGGGGGTGGGGGAGAGGGGGAGAGGGGGGGGGGCATTGGAGCAGGTGAAATGTAACAATGGCAGGATTATGCACTAAAGTTACAGAAACTCCTGTTAGTGGCCAGTCACAAAACTCTCTTTCACTTTGTGTTGTTCTCTCCTTGTCTCTCCTTTTCTTCCTGTTGGTATGTGTTCATAGAGAATTTCCTAAAAACACTGCTCTGTTATCCCAGTCAATCTGACAAGGAAACACCAAACAACTTTTCTTTCCCGTAGTTCAGTTGAACAGACAGATCTAGACTCCGATTTGATAATGCTATATCCTCTGCCACCACAAGGGGGCATTGGATGGTTTGGTTTGCAATAGTGAGCGCCTCAGAAAAAAAAAAGAAAAAAAAACCCAAAAAAAAACGAACGGCACTGATTTCTCTCAATAAATCAGTCAGCTGACCAAGCAGTTAATCAGTCAATCCACCATCTAATCAATAAATCAATCTTCACACTGACAATTACATACCTTTTGGAGACACATGCAACCCTGTATCATCTTCTGGAACCTCAGAGGACAAAATCGAGCGAAGGAACATGCAGACCTTGTGAAAATTATACCTTTGTTTATATGTGACAAATTTAATGAGAATAACAAGAGGAAGACGATGCAGCTACAGGTTTCCCCTTGTAATTTTATTTTATGGTTAGATGCTTCTATAATGCATCTGGGTCTGTCGTAAAACCAGGTCGTCCTTGTTTGAAACAGGATATATTTATCTGAGCAGAAACACATTAAGTGACCCAAGAAGCCTTAAACTGAACTGTTTATACAGCAACCGATAATAATAATGCATTGACTGATGAAAGAGAGTGACTGCTGTAGGAAACTCATAATAATCTCTTTCTTTTTTACAATTAGGTGAGAACATGTGGATGTTAGTTTTGTTTTGCCATATGACATGTTTGATGCCAAAGAAGGAAAAATGTTTCCACATACACAAAAAACATAGTTTAGTTTTGTGTATATTTGTTTCTCAGACTTTTTATTTCACCTAACCTTTCTTATCTAAGAAGCTGACAAGTTACTCTTTTAACAGCAGATACGCTCTAAATGTTCCCCTGTTTAAGTGACAGATCCTTGTGATATAAAGAACTGAGAGCATTATTTATTATATTCAAAACATTAAGCACATGTAATGTGACATATATCCTGTACAATTCAATTAATTGGATTAATTCTAAATTAATTGTTTGTTGACCAGTTGTTTGACTTGATATGAGTGTTTGGACTTTCCCAGTAGAATCTTACTTTGCCCGCTCTGCTTTACTTATCCTGTCAACATTGTTAGGTGGATTTAGACGTATTTACCAATACTTTGGCAGGAACCTGGAAGTTTTGGGTCAAAACCTACTAGCTGATGCAAATCATCCACCTTGACAAAAAGTGTAATTGCAACTGAAGAAAAGTAACCCCATATCATAATGCTGAAGCTAAGACAATTCACTTTGGGTGTGGTGCTCTTTCAGTGGAATTGATTGTTGTTTTTAGATCAAACATACCTTTAGTAATGATGGCCCATAATTTCAAAATTAGTTTAATCAGAGCATAACACAGTCTTTAACACGGCTTTAGGAGATCTTAGCTAGGCCTGGAATTGTTTTTTCACAATTTTTTTTCAGTACTCGATGGAAATTCTTGAAGCATCTTCAGTGTTTCTGTTGGCCTTTTGGCAGCCTCACTGTCCAGTTTCAGTTTTGTATTTTCAGCTATTTTGATTGCATGTACAGTTTTATGTCACTATTGTCTCAAATTTTCCCCAGTTACTGATGGCAGTTCTCATTATGCCATGGTGTAAACTGTAGTCTATATAATGCTGATTATGTGTCTCTGTCCTCTCGTTTTGTTCTCTTCTCCTTGCTGATACCCTTTCTACCATTAGATTCAATCATCCTTTTAACAATCAAGTCATCCTCCTCAGTATAAAACCACAGTTAGTTTTACTGGGAACACATTTAAAATTACAGCATGAGAGCCGGAAAAAGAAACATAATTTAACATCACCGTTCTTGTGCCAGGTAGTCCAATATTTGTTACTGCTCACAGTTTCTGAAGTATTTAAAGCCATTTTTTAATGGCCGTAGGGGGAAACATTATCCTTAAGTCCTACGGGTGAACTGAGCTCAGACCTCAGAGTTCTGCCAACACACATGCACCTAACCTAGTTTAATATCCAAGTAACATTATGACAGACTAAGTCAGTTCATTGGCTCTCACTGGCCACATGAGGGAACAGAGACACATTTGGAGAGAATGGTTTCATTTATGAAGCTGGTTGTAAAAGGTTTGTGTTTGGGGACGGTGGTGCTCCAGGGTATTAAAAATACCTGAGCAGGGGGGAGTTGTGCATGTCAAAGCTGTAGTGCTATTACGGTAACCCTTTTAATCTGCATTGAAGAATGTTTACTTTTCATTGGTCTTAAAGGAATGAGCCTCAGCAGCTCAGAGATGCATATTAAAATATACAGCATTTTTTTTTTTTTTCATTTCATAGACTGAATTTATATAGGTTTCCACTATAGCCACATTCACCCAATAACACTTACGGAAACGCACACATTCATGCACCGATACGCCAAACAGTTGGGTTAAGTGCCTTGTCCAGGGGCATATCAATAAGTGACAAGGGGAAGGTGGAATCAAACCCACAATCAATTGCATGCCAACTACTCTTGTCATCAAGCCATAGTCCCACTCAAATTAATTTTTGTGGCATAGGTAAAAAAAGATAAGAAACATTTTCAATAAGCTTGAAAATCAAAATGAAGTCCCCTTCATTTACTTTTGTCTTTCCTATTGGTTGTACAAAAATAACACCAACATCAAATGTAGTAATCATGTTCAATATGCAATCATCTTTACAGCTGTTTGTCAGTTGTGTTCAGATGTGTAACTAACGATTGTTATATTGATTTCCATATATGAGGTCAAGAGATATGTAAAATGTATCAAAAAAATTAAAACAAAGCAGCTCAGAAAACACACAAAAAATGTCAAAGGTAGTGATCCTATATTACAATAAGTCTATTGTAATTTATTGTATATTCAAAAAACAATACAATGCCCCTCCCCCCAAAAAAACAACAACAACTAACAAACAAATAAAAACAACAACAACAAATAAGTGAAAGTACAGTATCAAGATTCTAATTGTTTAACAAACCTGCCCCAAAAAGGCTGAAGCCACTAGAAAATTCACTCGTTGAATTTCACAAAGCTCATCACTTTTTTCTGCACAGAGGATGTATGGGAAAAGTAAGAGTACACCACCTATCATCCTATTCTATTCAGAACAAATTCATAATTCATTTGCTTGTTTTATCAAGATCTTTAGGTTTCCTAACTCTTAAATACATAAATAAAATGCTTGATATTTGTCCTTTAAATGGGCTTTCCAGGTTTCCTCCAACAGGCAACAGTTCTAAATGGTTAGTTTTACAAACAAAGTTCAGACACATTTTATGTCCACATTGAAAACATAGGCACTAAAAAAGGTTCCTCGTGTGGAGTTAAATTGGAGCTTAAGAAGATATAACAACCTGTAAAACTAAACGTACTCTGTCAAGATTGTTTTCCAATTTATTTTTGGATTCTAAATTAATTTTATACATTAACGTATACCAATTTACTTTTCACTGATGATACAGCTCATATGAGGTTCATTGTCATTGACAGAAGATCACATTAGTCTCCATTCCCTTAGAATTCCCAATTCAACTTCAAATAGGCATAGAATGAATGACAGGAATAGACCTCAGCTTTCACATTAAAGTCCTTTTTCCCTTTATAGAGAACCGGGGGATTTGCAGCGTATTAAGCCATTTTGCTTCACCGTCATTTGGCAATTACATGTCTGTTGAGAGAAAATAGGATGGAAATCCTTGTGAAGGAGATGAAAGGCCGTCTCGGCTTCAGAGGGACTGAGCTGCAACCCAGGACTGTGTTAGCCATGGTGGTCTCTTTTCCCCTGGCTAATTTTCTGTCATCCCTTCCCTTTTACACTCTCACTTTCTTCTTAGCAGTGTTTGCCACAAGTGGATACCCTCTTGAACTCTTTTTCGCAACCCTCTCAGCTCGTTGCTGGAGCCCTCTCTGTGAACCATGAGCCAGTGGCCACCTTTGAGCGTGGCATTGAACTGCTGTGATCTAAAAGCTATAAAATGGCAAATAAAATCTATGAACACCAATTGCCAGACAGCAAAAGCTTATATGCCACAGTGGATCATTATTATGGACTGAATGATGTCATAGCTGTGTAAAGCGATGATATTTTTCATTTTCTCCATTTTTCTAAGACAAATCTCCTCGTTTTATCTGCAACTGTCGTTGATGATGTCATGTCTGTTATTCTATAAACCTTGTGCAACAGCTTAACAACCTAAAAGTGTGTTAAATTAAGACTAATAATACAATACAGTTGCTGGTAAAAGAATATGAGTAAAGACAATTAATTGATCTACATTAGTGCCTGTGCTGATGATTAACTCCCAGGCTCACTGTGAATTTGTACTTTTTCTTTTCTATGAACCTATTTTAGCAAGCTATCGCAAGTGTCAAAATAAAAATAAAATATACCCCTAAAAGGGGATTCAGGCAAAGATTTTAGATTCAAATATGCTTTTCAGAACAATTAAATAATTGTGCACTTACCCACACAACCCCAGCAGTAAATCTGGAATATTTTTCTGTTCTTTCTGCAAGCTAAGTAATAATTTGATGTAGAGTCCTGTTCTAGCTATGTGTGCATAATAATAAGTCACTCTAGGAAACACTGAGCAGGTAGTAATTAGATTGAACAGTCATAAATCTTTCTTTTGAATGTACACGTTAGGAGCATTTTGCAACACAGGCTAAAAGGTTTCTGTTTTCTATCCTTGCATAGCCATAAATTGTGGTTTGAAACACATCCTCTGTGATGGGCTCTGTTTAGATGTCGCTGACTGTTTATTATGTGTAGCCGTTATCTGAACAAAGAGGCTTTTTGTAGGTCTTCCCTTCTTGTCTTGCTCTTTTAGCTGTGTCACACACACACACACACACACACACACACACACACACACACACACACACACACACACACACACACATCGAAGATGTACCCTTTAAGTTGTTGCATAACTTAGGAAACCTAAACGTTCCTTCTTATCAGTACATTCAACGGTGCTGAAGGGGATGACCGTGTTGGCTCGGCTCATAGGTCTCCGAGATTTGGTTATCGCTGGCTTTTCTGTGTGGAGTTTGCACCTGAAGGGGCTTTTTCAGAATACACCAGTTTCAAATCACAGTCCAAAAACACGCATGCTGAGTTAATTGGTGATTTGGTTCTGAATTGCCCTTGTGAATCATGGGTTGGTTCTATGCTGGACTGAGGGTCTGTGACCAAAGCTGTCCTCTACGTTACTTTTTGTTTACACCTTTAACCGTCAGAGCTGATTTCCACAAGAAATGGATGTGGGAGGCAAAGTGCCAGGAATAATCCTACGTAAAATACGCTGAGAACAGAACACACAGCCTTTGCAGTCAGAGTGAATATCAAATAAAAAAGAAACGCAGGGTGAAATTCATTTTAAAGGCATTCCGTTAAACTGTATATCTATCTTTTTTTTGCTTTACACTCTGCTGTTCTGTTCTCACGACGTTCTCTATTTCCGCTTCATCATGTGGTACAGAGTAAATGGATTTTTACAATAGGAAGACACTGAGAGGTATCTACTACTGTGGGTGAGATAGTAACAGCTTATCACGTTTTAAAAGATCTGCACTTCAAAAAAATCGAAATTATCGCTTCATGGATACTTTCTGTGGGCCTCACTAGCTCATTTCAGGCACATAATAACGTTTTATAAAAATTTCCACTATTACATAAATACGTATACAAACTCTCACTTTGTGTATGTGTAACTAAAACGCTCAGTCCTTACACAAGAGATACTGCCTTGTTCTCTCACTTTCTTATTCCGCCGTGCCATCTCTTGTGGTCTTGCGTTCGACCCACAAGCCCACCAGCGGGACCAGTCGAGCCGTACGCTCCTCAGCCATCGTGCGCTCCGTCACCCTGGCGTCGCATGAAATTCTTTCCCACAGGCAGCCACATAGTTCCAGCGTCTCCTCATACAAGGGGGCCTGGGACTCTGCAACAGGCGGGGGGCACTTCAAAGACTGACCGGCCCACAGCTGCAGCCTGTCGCTCCAGCAGCCAGCTCCAGTTTGTAATCATTATTAAAGGCTTGACCTCAGAGGCATCTCTGCCGCTGTTCACACCCCTTTCCCACCCCTGATAACGCTGCACGGGGTTCCTCTCAAGGCAACTCCAGTTACCCATCAGTGGAACGGACTGAAAGGGATGTGGCAGAGGTATTGTTTCTTGACGCGGGCATGGCTGAGTTGAGTTTTGTGAAAGGAAACTTTTTTTGGGGGAACCTTGATCTCAGCCCAAACAATATTTCAGGGGTTGGTGACATTGCCTTGCCTCAGTCTTAACTAGTCCGCTGGCAATAGATCAGGGAAAAAAGACACCACCAATATGACTGAGCAGGTTTTATGTGTCATTGTAGGCTTGTAAAAACAGACTCATAAATTCAAATTTAAATTTGGATATTGTGTGGATTTAAAAAAAAATGAATCATGTACTTCTTGTTGGGAAAATAACATTTTCATTGCACACACTGCAGAACAGTAAAAAAAAAACAAAAAACAACTTTGGGTACAAAGCTACAATGTCAAGAAAACACGGACACATTTCTATTGCCGCTCTTGTCGTTCTGGCTGTACAGTGGTTGCAATGTTAAATAAATAACCAATGAGCAAATGTTTGTTGGATAGCCATAGACAAATGTGATGTTGTTCTTGGAAGAATATTGTTGTAAAATTAAAAGGTGTAAACACACTGAGATACAGTGAAAATGTGTATTATTGTCTAAATGGTAAAATGTGGTTAGAATTGATGATATGTGCTAACAAAGACATATTTTTAGTACCATTGTTTAGGCTAAAGACAAGGCCTGACCAACCTTGAATGGACATACAAAAGATGTCTGTGGCGGGCTAGTGTATGACAAGGGTTTGCTACCAATTCATAAAGTTCTTACAAAATGTGCTATTTGGACACGAGACTTCAAGTTCCAAGTTGAAACACTTATTCGGAGCGCCCCTTGAAACTTAAATTCCAGCTTAGAAAGACTAAGGAACTGTACAACATCTGTTAGTGAAAATGATGCTACAAGTTTTCAATGCATACAATACAGAGCTTTTATTTTTATTTTATTGCTGTTAATTGTTAACCTGTTCACTGATTAAAAAAAATATGCACATTCCAAACGATGACTTATCCACTAGTAGCTTTGGCATCCTTCAGCTTGCACCATAAAATTGCTGCGAGAAATAAAAAAGTAGAAAATGGTGGATTCGTAAGCTGAAAGTCCATCACCTTGTTTAGCAGCTCCACGTCAAACACTGTGACATAATTATTCAAAGTAAGTAATAGAAAACTGAGAAAACCGAATGACTTAAAAAGCATTACCCAAAAATAATATAAATATATGTATGCAGTGCCTGGAGAGACTACATTTAACTTTTCTGCATTCCAAGAGATTCCAAGTACACAATACAATGTTTTTAGGGTAGATTTTGCATGATATGTCCCCTTTAAGTTGAGTGGCGTGTCACATACACATTCATAGTTATAGAGCGTTTTACAATCAAAGCAGTTGATGCCTTTCCTCCCCACATTTTATAAAAAAATATTTCTCAAAATAGATTTATTAAATCAACTAGAGCACAAAACAAGAAAATACACAAAGGATAGGATTTTAACAATATTTTGGGATCTCAGTTTTTTTTTTTATTTTTCAGTTTTTTTAGATATTGAAAAAAAGTTTCACAAGCTGTTTTAAAGAATGTGTATTAAGTTTATAACACTCCAGACTAAATTCTACAAGTTCATAATTTCCAATTCATAGGCTTGTCATATTCCAATGTGGTTCAATGCCTGATTTATTGTGATTTTCTTTCCTTTTTTATTTTACTTATTTATTTATTTTTTTTTTACAAATAAATGTTATCAAAAATCTTTCTGAGGTATAAAGTTATGCAGTCAAGGATTAACTAGTGAAAGTATTTTAGATTGTGGAGCAGAGATGATCAAAGTCCACACTTTACTGCTGAATAGGCTTTTATTTTTGCAACAACAGGAAGCTCCGAAGCAGGTGACGACATCATTGCCATTTTGATATTGTGAGAAACGTTTACATCACAATCCATGTCCTTATTGATCACCAGGTCTGAGTTCCACTGCTGGATCTGCTCTGTACGGATGCATCGTAAACACTATTGTAAAAAACAAACACCTGTTCGTATCCACAATTACAGCCGTGCAGATAACAACAATAATCAGAAATACAATGAAGAGTGTTCTCATGCTTAGGTTATTTGAAAAATCTACAGCCAGGTGTTAATATAGCAGAATCCAGGATGCCTTCCATTTCCTTTCCTCATTAATCCGTGGTGCACGTTTATTGATGTAATGCACTTGAGTCACGCCAAAGCCAACACAACAGCAGGTGTCCATTAATGGCAGGTCTACAAAACGAGTAGGAGGGTACTCCACCAGGTGTTGCATCGCTTACAAACATGGAGCATGATAACCCTTCATTAAAGATTCCACAGTGAGCACAGCATCCAGCGAAGCTGCAAGTACTTCTTTTACTCTGTCTTCTATCCTTGTAGAAAGTCATTTTATTGAGGCTTTATTTTATTCTACAGCTGTTTAGGGGTTTTGAAAACCGACTTTCTAGATCCAAGTTTATGGCTCTGTTAAAAAAAAAGCAGTAAATCTTTCATGACAGTTTTGTGTCAAATTCCCATCCTGTAGAAAAGATCCTGTTAATTATACGGTTGGATTCAGAATACAACTTGATGAACGGGTCCAGTAAAAAAATACTTTACTATCGCCCTGAATCAGGGTAAACTTTTGAATCAGGATATTATTAAAACAAAACTGACTCACATACTAAAGCCTCTTTATCCCTGTATTGCTAGGTTGTACTCAATAAAGCTTTGTTGTTGGGAACTCTTGGGAACTCTTGAGCTCAAGCAGTTGTTCTAGTTCTGTGGTCAAAATGATAGGGGTACGTTTAATTTGTTGTCACTCTGCATAAAGTTATTAAACATGTATATTATTCAAACTAGCATCCTCTTTGTTTTTCTTTACAAACTTAATAATTTACTGTATCAAGCAATAAAAAAAAGAGATTTAACTAACCTGAATTGGTGAACTAATATTTAATTGTATAAGCAATAGTTCTGACTTCACATTTGTGTTATCTCTGATCGGACTGTTTCACCACTTCTCTGCATTTCTTAGTTTAATCAGAATCAGCATGTTTGATATCAGTTACATTCTCATCTTGACTGATGGGTCTTTTGCATTTAGTTGCCAATAAAGTTTGCAGTGTCTATGTTTTGAATCAGATTTTTGTGAACACCAAAAGATTCTTCATGAGGAGGCTGCGGTATTAAAAGCATGAGTCCGTACAGAATAAGGTGTGGCCACCTGGCACACCTGGTTAAGGGAAATCATTCCCAAAAGGCTAGTAGCAAGTGAATATCTATCTTTTCAGTCATCAATTAGTTCGACTCAAAAAAAAAGAAAAGGATTCCCGGTGGTGAACTAAAGACCGCTAAAGGACCTTTTTTTCATACTGCTCCGCCTTTAAGATAACCAGAACAAGATCTGTAACTTGTGATTTCTGCGAAGAACGTTTCCCTATCATGTTTTAGTGATCAGTGATAGCTTTGCAGCCTCTCTTTGTAAATTTCATAATAAATGTGAAGTCGAGTTTTACGTCATTACGTTCAGCCCTACGACAACGTTTTCTTTCACAACTGACTATTGGGGGCATTTCCCCATGGAGATTTCTTCCTCCCAGAGACAACCTACACTTTAATGGGAGCAATGGAATTCTTAGACTAGAAATTAGCTAAACAACTCACATATTGTGTTATAGCATAGAATCTTAATGAATCTATCCTTAGTAAATGGATATGTGCCACAGGCTTTTAAAGTAGCTGTTATTTAACCTTATCTTAAGAAACCCTCTCTTTATCAAGATGACTTAATAAATTACAGACATATATCTAATCTTCAAGTATATTACAATGACTAAAATGCAAGAATGGCCAGTGTAATCAGTGCTTTGGGTGAAAAATAAAAAAATAAAAAAACTAGGCTCATCCTATAAAGTGCTTTTTTTGTCCTGTTTTCCCATGTTGTATTTGTTTGATGAAAACCCCTAAAAACATCATACATGTCTGACTTTCCAGAGGAAATTCACCAATGTGATGATGACAAATTTTGTTTTCCCGAGGAAGATTGATTAGGAGGAGCTCATTAAACCATCAAAGTCTGCAGAACTTCAGCAATTTATTTTGGATTAACAAACTTTAACACCTTTATTCAGAGGAAATCATTCTTGAATTAGGAATGTAACAGGCTCAACATGGGATCAGTTCTCGTTGCCAAACTTTTTTTCCATTCATCAACCCATGACTTTGTTAAAGTAGCACTGCGAGCTTGGGTACCTTTTTTTCACTACTCGATTACATATTCCACTCACGGATGGGGGAACCACAGGAGAGACTGGAGATATGTCCATCTTTTCCTTGAGCAAATATTTTCATATCGCTTATATCTAACAACATGCTTTAAGCATTTTATTTTAAATATGTCATTATTATGATTACTATAACTATGATTTTACTCTGGCTGGCTACCTCCCACAGTCCAAAAAACATGACTGTTAGGTTTTTTCGTGCTAAAGAACTACCCATGTTTCTGTCACATCTATGTATGACATATGAGGAGTACCTGTACTTATTTTTTTCCACTAAAAACACTGCATTTGATCTTGTACGATATCGAACCACAACGCTTTGGATTGAGAAAAACTTTAGGATAGGAATATATATTTTTTCTCTCAAGCTAATTTAGTTCCAGAGTTTTTACACAAGTTTGCTCCCTCTGGCGAAAAGTTTAAATTATCCCAGTGTTGTGCATGTGCAGCTCATCACAGCAAAAACATATGCCCAGAGAATTCGGCCCGAATCATTCACTCTTGCACTGATTGATCCAGCCTACAGAGGCAGCTGTGGTAAATAGAAGATAACTTATTTTAGATGTTGGACAATTGTATGGGCATGTATGGGAAATTAATTAATTAATATTTAACCTTAAAACTTGCTCCATTCTCTTTTAAAATGCTGAAAGCTACATGAATGATAGTTTCTTTTAAATAATCTGTTCATCTTGGTACAGTATGACTGACTCTTTAAAAGGATACAAGTTTTGCTCCATTTCCATGGACACAGTCATAACAGTATAGCTTCCCAGGTAGACTTCCATGTTAATCGTCTTGTGGGAAGGACTTAGTTTGTTCACAGAGCGACATGCCAGAAAACATCAAGCACATGTTGAAATGACACATTCAGCTGTGTTTACCCTTAATGCTGTTTTATCAATAATCATATTTATCATTTGATGCTATCTGAACTTGAAAGTACAGTTTTCAACTTAATGTTTTTCAGTGATATGGAACTTGTTCTGCCTCTCCACGACTGAAGAGATTTCTCCTGGTTGCACAATGTTTGAGACTAAGCAAACCTGGCAACAATGATCTGAATCAATGAGACATTCTAATGAAGGACACACCCTGAACACATTACAGAAACCTCCATTGTTAGGTCGGGAAGCTTTAGTGCTTGTTTTAATTTTAACACTTGGCACATAGTAGAAGCCCTTGTGTATCATTATTGTGGCAGGATATGATGATGAAAGAAGATGATACAAAAGATGTAAATCAAGTTTATTTCCCACTTTTCTGTTTTGTTTTGTTCTTTTGTTACTTGTGCAAAAAAGCTCTGCTTACTCATTCACTTTTTACAGGACTCATCAGCACACTGTCCCAGTAAGTGTCTGTGAGTGGGGCCATTTCCAACCCCAAAAGCTGACAGATCTCAACAGATGGAGAAGCTGATCTGTGCTCCACAGGCTGCTTTCTGTGCCCATCTTTCTTCTTTTGTTTTGTCGATTTGTTTAGTTTTGGTTTCTATACAGTCAAGAGCCTCTTAAGCTTGGAGCGTGCATGGGCCTAGACATAATATGGCCTTGCCAATAGATGAGAGGGACACCATGGGACAGGACCCCCCAGGCATGCTGCAGGGAGCTTGCTTGAGCCGAATGCCAGGAATGGCTCAGCGGTCCCAGCGGCACGAGCCTACGACACTTAACAAGCACCTTCGCAGTTGTGCTCGGCCTTGACCCTGTCTCATCTTGAGATGCTTTTGAAACTTAAAGAGCAAAGAGCCTTGGGGACCTGATTAATTACACTTTGTCATTTATAAAAATACATCCCAATAACAAGAATGTCTTCCTGCAATCACAGTGATCCACCATATCTCAAATCAATACTGGAAGTCCACACCAGAACTTATGTCTTCTAACCAAATTGTTATAAGAGACATTTGTTACCTTTAATCACTCTCCAAAAACGACCCATGTACAGAATTGTACATACACTTAATTACAATGACCACACCAATCCACTTTTTCTCAATGCATTCAATTTAAAATTGCAAGACTTGGTTAAGTGTAAGGTGGCCCAAATTATGTATAGGGCATCAAAAAAACTGTCTGTCGGAATATTACAAAAATTTATTTCAGGTTAGAGATGCTCATCATGAATATAATCTCAGAGGAACTACTACTTTAAAGGGAGTAGCTTCAAAGCTTGTTTTTCTGGCTGACTTGTTTGTTTGCAGGGCTATATGTTCTGGGGTGGGGGGGGGAGAATTAGGATCGGAGTGTGTTTGGACCTGTTTTTGTTTTATCTCTCTTTGTTTGTGTTCACAATGAAGGCGAATGTGTCAGCGTGAACACGACAGATTTACATGATATCCCTATGAACATGTGCAACACCAAAGCAATGTAATGCAGAGCGACGCCACACGATGCCACCGAGGCAATTCTAGCGATGTAAAACCTGCAATTTTGGCGAAGCCAGAGCAACATAAAACCTGCAATGGATGCGAATCAGTAGTTGTTGGAGTTCAAGAAGCTGAACTTGTGTGTCTTGCCGCGCTGCAACAACCAATCAGGAACTGAATATGGCTGTGACGTGGTGTGAAGGACTGCAGCGGAGACGAAGCTGTTTTCATTCAACGTGGAATAAAAGTCGATAGTGGCGGTCTGCGGTCGGCCTGAGTTGTATGACTCAACCAATTATTACAACCGAGACAAGTCCAGAAAGAAGCAAGCCTGGAGAAGAGTGAGTGGCGAGGGTGGAGTGGCAGGGAAGTGAAAGCGTCACTAGATAGCGCCATTGTACTACTGTATTTCTGGCTTGTCGCCCGCTGTGCAATAGCTCTTACTTGCTGTGCGAATGGCCGGTGATAGGTTGTCAGGCGTCAGACGAGCAACAGTAAGCAGAAGTGGTGACATTGTGGCGCCAATGTGAACGCACCTTAAGTGTTGATTGTCAGTGTGAATGCTTTTGGTGTTTTATTGTTATTTGCCTAGGCAGTGAGTAGTGTGGAGATGGGGATTGCTTTTTTTCCATCCCCTTTTCAAATCATGTTTTTCTTCTTTGGATTACAAATGTGAATATGGGTTTGTTTACTTGCAGGTTTGAAACAAAATAAACAAACAAACCAATAAAAACCATTTGATTTGATTTTAACTGGTAATTTAAAGCTTTTATTTGTACTCCAATTTTAACCTTTTTGTTTGATGTAAATGGCTCATGGCTGCTGTTCGTAGAAATGCTGTAAAAGTGTTCTTTGTTTACTTGATTGTCTATATTTTTGCCAATAAAGATCTGAAACACAAAACTGCACTGACGCTAAGCTAATGACCATCAATTAAGCAGAAAACAGATTCTATGACACATGATAGTATTTATTTAATTTGTATATGCAATAGCATACATTTTAGAGATTATACCACACTAATTGGATGACAATTAAATTACTATTTTTATTTAGTTTCCTTGGTCTCTGTATATATGATGTGCTTATTTGAATTGGCTAAGAATAAGCCAGGAAGAAATGTCTGAAACCTCTGGTGTGGACTGGCTATATGGTGGTGCCCTCTAAATACAGATGTTTCTCTCTCCCCTATAATGTTACTTTTATATGAAAAAGTCGAAGCAAAAGTAGAAATGTTTTGAATTGTTTTCCCTTATATTTACAGCTAAGTAATGGATCAGAGTTCTGATGAGGGTCCTGATCATGGCATTTTCTTCAGAATTCTTGACTAATATAAAATTCAAATTGCTGTTGTTGGTCTAAAATCTCAACCTTATTTTAGCAAGCTATTCTGTTGGAGTCCGCACAGTCAAAACTTCATTTTGTTGATCTAACAAATGTGGGTTTTTGCCACTCTGCTGCCAAGTCCTGAGTAAGGGTATGGAAAATTGAACTGCTTGTTTAGAAGAGCACTAATGCTATGTGCTTTGTGTCATGGTGTTTGTTAATTGTGCAGGTCACAACTATGGACAACAGCAAATGATTGAAAGTTTTTTTTTGCACAAATGAGAAAATTAATATTTCTTCCAGGTTTAGGAGCAGGTTCCAGGATGACACTGAGGCCTTTTACACACGTAGCCGGACATTTAGAAAAAAAACTAATACCTCCACATCATTTTATATAAATAATACTGTACACATAGGATTGTTTTTAGAAAGGTTTTCAACCACACAAACCATTTAAGTTCGCCATTCACCGTTATTTTAAGCATGCCAGATGCATAGGGGGCAGTGCACCTGGAAGTTAAAGCCTGCGTTAGCCAGTCAGAGTCATTCAAAATAAAAGCAATGCTGAACAGCATTGGGCCTGTGTAATCCAGCTGACCTCCAATCGCTTTTTCTCCTTTGCACCTCAATATATTGAAGCAACTGGGCTTATAAAAATAGACAAATAAAAGGCCTCTGATCCAGCTGTAATGTTTATAGTGTTCCATGCATGCTTTTACTTTGAAGTCTCAATACCGCGGTGAAGACAAGAAATGCTGTGCAGTGCCAGTCAGTTGGAATTGAACAACCCGAGATGCCTTAGTCAGTGAATTTAACATTGGTTAGACACATTATTAACAGTCAATCACAACAACAATGTAGAAATCAGCTCCTCTCTGACAGCATTAATTTTTTACCCCACAATGGCCTAGTCTACAACAATGGTTGCATGTTTATGATGTCAGCGCCGTGATGCGCTGGACCCTAAAACTCTGTCTTGTCATCGACACATGCAGACTCAAAAACAGTTTTTAGAAATCTCCTCTTTGTCTGAGTTTTGAGAATCATTCCTTTTCAGAGATATAAAATGTAATTTACGTGTGGATGAAAGCCCTAACCGCAGAAAAATGTATCCGTTTTCCCAGATATCCAGCTATGTGTGGACTAGGGGTCCGTTCTTCGTACGTTGCTTAAAACATCCAAGATCAAATGACACATCCAAGATGATTTCATCCGGCTAATCATGATCCGGCTAATTGGGTTCTTCGAACACACCTGTTGTTTATGATTAGTATCGCTGGATTGAGTTATCTGAGATAACTGCGCGTTCATGCGTTTGTTTAAAAGGGGAAATGTATCAATAGTAGAAACAATGATCAGCAACGCTGCTATTGGCTGTTCAGCATGGCCAAAGAACGCCCACAGCTTTTCTCCCAATCAGAACACGAGCTTTTAATGGAAGGTTATGCTGAATTTGAGTCATTAATTAAAACGACAGGGAACACCTCAAAGTCTGCTAAAACCAGGAAAGAGGGCTGGCAAAAAGTAGCAGACAAATTAAATGTGTAAGTGCTGTCCATGTTAGATGTTTCTATCACTTTCTACAGTATGTATTTTTGCATTTTAATAATTTCATATTTACTTTGTTCTTTTATGTCAGAGCCTCCACGGGACCCACTAGAACATGGGGAAAAAAGTGAAGTACAAGAATATTCTACAAAATGGTAGCCTTTAATTATTATACTATATTTTAAAAAGACACCTTTTCCTCTTTTTAAAAGCCACTGTTAAATGATGTGTTTGTCTGTTTATAACAGCCACCAAGAAAAAGCCTGAAAAAAAACAGGTTCTTTTTACTTTTGTTGCATGAGGCATGTTTCACCCTTTTTTTTTCTTTCACAAAATGACACAGGGTGCCATCCGTTCCATATATAAACGGCATCTTCAACAAAAAAAATCGTATTTTGACCTGAAAAAACACAAATTAAGAGGAGAAATTGAACTCCACAACTTAAAAAAATTGCACTAGAGATCGAGTTGCTTCAAAAGGACCTTCAGAGTAAGTTCTAATACACCATTTGACAGTAGTATTGCTGACTTTACATAACTCTCTTATTGCAGGCAAAAGATGACTTGCTGGCTTTTCTTTATAAAAAAAATGTTTAAATAAAACGAGAGGAACTAAGCATTATTTGTTTCGTCTTTTATTAAACATTAAAAAATGGTGTTCCACAATTCTGTCCCGTCCTCTGCCACTAGGTGGTCCAAGTGCAAAGGCTGGATATCCCTATCTCCTCCATTTATACAGCTACGATCTAATCCTGTTTACATGAAATAAGCCTGCTCGCGAGCAGGCTTAAGCTGGCGCACATGTTGCTATGACAGCAAGTCCAAGAAGAGCTTCGAAGAACCAAACGATCCAAGATCATGCCAAATCGTCAACAGTCAAATCCAGCTAACTGAGTTAGCGACGTACGAAGAACGGACCCCAGACCTCAGATACAAGAGGTAAATGATTGTTGTTTGAAGCGATTTTTGATAAATTATCTGATGATGATGATGGAAAGGAGTATTGTTGAGCAAAAGAGGACAGTGGGAGACAGGTAAGTATACCCAGCACTTTAATTTGTTTTGCTACTGAAAAGTGCTATATAAATAAAGCACGTTGCTGATGGTGTTTGCTTTCTTGTTTCAGAGGGGAGAAGTTGATGATGGTTGAGCAGTAGAGGGTGGAAAGGCAGGTGAGTTATGATATTAAGAGGTTCAAGCAGTGGATCTGAGGAAGAGACACCAGAGGAGCGGTGAGAAGATTCTTTGCAGGGGCTCCAGAGGTGATTTCACGAGGGACCTCTGGAAAATGAGTAGGTAAAGACTGAAAACCAGAGGGAGGGCTGAGAACTGAAGTATGCGTTTGTTCCTGGAAGGAGGACAAAAGAGGAAAGCTTAAGAATATGAAGTAGGGTGCAACAGATAACAAAAGATCCGATTACCATTCTGCGATTGTCTACCTCAAAAGATCCATTCCTCTATATCACAGGTGTCAAATTCCAATCCTCAAGGGCTGGTGTTCGGCAGCTTTTAGATGTGTCCCTGGTCCAACATACATGAATCAAATGGCTGAATTACCTCCTCAGTATGCAGTCAAGTTTTCCTGAGTACTACTAATGAGGTGATTATTTGACTCAGGTGTGTTGAAGCACAGTCACATATGAAAGCTGCAGGACACCGGGGGAGGACAGAAGTTTGACACCCCTCCTCTATATGAACCTCTTGATTGGTCTGAATAAGCTCCCGCTGCAAGGACACACCTGTCTGTCACACCCTGCAATTAGAGAAGACAAACTGTATCCACATCGTTGCCAATGTTGGCAATAAATGAGCACAAAGCAAAGCTAAAGCACTCGTCATTACATTTTATGATGTACAAAACAGCAGTGTGTTTGTGGGTGTGTGTGTTCGTTCTTGTACTTGCAGGTGAGCAAGACATATTTTTTTTTGCTCATTCTTACTAGTAAAGTGAGGACTTTGATTAAAAGTCCTCACTTTTCCTAGACTAGGATTATGTTTAGGACTAAGGTGCCAAATATGTTTAGGTCAGGATTGGGGTTAGGATCAGGGTAAGGCATTACAAAGGCTTGAAAATGAATGGAAGTCTATCAAGGTAAAGACACAGTCCTCACATTTTATTTTAAATGAGGATATGTGTGTGTGTGTGTGTGATTAGGTGTGTATTAGATTGTCACTTGAAAATGCGAAAATGTTACAATGGTGAGGAGAGTAGAAACTGCACAGCATTCACCACCCAAGAGCAAGAAGGGGTAAGTAGCCTCAGCTCCCAGAGGCCACAGTAGTCCCAGGCAGGCGGACACCAGGTACCCCCACCAAGTATACATATGCCAGCTGGGAGTTAGTATGTGTAAAGCAATATTTTCAAAGGACTTAAATCGGAATGGGGGCAAAATTTGCTGATCAGGACATTAATAGGTTTTACTATTAAACTTTTTAAGATTTAATAGAATATGTGTAATTTCTCTGGGTGTGATTAAAAATGGTCAATGAAATAAAGATATTATTTTTTTATAGTTTGCAGTCACTCAACAGAACATGACAGCAAATAACTACTGCATAGGTAGTGATCTCATTAAACCAAGTGGTGCATGTATATTACACGCTTTAAAACAAGCAGCAACTGCATGAGGAATATCATTAATGCTCTGAGAGCTGCTGGCATGGATTATTTTTGTATCTAAACTCTCTTTTATACTCCTGTTTCTGAAAGCCAAGGCACCAAGAAACAGCTATCCACATGGCAGGCAGTTAATGTGGTGGAACCTTGCCAAGTGTGATTCCATGCAAACTGAGCTGCCTGATCCTGCACTGGTCTGGGAATACACAAAATGCCCCACATACATTATGTGATAGTGAATTGTGCTTTGGAAAACGTGGCTTTTAATGTTTCTCTAATTGGGGGGCATTAATCAATTGTGCTCCATCAGCAGAGGCTAAGAGAGGCCTGTAAGCATCTGCCCACCATCAAGCTCAGTGACCCAAGACCAGCTGGCTCACAACCCACGCTCTGCTGCAAGAAATCACTTTTGACTCCATCCATCAAAGCTGCATTAATATTCTGTATTAAGCAGCCCACAACCAAGACCACGTTTGTCGTCCTAATTACCTCAGGCCCTGTCAGAGAAGGGTGACCGCAGAAGGTGAAGTAACAGTATCAGCTATCCCCCCCTGTCAGTTACCATACATTTATACTCCATCTGGGACAAGGGACTCTTTTAGGCTGCTCCGCTTTGGCTCGTACTTTCTGCATGCAAAGGACAGGAGGCTCTAGGTTGGGTATCAGAAATCAGGGACAATGGCAACAACTGCACATCTAATTTAGCTCCTTGTTTATCACAAATTTGAAACCAGATCCCCCGCACAATGCAGGGGAGCACAATGGAATGGTGATCAGGGAGCTATTGTTTTTCAAGCTAATTACCCTCCGCCGTGCCACTGAATCCTCTGAGGTGTGCAATCCTGGAGTTTAACTGTGGCTAAAAGTGGAATATGTCCCTGGTACCATTATAAAAAGCCTTACAAGTCCATGGTATTTGGAGATGTATCATATGGAGGTTAAGTTATCTGCTCATTATGTTGCTCTGTTGAACAAAGCCCAGTATTCAGCCCAGTGGAAGCAAAGCATCCACACACAAGTTGCATTAACTCTAATGTGCCGCACATAAAGACTCTGAGGTACACAATGTAAAAACGTAAAAATGAAAATTTAAAATATCTTCTTTACATGGCTTTCCAAATAGAGGCTGTACTGAGAAATATATTTGCAGAGTATAGGCATTCCGCCCCTTCAGTCTGATACCCCTAAATATATATATTGGGGCCATTTCCAAAATCCCTTGCAAGATGTACATTATAACATTATAGAATGATTTATATTTGCCGTTCATTGTTTATAGATGGTGAATTTAAATATAGAGCATACTATGAGACACTGATATTGCATTTTCCTTGACAAGTTTGGGCCATTTCATCAACTGGTCTTAAGTGTTGATTAAAACAGTCAACACCAAGGGTGGAAATGCTTACTGCCATACAAAGAGGGGAAAAAACCCACACAAAACAGGCATCCAAAATTCACCTTTGACCCTAAGGCATTAACCTCTGACCTGCAACAGGTGGAGACAGTGTCTTTTTGTCCGGTTTGAGCAAAGGCCAGGGTCTTTCTAGCATCTACCCTGTGCCCTTTAGGAAAATATTATCATTTTGTTGAGGGCCACTCAGACAAACACGGTGTAGCCTACATGTGAGGTCTTGCAGCACATGTTATTATGGGTGTAAATGCTGTGTCTGGAACTAGTCGGGGTCTCAGAAAGGTGAATGGTCATGGAAAACAGACCAAACACCTGTTTTGCACCAGCATCTCCCTGCAGCAGAAAAAAAATATGAAGGAAAATCCAGGGGTAACTGTATATATACTGTATCTTTCAATCAATTTAGATTTAAACTGATATAGATACAGCTGGCAAATCTATATGGCGTTATTTCAGTGGTTTTATTTTGGTAGCTTTTCAAATAATTTTTAGTTCAGTACCTTTTTATTTTCAGATGACTCTTTGGGGGCAATGGGGTTAACCCTGAGCTATGCATTAGGCTACGTTCACACTGCAGGCCTTGATGCTCAATTCCGATTTTTTTGTGAAATCGGATTTTTTTGCGTGTCCGTTCACATTTCCAAATATATGCGACT
Organism: Fundulus diaphanus; assembly: GCA_037039145.1. Classification (NCBI taxonomy): domain Eukaryota; kingdom Metazoa; phylum Chordata; class Actinopteri; order Cyprinodontiformes; family Fundulidae; genus Fundulus; species Fundulus diaphanus. Next base: position 38,319,577 of record CM073124.1, read on the forward strand.
TGTATGTGATTTCCTGTGTGAACTGCATTCATACGCCTAAGTGTCCCGCATGCGCAGTAGAGGATGCGATGACGTCATACGTAGCAAGCGTGCTCATTGTTTGCGGAAGTAAACACGGATCGTAATGCTGCAGCGTATCTTGCATTCTTTACGTTATTCTCCAACCGGAGCCAGCACATTACCAACGCAATGTTTTTAAGAAGATCGAAAAGGAAGAGAGCCAATTTTTTTTCTTCCTTTTTTTCCCCTTTTTTTCTTTCTTTTCTTTTTTCTTTCTTTTCTTTTTTTCCCTTTTTTTTCTTTTTTTCCAAATTTTAGTGATGTGAGCGGCTTTACTGATACGTACTTCATTCATAATTTTCGAATGACAAAGGCAACCTTTATGTGCGTCTGAACGGATCTCTTTAGCGCTCTCACGTAAAATAGCCATGTCCACCGTTAGTGACGTTTGTCAAGTATCAATGATGTGTAGGTCGCATGAATGCGACCTGGCCGTACAGACACAGGTCACATTTGAAAAGATCAGATACGTATCGGATTCAGGACCACATATCCAAGCGACCTGGGTCGCATTTGAAAAAATCCGATCTGTGTTGTTCAGACTGTCATGAAAAGATCACTTCAGACTGCAGTGTGAACGTAGCCTTAGTCAGACATAATCAAGGGATGTTTTTAGTGAAAATAAACAACAAACACAATATAGTTTGTTAGATAAAACTTGGTATTGTAGTTCCAGAAAGCTGAAGAGATATGGTAATTAGCTTTTTCTCAAACTGGTCCTGCATTAGATGAGATGCTGAAGAACAGATTAGGTATTTGCTGGATTTAGTTCTTGTTTCTTTAAGACAGGACTTTTTAGATACAAAGTGTCTACTGTAAGCAGTTTTTCCGGCTTAGATTTATTCCTCTGACTTTGACTTGTTTACTTTCCTCATTTTTAACCAGACAGAGTTCAATATGGTGCCATGTTTTTTTGTTCTACTAAAGGTTATATATTTATACTTAGGGTTTTACAGTGTGAGCACTTGAAACTGAAGTAAAAATCCTTGTTTGTGTACACAATCTTGACCAATAAAGAGGATTCTGAAATGGCAATGATTGAAAAGAAAGCCAGTTTATGTAAACCCAATATGTTTTTAGTCATGTATTTATTGCTACAAAATAGTTTTAGTTGACAAACTTCACTCACTGAATCACTCACAATGCAAAAGTTCAAAGTAACATAAAATGATTGCATGTAACTTATTACCTGTAAACTGTTACTAATAATTATGTTATTTTCTACTTACCTACTCCTCTTGTACAATGATTACAGATATTGCAGTAATAAAAAAAAATCAAGGTTACCATTTCATCTTATAAATCAGTCCTCCATCGAGCCATCAGAATGTGCAGTAAAGAATAAAGCATTGCTGTCCAATTTAATGGGAGGCAATTAACACATCCAACTACAGTTATGGTATAGATTATTTGTGAAAAAGATAAAAGCCTTCAAAATAAATTCTTGATTACTTGTTTTTTTTTCTCCATAAAAGCAGTGAAACACCACCTCGTTTCTGCGAAATTTGGTAATATTTCTCATTGCAGTGTTTTTCAGTTTTTAAACAGGGAAGACAAATGCTAACAGTGTGTCAGTTGTGGTTGAACACAAACACCATTGTGACTATGTTTAGGTTTAGAATAAATTAGTTTAATGTTAAAAGTATGAAAAGTATTCTTAGGCCTAACAATTATTCCTTTGAGTTCCATTTTTACGCTTTTCACATTTTTAAAGCACATTGTGTACACACATGTGGTCAGGGACAGTCAATGGACTGAAAGTTTATTTAAAAAACTGTCCTATTCCTAAGATCTTTGCCCTTGAGCCTGAGAAACAAGTCATTAATTACATTTAAAAAAATTATAAGACAGATTTTTTTTCTTCATGGAAGCAAGGTATGGATGAATGAATGAAAAATTTTAGTTAGTAGAAAGACTGTCGGGGTATTGCCTTCAACGTGTTGAGAATCAACTGATAACACAAGCTAAACTATGCAGAAGCAATTCTGGATATAATAACCAACAGTACATCATCAGTTTTAACGGTTATTCATCTCAAAGTCTTTCTGGCTATTTCATCCATGAGACACCCTGCTATTTTAGAGCATAAGGGTATTAGTAATGGGGCAAGAAGGCACAGAGTGGTCTGTTGGCTGCCAACCAAGTGGCCAATCTTTGATCTGTAACTGTGTGATTCTTGGGGCCAGGCGGCTTCATGAGCCCTTTGAGAAAAGAGTGCAGGCAAAGCTTTCCCAATAGGTGTCGGCGCTCTCCCTCAGGGCTGTTCCCATTGTGGGGAGAATGTGCGCAAGTGGCCCTCAGAGATTTTTCCCCAACATGGCTCTCAGCGGAAAACAAATTTTAATGGGGAGGTCAGGGAGAGTTCCTCACCAATGGGGCCGAGGACCAGGTGCCACATCACAGCGGCCCTGTGTGCAGCTATCCCCAGAATGCGACAGAGTGGCGTCGGCAAATTTGCCTCTGATCAACGAGGGGAGGGCTGGGTGTGATAGTGTGGCCAAATGCTAAGAGGACGATGGCACAAACCTTGCCAGTCCTCTATTGGACTGTGCTGTTTGAAGGATAATGATGAAGATATGTTTTTTTTTAAACAATTTGATTTTAACGAAGATTCCTTACCGCTCTAATCACCTCCAGCTAAGACCTGTAAAACGCTTTAAAATAAACTTATCTTTTCTTCCACAAGCATCAGCTCATACTAAATAATTTAGAGAAATCAATCCTTTAATTCAAGTACAATTATGCAATGGAGGGAAAAATAACCCACAAGAAGAAATAAATGTACTGGTACCAGAACATCCAACAATTCATTAAAAATAAATGTGACTGAAAAAAATAAATGTGACTGAAGCATTTTTAATGTATACTTTTCTTAAGGTTGATCGGTGTTGGGGAACTTTACTGGAAATCAATGAGTTCCTGTTTCACTGGGGAATAAATATGATGCCACACAGGTCATTAGAATAAGAGAGAAAAGAGAATATTCCAGCGTAAGTAAAGCAGATAATGCTTCAACCATATTTTAGGAAATGTGAAGATACTGAAACACCTAAACTTTTCCATATCTACAGCCTGAGCACTATTTAACAAGTGTAAAAAGAAAACAAAAAAATAAATAAAAACTTCATTGCATCATCTCATGACTGATCTGTACCCTGCATCCAGATGTTTTAGCTTCCTGGCTTTTGTGGTTATGGCAATTTATCCCCTAAATTATCTCTAAACTGGCTGCTTTCCTTTCAAATGGTTATTGTAATTATCAGACACTGTATTAGAAACATTTCTCCTTCACATGTGCATTGCTCATGTAGTGAAAAGTAGTGTTTGTGGAATATGCCATTTTATCCAAATACAGCCAGCAGGGTCTACAAACAAGTAAGCTCCTGCCACTTTGTGTGAAGACAATTTGGCTGCCCACAAGGTAGGTTTGCAGTAAATCACAAGAACAGCTTTCAATTTCAACAACTGACCTGTCGTCTGAGGTGCAGCTAGGCTGCTCCAAATCTCGTTGTCAGTAGAGGGCGAACTGCATAGTAATTTGGTAATTGATATGACCAGCACAGATGGTACTCGTCTCTCCTTCAGAGAGTCACTCATTATACATAATGTGTAAAGCAAAGCATGTAGTTTATAAAGTGGGAGAACAACACCTTCTGTGGGTTTTGTCCATACAGGATTAATTGGAGCCTCCCAGAAAATAGAAACCAGACTATAAAGAGTCACTTCCAGCTAAGGACAGACAGAGTTAGTTTGTCATTTGTACAAAGCCCTCCTTATGCAAATGTACACCCCTTGTTATTATGTTATTCTTTTAGATAACCGGCAGATTTCTGAGAGCTTTACAAAATATAATTAACCCTAATTTAGAAATACAATAATGTTTGGGTTAATTTCCGATTTAATAAGTGAGGTCGTTAATGTCATGCTTATGGCAATGTTTTAAGTTTAAATTCAGAAGGGGAAAAAAAAAAACTACATTTGGGAGAAAACATGAACAAAAGATTAGATGTGCAAAACGATTTTTTCATAGACAAATTATTTTAATTTAATTTTAATTGTCACAGAGAAAAACTGTTTTAAACAAATGATTGTGAGACTTGTAAATAATGTAAAACTTTTGTTCATCTGAATGTTTTAAATCCAATAATGTAATCATTATTTTAGGCAATAATATAACATTTTGCCTCTAATGTTCATGTACAGCTCTTTGGATCTTCTTGTTACTGAACAGTGCTATATAAATAAACTTGCCTTGCCTTACCTTGCCGAATGTAAAAAGGAATTATGTTATTAGTTGGTTTACACTAAGCAAACGGCTGTGGTTCACATGACTACTGCTCTCTTCCTGAGTTCTAGCACGTCCCACTACGTCATGAAACAAATAATCACTGAAATTAACTGAGAGTTACTTCGTACATATACTTGATGAATGCAATTGACAACCATGACCTCCACTTTACCTATTGTTAATGAGCAAACTGCAAAAACTATTTTATTTTCAAGAAATGCAATCTCATTTGTGCTTTCCTTTGTCATTAGCTGCAGTTGTTACCCTTTCAAAGGATTTTAACAGAATTCATTCCCTTAATGGAAATTTGTTATGATGTAATCAGTCTAAAAAAACATTGCATTATTGGCCATTAAAAATGTTTTGTTTCTAAAACCTTGGAGTTGCCAGTAAAGATTTTCTTAAAATGTAACTATCCACCCGTGTTAAGCTTTTCTCAGAATAGAATCAGAGACAAACGTTTTCAAATCTGTTTTTCTAATGCCCATTGTACATGGTTCAGTAATGCCATCTACAGGCTGCACAACGTTTCACTCTCTCTCTCTGAATTCCCAGACATTCAGAGCTGAATAAAACACATCACTGTGTTTATCTTTTTTTATTTTTTGCAGTCGTGTGTTTCAGATCCACCTGTTCACCTCCCAGACTTGCTTTTACACATCAGAGCCAGCTAATGTCTGTCTTTCCCTCATTTATCTCTACCTAACAGAGCTGAGTCTGCCCTGAAGAGGCAGACAAGGAGTAATTAGGCTGCGTATGGCACACAAAGTGGCTCTGTCATCTAGTGGCCATTGAAGAGAACAAACACTCCCTCGCCACTCTCAGCTGTTCAAGAGATATTAGAATAACATTTTAAAACACCAGCTGTCTTGTGGTTTTTCACTGCAACAATCCCCCGAAACCACAAGCTGTGCAGCCAAACGTCAGTCTGGTCAGTCAATCATGAAACCACAGCCAGCTTCTGTCTTTAATAAAAGAGGCTGTTCTGAAGAGGAGATGTTTCTATGTAAGCAAACAGCCTAATGGCTTTTTGCACAAAACAAATTCCTCCTCAGTCCAAACACAGAGTCCAAGGCATTACAGAAACCACAAAGACGCTGTAATGTTAAAACTTGTTTTCCTTGTAACAAATTAACATTTGACGTGTGAAACGAGAACTTCTGCAAATAAAATCAGCAGATATGTGACGGCACTTTACCATGTTCACACAAAAAAAAAGTTGTCAAGAAATGATTTGCACTGCTTTCGTTTTTACCACATGCAGCCTACAACACAACTGTTGATGTGCTGAATTTCTCTTTTCTCTCTGTCATCACCTTCCATTTAAGTGCACAGCAAGAAACCATTCCTTAAGTATTTTGCTGCTAAATGTTCAAGCAACGAATTGAAATGCTACTTACTGAATGCATATTGATCTGTGTAATTACTGGGGAGAACTCTTGGTTTGCTTGCTTTTGCTATGAATTACTGGGCACAGCTTGGCCTGCAAAAACTGCACGCAGGGAACTAAAAATAAGTAAATTTTTCTTAAAATTAATATATTTTGCCTTGATTTGAGCAGCTAAATAAGACTATTTGCCAATGTAATGAGTATTTGTACCCCTAAAATAAGATGGAGATGAATTGTTCTTATTTTAAGTGCAAACATCTTATTCCATTGGCAGATAATCTTATTTTCCTACTCCTTCCTTTTTTGCAGTAGTAATTATTGGAAAACAGGAATAATGGCATGTGCACAAGGTACACACCATCATTGAATTTTCCTTAGGTGAACAGGTGTAATTTGTGTAGCTAAAAGTGCAACCCGTTTCTTTTTGTTGTTTTTTTTCTTGTAGTTTTTACACTTACACTGTTTAATTAGGAGTACACATGTCCCTACAGGCTAATTTTGTTATTTGTCTGCTTTGAGAAGGTGTGCTCATTTGCACTTTGAAATAAATTATTTTATCAAACCCTGCAACTTTGCTGCAATTTTTAATGAGCAGGTGGGTACCAGCTATATCTTGTTAATGCAAAAAAGGCGGAACAGGATGAGGCAATGCATTTATCGTGTGAACATTGAACACTTATAGGCAGACACACTAATGAGGAATAAATGTTAGTGTCAGTATCTGGAAACTGCTCAACTACTCATCATTATAACATTTGAAAAAGCTTAAATGTATATATATATATATATATATATATATATATATATATATATATATATATATATATATATATATATGTATAGAGAGAGAGAGAGAGAGAGAGAGAGAGATAGATAGATAGATAGATAGATAGATAGATAGATAGATAGATAGATAGATAGATAGATAGATAGATAGATTTAATTTGCACAACCGTCTGCATCCTAGATCATCTTTAAACAGGCAGAGCTATGACAAGTGTTTATTTCTATTGATTTTGCAAAAAAACAACTAAAATGCACTTTCTCTGAAAATTTGAAGATTACATAAGTCAAATAGTAATAAAAAAAATATTTCAATACAGAAATGTTATGTCATGACCTTTTTACCAGCCATACAATGACAGGAAGACTGCCGACTTGACAGTTGCCTGGCAGGCAGTAACTGCTGTCCTGCACAAGAAGAGAAAGCTTCGAGAGATGATTGCAAAATGAACTGGCTGTTCAGAGTGCTGCGTCCAAACATATTAATGAAAGGTTGAGTAGAAAGAAAAACTGTGTCAGAAAAAGGCACACAAGGAACCGGGAAGACTTCAGCTTTGAGAGGAATGTGAAAGAAAAAAAATAAGGCTGAGGCTGGAGTCACCGCTTCAAGCCTTATTGAGGACATGTGGACTGCAGTTGTTGCATCACTTGTGTTAAAACAACTAGACTGTCGCTCGGTGCTCAAAAGTCCTCTTTTTGGATTAAGTTTATGATTTAAGGAGCCATGTCTTCAGCAAACGTTGGTCCACTGTGTTTTATCAAGCCCAAAGTCAGTGCAGTCATCTACCAGGAAGTTTTAGATAACTTCATGCTTCTGTCTGCTGACAAGCTTTATGGAGATGCTGATTTCACATTACATCAGGCCTTGGGACCTGCCCACAATGCCAAAAGTACCAATACCTGCGTTCATGACCTTGGTATCTGCCTTAAACCCCATAGAGAATTTATGGGGTACTGTCAAGAGGATAATGAAAGACACCATAGCCGACAATAAAGATGTGCTGAAAGCTACTATGATACAGATTAATCACCTTCATGCCAGGCCACATTAATGCAGACATTCATGCAAAAGGAGCCCAGAGCAAGTATTATTATGCATATGCAGTACAGCACAAGGACATCCTTTTCAGTTTGGCAATATTAAAAATAATTGTTGGTTTCATATACCATTCATATTTTTGCAGAAATAGAGTTTATTTTTATTTTTTTGTTAGCTGTTAGCCATAATCATCAATATTAACAGAATATGGAGTGTGTCCTTTCGCCTGCTCCCTTATTCAGGGGTCCCCACAGCAAGTCATTACAACATGCACACATACTTAGGCTTTTTAAACCAGACGCCCTTCCTGATGCCGACGGCGATGCAAACCCCGGTCCTCTGTATCAAAGAGAGAATTAGCCCGCTACAACACAGCAGGACTATCAAAATGAACAGGATAAAAACACTTGACATGTATCACTTTTGATGTAGTAAACACACATCATTTTATTTCACTTTTGGAACAACGGCACTAAAAATACTATCAATTCCAATTGACTGATATGTAAAAAAGCAAATATAAAAACATATCTATCTATATATATATATATGTAGATATATATCTTAAATCAAATGACAGAATGTAGCCTACTGAATAAGAAGGATCTGGATTCACCTGAACCATAAATAAATCTGACCTTTGCTCTGCTATAGTGCTAAATGATAAACACTGGAGACACGTTGATAATACTTAAGGTTGGTGCCTAAGCTAGAGGCACAACATAGAACATCTCTCACGTGAGTATAAGATTTATTTTGTTTATTAAATGCAAATGTTGCAGCATAAGTCAAGAAAACCGAAGGTGTAAAAACCGTGGCAATACCAGGATACAAATATGTAATCAACAAGTCTTGGAGCAATCTAGTTTTGACGAAGAATGATATCAAATGAGTTACTCAGACACAAGAAAACAGCAGTTCCTAGTGAAAGCAACAATGGAGGATTTAAAATGTTACCCTTTTGAAATTATTGTGCCATAATATGTGCCATGTTTTACTGCCACATTCTACTTAGACTGAAAATACCAAAACATTTCTATCAGTTCAAACTGCCTAATGGATTGGACATAGAAAAGAGACAATTTTATGATATAAAATGACATTTCTACGATAGATTTCTTTTCACAGTGGAATATTCAACATCTTGCCTGACTTAGCTATGGGAACCTTGACAATAAAATCATCAGCTCCATAGAAAATACATGGGAACACTTGCGCTCCCTATCACAGCAGAGCAAAAAGCCCTTTTTAAAACTCCAGCAGGAGAAAAAAATGACCTTGATCACCTCCTTTGCAGTGCTTTAAACTCAGATAAAGAGAAGATCAAATGCAGCCAGCAGAGATCCCCCACTTACCTTCCCGCAGCCGAGATGACAGCTTCTGAAATATTAGATAGAAAAACACTTAAGAAATATATGTCCATTTAGAGCCTTTCACCTCATAGGGGGACCACTCGGCTTGCCAGTGAAGCCCGCCTCTACACTGAAGGGCCATAAATAATGAAGGCTATAATAAGTGTCATTTAACCTTTTTGAGCGTCTCAAATACAGCGTGACACTAGGATTCCAAAACTGTCTGACTGCACAGACTGACAAGTTTCCATTATTGATCAAAACGATTCAACACATACTAAACAGCAGAGACTGTAGATCATTGGCTTTCACATGACTTACGTGAATAATGTCAGGACAACAATGAACTACATTTCAGACAAATCAAGTCTAAAATGGTCCATGTTCGCCCATCCTTTGTCATTTGTCGAACTAAAATCTGCTCCAAGGTGATGGAGTTATTCACTGATGATCCAACAGATGGGGCTAGAGTTGCACTACTGCGCAGCTGCTGTCAGAGCAGCCTCTTCTCAAATGGACAGGGGGAAGATTTCTATGCATAGCTTATATTACTCTTTATACCTATATGATGTCTCTGTGATTCCTGCTATGGCTGTTACACTAAGATAATTCAGCAAATAATTCATCTTTTTTTTTTTGCTCTGGAAGCAGTCGTGCCTTTGTGTGTGTCTGTGTTTGCAAGTGTGTGTTTTAAAGAGGATTGCCAACACAAGCATTTTGGGATGTTCACTTTTTAATGCCATTCTATTCTATTTACTCCATTAAAGCAAATCACTTACTTAAAATTATTATTATTGTGTGTGTGTGTGTGTGTGTGTGTGTGTGTGTGTGTGTGTGTGTGTGTGTGTGTGTGTGTGTGTGTGTGTGTGTGTGTGTGTGTGTGTGTGTGTGTGTGTGTGTGTTCTTGCTTTGTTTTTAAAACTGCAAAACAATCCAACAGAAAAATTGTGACAATATGTTTAAGAACATTTATTTTTTCTTGGGAAATAAATAAGGCAATTAAAGATGCTTCACCGGTCTCTTGTCAGGGCAAAATTCTGTCTCCACATGAATGCATGCTTTTCTTGGCATTCATGTTGTTTTTTTGAGCCATTCACTTTTTTCTGTGACAGGGATACACAGGGATACACAAACAGCCACACAAAGAGCTCAGACAAACATTTTGGCTCAGCATAAGCAATCGCTTCCTGAAAGATAGCAGAAAAAGCTCACATGCACATACAAATACACACACACATGCACACCTTCTGACCCAATTTCATTAAGATTTTGTCTGAGTCCTGGTCTGACAGTGATGACTGCTGGGTGTTGATCAGGTCAGAATAATACCGCTGTCAACTCTGGCACAGCATGATTTGAATGTTAAACAGCCGCGTGCCTCTCACGAGATGGTGACACTCCATAAAAAAAACATCAATTTGCAAAGATATCAGAAAATATACTGTAGCATGAGAAAGGATTTCCTCTTTTTTTTGCTTTTTTTCCATCCTTAATCCTTAAGGTCTGCAAAGTAATTTTAATAATTACACAAAGACATCTAGCAGAAATACAAAAGTACTATTCATATGATTTCATTTGTAAGGAGAAAACGCTACCAAAACCAACCTGGATCTGTGTGAAAAGATAATTTACCCTTGACTCCCATAACTGGTTGTGTCACCTTTTGCAGCAACAGCTGCCATTAACCAATACCTGGTAACGAGTCTTTTATATGACTTTTACATTTTTTATCTATTTGTCTTCACAGAACTATTCTAATTTAGCCATACTGGAGAACTTTCAAACATGAACAACCTGTCCACATCATCACAATGTGTGACAATCTCAGCTCTGGTACTGGCCTGATCTTCGATTCTACACACCTGCTTAACTCCACCCTCACTGCAATTAGTTTTCACTGGTTCCACCTGCTCTCACCTCCATAAGAACCCTGTACAGATCAGCTGCCAGTGCTAGTTTGTCTCATCCCATCTGTGCGAGCATCCCAGCGTTTTTGTCCTGCCTGTCTATCTGTTAACCTGACCAGATCCTGCCTTTGATTACTGAGCCTGCCTGTCCTTTGCCACCTCTGAGCCTGTTGAAGCCGAACCCTGACCGGACCTGGATCAAGCCTGTTGGATTTCCCTGTTTGCACCTTTGCTGGATCTCTGCCTCCTCGATAACGGAACCTGGACCTCCCCTGGATTACTGTCCCTGGAAAGCCCCTAACGGATCCCCTGCTCGTTCGTCCGCAATCGGACCACTGCCCCCGGATCAGTCCGCCTGCCTGTCTGCCGGCTCTCCGAGCTCTGCTCCCCCGACTCCAGGTTAGTGGTCCAGTCTTCCACACTATTACTCGCTAACCACCACTGTCCACTAACCTGTTGTCTCTGCCTCAGGGCGTTACCAGACCGAGCACAAACTGTAGCGCCACGGGATGCCGAGCCTCGTTTCCTCCCTCTTTAATAAAGTCTTTAAACGTCACTGACCTGTGTGATTCGAATCTTGGGTCCAGATTTCCTGTACGTTACAGTACAAACTAGCCAAGTAGTATGGATCCATCGTCCAATGGTCAGTGGCGGGCAGGAGTAGATGGACACATCTCGTTACTCAAAGCGCGTGTTGGTGAGATCCTAACTCACCTCCGCGGCCAAACAACTCCGGCCTCAGCACTTCCGCCTGCGTCATCTCCCGTCACCACGCAATGCGCGGTGACGTCAGTACTCCCAGAGCCGCTTCTTTCTCCACCCGAGCTCTTTAGAGGCGAACCTGATCAGTGCAGAGCCTTTCTCACACAATGTGAGATCATTTTTGAGTTGCAACCCTCTTCATTTCCCACTGATCGATCCAAGGTTGCTTACATCATTTCTTTATTGGCAGACAAAGCTAAATTATGGGCAACCTCAGAATGGCAGAATGACTCCTTCATCTGCTACTCTTATACTGACTTCTCTGGAGAGCTTACCCGTGTTTTTAGCCCAGTGTTGCCCTGCCGAGAATCCACAAGGGGGCTCTTGTCTCTCAAACAGGGAGACAGGTCTGTTTCAGATTACATTATTGATTTCCACCTGTTGTCATCTGGGAGCCTGTGGAATGAGTATGCTTTAATGGATGTGTTTATCACAGGTTTAAATGAAAGAATTAAGGATGAGCTGGCCACTCGGGATTACCCCAAGTCTTTAAAGGAACTAGAGGATCTGGCCTCCAGAGTGGACCTCCGCCTTTTGGAACGGCGAAAGGAGTATCTGTCCGTTCCTTTGCGCTGCCCAGTGCAACCCCTTGCCCCTGTTTCAGTCAGTCCAGAGTACATGCAATTGGGGAGATCAAGCCTTACCATGGAGGAGCGCCAGCACAGACGGCGGCTAGGACTTTGCCTCTACTGTGGGGGTAGGGGCCACCTGATTAGAACCTGCCCAGTAAAGGGGTCAGGCTCCGTTGGGAGGAGGTTCCTACTGAGTCGCACTAAGCTCCCCGCCTCCTCAGACCTCCTTTTGCCTGCTGTCCTAACTGTCTCAGCTAAGTCTCACAACCTGTCTGTTCTTGTTGATTCTGGTGCCGACACAGAATTTTTGGATGAAGGATGGGCCAGGAGACTGGGCATCAAACTCCATCCAGCCCCATTGCCTCGAAGCGTCCTAGCGCTGGATGGTCATGAACTGAACCAGTCCCGTCTCATCTCAGAATCCGTGGAGCTCCTCATTGGAGGTAATCACAGAGAGAGACTCACATTTATGATCATTGACTCTCCTCAGGTCCCGGTTGTATTGGGTGTAACCTGGCTCAGGAGACACAACCCCCTAATAGACTGGCGGAGGCTGGAGGTTACAGGGTGGGCTCCCTCCTGTTCTGGTTCTTGCTTACGGTCGGCACAGCCTTATTCAACCTCCGAGGCTGAGGTGGAGGAGAACTACCCGGATATGTCTAAGGTGCCTTCCGATTACCACGACCTCAGGGAGGTGTTCAATAAGGCCAAAGCCACAAGCCTGCCTCCTCACAGACCTTATGACTGCTGCATCGACCTGCTTTCTGGAACTACTCCCCCCAGAGGACGACTTTATTCTCTGTCAGCTCCTGAATCTGAGGCGATGCAGAAGTATATTGATGAGTCATTGAAGGCAGGTGTAATCCGTCCATCTTCTTCCCCAGCGGGTGCAGGGTTTTTCTTTGTGGGGAAGAAAGACGGCTCTCTCCGCCCTTGCATCGATTACCGGGGCCTCAATGACATTTCGGTCAAGAACCGATACCCAATTCCTCTAATGAACTCAGCATTTGACCAGATTCAAGGGGCCAAGGTGTTTACCAAGCTGGATCTAAGGAATGCCTATCATTTGGTCCGGATCAAGAAGGGGGATGAGTGGAAGACTGCCTTCAACACCCCCACAGGCCATTATGAGTATTTAGTTATGCCGTTTGGGCTTACCAATGCCCCAGCTGTTTTTCAAAACCTTGTCAATGAGGTCCTCAGGGACATGGTTGGGCGTTTTGTTTATGTTTATTTAGATGATATTCTCATCTATTCCCAGGATCTTCCTACCCACCGACAGCATGTCCGCTCTGTTCTGCTCCGCCTCCTCCAAAATCAGCTGTACGTGAAGGCGGAGAAGTGTGACTTTCATGTTACCTCTCTTTCATTTCTGGGTTTTGTCCTATCCCCAGGCCAGATTTCCATGGACCCGGCTAAGGTTCGGTCTGTTTGCGAGTGGCCCAAACCGACCGACCGAAAGCAGCTACAGAGGTTTTTGGGGTTTGCAAACTTTTACCGGCGATTCATTCGTAATTTCAGCCAGATCGCCTCTCCCCTTCATGCCCTGACCTCAAGTAAGGTTAGATTTGCCTGGAATGACCTAGCTGATCAGGCGTTCAAGAGACTCAAGGCCCTGTTTACCTCAGCCCCAGTACTTGTCTCTCCCGACCCACAAAGGCAATTCATTGTGGAGGTGGATGCCTCTTGTACTGGCGTAGGGGCGGTGCTCAGTCAGAGGGCCAAGGACGGCCGGGTGCATCCGTGCGCCTACTTCTCCAAGAAACTATCCCCTGCAGAGCGTAACTATGATGTGGGCAACCGGGAGCTCCTAGCTGTTAAGTTGGCACTGGAAGAATGGAGACACTGGCTGGAGGGGTCCAAGCTCCCCTTCCTCGTATGGACGGACCACAGAAATCTTGAATATCTGAAGACAGCTAAGAGGCTGAACCCACGACAAGCCAGGTGGGCCCTTTTCTTTAGCCGTTTTAATTTCTCCCTGTCTTACAGGCCCGGTACCAAGAATACCAAGCCCGACGCCCTTTCCCGGATGTTTGAGGCAGGGGAGGAGAGCACCGAGCAGCCACCAGATTACATTCTCCCAGACACGGTAAGGTGTGCCGTGACCCGGCTCGACCTGGAGAGAGAGATCAGGAGTTCCCTGGAAGGAGCGCGCATTCCAGAGGCTTGTCCTGAGAACAGGCTTTTTGTCCCTGACTCTCTAAGAGGCAAGGTCCTCGAGCTCTGTCATTGCTCCCGCCTGTACTGCCACCCTGGCATCACAAAGTCCCTCCACCTAGTCCGCTCTCGGTTCTGGTGGCCCACATTAGCCAGAGATGTCAAGGAATTCGTTTCCGCCTGTGCCCGTTGCAGTCAGGCAAAAGTCTCCCGTCGCCCTCCAGCCGGCCTACTAAGGCCTCTACCAGTTCCATCCCGGCCGTGGTCCAGCTTGTCCATGGATTTTGTTACTGGTCTGCCTGTCTCGGAGGGCAATTCGGTTATCCTCACAATAGTGGACCGCTTCTCAAAAATGGTCCACTTGGTCCCCCTACCTAAGCTCCCCTCAGCCAAGGAGATGGGTTTCATCCTGGCTAGGGAGGTCTTCCGGCTACATGGTCTGCCATCCGACATAGTCTCCGACCGGGGGCCCCAGTTTGTAGCCCGTTACTGGCAGGAGTTCTGTGCTATGCTGGGGATCTCAGTCAACCTCTCCTCAGGCTTCCACCCTCAGACCGACGGGCAGACGGAGAGGCTGAATCAGGAGGTTGAGGCTAAACTCCGCCTTATCTGTGAATCTGACCCTTCTAAGTGGGCTCTGAATCTGCCCTGGGTGGAGCACGCAATGAACTCCATCCCTTCCAGTTCCACCGGGCTCTCCCCCTTCTACGTAGTTTACGGATTCCAGCCACCGGTGTTCTCCGTCGAAGAGAGGGAATCCAGGGTTCCTTCTGCTCGCCTGTCGGCCCTGAGATGCCAGCGTGCCTGGAGGAAGGCCAGGAGGGCCATCCTCACTTCCTCTCAGACCCAGGCCCGGGCTGCCAATCGTCGGCGGGTCCCAGCCCCGCAGTATCGGCCAGGTGATAGAGTCTGGCTCTCCACCAAGGACCTTCCCCTTAAGGTGGAGAGCAAGAAGCTGGCTCCGCGGTACATTGGTCCCTTCCCTATCTCTAAGGTGGTAAACCCGGTGGCGGTCCGTCTTCGCCTACCTCCTTCTATGAAAGTCCACCCCACTTTTCATGTTTCCAGAGTCAAGCCTGTCAGGACCTCTAGTCTGGTTCCCGCCTCCAGACCCCCACCACCCACCCGACTTATTGATGGGTCACCGGCATATACTGTGAGACGCATTCTAAAGTCTAGGAAACGAGGTAGGGGCACCCAGTACTTGATCGACTGGGAAGGCTATGGACCGGAGGAACGCCAGTGGGTCTCCTCCCGCCTCATTTTGGACAAGGCCCTCATCAGGGATTTTCACCAAACCCATCCCGACCAGCCTAGGGCGTCTGGGATCCGCCCTTGAGAGGGGGGCTCTGTGACAATCTCAGCTCTGGTACTGGCCTGATCTTCGATTCTACACACCTGCTTAACTCCACCCTCA
The DNA here is from genome assembly GCA_037039145.1 of Fundulus diaphanus. Taxonomy (NCBI): domain Eukaryota; kingdom Metazoa; phylum Chordata; class Actinopteri; order Cyprinodontiformes; family Fundulidae; genus Fundulus; species Fundulus diaphanus. The sequence goes on from CM073124.1 coordinate 38,335,304, forward strand.
CTGCAATTAGTTTTCACTGGTTCCACCTGCTCTCACCTCCATAAGAACCCTGTACAGATCAGCTGCCAGTGCTAGTTTGTCTCATCCCATCTGTGCGAGCATCCCAGCGTTTTTGTCCTGCCTGTCTATCTGTTAACCTGACCAGATCCTGCCTTTGATTACTGAGCCTGCCTGTCCTTTGCCACCTCTGAGCCTGTTGAAGCCGAACCCTCCCCTGGATTACTGTCCCTGGAAAGCCCCTAACGGATCCCCTGCTCGTTCGTCCGCAATCGGACCACTGCCCCCGGATCAGTCCGCCTGCCTGTCTGCCGGCTCTCCGAGCTCTGCTCCCCCGACTCCAGGTTAGTGGTCCAGTCTTCCACACTATTACTCGCTAACCACCACTGTCCACTAACCTGTTGTCTCTGCCTCAGGGCGTTACCAGACCGAGCACAAACTGTAGCGCCACGGGATGCCGAGCCTCGTTTCCTCCCTCTTTAATAAAGTCTTTAAACGTCACTGACCTGTGTGATTCGAATCTTGGGTCCAGATTTCCTGTACGTTACACAATGAGATTTAAGTCTTGACTTCAATCAGGCCACTCCAATGCCTTTGTTTGTTCTAAGCCATGTGGAGCCGGACTTTGCTGGTGTAATTCAGTCTTGTTGGCTAACCCAAATGCACGTGAACTTAAGGTAGCTGAAATTTTCTGTTTTCAGCAAATCATGGTTCCATCACTTCAAGCAAGTCTTCAAGGTCCTAAGGGGTTAAAGCAGCCTGGGATCATCACATTACTATCATCATGTCCCAGTTTCACCATCAGGATGTACACGTTTCAGACATTTTCATCTGTTTCTTGTGGGTGCACAGAACATTTTCCTAAAGTATTGGAGATTATTAAATTGCTTTTTGGGAAATGTGAGATGGGATTTTGTGTTTTTAGAATTTCTGTAAATACGGGAATGGCGTATTGCCTGTTCAGATCTTTTAGTCCACTGGATGCTGTCAAAGCAGTTCTATTAAATAATTTTGTCTGTCAGACAGATGCCTGTGTGAGACTAGTGAAATCAAACTAATGGTTTTCCAAAACATGTGGTCAATCACAGTTAATTGATGATTTAGGAAAAGAGGCATTTACATTTTTAACAAAAGGGCTCGGATGAAAGCGACATATTTTCTTTGCTCAGGTTATCTTTGTGTGATATTGAACTTAATGTCATGATCTGAAACACGTAAGAATGACAAAAAAGCTTTTCCATCCCAAGTAGCAGGTTCTGTGCTACAGACACTAATTTTATGTGGAATTTTGCTGTGTCAAAAGAGAAGTGTTGCTATGGTTAAGTAGGCATGAATAGCAGAAGAAAACAAGATTCAAGGAGATGAGAAATAAGAGGTTTGCACAAACATAGTGATGTTTACCTACATTGCATCATTCCAAAAGCAAAAGATATAAAAAAAAAATTCAATATTGTTAATGCTTTGTGACCATAAAGTCTATGACATTAATAAATCAGTTTACCATTTTCCATTTTACCCCTTGTATGTTCTCCATAGCAGTACACATGTCTCCTCCTCCAGCTTTCCCATTAAGAGCTGCCTCTTACCTCTGAGCAGTTCCATTCCTCTGAGAAGTTTCTCAGAAGTATGAAGGCGTTTCTTGCCTTGTCCTTCCTTCAAATCATAGAGCGGAGAAGAATACATAATAATACATCCCCGGAGAGTGGGTGTAATTGAACTCACTATCTTTTATACTGTATTATTGCCTACGCAGCCCAGTAATGAGTGAAACTACAACCATTTTACGTAACTCAGCAATAATAAGGTATGTGGGCAGTAAGATAATGCAAGGCTATTCTCCCCCTTCCATGCTGTGATTAGACAATGGAGTACAATAGGCTAAAGACCAGTTTTTCTATTTTGTCCCTTTATCTTGTGAGCAAGACTGAAATTGGATTGAGTGTATATTTGTTTTCTCCAAGTATTTGCTTTTGTGTCAGGAATCAATTGTGGTCCTAAGTATTTAGACACATAGTTTGAGTTATTTCCACAGAAATATATGTAGGATTCACTCATTGACATGTTAGCTCTTACTGTATCCATATTTTTGTGACAGTGAGAACTATTTTATTTAACCCTAATGCAGTACATATAAGAATGAGCAATTTACTGCAACCATGATTTCTTTTTTATTTTCAAATATCGTTGCCTACATAAAGTAAAACTAATACCTCCTTGCACTATAGCATTTTGCCTTGTATTTCAAAGACAGAGCAAGCTATGCTGTCTCAGGTAAGCAGTGCACTAGGAACACCTTCCCATGTACTTGACACTGTGGCACACACAATTAGAAAACCAGTTATGACAGATTGCCATGGAGTTATTTATGGGAAATGATGAAAAATCAATTATCAGTAACATTACAATCCTATGCTACGAAGATGCTCTGTCAGCTGTCAGCGTTGATGAAGATTTACTCATCCTGCCATCCCAAATATAATAAGTAGCTTCATCTGACAGCAGGTCGACCTATTTTCAGAATGAGTCATCTATTAATTATTTGACCTCTTGGGGCTTACTCTCACCGCAGACTGTGTAAAGAGCATTAAACTTTGTCCCAAGAAAGTCAGGTGATCCTTGAATATGGAATATCTGTAGCACTTGTTATGTAACATCCACTAACTGTGATCTGAAGCTGGTAGACTCCAGCTTGGGATAGATGGGGACATAAAACGGATATTGTAGGCTCTAATGGAAGATTTACATATCGTGGCAAGGCAAATCCACAATACACAAGACTGGTTAAAGGAAAAGTCTGGTCAGCAAGGAAGAATCAATGGATCATTATCTATACCTAAAACTAATAAGTTCGCGGTGATTTGATGAATTTAGCGTTAATCAGTAAAACAATAAAAGTATACATTTTCGTCATGATCACTGAGTCTGGGAGCGGCTATTCATGGCCAAATATGGTAACACCTCACTCCTGATGTCTTCTCGAAGTGACGTCACGGTGCGGTAAGCCGAGGGCCATTCTCCGCGCTTTACAAGCAAATTCAATAGGAACTATTATACACATCTGCGATCAACAACAATTATTTTGGATTTCGGGAGGACTTTACCATTGAAATTCGCGAGAGCAATTGTTAAAGCAACAATGCCCACGTGCATGGCAGTTGGATGTTGCAATACATCGGGTAAAAGTGAAAAAATTTCACCTTTCCGCTACACCACAGCCGCAGCAGACAGATTCAACTCACATTGTCCCTTTTTGGTCTCCTCGGCTCAAACTGGTATGGCTGTATTTCGTCAAAAGTCAGGTTGCTATCAAGAAAGTCTTCCATATATTCCAAATAGCTATCAAATGATGACAATAAATCCACGGAACTCCCATCGCTGTCGCTATTTAATCCATCACTCTCTGCTTCGCATACTGCACTGGTCGTCGCCATCTTGGATAATAGCGCGTAGTGACAAACACCAGATAGAGCATTGGGACTTGCTCGACAGCCGATACCGCACCATGACGTCACAAACTGGGAGGTGGCAGAACTGTTCTTTGACGAACATGGACGCCTCCAGTAAAGCACATTCAAATGAAAATTACTCTTAGTTAAAAAACGTATCATTTATTGAACAATATGTAATAATTTTATATTTAAAGTACTTTCAGAAGTTTGAATTCTGAATATGACCGGACTTCTCCTTTAAAAGTCACAATATAACGTCTCCTGTGCGATCTGGGTGAAAATAATTATACCGTGCAACGACTTTCAAAGACTGGTGGGTACAAGGTCGAGAATGGTGGATAAAGTTAGGAAATTAACACATTTGGCTCCTCACTGACAGCATGTGCCAATCACTTACTCTGGATTGAATATGTATATATGTATGAGCAGTATAGCTAATTTATCAAAGTATATTTAAAATGCAAAGCCGTCTAGATTTGTTAAAACAATTTTTGGGACTTATGTAGTTCCTATCTTTTTCAAGCTAGCTGGATCCAATGGGTTTATACAAAATCACCTTAAAATAGTTTTACTGAACCATGTGTTGCACAAAAAACATAAGGAATAATCAAAATGACAAAGGGATAAATAATATTATTAATATTAAAATGCACAAATGACACACCCAATGTAATCTGACAATGCTTTTGCAAAAAAAAGAAGAAACAACAACAATATAACAGTACCACAAAGATCAAATCTGCTATTAAAAAAATAGTACTCATGGTGTAACATCTATTATAGTTCCAGCAATTGCTGTTGGACAATTTCCCTGCTTGGCCAGGAGAGAAACTCTTCAGAATGAAATGGAAAAGATTTTTTTTGCCAGTTTTCAATTACCTTTAGCTTGATGCAAAGTCCACCTATAACGCAATATATCAGCTCAAGGAGGGAGATGAGAACATCAGAGAGATGGGACGAGAAGATGTATCCTTGTAGTGCCGAGTAAGAGGTGACTTGCCTCACACAATGATGACATTTTTTGTGAATGCCTTGGCAATCACAATCAATATGAATGCCAAGGCCTTTCACTGAAAGGTCAAATGTCAAGTGCTTAAAACCTTTACATGACTGACCAGCTCCTCTTTGTCAGCATTAGCAAACTGTAGAGTACAAGATAACACTAACCCAGTTTTATGGTTGAGTTCAACAGCATCTGTCCCAGTGGTGATTTACCCCTCTTGCAAACATTACATATAACAGCCAGTAATTGCAGTCATTAATGCAAAAGTAATGGAGGCACAAACACTCTCGGCAGGTCTATTTTGCATGTTTGGCCTCGATGAGAAACAGATTCTAAATGTGTCCTTGGAGTGCAAGAATACGGTTTGCAGAAGCTACTGATGTTTGCCATTGATATGCACAGCAGTATTTTTTTCTTCTTTTTTGTCTTCCCACACCAGAGACCTCGACTTCTGCTTTTAAAATGAGCCGCCCACCTCAATCAATGAGTTAATTAACATATTCTAGACTTGCTCTTAGGAGTTTTGACGAAACTTAACACCAATATTCAGCTGCAGCTGGTTACCCTGTGGAATAAAGACGGTTCCCAAGGTCGTACTAAGCAGGCAGCTGATTAAAATTATACTCTGCCTTGAGGGCTCCAAAGAGGCAATGGTGGAGACTATCCACTGTCAATAAATGCTTAAAGAGAGAAAGGCTACTTCTTTTATAGCTTGATATTTCTGTAGTGTTTGACAGCTTCTCTGAAGTTATTTAATCTCTAGGTTGGAACACATTCAGCGTCTGAATGATTTCCAACATAGTGTAGAAAAAGCATATATAATCTCAGTCAAACTAGACCAAAGATGGTAGAAAGTGGTATTACATGTTATTTTCATTGAAGAGGTTTAAAAAAACACTTGCAAATCATATTTTGAAGCACCTCTCAGTTCCTTATCCTCTATTGCACTTCACTCTCACTGCTTGATTTTTGGTTTTCTCCTGATAATCTCACTGAAGAAGAAATTATTTTCCCTTCGCTCTCTGTTTTTATGCTTCTCCTGGACTTTGTTCTTGTGTCACTAATGTTTAAACTTCAAGAGGGTCTCATTTGAAGAGCAATGTAGGTGTATGGGAAACTGAGAAACTGATAGACTTACATTTGCCCACATCAAATATTTTAGTGTGCAAATTCCCTTTATTTGTGAGGCTTCTCTCATTAATGTGGCAAGATGCATGATCAGACGTTTGGGTTAGGTGTTGCATATTTCCTCTTAGTCCTTTATAATGTACTTTTTTGCAGTTCCACACATGGTTCAGCTTTTCAGGTTCTCTAAAAATAAAATTCTCACTATAATCTTAAAAACAATGTTAACAATGTTGTTGCCTCTTTTTCTAAATCTCCTACAGCCTCCATTGGAAAACTGGGTAAATACAACAACGAACACCTTCAAAGAGGCAAAATTAAAGATAAAAAAGACGCTGACCGAAACAACACTATCACCAAGATTATAGAACAAAACTGTTGATACTAATGGAGAAAACTACTGGGCTCGCCAGGGCAGGTCAGCACAAGCTGCAGAGCTCTCACACCATGTCCAGTGAACCCAAACCAGCCACAGATGGGTGCAGCAGCGAGCAGTGAGGAGAGGAAAGGAGGGAGCAAGCGCCAATCCCTCCCAGGATTATGTCTGTGTCGTGAAATTTGTTGCAAAATATCTGCAAATAGGGATTTCCGAATTGACCCGATCAAATGCTTTTTCTGAAACTAATGATACAATTGTGGTTTCCAGATTATTGATGGTAGAGTAGTGTATGAGATTAATTAGCCTGCATGTGTTAGTGGATGACTGTTTTCCCTTTATAAAACCGGTTATATTCAGATATATTATAATAGGGGTTATTTTTACTGTCTTCTGGCAAGAGCTTTTGAGATTATTTTGAGGACTACATTTATCAGTGATACTGGGAGATAGATGAATTTAACAATGGGATCTTTTCCTGGTTTCTGGAGCAAGATAATATTAGCAAAGTTCATATTTGAAGGTATTTTGCTTCTTAATTTCTAAGATCAAACATATGGAATTTTGGTGCCAGTATAGTTCACAATTCCTTTTTTACTACACACTAAGGATTTTAACTGCTTGTAAACTATTGCTGACCACCATTAAAACCGATATCCCAGAATAAAGTGACTTAACATGTACCCTGAATAAATGTTAAAATGATACTCATGGATCTACTAAGAAAAAGTCCTGAGTTTAAAACAAGCTCAAGAAATTTAAGTTCAAGAAATTGCAGACTACTTTTTATTGTGAAATTTTTGTATCAAGTTTCATACATTGCTGTAGTTTCTCATCTGACCACTAGAAGCCATAGAGAGAAGATGTGAAAGACATTTTATTCCATAACCAGGAAACCTTTTCAAATCAGTATCATGCGTAGCACTGAATCAGGCAAACCTTCATACGGAAGCTGCACAGTAAAATACAGATGTCAGTGGGTTTTTGTATAAAGCACAAAGTCATGGTGTGAAGGGAGGATGCTGGTGTAGGGCTGTAAGTGTGAAGATAGGTGGCAATACCAGGACCAGGTTTAATGTTGAGGTTGAGAGCTGATTAATAGTGGTGGTTCAGGTTGTGAAGTTTCAGAAAATGTCTTATGGATTGCAATACCTCTCAGATTTGGCTAACTTTTAATAATAGCTATTTTATTTTTAGACTATAGTCATGTTCTAAAATTTAGTCATAAAAAGGACTTTAAATACCAGATTTATACAGTTACATATTTTATTATATGGAATAACAACCACCTCCTTATTTTGCTCCTCTTATTATATATCACTGATCATAGTTAGGTTTTTCCATCAAGAGGTTTCCCACATAAAGCTTGTTAGAATTTACATAACATAAAAAATACTGTCATATTATTGCATATCTTTGCAATGATCTCATACCATATGAAGATATTGACATACACTCATATGCTGATGTTGATCACATATTATTCTTTCTGTGCCCTATCCATAGACAGACTGCTCTTGCAAGCTAAAAATCCACATGATGAAAATAATGCAGCACTGTTTATGAAACAAACTGAGAGATGTGTCGATGGACGTATCCACAGAGGCAAACTTTCTACGAGCTGTGAATCACATGCTGAGAATACTGGACTGACTCCATAATATTTACCATTCAGGTTATATTTTATTCATACCAAAAACTCCTGGCTGAACAGTCAAGTAAAACACCAGCCAAGTGCAGTAAGCTTGGGTTCCTGCATTTAGATCAGGCAACATGATGTTAAAACAAAAACATGTTAAAAAAAACTGTAACAGCTAATTACATAGGCAAAATACTGACATTGCTAAAACATAGAACACAGAGAAAACACACTGAGCAACAGAAAATGACTTTAAATAGTGTATTACACTTAAATAGCTTACATCATTGCCTAGTCTTCTTGTCTAGTCTAGTATTACACTAGGATACACATTTACCCATTTTTCCAAACTCTGCTAGCTGTGCAACTTTGACTTTCTAATCACATTGGACAAAGTAGAAGCTGTGAGTAGGCTACCCACCATCCACATTAGTACAACAAGACTGTTGTACTTAATGAGCTACAGAACTTTGAAAATAAATAAATGTAGCTTTTTTCATTTGGGGGTTTATTCCTCTAGGAGGTAGAGAGGAACCAACTTAAACCACATGTTTAAATGCTGTATAAAAACAAACTTTAATGTTTTTCTTCCACTTTCTCACATGATAATAAACCTTACCTGTTTTAAGTGAGCTTACTTTACTAAAAAAATTCTATTTGAATTTGAAGAAAATAAACATATCTGTGATATAAATCAGAGGTTTACATACATTAAGGTTATGGATATTTTGATACATAGGATTGAAAACCCTATGATTTTATTTGAATCATTTCAAATAAAATCCAATTTGGCAAGTGTGGTTTTCTAAATGTTGTTTATAAATAAATTGGATTTGAATTTACCACGCTTCACTTCCATACCCTTGAACAACTTGGAAGTGAAGGCGGCAAAGACACTGAAAGACATAATTAGATAGATTGGGAACACAGACACTACAGATGTAAACAGTAACAGATACAAACATAGGAGTACAAAGAAACTCAAATACTACAGATTGTGAATCAAGAGCTAACAAAGAAACTCTCATGAACTGGCCTTTCTACTGTCTTCTCAGTGTTAATTAAGCCTTATGGACCTGTGAGCCTGCCTCTCTGCTGCTCTGCAATCAGACTCATACCACACAACAGTTTCTTGCTCTTTATAAGCTCTCCTTAAACAGTAAGATAGCACCAGATTGAAAGCTTTACTAGTAGATGTCAAACATTTCTTCATGCCTGTTTAAGGTTCTGATTTCTGGATCCCAACCTGGATTTGTACCACGACTATGAGCCTTAACTTGGCCCTGGATTAGTCTGCCCTGTTCGGACTTCCATGCATGTCCCAAGCCTGTCTCTCGGACTCGGACCAAGCCTCAGCAATCATGCCCATCACCTCTGCAGTGAGTAAGACAAGTCTCTTCCCTGCCAAGATCTCTAACATGATTCTGCAGATGTTTCCTGCCTGCACCATGTTTCTGGTATAGTTTTGTAAATATACCTTTTAGGACACTACACCTTGTTCAGCTCAAATTTTGGATCTCCTGTCTGTCTGATCCTTAAGAAAACTAACAAATATAAATCAAATGAAACTACAGGCAACAACTCAGAGCAAAATAGAAATACACATGAGCAGAACAACACTACTTTGAATCTTAAAACTAAGGAATGGACTGAATATGAACTGAAAAGACTGAGAAATGCTATAGTAAAGAAAATCACAAGACCATAGTCCCAGACATAACAGCATGACGAAGAAGGTGGTTTTTCAGACTAGACAAAACAATGCTTCTTTGTGCACATATAAATCAAAATGTCATGATTTGGGTGTGTGGTTTGTGTTTTGGGTGCTGATGGACTTTTCTTCCCCCATTTCACGAGGTACCTGGTTAACTCGCAGCCTGCATGTGTGTCCCTGTACATCAAAGTCAAAGTATCTTTATTAGTCTCTTTTGGGAGAAATTTGCCTTGGATACAAGGATCGGCTGCATCATCCTATATATTCAATCAATCACTAATAAGAGAAGTCTCAGTAAAAAAATAAATAGATATACATTAGAAACAACAGTTCATAACTCAAAGTTCGACTAAAATGATCATATTAATAACAGTGCAAATCAACCTTTAAAAATAGAATAGTTTCAAACACTGCGGCCCTCCCAGTTTGCTGCTGTAGATCATAGATGTGGCTATGTACGTGTCCTTGCCCTTTCCCTGTTAATCTTCTCATTCCAAACCATGCACTCATTAACACGTTTTAGAGACAGTGGGATAAACTAATGTTTATATCTGTTATATTTGCATAAGGGGGTCTTGTACCTTCTCCCAGAGTTCAGTAGCACAAATTCAGAGTGGAGCACACGAGAGGAGTCAGATAAAATCCTGTCTGCCTGTCTGAAGATGAACTGCTCAAAAGGTTCCTGTGGAGACAGAGAAGGAGCTATTCCCATTATTTTACTTGCTAGTTTAAGATCTGGGTCTTTGTTTTTCCTGTTAAATTACCAAACCAGCTGGTGATGCCATACCTTAGTAGAGACTCTATGGTAGCTCTGTAAAAAAATTACCTTTATATTGGTACAAACTCCAAACACTCTTAAACGATAAAGAAAATGAAGAGCTGGTCTGCCCCGCCTGTCGATCTAGGGTTCCTGTGCTTGCCCTTCCACCACTAGACCAGCATTCCAGTGCTGGTCTAGTGCACAGACTGCTTTATTGTGTTCCTGGATTGATCCGGTGCGTGCTCTGCTCTATCTGGAAACTTATCAGCTTCTACTCTGGTCAGTGTATCTCCGTCATTATCACCTGGTCAGTCATCCAGCCAATATCATCTGGTCACCTGCATGTTGCTGTCATCACCTGGTCAGCCTGTTTCTACCTTCAAGCCATCAGCCAATTGCCTGCCATCACCAGCTGGTCCAATTCTCATCTGTCTTTCCTGTCAATTACCGCTATCAAACTCTATAATTAAAATTTGAGCTCAACTTTGTGTCTGGCTGAATTATCGGGTCTCCGGTGTCTGGTCCATTACATAAAATGAATTAAATTCAGTTGAAATCAGTTAAAAATAATGTTATTAAACCAAAAATAAAGTGTTGTAACTCTTATCCAAGTTAAGCCTGAATTATTTTGCAAATAATTTGTATAAATGTCAATTCCTTAACGTGCACAGCTGGTAGATACATACCCCCTAAAAGACATGTGTCTGAAGTTTTAATGTGGCAAAATATGAATATATCAATGCCACTTGTATAGTCACACTCAATGGTTTTTATTGCAGCCGAGTGTGATTAGATTTTTTTTACATTTTACAAGCATTGCTATAGGAAATCTATTTTTGCTAACCGTACAAGACATTTTTCTTAAACATTATTTGCAATGTGTGACTTGTGGGAGAATGGATGGTAAACGACATTCAAAATCACAGATTTAACACAATTTTTAAATTCAAGCATAGGGAATTCTGAGTTCTGCAAATTTTGTTCCTTAAGAGCAAAACATTTTCCCCTTTACATCCAATGGGCATGTTTTGAAACATAATCTGTACTTCAGAGAATGAACTTCAACCAGAGTCTTGTTTTAAGCCTATCAAGTTCCATCTCTACTGCTGCTTGAGGCAATAAATGACCTTTGGCTGGGAAAGATCATGGTTCTGGTTAAATGTCAATAAACATATTTTCTCTATAGTCACTGTGCACTTTACTTTTTTGGACTACAGCAATAACTTTCTCCTTTACCCTTGACCAGTTGGTGATTATTTAACATCACTGCAATCATTAAAGCATGCAACTGCAAAATGTCTGTAGTTGGAGACTGATACATAATGCCAGTGGAAAAGTTAAAAACAATCAGAATCAGAATAAACTTTATTCGCTAAGTTTGTGGGTACAAAAAAGGACTGGAATTTGACTTCAGATTCCAACGTTCGCATTGTGTAAAGGACAGGCAGGGAAGTAACATCGAGCAGAACAGCAAACTACAATCTAGAATAGAAATAATATTATTCAGGGAAAAACGGTAAGAGCTGGGGCAATATGTACTAGCCGTAAACACGGCATATCAATATGGAAAGCTGCTCGTAGAGCCCGATTTCAAAGGCGGGACTAATAAGGCCAACGGAAACAGGTTTGAACAAATCAGATTACTAAGGATGTGATGCAAAGTCCAAGCAACACACTCTGTTTTAGCTCCTAGAGTAGCCTGTTTTTGAGATTTTAAAGCTATATTCAGCTCATTCAGGACATAATAAAGAACATTATTAAAACATCGCTCCGTTGCGGCCATCAACTTGAGTATTATTGTTACAGAAAAGCACTGTTGCATTATGGGTAAAGAATGACGTAGAGGAAATGAAACAGCAGATATGGTAGCTAAAAAGGCTTTGGGAAAGGAGATAATGGTTCCCCTTTCCCATTTGGGAAAGGGGAAGGTAAATCAATAATTAAAAAGAAAGAAACAGAAATATGGCAAAAATATGGGATAAAGATCAGAAAGGAAGACAATTATATAGAGTTCAAGAATCTATAATAATTAGAAATTATGGAGAAAAAAGCAGAAGGGAAGAGTTCATTTTGACTAGACTAAGAATTGGTCATACCTACTTGAATGACTTTTTGTTTATACTAGGGAAAAGGAATAATTATATATGTGAGGGTTGTGGAGGAAAAAAAATGTTTCGATGAACTGCTATAGACCAGTTCACGCGTGACCTCCGCGCTACATCCGGGTCCCGCCGGTAGGCAAAAGCAGAACTGTTCCCGTCTACTATCATTACAAAACGGGTGATTTAGAGCGTACTTTTAGTTAGTTTATTTTTGGAGCCTAAACAATGTCTATGACTTGTTGTGCTCCCGGTTGCACACAGAGGCATTCCAAACCGTCGGATGTACGTTTCTGTCGTTTACCGAACAACGAGGAAAGAAGAAAGAAATGGATAATTTCAATGAAAAGGATGCAGGCAGACAATCTCAATGGACTGTGGGAGCCATCATACTACGACAGAATGTGCAGTCTACATTTCATCTCCGGTAAATACAACTTAATTTTGCACTGGTCATTGTTCTACTTAAATAGCGGCGGAGGGGAGGTGGCGATCGCTAGACGGGGCCAGGAGAAGCAGAGTCGATGCGCTGCAGCAGCAGCACACCGCATCATTTTAGTTTTCTTCGTGCAATCAGTGTGCAATAATGTGCTCCAGACAGCGGCTGCATTACGCCCCTGTTTACGCTGCAACGTCGCCGACACCCCCACCAATTTTAATAAGACAAAAACACCAAAATAATCCGTAGTGAACAATGTTTTTTTAACCTACCGGGCGGGTCTTCCTCTCTGCTGAGGCGCTGTGTGTCAGACTCCGCTTTCCGATGTTACACAAACATGTCTGAACATCCATCCATCCATTTTCTGACCCGCTTAATCCTTCATGGGGTCGCGGGGGTTGCTGTCTATGTCCCGATATGAAATAATTGTAGCCGTCCAGTGGTTTCATGCTTCCATGCTCTCTCGTCTGTACTGGCCTGCCGTGTTTATAAGGCAGCTGTATATGTCGCGGTGCGGAACACTTAGCCAGCATTTCACAGACTCGCTCCGTCCCTTCAGATTTTTGCTGTGTGGATCTGGCAACCTGATACCATCAACCATCAACTTACTCTTAAAACGATCTTGTGATACGTTATCTAAAGAAGACAAAAAAAATTCGAGAACTCGTCGTTTCCTCTGTTTGCGTCCGCCTTTGTGTTCGTCTTTTGCCTACCAGTCCGGCGCGCATGCGCGAAAACCCCGGATAAAAAACAATAACAATGAACTGGTCTATAAATTTTCAGCTGAAAGAGAGAGGATGAGGCAAGTAATTAGGAAAAAAGGGAGCGAATGGAGTATTAAAGTAATATTAAGGACAGATTGGGATAGGGAGGAAATTAGGGTAATTAATAAAGCACTGTCTTTATTTTTACATAATACAAAATTAAAAAAAATAGAATATAGTAGGTGGAACATATAAAGCTACACACTCTTGTACAGTAGGTGGCGGTGTGCACCCGTAGGTTGTTTGCAATCCGCCAAACAAAGGAAAAGACAAGCCAATCAGGATTGGCGGGCAGGATTTTCGTAGATGTGACGTATCAATTGTGTGGATTCAGATGACAATGGCGGCTCGCAGCGAGGAAGCAAGCATTAACGATAGCCCCTTTTTCATTGCCACTCAAAAGCCTGGGGCTTTGCAAATCATGGATAGCGTTTCCATACACATTTACCCGACTAATTTCTGTTAAGATGTATGCTCTGAATTGTGCTTTTATTTCCACAGGGGAAGTGACTTGTTAATTGAGGTCCAAATGGTCGATGTTTATCAGGTATTATGGTGAATAAATAGGTGAGGTCAGGTGGGTCTCGACACGCCCTCTCTTCTCTCCGAGTTGAGTAGAAGTACAGCGTGATGTCTTTATTCCTCTGGCAAAAGAAAACTGCTGAGCAATGGGACTAACTGCTGCGTAGTCGTATGTGCTAACAATTTCATTTACCTGTGCTTTACTTTCCTGGGTCTTTGGTCCCCCAACCGACCCAGTACTTCTCTGCTTTCTCTGGGCTTGTTGAGGGGGCGGGGTTGCGTGCAGTAAGAAAATATACACCACAAGGGGGGAGTAAGCAGATGAGGAGTTTACAAACCTATCAATTTTACCTTCATTTATCACAAAAAGTTGTTTTAGATTATTTAGGCAATCCAATCTTCTTTTGTGTCAGTTCATCCGGATTATGAGCCAATTTTAATTCTGCTCGGACTTGTCGGGAGAAGAAGAAGGTTTACTAAGTTAGTGGGGGATATTTGCGTATAACAGAAATCAAAAGTTAAAATCCCGTCTCTCTCTCTCTCTCTTTCTCTCTCTCTCTCGTATGTGTGTGGAGCAGGGTGGCTTTCCGTGCCACATAAAGAGGAGGACTGAACTTTTCAGTACTTATAGCCTGACTTTAACCTACATAAAAATAACTTTGCTTTTATCAAGAGTCTGGGAAACTGTTCTTAAAAACCGTCCTCCCGACGGAGACCGATAGATCTCCTGCTCAGGTAGTGTATGTCCGTGGAGGGGTGGAGTGATATGGGAAGAATATTTAATGCGCCTTATAATCTGGTGTGCCTTGTAGTTTGAAAAATATGGGTAATTCGACATTGGTCATTTACCGACATCGCACGGTGGCTGTTCTGTTTTGGTTTTCCCTGCCGTCGCTCTCAACAGTGTCAGGGGATGGATTTAATGTCAGTGGTTGAAGTAGCGTGTCATTAAACATGACTGACAAGTTGTTTATCCAATGCAAGGATTTCTGATAAGGCCCCTCCTTCTGAAATACATCTCCAATGGAGCTATCCCAGATGGAAGTCTGGAGCTCTATGGAATGAAATCCATCTGCCGAGAGTCAGGTTACCACAAGTTATACATAACTCCCACCCTTATTATTCCAATACGGTCTCTGTAACTTCCATCCATTTTCTCTACCCGCTTATCTGTGCAGGGTTGCAGGGAAGCTGGTGCCTATCTCCAGCGGTCAATGGGGAGAGGTGAAATAAACGAGGACAGACCTATTTATGTTTTTATTTTAATTTTAAATAGTTCTTGTCATTTTTATCATTATTATCTGGAGAAGCTCTGCTCAACTGTTGCATTTTGACATGATCACCATCACTGATACATGAACTGGTAGAATAATGATAAACAGGGATTAATGTGATTTTGTCTGGAGTGATTAAGTGAAGGAATTGATCTTCCATTTTATTCAACAGCAGCTCCCAAACAGCCAGCAGTAGACACAATTTAGAGAGAGGGGTGGACAAAATCTGTGTTGTACTTCTTATCCACGAGGGATGCACTTTTTGATAATCAGGTGCAACACGCCCACTTTTTGCTCTCACATTTCAACGCAATTTAGCAGTTATTATTTGGAATCTTTGAAAATCAGGCCTTTTGAGTTCTAAGGTTATGCTTTCCTATATTTTTGCAGTATCTACAGACTTTTTTGTGGGACTAACAAATGTTACATTTGTGGTCTACACATTGGCCAATTTTGCACCTGGCACATTTGCTTGATCAGAACCAGGATGCGACATTTAAGACAAATTCATGGCTATGAATAGACATCGTATCACTTTTTCTAAATGAGGTCTAGGTACAGCTTATATGTTTAAATCAGATTTATTGCTTGATGAGAAATTCTCAAAGTGGGTTTGCAGTTTGCTTTAGCTTGTGTATTGTATGTTAAATATTAATGATCGAAAATCTATTAAAGGGCAAGAAATGTGGCAGAATCTTGAATTTACTATAGCAAAATTTAGGCCAGGGTTATGTGTTGGAACAAGAAAGTGGGATCCGTTTAATTTCCATGTTATCAAAGTGGAATGTGGATAGACGTCAACCCCTCTGGGCCATGTTATAAAAATGCCGGGACTGAAACACTCTGAAAGAAAGAAAAAAAGCTCTTTGTTCTCTGTAATGTCGTCTAGTGCCATAGGCTTTCAGCACCTTTATGAAACTTTCATATTTTGTTATTTTCAGGCTTTGTAAGAAAGATGTTTATTAAGACTACCTTCTGCAATCGTAATGAAAAATTGCTGAGAAAAACATCATTACGCTGTATTGTGCCGCTCATATTTATCCTATTCTTTCTTCGACAAAATACAGTGAAACACAATAAAATGTCAAAAAGATGAAATGACAAATCTCTGTAATTTTCCAATTAATAAGTTTCCTTATTTATGGCATTCAACTATAAACACTAGTGCTAGCTTGATTTCTCTTATTAGATCTCCAATGACTCACCTAGAAATTCACCTCGGTCAATATGTGAAGTGTCATTGACCTAGCCAAGGTTTGAACTTACCAAAGGGAAGGAATTAATCATGAACATGTCTCAAGATTACATGGTATGACACTGTGACAACATACCCCATTTATATAAAGTTTCTTTTACAAAGTAGTATCAAGCTTCTATCAGTACAATTCTGGTGAAATAAACAATGAAGAAGCCTGCACAACGTTTAAATAACTTGTGTTTACAGGTGCTTACAAATGTTAGTGATTTTTTTGAGGAACGTGGAGTGATTTTGATCTTCTCTTCCTCAAAACCTGAACTACTAAGGCTGCACAAACATTCCCCTGATAACTTCTTTAAATAAGAAGTTAAGAAGTCCACATTAATTGTTTGTGTGGTAGTAATTTGGATAACTGCTAGAACACAACTGTAAAGAAAAAGAAACACTAGTACTAACACTAACATTAGTCTGACCAGCACTAGTTTGTCACTGTGAGAAAATAGTGTAACATGCAACTAGCTAACAATTCATATGTTGGCATCTGATTGTAGCTGCTAAACTAAAGATAATCTTAAAGGGAAAATTCATAGTTTTTAGTTTTTTTACTTGTTTTGTTTTTCTTTTGATTTTTTTTGGCTGGGTTTGAGGGATCTATACCACAGTTGGTCTTCTCAGGTTAAATAGAAAATTCTAAGACCCATTTCTGATAATTCTACACTGAACAGAGGCTCTTTGCAACATAGTTTAGGATTTAGGAACCAACTTTGGTCTAGCTCCAACTTCCCCACTAATGACTAGTCTGCTGGCTCAGGTCACTTTCATTTAAAAAAAACATCGTCTGTAGCGTATTGTAAACATATGCAGTAAAACTGCTGGCAAACCACTTAATAAACTTTGTGATCTTCACAACACCAGATTCCTAAAGAAGACCAAAATCATCTTGCCGGACTGGAGCCATGCTTTACGGGGAGAATTTTCCATGGTAATGTCGGGTAGTGATCAGGTTTTATAAGGGAGAACCACACACTTGTTCTCTGCAGACATTGATTCCTCATTTCACCAGCTTCTTTCTCCCCTGATAATCAGCCGTTCCACCTCTTCAGTTGTCATAAGTACTGTCTTTTCTTTCTCTCTGCCATTCTGATTGTGTCTCCAGTCCTCTTGTACCACTGTTGGCGTTCAGTGTTACTAGATCAAAGAGTGTGTTACTTCCACCCACCGCCAGTTCCACATTTGGGGCTAATTGGCACACTGGAGAGGTGCTTATATTCCATTCTCTGTGCATCCTGCTTTCAGACTGACAGGATGTTTGAGCCCAAAATAAACCCACCAGAATTAGAAAATTTAAAAGCTGAAGTTTTGTAACTCTGTGGGGTTGTTGATTGCCAGAACACCAACCTGGAATCCCTTCCAGGGACTTTCATTCAGATTTCCACGTCCGTCATGGCATCAGTCCGCAGTGGTGAGCGATGAACCCCAGGTAGGACTGCCAGAAAAATGGAAAAGAGTAGACGGTTGGCCTAATGGCTGTCAACTACACAGATCTGTGCACATTCTATCTGGTGGTTTTGTGGTGTATTCTTGCCCTTCTCCAGCAGGTTGTGACCAGTGATGGGAATAACGGCGTTACTAACGCCGTTACGTTTTTCAGTAACGACTAAACTAACTAATTACTTTGACTGTCACTGTAACGCCGTTATCATTGCCGACACCCCGTTACTGCACGTTACTCAAGTCGCACAATGAACTTTTTTTTTTCACTTCATGATAGGACTCGTGCGCATGTTGTCATGAGAGAAGGGAGGATGAGATAACCTCTCAGTAGTGATGGGTCCGGCAACACCGATGTGTCGGCGCATGCGTCGAGCTTGTAGAGCAAAACCTGTGTCGATGCGCGTATCGCAATGGGAAAGGCACGTGACCGATACAGGAACTGTTTCGAACTGACTGACGCGCCAAACTGTTTCTGTTCCCTCTAAACTGCGCACGTGTGCATTCGCGCACAGCATCTGGATTCAGCGCGCATAGCAAAGCTATGCTGCGCAATAAATAAAATCCAAGCTGAACTGTAAACAAAATAATAATAAACCAAGTTTTTTTTAACCATTTTGCAACTCTGGTGTGATGGTGTACCACGGCCCGGCTCAGTGAGTGCCAGGTGCTGATCGGAGCGCACCACTGATTGATGGGTTGGCCAGACGCCTTTATGGTTGGGCAGGTTGCGCTGTGCGTCTTTGTTCTGAGCGTCATTTCAGAAAAGACGGCTGATCTACACTGAGTGGAAAGCTGCTACTCTGAGTTGTTCTTCCTCCCTTTGTCATACTCAGCATGTCCGATTTCAGAACAGATGATATCAGTCAGGTAACTAAACACAGCGCCCGATCAACCATTGAACGTGAGCACGAGCATGAAAAAAAGCCCGATCACTGGAACGCAAATAACGTGATTCACCATGGCAATGACAGAAAATAAGCTTGGAAGTGCGCGAGTAGAATTAGAAATCTTTAAAGAAGGCATATGGACAATAATAAACCGTAAGAAACAATGCCGTTGCTGCTGAAAACCGCAAGAGAAAATTGTTGAAAAAGTCAATGCATGCGCAATATGAAAGTTATGTGATGGAGAATTAAAGCTGTTTTCACCACACTTCACTGTTCAACACAGAAGGGGGAGTATGTGTGTGTGTGTGTGTGTGTGTGTGGGGGGGGGGGCATTAAAAGGATATGGCAGCAAAAAATGTGTAAAAAATAAAATAAAAAAGCCAGTCCACAAGCATCCTCATTCACAACATGTTTACTTAGAGGTTATTACCTTATGATACAGGTTCAAATTATTTGTTGACTGTATCTAAAAAAAATCTAATATATTTAAAATTCAAATGGAAATATAAAATAATACAATGCAACATACAATGACTTAAATTGTAAATATTGTGTATACTAGGTCATCAAATCAGTGTCGGTTAACTCTGTCAACTAGGTTGCCTGTAGGGATTTTTAACGTCCAGCAGGTGTCAGTATTCAGTGACACAGTATCGGCACAGTATCAGTACAGTTTGGCAATGTGTCTAATGGCTTCATGACGGGAGAGAAATGAAAAAGTAACGCAATAGTTACTTTTACTGTTAACGAGTTACTTTTATAGTGGAGTAACTTAGTTAGTAACTCAGTTACGTTTTGGGAGAAGTAACTAGTAACTATAACTAATTACTTTTTCAAAGTAACGTGCCCAACACTGGTTGTGACAGGTAGATGCCAACCACAGGTGTATCCCATCGAGCACTAATCAGTGGAGCATATAAGAAGGCAGGAGACAGAAGGAAGGCATCAGAACATTAGGTCACACACAGTGGTAACCTGACCGAACCTTGTTCCTGTTGTTGACCTCAGGTTCTGGTACTCACTCAAGTTTGTTTCCTCTCTGAAGGTGTCAGCTCATTCCTGGATCCTGACCTGGACCCTACTCTGTGTTGATCTCTGTGGAAGAACCCAAGCTTTGGTTCTCAACTGTGGTCTCAAGACCCGTCCCAGAACTCCTGTCATCCATTGCTCCAGAAACATCCCAGCACTCAGTTGAACCACTGTCTGCCTGTCCACGCTCTGCGTGCTCCACCATCAGCAGTCCGCCACAAGCCATCAGTCAGATTGTTCACCATGCCCCTGGACTCCACTACTCAATCGGCCTGTTAATCAGCCTCTGCCACAATTACTACACCTTACTATTTTCTGTTGTTGCTTAGTCCTGTCTGCTTTCTTCCCCACAGAAAGCAACCAGAGCCCTCCTGGTTTCCCTGCCATCCGATCCAGAAACCTTTAATATACTCTTTTAAACTGCACATTTGACGCATTATGGAACCACCAAACATTGAGATTACTTGGCACTCTGGACATGCTGTTTGAATGTTTAAGTATTCTTCTTCCAAGACTGCAGTGAAGTAGAATTGGACAATTGCTTCATTTGCATTAGGGTGATAAACCTGTTTGCCAAATTGTCTCTGAGTTCCGCACGGTAGATGGTAATGCCTGGTTCATGCGGCAAGATTTAAAAATTGTTGGCCAATTTTCAAAACCTGAACGACACCACACATAATAAAAAAATCTTAGATATTACAGGTTTGCTTGTACAATGTGTGGTGTCTGGTCAAATGGCAAGTGCAACACACCACACACAGACAGATTTCACTCAGAAACATTTAGGTGTCAGATGAGAAATCTCAAAAAAACCCTTGATGAAACACGAGTTCAGGGTAAATAAACAGGGACAATAAGCAATAACAATGGTGATAGTATACAGGACTGTCTCAGAAAATTAGAATATCGTGAAAAAGTATACTAGTAGGCTATTCAACTAATCACTTGAATCGTCTAATTAACTCGAAACTATGGCTGGGCAACGATTAATATATTTAATCACGATTAATCGCATAATTTGCCTGATTAATCATGATTAATCGCATTGTATTTACAAACTCCAAGAATTAATTCAAAAGTAGTGTAAAGAGCACTTTTATTTTAATGTTCTGCTGCCATATGAACAAAAGTGTTGTAACGTTTGTAGCACTTATCTGTAACACATATTTAGTGTAAAGCTCAACTTAAACATGTAAAACAAAAAATAGCAATAATAATAAATTAAAGCTTATTGCCACTGACAGGGAATTCTCTTTATGGGGAAAAAATCTACCAAAAACAGGCAATTTCTGAGGTAACAGCAGGGAGCAGCATTACCATTTGATGTTCAATACCAAAGTTTAACTTGGCAGTGGTTACAACTAACTTGTTTCTGTCATATTCGATGCTGGAAGAACTTTAAACTGAAATGCTTGCTAACTCGATATGCTTGCATGGTTATTTGACGTTAACACGCGGTTTTTTTGTTGTTGCTTTCTCGCGTGCATATAGTGAATGGCAGGGAAAAAACAGGCAAAAATACATGCATACTTTGAAGCGAGAAGCGACTTCACCGACGGCGTCGATGCAGACCCCGCTCCGCACAAAACTTGTTCCATTCGCCAACTCACCGCCTCGCCTAAGCAAATTCCTGCGGGAAACACCGCCTTCCGCATGTCGGCTTTGTTTTTTTCCGGTCAGCACCTTTCTTCCTCTTTGAATCCGAGGCTGGGCTGACAGCGAGGTTATTGGCGCATTATCACCACCTACTGTTCTTATTCAAACCCCTACACCGCAGCAACAGACCTTCACAAAATAAAAGCATGTGAGCAACATGCGTTAACCCGCGTTAAAGTAAATATCGCCGTTAATAGTCTAATGAATTAACGCGAAATTAACGCGTTAACTTGCCCAGTCCTACTCGAAACACCTGCAAGGGTTTCCTGAGCCTTGAAAAACACTCAGCTTGGTTCAGTAAACTAAATCACAAGTATGGGGAAGACTGCTGATCTGACTGCTGTCCAGAAGACCATCATTGACACCCTCCATCAGGAGGGTAAGACACAAAAAGAAATTTCTCAAAGAGCAGGCTGTTCACAGAGTGCAGTTTCAAAGCACATTCTCAAAAAGTGTGTTGGAAGGGGGAGATGTGGCAGGAAACGCTGCACAACCAAGATCTGGCACCTGCCCACAGTGGCAAAACCACCAGTAACTGGTGTACTGACCATGGCATTACTGTCCTTGATTGGCCTGCCAATTCCCCTGACCTGAACCCCATCGAGAATTTGTGGGGTATTGTGAAGAAGAAGCTGAAAGACACCAGACCCAACAATGCAAATGAGCTAAAGGCCGCTATTGAAGCATCCTGGGCATCCATAACACCTCAGCAATGCCACAGGCTGATTGCCTCCATGCCACGCCGCATTGATGCAGTAATCTGTGCAAAAGGATTCCCAACCAAGTACTCAGTGCATTAATGGACATTTTCAAATGTTTGATTTTGTTTTGCTGTTATATATTTTTTTTACTTGGTCTGAGGAAATATTCTAATATTTTGAGATAGGATTTTTGAGTTTTTTTCAGCTATACGCCATAATCAGCGATATTAAAACAATAAAAGGCTTGCGATATTTCAGTTGATTTGTAATGAATCCAGAATGTATGACATTTCATGTTTTTTAATTGCATTACAGAAAATAAAGAACTTTATCACGATATTCTAATTTTCTGAGACAGTCCTGTATGGACTCTTTTTGGAAAGGTTGGCCTATGACACTCGCAATGAGATGACATGTCATGAGGCTCCTAAAATGCGGAATGAAATTGTTAGTATAGCTCTAAAGATTGATCAGCATTTCTTGTTATGGCATCGCCCCACTCTTTGCCAATGGTGAGCAAAGTACTCAGTTTCATTACTTGAGTGAAAATACAGATCCTACTGGTCAAATGTTACTGCAATAAATTTAAATGTAGCTCTATCAGAAATGTATCTTATCCTATCTTAAGTCAATGTACAAAAGTTCATGCTTTCAAAAGTACTTAAGTATTCAAAGTGTCAGGGGCAGTCCTGATTAGATGTGTTTCTTGTATTACTTGTATTACCTATTTTTTTCACTTCCTGTTTTATTTTGTACTAATTTCCTCACTCGTTTTAGGCAGCTTCACTTCCTGAGTTCCTCCCTGCAATCAGGATCTGCCACAGCCTAATGCCATTCACCTGGTGTTTGTGCTCCTCTTTTGTTTGTTAGACTATTTAGTTCTAACTCATGCAACTTCCCTTTGCCAGTTTGTCTTTGTTCTTAGAGCCTAGCGTTCCAGCCTTTTTTGCCTGTGAGACTTAGCTTTCTAGTGTTTTTGACCCCAGCCTGAATTTGGACCTGTCTTTGTCTCTGTATTTGATACCTCTGCTTCTGGTGGATTTTTGGTGTTTGACCCTGGACTGTATTAAAGGAACTTTGAATTTGAATCCACTGTGTCAGGTCTTGCATTTGAGTCCTCTGTTCCTGAGCCATACGACACAAAGTACTTGAAAATCCTATGTGCTCTCCACATTTCCTCTGTGGTAAGGAGTCAAAACCTGAATGTGCAATTCTAATACCAGCGACTGTAGCATTTATGAAGTTAGGCTACTTTTATTTGGCTTTTTCTCAGCTAAAAAAACATCATACAACACCTTGAGGGGTGTTTTATGTGAGCGTGAATGTTGTACACTAGTCTGCAAATAATAAGTGACTTTGGGCTTGTTTTTCGTTAAAGTCACCTGTAATTTCCGTGAGTTTTTTTGGGGTTTGTTTTTGAGCATGAATTTGCTGTTTTTGGGCTCGGCTTTTTTCTGACAGAACCCTTTTCATGCCTTTTCTGGTGATTGTACCACACAACAAGATCCTGGTGTGTACAGGTACCATGCATTTGTGATGATTAGAAGCATCCTTTCTAATTGGATTGTGGTGGTTTGGTTGTTGGGCTTCTTTTGCTCATTTTGAGGCCTCTACATTTCAACCAACATTTAAGCTGTTGTACAGTTGAATCTATAAATCTTGTTTGAAAAGCAATAGTGTAGTTAGTAGTCACTTATTTAATGACAGATACTTTACATCACAGTTGTGCAATTCATCTTTTTCCAAAATGTGAAAAACTGTATGTTGTTCTAGAAAAAAAAGCTTAGACTTTCCTCCAGTTGTGCAGTGAGATTTATCTTTATCAACGTGCCATTGTGCACATATTTCCACAAATGTTTTTGTATTGGTATGATTTTGTTTTATTAAATTATTTGTACTGTATTTTATACTTTTAACTGACACAGTATTCACATTTGTTTGTGTCTTGATGCATGTGTTTATAGTAATATCTAATGAAGTATCTTTCTTTTGTCTGTGATGCCTGTGGTTGGGGAGGGCAGGGGATTCCGGGGGTAGGGGGTGCCGGGGATTAAATCCAGCAACCCTCTTTAGGGAGAGTGTCTGCCCATCATTACTGTGTCTGCTATTTACCATCACACCAGTCTCACTACACACTCAGATTGGTGGCACACAACATCACACATATATGCAGCCTGCCCAAACTGACCTGTACCTGTATCTAAGGGAGCCAGAAGCATTTGTAATGTTGGAAGGGACACACCTGTGAGGGGGTCAGAGAAAATTTTGACACAAGCAGATGCCATTTCACTCATTCTTGTGTATTTCAACAGGTTTCAAATGTCTACTTTTACTTACATAAGTAAGCATGCTCTGGATTTTGCCTTTAAATCAGTAGTTGTTTATGGCATTTACTATTACTGACTGGAATGCACTCAAAATCAATATTGATTTGAGTATACATTTAAGATTTCCTTCACAGTACACAGTACCCTTCATCAATCACCTTAGCAATAGATCCCTCTCCACTATACCTACATGCTGACCCTGCCTCTGACTCTGATTATCAAGCTTTTATGTCATTGGAGATGAATTAAGCATTGTTTTTTGGTTGTTTTTTTCCCTATTGTCACCTGAAATAAGTGTAATAATAATGTCTTTACTGTGGTGAGGGGCAGGCAGCGTAATGAAATGGCTTGTTGTGATTTGCGTTGTCATTTTCTTTCCCATCCCCACATCTCTTTTTTCTCTCACACAGTACATCTAGTGGCCCTGCAACATTGAAATAAAAATTTAAATCCATAAGAAATTCACGTTAACTAATTAGCTATTTATATGGATTAGAAATGTCCACATAACAACAAATATGTTCTTAATATTGTCTGGATTTTATCTGGATAAATAAAGGTTAAATGGAACTAACCTGCTGATAACGCTAGTTTTGCTGGATAGGCTATGCTAATGTTTTCACTTTATACCACTAGTGTGTCTTACCATCTCCCAAATATTAATTCCCAGCCCTTTACTGTATTGGCGGCCAATGCAGAACTTCTGTTTTTTGTCCTCTCCCTCTCTACACCACCTTTCCTTTGTCTTTCTCTCTTCCTCTATTTTACATGGTTATGAAGCTGTAATGTTTACAAGTACGAACCCGATATTCAACCAACACAGAGTTACATTTTTTAAAAGTTTATTGAAATGAGTAGTGGATGATGAGGCAGGCAAGAAGGACCAGACTTGACCAGATGCAGGTGGAATCAGACTTGAACAGATGCTGGTAATAAAAGGCCAGACCAGTGAAGAAAGCAGGAGCTGATCAGAACAGGCGATATGGACTGAGGAACCACCAGAACGACAGACTTTTGCAGCATGCAGACACAGGGAACTTTCAACAGAAGAATCAAGCTGGCTAAGCACACATGAACTGGTAGAGGCAGAGCACATCACAAGGAACAAGATGAGATGAGATCAGATGAGATGTTCTGACAGGGATGAGTTTGCTGAGGCAGGTGGAGTTGATCTGGGCTAAGTGACTGGTGACTGAGCTGATTGGATAGTGGCTGGTGGCTGAGAGGTGACAGGCTGATTCAGAAAAGTCCAAAATAGACAAACACAAACCTAAATCATGACAGAAGCATCATACAAGCCTTATATAAAACAACCTGTTGTGTGTTCGTCTCCGTTCGGGGGTGTTATCAAACACTGCCGACAGAAGTAATGAAAGCCTTTGCATAAATATAGTGGAGTAAAATAAGTCTTCCAAAAAAGGCCCCTCAAGTAAAGTAGAGATTCTTAAAAAACTGTATTTACTGTATGTCATGGTTTTTATGGCTTTGGCCCACATGCAGAGAACATCCAGGAGGACAAATACAGATTCAGCGCAGTTTATTTGACTAGAAAAGGAGCACACGGTTTTTCTAAGGACAGAAAGGGGAGAAAGGTTAGGCGCCAGCCACGGTACGTGATCTTAAAATGTGCAGCAACGCTTACCACTCAAGTGATCGAGCAGAGCCAATAGAGGAATGGGTGGGTCCAGAGACGGCAAGCAGCCGACGTTTTGAGCTGCAGCAGGCCGGTGGAACAGGTGACGGTTTGACAGATGGGCGGCTTTGAACAATCCCACGGGGCGGTTGGAGGCAGAGCGGCTGGGCGGCTGGCTGGAGGGGTCCAGGTGATCGGTGGGGTCCTTAGCCCGACTTGGTACCACCAAGGGAGCCTTGGAGTAGGAAGCGTCTGGGATGGACTTCAGACCATAGAGGGATGGAGGGCTTGACTTAGGTCTTCTGAATGCACGGGGTCACTTGAAACGGAATTCAAGTGTGAGGCAACCTGAGAGACACAGGGAACAAGGATTAATACGAGGAACACAGGAGCTGTCTGAGACAGTGGCCACTGAGGCATAACACTCTGGCGTCGATCAGCTGGCCGCCCTCCGCTTAAATGCACAGCGCTGCCCCGTGAGATGAGAGTCAGCTGTGTGCACCACGCCCTCCTGTCAACTGGGGCCACCTGGGGAAAAAAAGGAAAAAGGGAAGCCCGCAGAGGCCAGCTAGGTGCTGCCTGCTGGACCCTGACACTGTACTCTAGTAAAATTAACTTTGTTACTGCCTACCTCTGCTATTTGTACTTTAAAATTGTTTAAATTCCAGTGATCCGCAGCTTCTCTGTTCCCGCTCCTTCTGATGTACCAGCTGCTTCCCCCCAGCGGTTTTTCTACTGATGAGCCCATGAAACTAGGAAGGTTATCAAAGAAAGAATGGAAATAAGGTTGGCATGAATACCTCTGTGCCTACTGTGGGGCACCTCTGTGCTCTCTGTGTCTGGGATATTCCAGCTTGTGGTAGCGCTTCGAATAGTAAACAGACTTTCTATTGTTTTCTATTGAGGATCTCTTGGATACCGGGGTATTTGACAGCTTCATACACTAGGTCTTAGCCTCTTATCTTGAGATCTTCTTAACCTTAGTGGATCATGTCATTCCGGTCACCTCTGTTGATGGACATCCTCTTGAACCTTACCCCATCCAGCATTGAACCTAGCCCATGCAAATGTCCGTTGGAGACCACCTGGAAGAGATCCAGTTTTTTGTTGTCTCTGCTGTCTCCTCTCATTTTGAGTTATCCTCGGTTTATCAGATAATCTCTGTATCTCCTGATCTTCATGTCAAATCCTGGACTGGGGACCGAGCTGCCTTCATTGCTGTCTCATTCCTAAAACCAGAACGTGTTCCCCAGAACCATCACTCCTTGAGCCCATTGACCTGGATAAGATTCATCCTGTCTACTAGTATCTTTCTAAAGTATTCAGTAATAGAAACAGGCCTCTACCCTCCCATCGCATTGCCCCTATGACATGGCCATTGAACTTCTCTCTGCAGCTGTGCCAACCTGTGGTCATCTGGTCTCTCTATCGACCTGAGGAGAACAAGGTCACGGAGTAGTAGGCTGTAGAGGCTCTTCAATGGGGTTATGTTCAACTGTCCACCTGCCCATATGCTGCAAGGTTCTTCTCTGTTAATAAAAATGATGCTCCTGCATTCTCTTAAGAACCATCCTTCCCTCTGGCCTCAACAGCTCTCAACTGTCTCCCCCAGGCCAGATCTTTACCAAACTGGATCTGCACTGTACGGACAATTTGGTGCATATCAGAGAGGAGGATGAGTAGAAGATGGCTTTTATCACACCAAATGGTCATTGTGAGTATCTGGTCATGCCACTAAGCTTGTGCAATAGTCCTGCTGTTTTCCAACATCTTATTAACAACATCCTTTGTGACACGCAAGGCCAGTGGTTGTTTGTGTACTTGGGCAACATCCTGATCTATTCCCAATCTAAAATAAATCACGTTGGTCGTGTGAGGGCAGTGCTATTTTTCAAGAAGGACAAGTGTGCATTCCACTAGCATTCCACCACTTTCTTTGGCTTTACCATCACTTTCAAAGGTTAAGCCTTGGAGCCACAAACAGTCCAATTGGTTGCTCATTGGCCTCCACCCACTAACCTCAAGCAGCTGCAGAGCTTTTTGTTATTTGCTCATTTCTGATGCTGTTTCATTTGAGATTTCAGTATTTGGTGGACTAGGCCAGCAATAGTCCTCAAAAATACTCATGGGTCTCATTCCAGTTCATCTTGTTCTCGTCTCTTAATAGTGACTTCCTTCACCTTTGTCCAGGACTGTAAGGTCCAGGACAATGGTGGGTCCTTTAAGGTAGGAATCAGGTGACCACTAGGAGCTCTGCTGATCTCTGCTGATCATCTGCCTTTTCATCTCCTCATGTACCATAAGTACTGCCTTTTCCTTCTCTCTATTATTCCAGTGGTGTCTCCAACCCTCTTGTAATACCAGCCTCCTTTATGAATCGGAGTGTGGTGTCACTATATAAAAATGTGTTAGTGTCACTCTCGACCATATTCTCGACCACGTTTGGGTCTAATTAGCATGCTACATGGGTGCATATATTCCCTTCTTTGTGCATCCCGCTTTTAGACTGACAGTTACCTTCATGTAGGAGGTACAGGATGCTTGGCAGTAAACATTTGTGCGATTTAGAATGTTGGTGGAATGGGTCATAATTTTATTCTGTAGCACTTGAAGGGACAAGAAGGTCTATTGTCATGAACTGACATTTCTTTTTTTTTTTTTTTAACCAAGGACAGAAGAAAAAGCTATGCTAAATATTTGCTAAAGAGTTGTCACCGAAATAATGGAGCAATTTAAAAAAAATATTTAGGACTTGTGTAACGGGTGACATCAATGAGGACATTTCACCAGGTTTCAATGAGAGCTTTTATTCTGGGAGAGAAGCGTAAAAACTAATTAACCTCCTTTTCAATTCACTTTCCCTGCATTCCAGCCCCACAGCAGCACGCAACAACGCTGTGTACTAACATTTTTTTTGTCAGATACAACAAAAGTCAACAAAAGAAAGAAATCTCCTCACAGAAATCATAAACTAAAAACAAGAGGATAAAAACGCCACCTAATGGCCGCAACAACACAATACAGTGGGACAGAGTTAAACAAAGATAAAAAAAAATTATAACTTAAAATAAAAACACATACCTGGGAGAGAAGAGTAAAAACAAATTAACCTCCTCTTCAATTCACTTTCCCTGCATTCCAGCCCTAAATGTGAAAATAAAAACAATGTTTAACCGAACTTTGTTGGACTAGCACCGGCTGTTCGCGCCAAAATAAAAAAAAAAAAGAAATTACAATAAAACGGTTCATAAAACCCCCCAATGACGGTCAAAACTGCAAAACAACACACCAATAAACAATAATAACCGACATATGGTAGAGACCTCAACATAAACAACATCTATACAGTAAAACAAACATATATCGCAGCAGCGAACTTTCCTCTGACGCAACAACGCTGTGAGGGAAAAGGGGAAAGCGGAGGAGCTACGAGGGCTGGAATGAACTACGGAAGCCCAGGAGACACAAACAAGGCAGAGTGCAGAAAGGCGACCCCCGTAGGCAAAAACAACAAAACAACAAATACAAATAACTGAATAAGATAAAATTCTCAATATAAAATTAATTAGAAATAATAATAAAAAAAGTACATTTGTAACTCTGTTACACTTGTTCTTACCTGAAAACAGGTGTTAAAATTTTGACACATTTGATTCACACACTGAAGTTCCACCACCAACAACTGCCTAATACTTATGTGTGAAGCCTATTCCTGATGAGTCATGGTAAGTCATTAGCAGCAACAGAGACCTCAGCATAAACTCGCTTCATCTCTTTCTATTCATATTGGCTTCTCAACTTCCACTCTTTCATTTTGCATCCAGCTTTGTCTTATTTTTTTTAAACATATATGTTTTATATTTGTCAAGAGTAAACACTATTTTAAACCAGAGCTGAAGCAATACACAAAACTCTTTGGCTGACCAAGAGACAGAAAGATATTCATCTCAAAAACCAAGCACTGAATGATGGACAGGCCATAAACTTGCAGTGGATGATTAACTGCAGAACACAGTAAATTCTCCCAAGTCCCAGATCAGACTCAGTCAAGGTTAACACAAGTGCATGATGAAACCTGCAGTAATCTAGCCACCAGCAGGTGAAAATGTAAGAAATGTCTTCTGTTTGATCAGTGGAAGCACACATTTTGTCATTAAAAAAAGAAAACATGTCTATTGTTGAATGGCGAGAAAGCTGTTTTGTGATGTGCTCAGGCTTGAAAGCTATGACTTTGGTAAAAGCTGTTGTTAAAGAGGAGCTACAAGGCTCTTCACTCAGAGCCATTAGGTGTGATGGTTCTGCTCTGCTCCCCGTCACTTGTTAAAGTTCACATCCCAGCACTTGCCATACATCCTGATGAGGTGTCTAAAGTTAAAATAGCATTTGACTTGAAGCTGTGCCAGCTGGAAAGCATAAAGTCAGCACAGGAGAAGCAGTAAGAAATTCCAAGTATATCACTAATGTTTTCTTTCATATTGTTGTTTATAAAACATTTAAAAACTATTGTTTCTTGCTTTGTTATAAATCAAAACCTTTCAAAAGAGTGGGTGGAAATTATTTTACAGAAAAACAAGTCAGGCATTTAGGTTGAATACACCCCTCCCCCAAAGTTACATTGATTTACCACTAAGATATACTTGTTGAGTTTTTCTCTGCCAATTCCTGCAAGTATAAAGATCCGCCTGTGGAAACTCCAGTAAACAATCAGTTTGAAAACACATAGCGTTGGACAATAAACTGCAAAGATGAACATGGTTAAAAAAACATTCTCTGTACATGAATGCTTTTCTCTCGTGTTCAAGTCATGTAATAAAAGACAAGGTAGAAACCACAGTGCAGGTTGATCAAGCGGATGGATGGGCAAAGTTTTAAAAAGATGGGAGATGGAGTGTGTGCTAAGGTGTAGAAAGGTACCAGAAGTAAATAAATAAATAAAAGAGATAAAGTGAAGAACCGAAGCAAGGCAGTGGAATAGCCCGGTTCAGTGCTTTCTCCTGTTCCGTCTAACAATCTAGGAATCGATTCTGTGTTTCCTAATGAACTCCTTTAGGTCAGTGGGATTTCTGTCTGGCAGACTTCCAATCATTTAGGAGAATGTGTTGCTGCCCCTTTACTTAATGGTTTCATTTGAATATTCAGCTGAAGTTATTTGCTCATTAGCTTCATTGGCAGGTATTTGCTTTGGATGAAAAACATGCTCTCAGACAGCTTTTGGTTGAAATATTGATACAGTTCTACTGCCAAATGATCATGCAAAACTTTTCTCTAAATTCTTTGTGAGTAAGTTAATGCATTAATTACAGTTAGATCCAAAAATACATGACAGGATCACCACACAGATAAAACGAGTTTCTATTTGTCCCATTTTAACAGGAGTTTTTAGTCAGTCAGGTAAATTCAGGAAATACTAATAGCCAGGTGTTTTGTTTTGTTTTGGCCTAGACATTGCATCATGCATATCAAGTTTGTGAGGGCATTTCTTTTCATTGTAGCCATCCACACATTTTTTACTTCAGGGATGTCCTCCCAAAGAGGCACAGAGTTCAGGAGGTCTGCGGCGCTGGAGGAACCTTGAAGGTCAGTGGAGCAGGATGATGTCTGGAGGCCCACAGTGCAGGAACCCTGGAGTCTGGTGATGAAAGAGGTCTGAAGACTGGCGGAGCAGGAACCCTGAAGGCCGGCGACAAAAGAGGTGTGAAGGCTGGTGGCACAGGAATTTCTGAGACTGAGAGTGGTGGAGATGAAGGTTTAAGGTTCAGTGGACAGAGAGTACCCACTGAGAATCTTGTCTGAAGGAAGCCCACCAGGTGATGTGGAGGAACCCATGGTTGGACTCTGAAGACTGGAGCCTGGGGCTGAACTCTCGAGACTGAGAAGAGCTTAGGCAACTGGAACCCACTAAGGAGCTGTGAAGAATGACAGCTGTAGCGCTGGAACCCATGAAGAAACCTTTGGGAACGGCAATGGAAATGCTGGAACCCTTGGAGGAACGTTGGAGAACTGCAGCGGAAATGCTGAATACATCAAAAGAACCTTGGAGAACAACGGTGTAACTGTTGGAATCCTGGAAGGACCCTGAAGAATGGCTGTGGAACCATTGGAAACCTCTATGGAGCCCTGGAGAATGCCATAGAAGCCTGGATACCCCTTACGAAGGCTCTGGAGAACACTGTGGAAGCCTGGAGAACTCAGGGACGTAAGGCGGGTCAACCTGGAAACTTTCATTGGAGAACTCAGAAACAAACATATGAGGCGGGTACACCTGGACATCCTCATCAGAGAATTAAGGAATTTAGACATGATGTGGGTAGGTGAACAGGATCTGCTTAATTACAGAGGGAATTAAGCAGATTATAGGGGAAGACTGAGAGGAAATACAGTGCTCATATATGCTTGTATACTGTTACTTTTTTCAAAGGAATGAACTGATGAGGCATGAAATGAAACTCAAAAACAAAGAACACCCACAGATCATGATGCAAAGCTTCTGATGAAAATATAATCACTGATGATCTTACGTACAGATTGAATACACAAGGGCTTCAAAGGTGAGACTGTCATCAAGAATAGTTCCCAAGTATTTGTACGGGTTCACAATCTCCACATTTTTACCAGAGATGACCACAGGAAAGGCGACAGTGCTGTGTTTTCTCAAATCAATAACCATTTCCTTTGTCTTTGAGTCATATGTTTAAAAAGTAGAATTTACACCAGTAAGTAATCTCTGACAACTGGGCCAAGAACAGGGTCATCGCTGTTGAGCAGGGAAACGAAAACAAAATCATCAGTCAATTTCAAAATGGGATGCTGTGAATGCGGTCTACAGCAGTATAAAATAGTGTAAAATAAATGAAAGGGGTGAAAGGACACACCTCCAAGGCGACCGGGTAGAAGAGAACATCAGAGAGAATCCCATTAACTCTCACTTGCTGAGAACTTAAATCTACAAAGTCCATCAACCAGCATACTAGGCCAAAGTCAATACCATAAAAACACTGCAGCCTCTCAGCTAGAATATGTGGTTGAATACAGATAAAAGCTGATGGAAAATTATAAAGAGTTGTCTTACAAAAGTTGTTGAGCCCTCCAGATATCTTGAAATAATATTTAACAATGCATTTCCCACTCTCTATCAGATCCATAAGTAAATTTAACTGGGACCAAAAGACTTAATTTTAGATACAAGGACATTTTTTTTTTTCCAACTGACTTCATTGCTAAAGAGGTAAGAGCAACTGGGCAGTAGTCATTCGGTAATTTGGCAGCCTTATTTTTGGGGACAGGAACAGTGATATAGATCTTTCCAAACTAAGGGAAGGACACTAAGAGACTCGAGATACATATTAAAAAGAAAGCTAAAAATGTTAGCAGTTCCTGAAAACATGCCTCCTTCGCTATCAGGACTAGAGGCCTCATGTAACAAAGTGCACAGCTTTCATAATAAAAATTGCTGGTAGGGCGAAATCCTGGAACTTGCTGCACACAGAAAAAATCAGACGCACAAAACTGCGTACACATGTCACCGCACACCTTTACTTCATACGTCCCAATTTGCGTGGAATTTGGCACAGCTTCTTGGGCTGCCCAAGCCCGCGTCTAACTACATGTGCTAATAGGTATAAATACACAGGTGCAAATAACCATGGCTATGGTGTTGTCAGGCAGTCATAGAGAATTACAGCTTCTTGAGTGTCAGTGACTTATAAAAGAAACTGCCTGAGAATAAAGTTTGTCTGCGCATACCATTTACAATGTCTATCAAATCCAAATGATGCTGTCTAGCTGCTGCATTGAGCCCAACTTTAGCTTAATGCTTATCATTGCAATGTATAGCCAATCATTGTAATGATGTGGATATGCCTCCCAAATTTCGATTAGGAAGACTGTTCCCACACATTATATGTGAAGCACTTTAAATTCTTGAAACAAGTCAGGAAGACACAAAAAAAAATACCCAAAAGTCAGCCATCACCCACAGAGCCTGTTTTCTTTTTCCTAGCACAATTATGAGAATATTAATTATTACCGAATAGCAGAATCCTGAGTCGAGTAGGCCAACACAACACTACACTTGTGATAAGAATTTGCACATCACATTGAGGTTGCACATATTAAATGAAAATGCTTTCTATTCACAAAAGCTAAACATTTACAGATGGTGCCCTTATAGCAGCATCAGTGGAGTCATAGCCTTGATTACATATGGCAACTGGCTTCTTGCTGCAGACCAATATTTTCGGGGACTTTTAAAGGTTTGAACAACCAATCCAAAATTCTGCAGCAAGAGTTCTGATGAAAATCAACAAGAGGGATCATATTTCTCCAATTTTAGCTTCCCTTCATTGGCTTCCTGTTAAATCAAGAATAGAATTTAAAATTCTTCTTCTAACGTATAAAGCCCTTAATAATCAAGCTCCATCATATATCAGAGCTCTGATTACCCCGTATGTTCCTAACAGAGCACTTCGCTCTCAGACTGCAGTTCTGCTGGTGGTTCCTAGAGTCTCTAAAAGTAGAATGGGAGGCAGATCCTTTAGCTATCAGGCTCCTCTCCTGTGGAACCAACTCCCAGTTTTGGTCCGTGAGGCAGACACCCTGTCTACTTTTAAGACTAATCTTAAAACCTTCCTTTTTGACAAAGCTTATAACTAGAGTGGCTCATGTTACTCTGAGCTACCTTTATGGTTTTGCTGCTATAGGCTTAGGCTACTGGAGGACATCAGGGCCTATTTTTCTCACTCTACTGATTTCTGCTGTTCTCCAGTCTACTGTTCTCCAGATTTGCATTGTATTACATTGAAATGACTGTTGTCATTTCAGCTTTTAACTTTTTGTTCTCTCTCTTTTTTCTTCATAGTAGGTACACCTGGTCTGACGTTCTGTTGACTGTGAAATCATCCAGGGAGGACAGATCACCGACTATTACCATCTAATGTAGAACAGATTACTAGATCAATGTGTGCTTCTGTGCTTTTTTGTCTCTCTTGTTGTGTCTCTGCTCTGTCTTCTGTAACCCCAGTCGGTCGAGGCAGATGACCGTTCATACTGAGCCCGGTTCTGCCAGAGGTTTTTTTTTCCCGTTAATGGGTGGTTTTTCTTCCCACTGTCGCTTCATGCTTGCTCAGTATGAGGGATTGCAGCAAAGCCATGTACAATGCAGACGACTCTCCCTGTGGCTCTACGGTTCCCCAGGAGTGAATGCTGCTTGTCGGGACTTTGATGCAATCAACTGGTTTCCTTATATAGGACATTTTGACCAATCTGTATAATCTGACCCAATCTGTATAATATGATTGAACTTGATTTTGTAAAGTGCCTTGAGATGACATGTTTCATGATTTGGCGCTATATAAATAAAATTGAATTGAATTGAATTGAATATGAATGAGGCCATTGTAATGAATGATGTTGGTGAACCCAATATTCAGCTGGACAGAGTTACGTTTTTCAAAGGTTTATTGAAGGGAATGAATTTGGGCAGGTGAGGCAGGAAAGCAGAACCAGACAACACAATTCTATTCTAAATGAGAATAAAAGGGCCCCTTAGAAATTGTACATCAATTTATGCTCCTCAGCACACAAATCAATACTCATTTACATCTAGAATAACCAGGGAAATATTTAGTTTACATCTGATTGATGTTGATTCCATAATTTTCTGAGGTGTTTCACATTAATGATGTTAAAGGTGATTAATTTTCTCTCTATGGGTTTAAACCATAAATGCTAAAACTCATGAAAAAACACCAGTGCCGATATTCACAAATAATCGTAAGACTAAAAGTAGCTCTTAGTGACATCATTTTAGAATCTTAGAATTTCCCGAATTCTAAGATTTTTCTTAAATTTTAATTTCTGTGAGATAGAAGCTATTCACAAAACATCCGAGACCTCAGCAGAGCTCTTAATGTGAAAAATGTTTGGAGAAGTGATGAGGACTTTTAGTGATGTCATGCTTTCTGCCAGGATCTTCCGTTTATTGGGCTCTGCTGGCTTTCTCTCTTTTGCTCTGCTCCCATCCACTCTGTTAATTAGAGTGAGCAGATACATCTGCCTCTATTATAATTACCTCCACTAGTTCCACCTCTTACCACACTTTTAAAAACCTGCCTTTCATAGCCAGTCTTTGCCAAATTGTCTTCAAGCCTAGAGTGAGCTGTTGTCCAACGTTTTTGGTGCATTATCTGATTCAGACTGGTTCTTATTTGTGGATTCCCTGTTTGCCTTACCCTCGCTTAATACCTTATTAACCTTCTGACTCTGGACATGACCTGGACTGTCTTTTGATTTAGATTCCTGCCAAGGACCTGTCTGCCTCCTACTCCAGGCCATCTCCGTGTATGACGCTCATTCATCTCATGGACCTGTTCACTGTCTCCTTATTCAGCCCATGTAATGACTGGAAATAGAGGACCCAGAATTCAGCCAGATAAGATAGAGATAAAAACCAGTTTGAGAAGTAAACTGCTGCAGGTTGAGGGTAAATCACCAGCGTCTGGGACAGGAACCACTGAAATTGGAGACAACAGGTTAGTGACCAGAAAGAAACTTTGGGAGATGTTACAGCCACTGAAACTTTGGTCACTAACCTTCTAACAATCCGGAAACAAGCATGGAAGGTGAGTGAAGGCTCCTGTTGGCGGGTGGCGTTGCTGGTGAAGCCCAATGTGATCCAGAGTCCGATCAGGGCAGCTTGAAGGATCTTACTCATGGGGCAGGCAGGTAATCGGTGGTCAAATGACAAGCACAGGCCTATACACAGCCCCTATATTTGGTTTATTAATTATTTCTTTAAAAAAATCTTTCAAGCAACATTGCATGTCTGGTTTGAATATAATAATAATTGAACTTTATTGATCTCACAATGGAGAAATTCACTTCTGCATCTTAACCCATCCCCTTGGGGAGCAGTGGGCTGCCACTGTGTGGTGCCAGGGGAGCAATCGGGGGTTAAGGGTCTTGCTCAGGGACCCAGAATGGCAGCTTGTGAGAGTTGAACTCAGAACCTCTGGGACCGAAGCTCTGTGCTGTAACCACTAGGCCACCACTCCCCCTGTGGGGAATATGGGGTTCTCTGCTGATCTGAGCATCACAAGCGAGCCTAAGAGTGTCTTAAGCCAGGACGATGCCGGAAACAGAAAGAGCTGTTTGGCTGATCCACCACCTAACCAGTGGAGGTAATTAGCACATCAACTTCTTTAACAATCATACAATTATTAATATGTAGATAAGGTAAACTATGTTTTCCCCGTAGGGGGAAATCAATTAGAACTGCGGCCCAACGAAAGAAGGTGTCGCTCTAGTAACGTAATTTTATTGAGGATACATAAATAATAGGAATAATATTGAATAATCATGAAACAAATTGATAAGTTTACAAAGAATGTAGTACATAGTAATATTTATATTATTTACAGGGAATGCTTCCTATAATAAATATTTTAGAATAAATGGGAAAACTCAGAAATATATACACATAAATATACACTCGAGACAAGATAAAAAAGGTGAGAAAGTATTTTCTGTACTGTACATGATGATGTCTAAATGGTCACATGGAGTTTGCTTGTGTGATGCTATTTCCTCTCTGGCTTTTGATTGCTTCATGGAGCACTTCTCACTTTCCAGGCCGGTGCGTAAAAGCACATTGATCTGAAGGAATGTGCTTCAAAGTCTACGTATTTGCGCCGTGATCTTGGGACAAGATTGCTTTTCAACACTCCTCTATTCTTCTCTCAGTGCTGTGTGGACAGATGCACTGCTCCTCTTG
The DNA here is from genome assembly GCA_037039145.1 of Fundulus diaphanus. Taxonomy (NCBI): domain Eukaryota; kingdom Metazoa; phylum Chordata; class Actinopteri; order Cyprinodontiformes; family Fundulidae; genus Fundulus; species Fundulus diaphanus. The sequence continues at coordinate 38,373,160 of CM073124.1, forward strand.
GTTTTTTCCACCTTTTTTCTCCATTTTATGCTGGTCGTTTTGCAAAATATGGCTGCTTTATACAAGCAGGCAATCCCAGTAAAATGCTGACGGGTGAAAGCACATTCAAAAGATAGCTTATAGTCAGGCAGGGAGTTAAAAGCAATTGGAATATTTTTGTTTAGCATCCCCACCATGGACTTGACCATTTCCCAAGCCAGTTGAGGGTTATTTGACCTTAAAATGTCCTTGAACTTTTCCACATACTTCTTTTTTCTGGGGCGACTGAAAATGAAGGACACACATCACAGGGTTCCTCAGCAGATATTGCAACAGAAATTTGTCAACCATATGGGAATGACCCTCATTGTGAACCAGAGGCAATAGAATGGAAATTGAGAATTGCTGGATCAGACAACTTTTATTTCGATTCATTTATGTAATTTTTTTTTAGTAAGACCATATAATGTTTTACTGCTGTGGTTCATCTGTTTCGATGTTTCGACATTTGTGTGTTTATAGGTGGTATAAACACACAAATCTCCTCCTACCCCCACAATTTTTTGTTTTGTATTTGCAAAACAAATTTGAAATCATGCATAATTTTATCTCTACTTCATAACTGTATACCACTCTGTATTGGTCTTTCACATAAAATTCCTACAAAATAAATCGATGTTTGTGGTTTTAACGTGAGAATGTAATGATTGATTTAACTGAACCCGATATTCAACCAGACACGGAGTAAACGTTCAAAGGGTTTATTCACACAGGGGCTGGCAAAACAGAAGGCAGAGCTATGTTCAGAGTAAACCAGGGGGGGGGGTAACCCCATGACAAACAAAACCAGACGAAGGGGAGGTATAAGGTGGCAGAGCTCCAGCAACAGTCCAGGAAGGTCCAACGGGTGATCAGACAGTCCAGCCCCTGGAAACTGATCGGGTCTCAAAAGCCCAAAAAAAAGAGTTCCTCCGACACAGTACTCACGGGGCGACAGGTTCAGAGTCCAGAACTTAATTAATGCAGATACAGGCAGGCAGACAGGATCGGAGAGGGCTCGGCAGGCTAAGAGACAAAAATAACAGAGAGAACAGGTCAGGCAACAAAAATAGGTTCAACAAGCAAAGGTGCTGGAAGGCTCTTACCAGCGAATGAGTTGAGACGTTCTGGGACTGGAGGCTGATCCGAGCGGGGTTTATATGGAGATGAAGACAGGTGGAACCAGTAGAGGATGATTGCAAGCAGAGTGGAAACTGACCAGGAGTGTTAATTGAAAGCGGGATCAGCTCCAGTGCCAGGAACGTTACAGAGAATATTTGGAACAGTTCAAGGGGCATGAATTTGCAACCCACCATATATATATATACATACCATATATATATATATATATATATATATACATACCATATATATATATATATATATATATATATATATATATATATATATATATATATATATATATATATATATATATATATATGAAATCAAAATGAATGTATTTATTTTTCCACTTCTTTGTAAGTTCCACCTTTTCCCACTTCACTTCATATCTACCAAAATGCCATTCCAGTGCTGCACAGATGACCACTGTTGCCTTGACTCACCAGCTCTGAAATACATTGCCATGTGACAACTTGTGACATCTTGTGAGCTTTTAGTTTAAGCCAGCAGGGCAGTGGTCACAACTCATTGAACATGCCCTGACTGTTGAACTGTGAAGTGTATTTGAACTCCTACAGAAACACCACCAGGGAGGTTGAGCATACCTGCTGTTTTGACAGGACAATGTGTCAAAAGTATGAGACATTGCGATTTACTGGGTTAAAAAAGTCTAAAAGCCTGCCAATTAGGACTGTTCTAAAATCTGTACTTTAATTTTATTTATTCAAAGATTTTAATATAGCGATTTCCTCATACATCTACTCGTTGCAGAGACAATTTCTAACAATTACATATTATTGTCTACAGCTTGTGAAACTGTAATATATAATCAAACCTGGAATTATTCTTAACCCTGGAAGATTTTGTCTTAATGTAGTATATTGATTTTACAAACATGTCTCTTCCTACAACAATTTTTTACGATTGCGTAAGCACAATTTTGAAAACATTGATTGGAATTTCAAGACTACATGCAATTAGCACAACTACACACACAGTATGCAGAACACCACAGATCCTGTCCAAAATGAAACAGTAAAAACTATAGACACATTTATAAAAAAACATATTATTTTACCATATGAAACACACAAATTTCGTAAGGCTTAATTTTGTTTGAACCAGTTACACACTTCTGTGTTTAATTTGAAACACTTGGAATGATTCTACTGCTCAGTGATTAGATTACTGTAAGCGAAGTACACAGAGAAAGGGAAAACATACAATATGGTCAATTCACCAAACAAAACACGAAATCAGTGCTGCAGACTATTAAAAATAAGATTTAATTATCTTCATATAACCAAAGTCAGTAAACATAGACAGTCACAACAAAACATTCCCCAACACTGTAAGCACAGAAAATGGACAAATAAAATATAGTACTACCAATACAGGTTAAACATACTGTAAATTAGAAAAAATAAGAAAAGAATCTGAATAACATCAATTACAGTAAACACCACACATCTCTTCTCCAAGCTGGATCTGGGCAGAGAGTTTCATCAACATTGAAAGACATGGGAAGAACTGTCTTGAATGATGGACCCATCCTTGCACGGCTGACATTTTACATTTGACAACTTTGGTCCACTTCTTCTTTTATGACATTCTTCTCCTGTTTCATGTCTTCCTCTACCTCTGCCTCCTGCTCGTCCTCCACAGATTCTCCCTCTCAACCTCACTCTTCTTCCTCTGACTTCTTCCATTTAGGTTGAAAGCAGGTAAAATTGAATAAAATAAAATGCAGCAGGTGCACTCACTTGCTGCATTTTTGTAGTGTTCAAACCTGTTTGGTGTGTCTACAATAAATCATGTTTGTACACCTGATGTGTGTGTTTATTCAACTGGCTCATTGGTGTGGTAATTTGTCAGTCAGTGCTTTGGAATTGTAAGGAAGAGACATTATGATATACTTCAGTGTCAAAGGTAGACAAGTGTGTTTAGATTTTTGCAAATTAGTGTGTGTATTGTTCTGCAAAAAGTATAAGGCTGACTTTGTGTTTATAGTGGTGAGAATCTGGTCCAATGTTTTGCTCCTTGAGTGTAAGGTACTGATAATTATGATAATAATTCTTTTGTTTTTAGTGTTTATGGAATCGTAAAAAAAACTGCAATAAAGATGACAATAAAGGTTTTTCCACTGTTAACGAAAAGGTTAACGTTTATTTATGTGCAATTCATAATAGAATGTTAAAACTTTTTTTTATTTAATATAATCATTAATTTTACATTATCTTCTGAGATACCACACTAATTTCCTATAAGAAGCAAATGTTTTGCTTCCATGAAAATAATTTTCATGGAATAACCATAGAGTGTGCACGTTATTTTGCCAATAGATTTTCCCATATATGATTGGACTTTAAACCCTTTAAAAAGATATTGGCAGTGAAAAGAACAGTGCAATCTGCCTGGATAATGGGACTTGATTTTGTACAATGTGACTGGGGGCAGTGGATAAAATGATCATGCAAAAAATTCTTGAAATGTGGGTTAAACTAAACCTAGTAACAGTGGTTGGGTTTAAAAAAAACTATGCAAGTGCCTATATCTGAGACAGACCACAAAACTGCTTCTCTCCCCTGAGGAATTTATTGAAGGCTCAGTTGTTTGTACATGGACCACAGTCTCCATTCAGTCCTCCGCACATGCTGAAGTACACAGGTATTAAGCATACAGTATATAAATGTTTTACACAATAGATAACATGTAACAAAATTACAATGATTGGAAAAAAGAAAGGTGAGGTGGAACCCATTGGTGAGACTGATTAGTTTCAAGGATGATTGGGTAGTGGAGTCTGTGAGTGGGATCTCAGACCCTCATTTGTAGTGAGGAGGGTCAAGATTAGCTCTGGGCTAATCTGGTCAGTACGTATTCTTCTTAACATGAATATTGATGTCAGCAACTTTATCAAATGAGGCTCAGAACTTATCTATCAATTTAAATCACATTGTGTCATACACAACATGGCCAATTCAGTCTCACTCCCAACTCGCCAAAAGTTGACGCTTGGTTAAACCCTTTGCACATCAGATACTGATACAAGGGGGGTACCCATCTGATCATTTATTGAGGTGCAGTGTCTATGTGGTAAAAATCCATGGAAATTTTACATGAACTGCAATCTGCGAAACTCATACTAACCTTTACACCCACCCTAACCCCTAAACCTAAACAAACGCTAGTATACATGTTACCATGCACTACTAAAGCTACCAACAGCAACTTTGTAGGCTAAAATGTTCGTAATGGGTCACATGCGTGTCTCATGCGTGTCACATGACACAATGTCCGCAACCTGTCATACACCCTGTGCATCAATGATGAAAGGGGTACCCCCATCACATCATTATCTGACACACAGGGGGCTTGACCAACTGTCAGTGTTTGACGAGTTGGGAGTGAGAATGTGTTGACCTGGCTGACTGCAGATTTTACCTCTTGGGTTTTCACACCCTCCCCACTTTTACAAGACAAATTTTCCACCTTAACACAATACAAATGTAAATCATGTAATAGTACACTACATACAGATGAAATGTAGTGTACTATTTTACTGCACTTTAAAGCTTTTAGGTTTTCAAGATGCCATCATATAATAGTACAATGTTTTTGTCATGGTTTTCAGATGACGAGCCCACATGCAGATACGAACGGGAGGCAATGCACAGTTTTAAGACTTTTATTAAAGGAAAACAGGCAGGTCTATGGACGGAACTACAGGTGACTCGGCTGGGTCAGAACGTCACGGCTGGAGAGTCTGTAAGAAAGAGCAAGTGAGTTCTTTTGAAATAAGAGCCAAGAAACTTGCTAGGAGTTGCGCTGCTTACCATTAGGCTGGGCGGACCTAACCGGGAAGAAGTAGCGTCATGAGAACTCTATGTGACTACTCAGATGGAGATAGGTGGCTAGTGGCTGAGGGCGGCAGATGTAGCTGGCGAGGAATCCGAGGCGACCTCATCGGCAGCGGTTGACAGATGGATTGACCAGAGTGAGCACAGAACCAACAGAACCCGGGAAAGGGGATCTCAGGCCTCGCTGGGTAACTTCCAGGAAGTATGAGGGGAGCGCCAGAGCAAAATCTGAGCAGACTGGTCTGCTGGTCTGTTTCTTCGGACGGGACGTCAAGACAGGTGAGTGCATCCAAGCACCAAAATCACGACTGGTTAAGGCTCCGGCGTCTTCCATCTGCCAGTGCTCTGCTTAAGAAGCCAGAGGAAGCCGCCTGCAACGAGCTGCAGGTGTGGACCACGCCTCCTCAGCCAACTAGACACACCTGAGGAGTATAGTTAGAGCAGCCAACACAGAGAACCCTGACACTACCCCCCCCTCAACGGCCGCCTCCTGGCGGCCCAGACGAAGAAGTGCTGGGCTGAGTAGACCAGAAATCCCGAATCAAATCCTGATTGGCGATGGTAGCTGCAGACACCCATGAGCGATCCCCAGAGCTGCGACCCTCCCAATCGACGAGGTATTGGTGACCCCTACCTCGTCGACGGGCATCCACAACCCTGATGACGCGAGGATTCTGACTGTCCTGGGAGGGTGGAGGGGGTCCGGAAGGAGGGTATGAATCATTGTCCAAAACGGGCTTAATCTGGGATACATGAAAAGTGGGATGAACACGAGAGTGAGGAGGAAGACGTAAGCGGACGGTGGTCGGGTTGATAACTGTCTCTATTTCATAGGGACCAGTAAACCGGGGAGCAAGCTTCTTGGCGGATGGGTTAGTCAATACATCTCTGGATGATAACCAAACCCTCTGACCGGGGCGATAATGGGGAGCTGGTCTGCGGTGCTGGTCAGCAAACCTCTTACTCCGCTCTGCGGTGCGAGTGAGTGCTGTAACCGTCTCTTTCCATATATTCTGGCAGCGAGCAATATAGTCGTTGACGGAGGTGAAGGGAATCCTGAGTTCGTCTGTGGGTAGGAGTGGAGGTTGATATCCTAAGGCAACTTCAAAAGGTGAACGTCCCGTGGCTGAGGTGATGTGAGAGTTCAGGGCATACTCTACCCAAGGCAAAAACTTGTTCCAGTCGGTAGGTGAAGATGACGTGAGGCAACGGAGAGTGGTCTCTAATTGTTGATTCATTCGTTCTGTTTGGCCGTTGGTTTGAGGATGGTATCCGGAGGTGAGCGTGTAACGGGCACCCAGAGCGGAGCAAAAGTGCCGCCAGACCTGAGAAATAAACTGGGGACCCCGGTCAGAGAGAATGTCAACAGGGATACCATGGAGCTTGAAAACATGTTTAATGAGGAGTTGGGCAGTCTGGAGGGCGTTAGGTAGCTTACGGATGGGAATGAGATGACAAGACTTCGAAAAACGGTCAACAACAGTCAAAATCGTTGACATGCCTTGGGAAACAGGGAGTCCAGTAACGAAATCAATGGCAATGTGGGACCATGGACGTTTGGGGATAGGAAGAGGATTCAACAACCCAGAAGGTGGCTGGTTAGAAGACTTATTCTGGGCGCAGACAGGACAAGCTAAAACATAGTCTCTGACGTCCTTGGTCCACGATGGCCACCAGAATCGCCGGGACACCTGAGACTGGGTTCTATAAATGCCCGGATGGGCGGAAAACTTAGGATCGTGACACCAGCGTAAAACCTCCGGACGAACAGATTGGGGAACATACTTTAGTCCCGGTGGACCCGTACCAGGATCCGGATCTAATAGTTGGGCCTGGTTAATCCTGTCCTCCAGATCCCAATGCAGACCTCCAACAGTGCACGTGGGGGGAAGAATAAGTTCCGGCTCCTTCTCTTGTTCAAATGGGGCAAACTGACGAGACAGAGCATCTGGTTTAATGTTTCTGGAGCCCGGTCTGTAGGTTATGGTGAGGTTGAAACGAGAAAAAAATAATGACCAACGGGCTTGCCTTGAGTTGAGTCTACGGGCTGTCTGCAGATAGGAGAGGTTCTTGTGATCTGTCCATATTATGATGGGCTGCTCGGATCCCTCTAGCCAGTGCCGCCACTCCTCCAAGGCTAACTTAATGGCTAACAGTTCACGATCGCCTACATCATAGTTCTGCTCGGCAGGGGACAAGCGACGGGAGAAGAATGCACAAGGGTGTAACTTCTTATCTATCTCAGACTGTTGGGATAGGACCGCTCCCACACCTGTGTTAGAAGCGTCTATTTCAAGGGTGAATTGTTTCGCAGGATCAGGGTGAACGAGTATGGGAGCCTGGGAAAAACGGGACTTAAGTCGATTAAATGCCTCATCGGCTTCAGGACTCCAGCTAAAAGGGACCTTGGTGGAGGTAAGAGCATGTAACGGGGAAGCTATCTGGCTGTAGTTCCTGATAAAACGCCTATAGAAATTAGCGAACCCAAGGAAACGTTGAAGCTGTTTACGTGACTCAGGAACTGGCCACTCCGTTACTGCTTTTATTTTTTCTGGGTCTGACCTCACTTGACCGCCTTCCAAAACAAGACCGAGGAACGAAACTGAAGTCTGGTGGAACTCACACTTCTCGGCTTTTACAAACAGGCGATTTTCTAGTAATCGCTGGAGAACAAGTCGCACATGTTGCTTGTGTTGTTCTAGGTCACGAGAGTAAATCAGGATGTCATCTAAATAGACAAAAACAAAAACATTCAAAAAATCCCGCAGGACGTCGTTAACCAATGCCTGAAAAACTGCCGGGGCATTACACAAGCCGAAGGGCATGACTAGGTACTCAAAGTGACCTAACGGAGTCTTAAAAGCCGTCTTCCACTCATCCCCCTGTCTCACCCGAACCAAATGATAAGCGTTGCGCAGATCAAGCTTAGTAAAAATCTTGGCATTCTGGACTGGCTCGAGGGCTGATGATAATAGAGGAAGCGGGTACTTATTCTTGACGGTTATCTGGTTAAGCCCTCGATAATCTATACAGGGTCGAAGGGTCCCGTCCTTCTTGCCCACAAAAAAGAAACCAGCCCCTAATGGGGAGGAAGAAGGACGAATTAACCCCGTAGCCAAAGACTCACTGATGTATTTCTCAAGCGATTGACGTTCTGACCTGGAGATGTTATAGAGCCGACTCACCGGTAGAGGGGCCCCAGGTAACAAGTCAATCGCACAGTCGTATGGGCGATGTGGGGGCAAAGAACAAGCCTGAGTTTTACTAAATACCTGCCGTAAGTCGTGGTAATCCTCTGGAACGCGAGAGAGGTCAATCATGTCTCCGGAATCTGTCAAGGAAGTAGAGGAGACGGCTACGGGCCGAGCGGACTGCAAGCAGCGGGAATGACAAGTAGATGACCATGACTCCAGTCGGGACTCAGCCCAATTAAACTGCGGATTGTGGACCCTTAACCAGGCTATTCCAAAAACCACAGGTGAACGCTTTACCGGGAAGACAAAGAAGGAAAGCTGTTCCCGATGGTTACCGGAAACTATCACTACCAATGGTCGGGTGCGATGGGTAATAAGAGTCAATCTCTGCCCATCTAATGACGAGACCTGGAGTGGCTCGGGTAAAAGATCGACAGGTACTCGAAGCTGGTCCACAACCGCCTGATCTATGAGATTAAAATCAGAGCCTGAATCTACTAGAGCTGAAACATCAAAACTTTCCTGGTCGAAAATTAAAGTAACTGGTAAACAACAACGAGAACCAAATGACGCCTTAACAGCCTCCCGGGGAATAGATCCCAACCTGTCCACCGATCCCCCCGTTAAGAGCGGCGGACTCGGTCTTTTGGCCGAACAGGACAATCTCTGAGGTAATGACCCTCACCTCCACAATAAAGACATAAGTTTTCCGAGACACGCTGCTGACGTTCCTTATTGGAAAGACCAACCTGCCCCAACTGCATGGGTTCAGGAGGAGGTGTAAAAGAACGGGGTTCCTTCTTGGTAAATGTAGAAGAGGTGGAGGTGGATGATTGCAAGGCAAGGTTGGATCTAAAACGGGTTCGGCTGCGTAATCGAGAATCCACACGGATAGCAAGTGCTACAAACTCCTCAAAATCCTCAGGTTCCTCAACCCGAGCTAACTCATCCTTTAACGACTCGTCTAGAGCCTGAAAGAAAGCTGCCTTTAACGGTCTCGGCTGCCAACCCGCAGCAGCAGCAAACGTACGAAACTCCACGGAAAAATCAGATACGCGTCGACCGCGCTGTTTCAAAGTGAGGAGACTGTTGTGCCGAATCCAACTCAGGTGAAAAAATTGTCTTAAATTCAGCAATGAAGTCCTGAAAAGTAATCCCAAACGACTGACAATCAGGGAATCGAGCCTCGGCCCACCTAAGAGCCCTACCCGTTAGTAGACGTAAGACATAAGATATCCTTACCTCATCAGAGGCGAAAGTCTGGGGAGAACGGTTAAACACCAGTTTGCACTGGAAAAGAAAACCACCGCAACTTCCACCGTCACCGGAGAATTTCTCCGGACAAGGTGACGCGCCCTCAAGTGGTGGAGTCCAAACCTGATTCTCCATGCTCGGAGCGTCGGAAGGCGGGGTAACGTGATCCTGAGTGACAGGTGACGTCTTCGCGGAAGTGACTGTGTCCACAAGTAGGCTAACCTGAGCGGCTAATCTCTGAAGCTGTTCCTGAGTAGAATTGACAGCAAAACCTAGCGACTGCATTTGTTCCTGCTGTGCGGCTATCTGCCGCCCGAACATATCCGCTGGACTCTGGTGGCCGGAGCCTTCTTCTGTCATGGTTTTCAGATGACGAGCCCACATGCAGATACGAACGGGAGGCAATGCACAGTTTTAAGACTTTTATTAAAGGAAAACAGGCAGGTCTATGTACGGAACTACAGGTGACTCGGCTGGGTCAGAACGTCACGGCTGGAGAGTCTGTAAGAAAGAGCAAGTGAGTTCTTTTGAAATAAGAGCCAAGAAACTTGCTAGGAGTTGCGCTGCTTACCATTAGGCTGGGCGGACCTAACCGGGAAGAAGTAGCGTCATGAGAACTCTATGTGACTACTCAGATGGAGATAGGTGGCTAGTGGCTGAGGGCGGCAGATGTAGCTGGCGAGGAATCCGAGGCGACCTCATCGGCAGCGGTTGACAGATGGATTGACCAGAGTGAGCACAGAACCAACAGAACCCGGGAAAGGGGATCTCAGGCCTCGCTGGGTAACTTCCAGGAAGTATGAGGGGAGCGCCAGAGCAAAATCTGAGCAGACTGGTCTGCTGGTCTGTTTCTTCGGACGGGACGTCAAGACAGGTGAGTGCATCCAAGCACCAAAATCACGACTGGTTAAGGCTCCGGCGTCTTCCATCTGCCAGTGCTCTGCTTAAGAAGCCAGAGGAAGCCGCCTGCAACGAGCTGCAGGTGTGGACCACGCCTCCTCAGCCAACTAGACACACCTGAGGAGTAGAGTTAGAGCAGCCAACACAGAGAACCCTGACAGTTTTTCAATCTCCTACTTGTGGATGACTCCATTCAGTTTTAGAGATAATTAATCCCGATGAGGACACCCATACTTTTTATTTCGTAGACCAAATGTCAGTTTTTTTTTATTGCTTTCATGCAGCAATCAACTCAAACTCCACAGTTTCAAAACGGTTAACAGACAGGCCTAAACAGTAGTACACATTTTGTTTGCAAAAGGCTCAAACTGTGCCAAAACATTGAAAATATGACATAGCACCTTTTACAGTAAGGCCTGCAGAGTGATTGCTAATTGAAGATTTGTGTGAAGGGGTATCAAACAGACACTTCAATGATGTCATACTACTCTTGTTAGATTCTAATAGTTACAAATAGTTGATTTCTGTTTGGTTACCACAGCTAAAATAATGGCGTTTGGACTTCTTGAATGACATCTTTGTTAACTGTTTTGCAGAAGGGTGGAGAAAATGTGTCAATCCAATGAGAAAGGGTGAACAGATTCACAAGAGGTGTCTTATGCTCTGCTGAGATGAAGATGATTAAAACTGAGTGGATCCCAGTTTCTTTTAACAGGTCAAAGCAATCAAGAAAAAAATTAAAGGCAAGATATGCCAGATAAAACATGTAGTTGTTGAGTTTAATGTGTCGAGATTGTTGTGCATCTGCTTTATTTGCAAATGTCACATTTCTTGTGCATGCCTTCATTAGATTACTTTTGTCCATTTATTCTTATTCTTATTTGCCTATTAATTGCTTTACTTTAAGCAATAATTTTAAACATGCATAAGTAAGTGCAATTTTATCTTTGGTAGAAGAACACCCAAACTGAAGAATGCATTGTCTTGCACTTGTCCTGAATTGTTACTTGTAAAGAGACAAAAGTGAAAGCTCTGAGTAATGTCAAACCAACAACTATTTGGACCTATTTGACATAAACTGTCTTATTCTCGAGAGGAGTTATTTTATTAATCTGAAAGCTGAACCCTGTGGGCAGTGTGTAAGGGTTTTCCTCTCCTTTTGTTGATAGACCTGAGTAAAGATAACAAGCTGAACGCCTGTAAGCTAACACCCACCAACAGACTGCTCCTAATGATGCATGTGTGTGTCCACTGTATTGGAACGAAGGATTCATTCACTTATGTTTCATCCTATTTTGCTGTGAAGTAGGAAAAAAAAACAGGTTTTGAAAATTGCACTCAGAACTTCAATCAGGTTAATGCTTTAAAGGAGCATAGTGCAAGTTCCAGAGTTTTTGCAGAGGTTTGCCCCCTGTGGCGACAAGTTGAAATGACACCAGTGTTGTGCACGTGCATGGGAGAATTCAGAATCTGCCGCTATGACTGCACAGGTCTTATGTTTAGAGGCATAATGTCTTCTTATGCAAGAAAGTTATGAATATTGAAGTTAGCCTGTGTTCTCTCCCTAATGCGTCAATGGAGGGTGCGCCGGAGGTGCAGGGGTAGTGTGCGCAGCACATATACGGAGGCCTTAGTCCTCGACATGGCTGACACATGTTTGACTCTGGCCTGCGGTCCTTTGATACATGTCTTCCCCCTCTCTTGCTCTCCCTTTCCTGTCAGCCTACTTTCAATAAATGGTCCACTAGTGCCACAAAAAAATCCCCTAAAAATAATACATTAAAAAACGTAACGTGTCAATAGAGACGGAGACTCGACAAACTAGCCAGGTGAACAAGAGTGTGCAGTGCATCACAACCATGCGTCTGCCCAGAGAATATGACGCAAATCACTCTCTTCTCAACTTACTAATGGAGCCTATAGAGGTAACTGTGGTAAATAGAAGGACAATGATTTTACGCGTCGGGAAATTGTAAGGGCATGGGAAAATAAATAAATATATTTAACCTTTAAACTTACTCCTTTACAATATAACTGCATTTCGGTGGAACCCTAAAGTACAGTTTGAATATTTCTGCATTAATATTAGTATTTATAAGATTATGTGGAATTTGCTTGTACTGATATCCAGAACAAATATCAGCAAGTTTATTCTGTACTGTCTTTTCCGATTTCTTTTCTTGTGTCTTTGCAAATATGCATGACACATACCCACACAAATAAGGCACAGAGGCATGCTCAAATGTCAGAGGAGCAATGAGGTTCTTATTAGAGAATGTTCCTTAGAGAAGCTAAGCTTTAATTAATTTTGTAGCTGTCATTGCCAAAGAGGAGGGGACATTGATAACTCTGTCTCCGTGGAAACATCACACATGGAGGTGGATAATATTTACCTTTTCAATACTTACTTTTAATCAATTATTTTCATAATTTTCCTGTATGACATAGTTGTTTCATCTTTCAACAGAACAACAATATCAATGTATCAGGAATTTCCCTGTAAAGTTTGATCTGAGAGCTAATTAACACTGGTTATAGAATTCAAGTTTTAATATGCTTGTAACTGGCAGGTTTTGTTACAGAACCAGAAGGGTAACACCCTGATCTGAACCACACAAGTGCCTCATCTCTGACTAACAAGTCTCTGTAGCCCTTATTAAGTCTGTGTAAGCTGGACATGTTGTGCCATTCACTGCCCTCAGCACTCAGTGATGGCTGTGTAGGATGATGCGTCCTACACGGTAGAAATGTCTTTTAACATTAAGACATTTCCCTCTCTCATCCATAAACAGACACTTGCGTACATGCACAATTAAACACTCTTTATTCTCCAGGAAGCCTTGAAGCTTGATTGTGTGTGTGCATATGTACACTTAGCTATTATTCTAATATACAATATTCTAATATACAATTGCAGTTGGAGTTATTGTAACTAAACTATACCTTAGATTTAGGATAGTCCTAACAATACCATCAATTGAAAAAGTATTGTATATATTGAAATAGTATATATATATACAGTATATATATATATATATATATATATATATATATATATATATATATATATATATATATATATATATATATATATATATATATATATATATATATGTGTGTGTGTGTGTGTGTGTGTGTGTGTGTGTGTGTGTGTGTGTGTGTGTGTGTCTGTGTGTGTGTGTGTAGCAAAACTAGGAACAAGTATCTTGAGCTATTTACATATTCAGAAAAAGTGGACTCTAAGCTTTCCAACAAATTCAAACTTGTGGAAATCAAATTTAATTTGAAAAAGGTATGACCTTTTGAATGCTGGCACTCTGCAGAGAAGATTCGGGAGAAAACAAGCCTCTAAGTTTTTTTAGAATTACCCCAAGCAGGGGGTGTGTTAACAAAAGCTGTTGATTTGAATTACTTTGCACCTTGCAGCAACACCTCCCACCTATTCAATACCTGTCAATCCCCTTATTTTCGACGGAAATACGGAGCCAGCGAGTTGCCGTTTTTTTGTGCGAGACTTCCGGCCGCTCACTTCCTGTCAGTGGGTAGCTTGCTGAAAAGCGACTCATGCAGCTACTACTACCAGCAATCTAATCACAACGAGGCAACAGCCAGTATGTTTCTGAATCAGACGATTCATTAGCCTACCTTCCATAAGTCGCCACTGCATGACTTCCCCAGGAGCCACAGCACCAGAGCGCTCCGGTCGTCTCGGTAGAGCTGGCTGATGTAGTCAGGATCCAGCAGAGTGAACATCGGACTTGCTTTGGCTTGAACGGACATCAGCCTCCACGAATACCAGGTCATCCATGTTGATATTAATTAACACCGATCCAACTTTTCCACTGCGGAGGTTCGCTTTGGTAAAGTCGCACTGCAGAGCCGTCCGCACCAAGTGACGACACAAACTGGTTAAAATGTCCTCGTTCGTTATATGAGGCCACTTCTTTGTATCATCCTCTCAGTCACGAATAGTTTGAGGATGTGGCACTGACCTGCCACTTCGATCGCTCTGCAATTTTTGACAATGTTGCCGCGACAGTTTATCATTCCAGTCAAACTAATGTTATTTGGCTGAGGGAAGTGCTGAAACGGAAGTGCCGCACAAAAAAAAACGGAAGTTGGACCCATAGTTACTTCCGCGTTCGAATATAAGGTGGATAGAGGCTCCAAATCAACTCACACTATTTTGTTACAGTAAAGATAAGTCACTGCCCTGCATTACAATATTTGTGTTAGATCTGTGCATTGAACAAACATCTTCAACTGTCCAAAAAATTATAACACCAAATGTAATGGTAACACAGACACACAAAAACTTGTTTACAAAATTCGTAAATGTCAAACAGTTTAATTTTCATTTTATCTCTGCATGTTTTGATATCTGCAAGTTGCATCATGCACAATCTATGTCATGGTTTTTAAGTATTTGGCCCACATGCAGATACAGACGGGGGCAGAAACAATTTTAAGATGTTTAAAAAAGGCTCAGATAACGGGGAAACACACAGCGTGTGGGACAGGCGAGGTCTGAATGTCAGTGCTGGTACGACTGAGGGAAGAAAGGGAAATAATGTTACAGAGAATCGAACCAGGGGAAAATACCAGAAGCTGCGCTGCTTACCATTTAGTCGGGGAAATCTATCCGTGGAGAGTAAGTGACGAGGGAACTCTGTGACCGTAACTCGCTGATGGGAACAGGTGGCTGAGTGACTGGAGGGCTGACAGATGTAATGCTGGTGAAGGATCCGGAGCGCACCACCGTAGACGGCAGATGGGAGGAGCAGATGGAAGAACCGGAGTGTTGTGGGTGAACCAGGTGAATCCAGGAAGGGGGTCTCACGCCCGGTTTGGTGCCACCAAGAGAGTATGAGGTAGTGATGTTACGTTATGTGCCGAGGCTTCGAGGCGTGTGTCGAGTAATGGAGGAGGCGTTTCCGTGAAGCGCGTGTCGAGGCTTGCTTCATTTAGGGGAGGAGCCGAAAACGATGACATCCGAAGCCTCGCTGGCCTCTGTACCACGTGACTGCTTCGGGAAGTGGTTCAGATGTTGGCGCGGCTTCGACAGCTTTAGAAACCCCACAGGCTCCATTCAAAATGTGGGTTGTTGTAGGCGAGTTGCGGTCAGTTGAGAGAGTGGATAGAGTTTTGATAGTTTGGATAGCAGAGTTTGGATAGTGGTTATTTAGTTTGAGACAGTTAGTTTGGTGTTTGGAGAGTTTAGGAGAGAGATAGATAGATAGGAGATCAGTGCTCTCAACTATCAAGCATTGACCGTCACTGACTTCACACGGTCACATGCAAACATGGCATTTTTCACGCATAAAAATCCCAACGCCCATCTGGGCAGCGGACGATAAAAACTCCGCCTTCTGCTGAGATGTTTCAGCTTCTTTCACAGCTTGTGGCCATCAGTAATTCCTGCTGCAGTTCATGTTAACAGAGCAGCAGGAAGAGCGATCAGAGTTATGAATAATTTTAGTGTTAACCAGTGGTGAAAGTGAGCCGGTAAGGTCCTGTACTACGTACGCAGGAGGGGCGGGGGGCGGGGGAAGAGAGCTGCTGCCAGATATTGCCTTCATTCAGAACCAGTGATGGCTGCCTCAGCGCTTCAATGCGCTTCTGCCTTGCGCTTTTTTCAGGTGCGCAAAATTACGTTACTTGTAATTTGGGTGCGCGCTTTCATTTTAAAGAACTTGTAACATCAGGAGGCTGATCTCAGACCGGTCAGCTCCTATGATCAATGTATAGGAGCCATTTACAGTTTTTATTTATGCATTTCCCCCCTGTTTATCCCTCGCACGCAGCGCACCATCGGGTAAAATCCTCCCACCTCACCGCCCAGAGTGCACTGAGGAGAGCAATAGAGATTTGTCTGGTCGACTGAGATGAGAAACCTGTTGCTGTGAAAGGTGATATAGGTTATAAACTGTTACTGTCTAGAATTGCTGAAAAGAGAGGAGACATCAGCAGCTGGATCGTGCGTAAAGACGCAGCGGGAACCTCTGTGTGCTTCAGTGTTGCTGCTGAGGGGAAACTGTGGGACCGTATAGTAGCCTACTGGGCTAATCATTGGTCACAGTACCCCAATCTGTACATACTTGCACTTATTTATTTATGCACCCCGGCATCATCTGTGCCATGTGAGCGTGTCTTTTCAAAGGTTGGAGAAGTAGTATCAAAAAAGAGAAATCATTTGAAACCAAAAACTGTGGAGAAATTGTTGTTTCTTAATAAAAATGCATGAAATCATCCAAGTTACACAAGCATTAGCCTATTCACTACCCCTTGCCTAGTTCCACAAGCACTTTCATTGTCCTTTGCCTGATTAAGCCCATGCCATTTTTCTAGAGTCACAGAAAAACATTATTACACAACATGCCATATCATGTCACTACTATTTTGGGAATAATTACACACAGACAATACATTCAAACAATGTTTTATTATACACATGTGTATACAAAATTTATGTAGACAAATTATTTCGTCCTACACCTTTTGTGAAGTCATTCCCAAGAGTCATAATAGACAAAAATTCAATGCATCACACGTGTTAAGATACAGCTGGCTGTGATTATACACCTGGCCAGTAGGTGGTGTCGTGTGCACATGAAGCATCAAGAAATGAACCCTTTCTCGAACCAATTGGCTCAAGTGGTTCAATGCCTCATGAGGCTTCATCTCACCATCACTAGTATGAGGAGAGATGCCAGAGCAAAATCTGAGCGGCGGGGATTCTGAAGAGCTGGTTCATTGAGCACGACGCCAAGACAGGTGAGTAAATCCAAACATGACAAACTGAAGAACAACAGGAGACAAAGTTAGTCCAAAAACGAGGTTTCAAAGAACTCACAGGTACAAGGCACAGGAGACAGGTCAGAGGCCTAGGCATACCACGACTGGGTTAACACTCTGGCGTCTTCCATCTGTCTCAACACTCCTTAAGAAGCCAGTGATGATGGCTCCTGACGAGCAGCAGGTGTGGGCCACGCCCTCCAGTCAACTAGAACCACCTGTGAAGCAGAGTTAGAGCATGGAAACACAGAGAACCCTGACACTCTAGAGTCCTGGTAAAAATGTTCCCACAGCACAGTGCTGTACAGCAGTGCTTAGGTTACTGCGCAATTCATTAACGTTAATTCTCGCTCTTCTGTCGTGAGTCCACAGCTTTCTTCATTGTCTTCGGTTAACGGCAGCTGAAACCTATGAATATCTACAAAAGTTATGCAGTCTCTTTGTCAGTTTGTTCCGTTTCAGCTCTCCTGATACAGAATATGAAATGAGTCCTGCGTCTGCGTCCTGGTCACATGTGGAGCGCTGAGCAAGCCGCAGTTTTGCTCTTGGAGATCCTTTCAGGTCGGTCCATCTTCTTCACAAGTTACAGGAACTCAGTTTCTCTTTCAAACAGAGTTAAGTAGTTGCATATGTAGCCATCTGCTCCCTTTAAGCACGGAGCCAATTGGCTGACACGCGTTAACAAAAGCATGTGTGCAGCTACACAAAGGCAACATACTAATGAGCTGCAGCTTTCCACAGCCCAACATGTAAATACAGCTTGCGGATTTTCAACTGAAAACATCCCGTTTTTAAACACTAAGTTTACATTTTAAAGCCTTAGAAAGGGTAATTTAAAGCAGTGAGGGCTTACTTCATAACATCAACTGGCATATTTTGCAATAAAATGAAAATCAAAATTTTCTCACAAACTGAAAGTTTTTCACATTTTTCTCAGTTTGTGGTCTGCTGACCTGTTCATAGTTTTGCTGTGGAGGGTCACCCACACACACACACAGACACATCTATCTATCTATCTATCTATCTATCTATCTATCTATCTATCTATCTATCTATCTATATATATATGTGTGTGTGTGTGTGTGTGTGTGTGTGTGTGTGTGTGTGTGTGTGTGTGTGTGTGTGTGTGTGTGTGTGTGTGTGTGTGTGTGTGTGTGTGTACTTATACACATACACACATAGCGCCACCATCAGATGCTGCCTATCTCCAAGAATAGAGGAATATCCCACAGACACATCAGATTTTGATAGGTGGAAAAACCATCCTGGATATCCGTACTGACATGGAATGGGTAATGTGTTCCCAACAAAAGGATGCAATGTCATTTGATGAGAGTGAAAATCAGCAACACACAGATGGCTCCAATGTCTAAGAGAAAGAGAAATAGAAAAACTGATATCACTACATTAGTGTCTAAAATGAAACCGCCCTCTAGCCCGTCCGATGTTCTTCCCACTAAACTACTCCTGAATGTCTTTGAATCAATTGGACCTTGGGTCACAAACATTTTCAATTTGTTCCTCTCATCTGGCATATTCCCCAGATCATTCAAGCATGCAGTTGTGGAACGAAAACTTAAAAAATCCGGCCCCGGAGCGGGCCACCGGGTCCGGGGTCTTGGCAGAGGGTTGCTGTGGGGCCTGGGTGGCTTGCCGAGACTGGGGCTGACGCCTCTGCTCTCCCCAAAAAGGGGTGGGAGGAGGGGTGGCTAGGGTAAGGAGGGGGAGGGAGTGGGTTTATTAGGTATTTAGGGGGGGAGGGGGGTTCTGGTTGGGTTGCCCGTACGGGTCACGTTGGCCCCCTCCTTGGGCTCTGTAGGTTCCAGGTATTTCCTCATGCTAGCAGTAGTGACACTGATCAAATGCAAACTACTGAAAAAGCAGTCAAAGAATTGAGGAAGGAAAACAATGTCATGTGCAAAGCTATTCCCGATTTGTGGGGCTGTCTCACTGTTCCCCCTTTAGTGCATCTGTTGTTAACTTAACACCAAAAAAGCCAAAACTGATAACAATATCACACAAATCCCTCAACTACTCCATGACCATAAATGAGGGTAGGAACATAGATTGACCAGTAAATTGAGAGCTTTGTCTTCTGACTCAGCTCTCTCTTCACCACAACAGACCGGTACTTCACTGCAGATGCAGCACCAATCCACCTGTCAATCTCCCGCTCCATCTTTCCCTCATTCGTGAACAAGACCCCAAGATACTTAAACTCCTCCACTAGGGGTAGCATATCCTCCCCAACCCGGAGAAGGCACTCTACCCGTTTCCGGCTCAAGACCATGGTTTCGGATTTGGCAGCACTGATCCTCATCCCGGCCGCTTCACACTCGGCTGCGAACCGCTCCAGTGAGAGCTGTAGATCATGACCTGCTGAAGCCAACAGGACCACGTCATCCGCAAAAAGCAGAGACGCGATCCTAAGGCCACCAAAACAGGTCCCCTCAACACCTCGGCTGCGCCTATAAATTCTGTCCATAAAAGTTATGAACAGAATTGGCGATAAAGGGCAACCTTGGCGAACTCCAACTCTCACTGGAAACGAGTCCGACTTGCTGCCGGCAATGCAGACCAAGCTCTGACACCGGTCATACTGGGACCTAACAGCCTTTATTAAAGGGCCCGATACTCCATACTCCCGGAGTACTCCCCACAGGATCTCCCGAGGGACACGGTGGAATGCCTTCTCCAGATCCACAAAGCACATGCCGACTGGTTGGGCAAACTCCCATGCACCCTCCAGGATCCTGCTGAGGGTGTAGAGCTGATCCAGTGTTCCACCAGGAAGAAAACCACACTGCTCTTCCTGAATCCGAGGTTCGACTATCTGACGGACCCTCCCCTCCAGAACCCCGGAATAGACCTTACCAGGGAGACTTAAGAGAGTGATTCCTCTGTAGTTGGAACACACCCTCCGGTCCCCCTTTTTAAATAGGGGGACCACCACCCCAGTCTGCCAATTCAGGGGAACTGCCCCCGATGTCCACGCAATATTGCAGAGTTGCGTTAACCAATACAGCCCCACAACATCTAGAGCCTTAAGGTAACCAGGGTGAATCTCATCCACCCCCGGGGCCCTGCCACCAAGGAGCTTTTTAACCACCTCAGTGACCTCAGCACCAGAGATGGGAAAACCCAACCCGAAGTCCCCAGGCTCTGCTTCCTCAATGGAAGATGTGTTGGGTGGATTGAGGAGGTCTTCGAAGTATTCTGCCCACCAACACACAATGTCCCAAGTCGTGGTCAGCAGCACACCACCCCCACTATAAACAGTGTTGGTACTGCACTGCTTCCCCCTCCTGAGATGCAGGATGGCAGACCAGAATCGCCTGGAATCCGTATAGAAGTCTTTCTCCATGATCTCTTCAAACTCTTCCCAAGCCTGAGTTTTTTCCTCAGCGACCAGCCGAGCTCCCTGCCGCTTGGACTGCCGGTACCTATCAGCTGCTTCCAGAGTCCCACAGGCCTTGAAACCCCTATAGGACTCCTTCTTCAGCTTGACCGCTTCCCTCACCACTGGTGTCCACCAGCGCGTTCGAGGGTTGCCAACGTGACATGCACCGACAACCTTGCGGCCATAGCTCTGACTACCCGCCTCGAAATAGAGGCACGGAACATGGTCCACTCACACTCAATGTCCCCCACTTCCCTCGGAATATGATTAAATTAGCCTCTGGTATGAGAATAGAAAACCTTTCTTATATTTTGGACCAGGGCATATAATTTAAATGCCATTCAATGCTGTTTTCAGGCTCAATTCATGTTGCAGTTTCTTTAATTATTCATTTCTTATGCAAGTGTTTTCCGGTTCAGGGTGAATAAATTTGGTGGGTGGTTGTTTTACAAACCTTGATGCACAGGATCAGTCCACAGCTACTATAGTGATTTTTAAGAGCTGTTGGGAATTTCTAATGCTATGTCTGTATTTAGACAAGCTAAGCAACATGGATAGCGATATAAATGTATATAGGAAAACCAGAGTCCAGTCATCCCTGAAATAAAATACATAAAATTGTCAATTACTGTTTTTCTTCTTAGAGATTTTCATACTTGTGTGATCATCAGGGCTCTCAACTTTCACGCATTGACCGTGTGACACACGCATTTCACTGACTTCACACGCTCACACGCAACACATGGCCTTTCACACACAAACATGGCATCTCTCACGCATAAAAATCACAAAGCCCATCTGGGCTGCGGACGACAAAACTCCGCCTTCTGCTGAGCTGTTTCGCTTCTTTCACAGCTTGTGGCCATCCGTAATTCCTGCTGCAGTTCGTGTTAACAGAGCGATCAGAGTTATGAATAATTTTAGTCTTAACCAGTGGTGAAAGTAAGCCGGTACGGCCCTGTACTGCATACGCAGGAGGGAAGGGGGTGGGGGGTGGGGGAAGAGCTGCTGCCAGATATTGCCTTCATTCAGAACCAGGCATGGCTGCACTCTGGATCATAAAACAGTTCTGCTAACCAGATGCAGTTTAAAACGCCACTTAGTCTGTTTATAAGTTTTGTTTTTATTAATTCTGCATTTTTTAACTACATGCACCGTATTTCTGTGCCTCAGCGCTTGCTCCTCTCCCCCCTCCTTTTCCTCGGACCCAGTTGCTTTTCTCACCATTCAAAACATGAATCACTACGTTTAATGTCCTCACATCCGTAGCAACGTGTGCCAGTTAAAGTCAATAGGAGAGTTAGTAGCTGTGTTTCATGCTCTTTTGATTTTAACAATATAGAATCAGTGGCGCTTCGGTGGGCATGCTGCCTTGCGCTTTAGTTCAGGTGCGCAAAATTATGTTACATGTAATTTTGGTGCGCACTTTTAAGGGTCATTTTAAAGAACTTGTAACATCAGGGGCTTGATCTCAGACCTGTCAGTCCCCCTGTTTCCTCTAAAGGAGCCCTTTACAGTCTTTATTTATGCATTTTCCCCACTGCTTATCCCTCGCACGCAGCGCACCAACGGGGGTAAAATCCGCCCACCTCACCGCCCAGAGCGCACTGACGAGACAAATACAGATTTGTCTGGTCAGCGCGGCGACGAGATGAGAAACTTGTCGCTGTGAAAGGTGATGATAATGGTTATAAACTGTAACAGGCTAGAAGTGCATTAAGATGAAAAGAGGGAGACATCAGCAGCAGGATCGTGCGTAAAGACGCAGCGGGAACCTCTGTGTGCTTCAGTGTTGCTGCTGAGGGGAAACTGTCGGATATGCCATATGCCGTACAGGGTTGATGAAACTCAGCCTGATTCATCAATCAGGTTATAGATCTACAATGAAACAAACCCATAAATGAATCTGTAACTGTGTAATAATTCGGTCAATAACTTAAAACTACTTTATTTTATTCAGTATTATTTAAACAATTTTTTTATGTTTTAATCCACTAACTGAACAATAAAGTATTAACACGTCTTTTTCTCTTTTTAACAAAAGTAATACATGTCTACTTCAATGTCTGGTGGGATAAAAATGAGATGGAGTTGACTCCACCGGCTCTTCCAGGGCCCAGTTAGCCCCACCCCCAAACAAGCCCCGCTTCCAAAATTAGCATAATCTCACTCTTAACTTTTGATAAAAGTTGAGAGGTCTGGTGATCATAGTTGAATTTTAGGCAACTTTAGCCGCCATCAGGCTTTACAGCTTGAGGCTATCAACCTGCTTAGTAGCGTGGTAATTGAGCATTGCAGTATTGTGATAGGAGCTGATTTAGCTTGCAAGAAAGCTTTATCATTGAGTAGTGTTGGCAAACAACTCAGGAAATAGCAAAACAGAAAAGATACAGAAGCTGAAAGGAGCAGTGTTGATGCTAGAAGTAATTTTTGCCGTATCAGTGATACTTTGCTAAGCAATGTGAGCTTCCCCAGAATGATAGCATATGTTAATGAAAACACTGCAGGACATCTCCCAAGACTTAATCTGGTGCCGTCAGGAGGAATTTTCAAATTGTTTGTGTCTCTGAAATGTAACATTTCTAAACTGCAGAATTTTCCTAACAATTGTATAAGCTTGCAAGTAAAAGCACATTGTGCCCGTTCCTGTCTAAGTCTGCTGCACACGTGCAAATGCAAAACACGTAGACAGGCATCACACCAAATCCACATATCAATTTTTGTCATCAAAATACACCACCCGTTAGATGATGGGGATGATAATTACCTGTTGTGCAGCAAGTAGGGTAAAAGCTCTTTGGGCCTTCACTTCACAAGCTAAGGTCACCAAATCTGCACCCAATCCAGCAGTGTATTGCAAAGTAAAAAATGACTGCACATCCCAAGTCGTCTCTATCAGCTCCACAAAATCCCTTTGTTGCACATAAGAACCAATGGAAAGACAAGAAATTGTCTTGATATCAGGAATAGTTTCAGCAGCTACATTACAATGTTGTATGAAACACTGAGGTGTCTTCTAGGGCACAATCTATTTTGTGAAAACAGAAAAGCCACAGAACAAGACAAAGGTCAAGAGACACTACCTCATAAAATACATCTCTTAAATGCTGTGAAGGCATATCTCTATTTACAGTAGCATAAGAGAAGTAGATGACATTACTTACACCTTAGGTTACTTTGATAAATATTTATGATTTTTTCTTGAATGTTATCTAACTTTTTTATTCCATGCCAGCATTATACATTTGCAAATACAAATTAAACCGCATGACAAAATCATCTTTTAGAAATTAAACAGTATAAAATTATCATAACTGCAAAGATTAACATGCTAACTTGAAGAAATATGTCTGATTATAAATTCAATGCCATTTAGCTGCTTTGACAACTCCAATTGCACAAATGGAGAGGTGACAAACAATTAAGAAAATCTTCAGGTACATCAATAAAAGCAGATATGGAACTTAGTCATCGAGTCTTAACACCAAACATCAAGGTGAAAGCCGGAAGTGTCATCTTTAGGAAAAATACAGAAGGTGAGTGTGTGTTTTGGGAAATATTCAAATGTTAAATACAAAAATTAATTCAGTATTGATCTAGTGTTTTTCTTTTAAATCAGCTGAGAGTTCATCAATTGATTATTTGGCCATTTTAAAGTGGTAATATTATATTGTAGGTTGAGAATATGGCCAGGGATGAAAAAAATGGCATGCACTAGTTATTACCTGGTAAAAAAGAAACTCAGCAGATTGCATCAAGTCTTGACAAGCAGCATTCACTCCTCCTGAAAGAGCATACAGCCACAGTGGACAGTTGTGGCTTTGCAATAATCCCTCATACTGAGCATGCATGAAGCAGCAGTGGAGAGGGAAACTCTCCTTTAACAGGAATGACAAACCTCCAGCAGAACCAGGCTCAGTGTGAACGGTCATCTGCCTCGACCAACTAGGGATTAGAGAAGACAGAGCAGAGACACAAAATAGCCCAGAAGCACACATTGATCCAGGAATCCTTTCTATGTTATAGGGTAATGGCAGATGACCCATTAATGGTCTGTTAATCACAGCCAACAGCACGCCAGTCTAGGTGTATCTACTATGAAGAGAAAAAAAGACAATATAAAAAGTTAAACGTTGAAATGACAACAAACAATGCAGATTGGAGAACAGTAGAGTGAACAAAATAGATCTTGATGTCCTTCCACAGGCTTGGCCTATAGCAGCATAATTACAGAGATAGTACTGGAATAACAAAAGCCTCTCTAAATATAAGCTTTGTCAAAAAGGAAAGTTTTAACTAACAATCTGCCTCCCATTCTACTTCTATACACTCTGGGAACCACCAGTAGAACTGCAGTCTGAGAGTGAACTGTTTTCTGTCGCGCCCCCATTGAAGAATGAAACTTTTCCAGGCCCCCTCTTCCCAGCAGAATGGGTCAGATATATCTTTTATGATTTCCTGATTTAATGCATTAAAGCTGTCGTTCTGAAGATTACCCAGCATCCCTTTTAAAAGTTCCAATATATATATATGGGTTATGAGAAGGTTAACCATTGCTCCATTCATGTTTCCTCCATTTGAGGATGATGGCTTTGACTGTGGTTTGCTGGAGAGCCAAAACCTGAGAAATGTCTTGTGATTCTTTCCACACAGACTTGCCAGTGAGGAAGTTTCTTTTCTTTTAGATTTTTTTTAGATTGGGGGATGATGTGTTTCTTTTAGTGAGCCTTAGAAGGCCCCTTTTTGTCAGTTCTGTCCCTTTAAACACCATTATAACACAAGGTTTTGGAATAGCTTCCTATTCAAAATTGATATAATGCTTAATTTCTTAGGGGCATATTGCTAAGATTGAGGGGTAACACAGCACCTAAAAAGATTTTAAGGACCGCTCCACTCATGTACAAAGCATGTGATGCAGTATTTTGAATTATAATTACATACTCAGTAAAATATCAGTGTTGTGCTATATTACCGCCATGAAAATAATTGATGTCAGATTGATTTCTGAACAGTGGAAGAGGTGACAAAGGAATCCCACTCCTGCTGCAAAGGAGACACAGGCAGAAAGGACGGCCTCTCTCTCTCTCAGCAGGGTGCTTCTGTAGACACCCCCACAGATAAAGTCAGAGTACACTTCTGATCAGCCTCTTCAGACTCTTCTTCAGACCTCACTTCTCCAGGACAAAGCTACCAGCCGTCACCTCCTCCCTCCTTTAGACAAAAGGAGGAGAGGTAGGCTGGCTGAACCATGGGGCCACATGGTCCCCTCTGCTGGGACAGCTGAAGGAATGTAGCTGGGCCAGCCACACGTGATCCAGGGTCTGCTAAGCTCGTCTGCCTGCTTCGATGGAGGACCTCCCTGGCATCGGAGGAACTCCTGGGACAGAGCTAAGTTGCACTCTGACTGCTGCGCAAACCAGCCGCAAAGTAAGGGATGCCGAAACAGCTTTGTTCATTTTTGTCAGCTGTTGCAGGAAAGCAGACGCGAGACGGTGGATGCCTTCCCTCACCAGACAAGCTGAGCGATCAGACTATTAAATGGACATTGGTCGAGGCCTCCAAGCTGCCCAGACCACGCTTTGCCATTCGGTACCATGTCATTGTCGAGTGTGTTTTTATTGTTATAACAAAGGTTATCTCCACAAGGGTTTCATACATTGATGGGACATTAATGTTTACGTTATCCAGCCCACTCATTATTACTAAAAATAAAGCTAAAGCCTTTATTTGTTAGCGCCAAATGCCCGCTAGCCAAAATGCTATTAGCTTCTGTCAACATCTGGTGCCGGACATTCACAAGGAGCTTGTTTTAAAGCATAAAGCTTAACCGTTCGGTTCCGCTGTCGGCCGATAGTGCTATGAGCCTTATTCCCGCATTACTATGGAATATTAATGCCGGCTTAAAGGCAATTTTGATAACCTTAGACTTTAACCAGTTAAAGCGCCCGGAGGTAGAATCGCATAAACAAAGGCAAGCGATTCTGAAGTAAATGATTTTACAGGACAAATCGGTCCTCAGAATGTTATTTACTCAAAATAATGTACTGGTTAACTTGGGCTTTGCATTGTGAATGGATTGAAACACATGTCAAATGTTGTTTAAATTAGTCAAGCTAATTTAACCTCAATTCACATTCTTTAAGTTGAACCTTGGTTCTTTAATTTAAACAAAATATTATTTCATCAAATAATGTTTTGTTTAACTCAGGATTCACATTGTGAATGGATTGAAACACATGCCAAATGTTTTTTCACTCCATGCTTTTTGGAATCAGATCTGCAGTGAACAAGGAATCACTGAAGTATTCTGATTATGATCAACCAATTTTGTTTTGTCTTTTATTTGTTTTTGCATGTAAATAGTTCCTTAGCTTAGCTTATTTTTTATCTTCATTTTGCTTAGTAGTTTAGTTAAGTTTCACTAGCCTAGTAGAGAGGATTTGTTAATCGAAATATTGTGTTAATTCAGATAAACAGCATTACATAGTGATGTTCTCTGGATGTTCATTTTATTTCTGTTATTAAATTCTTGAACTTGAAAAGAAGTTGTCACTCCTTTATTCTATGTGTGTGCAGGGTTTGCTGCACACACATAGATCGCTAGTGCTCAAATTCATCCCTTTGAACCATTGTCTTGATATCAGCATAAGAGCTGATTATCACCAGACAATACTTAACAGACAGAGGGTTATTTAATAAACATTAAATAACTTTAAACAATGTATAATTGCACAACATCAGTTATTGCATACAAAGTCTGTTTGTGATTAAAAAAGATACCTTTATATCCAAGACCTTACTAGGTTTGTGGTGCTTTTTACAATTAAGGTTATATCCTTTTATGTGACCAAAAACAAGATTGTGATGTCTTCCCAACAACTGCATATGTTCAATTGCCCACAGCACCTCCATCATCATTCTGCATGACTGAATCCTGAAGATGCCACTGAACACTCTGTACTATATGTTCTCTGGCAACAGAGCACCCTGGATTGCAGTCCAGCACTAAGCTGTAAGGGGTCCACAAATGAGACTGAACAGGTGTCACTTTAATTATGTGTCCTCTTGTGGGAAGCTGGCAGAGCCTACAAGGAAAAAGTGGCTCTTTTAATTAGCCTTGGAACTCTATTGTTGAAACACAGAGACAGTGACAAGCTGGGCACCTGGAAATACATGGACAGTATCTGCCAGCTGATGTGGCTCCCTGGCTTCTAATTAGCACCAACAAGGGAGTGTATTCATTTTCCATGACTGAACCATGTTTTTCACTCCCCCCTCCTTAATGCCTGTTGAAGTTTATATTGGTGTCACAAGTTTTAGTGCTCCAAGCTTAAACTGTGACAATTTAAGGCACACCCTTCTCTGATAGAACAGATCTGTTAGCTGATATGTTACGTAACTGGATCTTTCAACTTTGGGACTTGTCCCTTGTTCAGCGACAAAACCAGATACATTCCATACACTCAAAACCAAAAGTGCGCACACACACACACGCGCCAAACAAGGTCCAAACAATGCAAATTGGGCTAATGCTTAGCTTTAGGGC
Organism: Fundulus diaphanus; assembly: GCA_037039145.1. Classification (NCBI taxonomy): domain Eukaryota; kingdom Metazoa; phylum Chordata; class Actinopteri; order Cyprinodontiformes; family Fundulidae; genus Fundulus; species Fundulus diaphanus. The sequence continues at coordinate 38,401,252 of CM073124.1, forward strand.
AAATGTGTGAATTGAGTTTAGGTTAGGATTAGGGTTGTGTGTGTACCTGTGACCTTAGGTTTAGTGTGAGGTTTAGGGGTAGGGCATAGAAAGCAATAGAAAATGAACTGAATTCAATGGAATGTCAACACAATGATGTGTATACCAACGTGTGTGTGTGCGTGTATGTGTGTGTGCGCGCACACGTGTGAGCACACGCATGCACGCACACACACACATGGTTTGCCTCAGCTGTCCAAGTACACCATCCCCTAATTGCTTGTTTTGAATGATCAAAGCAACAGCAAAAGTGCAGACAGGACCATCCAGAAAAATTCTGGACATTTCAGGTTTGACATTATATCCAGAATATGTTGTGAGTAATGAGAGCTATAACCTTAGCCAAGACATAGCTTGGTGACATTGGGCCGGATGATTTACCCCATAATGTCTTGGTAGTCTGGAAACTTTATTTTGGCCTGCTCAGGGCTCACTGTTGACTTCATCTCATTTCAATTTACAGACAAAATTAAGAAACCTCTAAGCCTGTCGTTAGAAAGACTGTATTAGTTAGTGGTCTGATGACTCTGAGCCAGTGTCACAAGCCTGCTATGACGATACAGTCTGAATCTTTGAAGCTTTATCTGCTGACCAGAATGAGTTTTTCTGAAAATATGTGTGTGCAGACCAAGACCTTTCACACATATATTAACAATAAACGATCGTTCACTTTACATCTAAGTAAGCTGCATAGGAACAAAAAAGATCTACAGCAGTGTGGATAGGGTGTTGTTTAAGCAGGCTAAGAACAAGCTCAGATCAAGGCAGCTAAGAGACACTACAGCAAGAAGCTTCCAAGCTAACGACCCTGATACAATTTGGGATGCTTTCAGAAACATCTCTCCCTACCGTTTTCCTTCCCCTCACCCTGACCAGAGTCCTCAACTGGCAATCAACCCTAACAGCTTCTCCTGCAAGTTTGAAGAGCAGCCCTTTCCACATAACTGCCAATTTATCCACATCTTGTTATGACACAATAGCTCCTCCTGCTCCCTACCTGTAATGACTTGAAACCAGAGACCCAGCATTCAGCCAGACAAGAACAGATTCAATTCAATTCAATTCAATTTTATTTATATAGCGCCAAATCATGAAACATGTCATCTCAAGGCACTTTACAAAATCAAGTTCAATCATATTATACAGATTGGGTCAGATTATACAGATTGGTCAAAATGTCCTATATAAGGAAACCAGTTGATTGCATCAAAGTCTTGACAAGCAGCATTCACTCCTGGGGAACCGTAGAGCCACAGGGAGAGTCGTCTGCATTGTACATGGCTTTGCTGCAATCCCTCATACTGAGCAAGCATGAAGCGACAGTGGGAAGAAAAACCACCCATTAACGGGAAAAAAAAACCTCCGGCAGAACCGGGCTCAGTATGAACGGTCATCTGCCTCGACCGACTGGGGTTACAGAAGACAGAGCAGAGACACAACAAGAGAGACAAAAAAGCACAGAAGCACACATTGATCTAGTAATCTGTTCTACATTAGATGGTAGTAACGGGTGAGCCGTCTTCTCTGGATGATGTCAAAGTTAACAGAACGCCAGACCAGGTGTACCTACTATGAAGAAAAAGAGAGAGAGCAAAAAGTTAAAAGCTGAAATGACGACAGTCATTTCAATGTAATACAATGCAAAACTGGAGAACCGTAGAATGAAGAACAGTAGAAATCAGTAGAGTGAGAAAATTAGACCCTGATGTCCTCCAGCAGCCTAGGCCTATCACAGCACAACAGATAAGGTGAAGAAGGCAGTTTATTGAGATGGATACTTTTGCAGGTTTAAAACTGAATGAGAGTCCATTCAGGGCAGCTTGAATGATCTTACTCGTGGGATTGGCAGGTGCTTGGTGGTCGACAAACAGGCACAGGGTCAGAACCGTGAAAGCTGAGTCAGGCAGGATGATCAGGGGGAATTACCAGAGTCCGAAATACGAGAGCCGGTCCAGAGTCAGAGCCAGGTGATCAGAAATCCAGAGGGCCGGAAGGCAGAAACAGGTTAGGAAACAGGCAAGCAGGCAGACAAGATTCAGGACGCTGGATTAGACTCACCGGTGGCGCGTCATAATCTGGCAAGGATGAGTAGACTGAGACGGGTAAAAGTAAGCAGGTGAACAGGTGACAAAGTTGAAACTAATTAGTGGCAACAGGTGGAGCTGATCTAGAGAAGGGTGGTGGCTGGAGGCGGACTGAGCTGATTGGGTATTGGCTGGTGGCTGAGAGGTGAACAGGCTAGCAGGAAAAGTCTAGAAAAGTTTAAAGGCAAAATTAACAAAACCCAAATCATGACACTACCTGGATTTGAGATCTCCGAGGAAGACGTTAATAGGCTCTGCCATTGTGAGAAGACCAAGAAGGATCCGGGACCTGGCAATGTCTTCCCCTCATGCTTAAGAGCTTGTGCTGACCAATTGTTCCCCATCCTCACTGGGATCATCAAACATGCTCTGGAGCGGTGTGAGGTTCCCTCACCCCTATTGCTCCTATTGAATCCTTCCAGGGAAAGGAGGGACATTCAGCAAAACTTTCCGAGCTGATTGGGCAAAGCGACACTTAGTGCCCATCAAGGTTGGTTTTAGCCAATCACGATATTGAATACAAATATCGTAAACAACAGGCACCACAAGAAACCACAAGTTATGCTGGTCAATTCACACTTATTTGGATAGTGACACTCATTACAATCGTAGATTCTGACCAAACAGATGTGATAGCAGCAGCTACGCATGCGTTCACCTGCACCGTCACGTTTATTTTGGTTTGGGTGTTGGCTTGGCCCCTCTTGCCCTGGTCACAGCTGTGTGTTCCGCATTAAACCATATTACTGCAATGTGATTGGTCGACCCGTTTTGGGTCGGTCGCGGATGGTTGAGGTGGGAGCAGGACAAGATGGATTCTTATGTGTTTGTGAACCCACACATACCATGAGAATTCAGCTGGCAGCAAGGGTACTTTAAAGCATCATGAACCTAGACATCCTCCACCAGAAGCTCACCCAGCTCACATTGCAGGCCCACACCTGTCAGTGGATCACCTGCTTCCTGACTGACCAGCACCAGCAGTTCAGATTGGTGAGCAGCTTCTCTCACACAAGAACCATCAGCACCGGCATCCCCTAGGGCAGGGGTTCCCAAACTTTTTTAGCCGCGCACCCCCTTCCATGTCCCAGCCGGGTTGACGCACCCCCAAGATTTATATATATATATAGACGGTTGCAGTTACAACTCAAACGTCGTAACAACGCTTCTAAATCTGAGTATGACGCACAATTTCACGCCGCAAAATACAAACACGAAGCAGTTTGATTGTCCGATGACGAGCGAGCGAGCGAGAGAGAGAGAACTGGTGGAGCAGCACAGAGTAACAATAACTCTAGCGCTCCATAAAGATGTTATTAATCAGAGAAATCTTTCTGATTGTTTCACAGTGGTTACCTTCAGCAGGTAAACACGCCCACGGCAACACACTTCGGCTCCGTTTCTGTCTGAATATGCGCTAAAACCGCCTCTTTAAAATGAACTGCACGGTGCAGTCTGCGCCTGTCTGAATCGTCATGAGAAGTATTACACATCTATGCGTGAGCATAATCAAAAAATCCCCCCAGGAGCAGCGTTTTTTTTTTCCAGGAGCAGCGGTAACGACAGTGGTATGCGTGTCATGCGCGTCAGAGCTTGTCACCGGTTCATAGTCGCGGCACCTTGAGCAGCAGCGCTGTTTGTAGGCGCAGCGCGATCCATAGAGACCAAGACACTCAATTTAATCTCGTAAATAAAACTTTCGGCCCGAATTAAATGTTTCCTCTGCTGACGTAAACGACGTAAAGCCAGGAGAGAGGAAGAGACATTTTCTGATGCGCTCGTTTTCTTCTCCCGGATCCGTTGCGATTTTCTCCTCTGTTGCCTCCAATTTCTCTCTTCCTGTCTTCCTCTTCTCTTTAATGACTAACTTTCACCTTAGATCTCTCACCTGTTCCCCTGATTTCAGCCTATTGAGCATATTTGCGAGAACTATTGAAGCACAGACCACAAGTCATATGCGCATATACATCACAATGCTGATTTTTCATCTTAAAATGAAGCGTAAAAGAAGATTTCTTCTAAATAAATACAGTTTATTAACATTTTCGTGTTAATAATGTATCGTTCCGTTATGACACCCAAGCACCAGATGAGGCTTTGCTGCACTTTATTTTAGGACGAACAGGACGGGACAGCTTTCACTCCGCCGACTCCTCTCCCCGGAAGCCACACATTTCTTCCGCTATGACCCCGAAGTAATCTGATTTAAAGGAACAGTAAGTGTGCAACAGTATTTATCAATAAAGTCTAATAAGGATCATTACAATACATTTTTATTTATTGATTAAATTAACAGTTTTTTGAGCTTTACAAAAGAAATGCTTTTTTACACTTCTTTATTGTGTGGGGGGGAAAAAACACGGTCAGACGCCATTACAGTTTTCGCCTCGCGCACCCCCTAGTGGCAGCTCGCGCGCCCCCAGGGGTGCGCGCACCACACTTTGGGAAACCCTGCCCTAGGGTTGTGTTTTCTCCCTGACCCTCTTTTCTCTGTACACAAAAGACTGCACCTCAGCGAACCTGACTGTGAAACTCCTGAAGTTTGATTCAAATAATCATATTAAATCCAACTTATACAAACAAATAATCAGCATTTATCATAAGGCTTCTGTTAGGATGCATATTGTAAATCACATGAATAATGGTTTCACTTAGAATGTGCACACATGGGTGCAAATCACTTGTTGCTGTCAAAGGTCAGAAGAAAAATGGGTAGACTTGTAAAAAATATCACAAAGGCAACTGTAGCTCAAACAATCACTTCTTACAACCAAGCTAAGCAACAGTAGACATATTTCTATCATCTTCTTGAATCTATGCGACAAGAATTGGAGTAAGAAGTGGAAGGCATGTACTAGCAACCTGTTTCTAATAATGTGGCCATTGAGTTTATGTTAAAAGAAATACCAATGATTATTAGTGTTATTTTTTTCCTGGTAGAGATATCTTTCTGCAAGTTTATGCTTAAACTCTGGGTGTATCAATTTATAAACTTTGTAAGTGTTTAAACACCTTTACATTGTTTTGTGTTTACCTTGAATAGGGTAGTTCACGCGTGACGTAACGCGTGACGTAACGCGTGACGTCCGCGCTACTTCCGGGTCCCGCTGGTAGGCAAAAACAGAGCTGCTCTCGTCTACAACATGACAAAACGGGTGATTTAGAGCGTACTTTTAGTTCGTTTATTTTTGTAATCTAAGCAATGCCTACGACTTGTTGTGCTCCCGGTTGCACACAGAGGCATTCCAAATCGTTGGATGTACGTTTCTGTCGTTTACCGAAGGAGGAAGGACGCAGAAAGAATTGGATATTTTCAATGAAAAGAGCGCAGGCAGATAATCCCAATGGACTGGGGGAGCGATCATACTACGACAGAATTTGCAGTCTACACTTCATCTCCGGTAAATACAACTTTATTCTGCTCTAGTCATTGTTCTGCTTAAATAGCGGCGGAGGGGAGGTGATGATCGCTACACGGGCCGCAGAAGCGGCTGCTACAGCAGCAGCAGCCATTGTCTGAAGCAGCAGCAGCAGCAGCGGCTTCTCCGGCCCGAGTAGTGTTTACGCAGCAGCGGCTACAGCTTACTTACTGCTGCTTACTTACTGCAGTAAGTAAGTAAGCTGCTAGCAGCAGCTTACTTACTGCTGCTTACTTACTGCTGCTAGCAGTAAGTAAGCTGCTGCTAGCAGCAGTAGCAGCAGCAGTAGCAGCAGTAAGCTGCTGCTGCTAGTACTTCTGTGTTTACGCTGCAATGTCGCCGACACCGCCACCCATTTTAACAAGACAAAAACACCTAAATAATCCGTAGTGAAAAATGTTTTTTTTTAACCTACTGGGCCTCTGCTGAGACGCGGTCTGTGTCCGACGCCGCTCTGTGCTGTTGCACAAACATGTCTGAACATCCATCCATCCATTTTCTGACCTCTTAATCCCTCATGGCGTCGCGGGCGTTGCTGGAGCCTTTTTCCTGATATAAAATAATTGTAGCCGTCCAGTGGTTTCAGGGGCTTTCGTGCTCTCTTGTCCGTACTGGCCTGCGTGTTTATAAAGCAGCTGTGTCGCGGTACGAAACCCCTGGCCAGCATTTCACAGACTCGCTCCGTCCCTTCAGGCTTTTGCTGTGTGGATCTGGCAATCTGATACCATCAACCATCAACTTACTCTTAAAACGATCTTGTAGTACGTTATCTAAAGAAGAAAAATACGTGGAGAACTCGTCAGTTTCTCTGTTTGCGTCGCCATTGTGTTCGTCTTTTGCCTACCGGTCCGGCGCGCATGCGCGAAAAACCCGCATCAAAACAATAACAATGAACTGGTCTATTGTTTTGTCAATCACCTGCTCACTATAAATCATGTCTTATTTATAAAGATAATTACATTTGTCTAATTTGCAATGTTTCCAAAACTAACAGTCTTGGATATGCAAATCAGACATTTGCATTTTGCAAATTCAAATGCAAATCTCGATAAACAACAATAGTCTAAAAAAATGGAGTCCGTATTTTTTTACGGACTTCTTTTGTGACATAATAATCAGTGCAAGTTACTGTTTTTTTACGATTGCTTAAGCAAGATTTGAAAACAGGGCTCAGAATTTCAAAACACTACACACAATTAGCACAACCACACACACAATATGCCGAACACCTTAGATCTTGTGCAAAATGAAACACTCTTGTAAAAACTATAGACACATTTATAAAAAAAACATATTATGTTACCATGTAAAACACACACATTTCGTTAAGACTTAATTCTGTTTGAAGCAGAGAAAGTGAAAACGTACACATGGTAGATTCACCAAACACAACACAAAACGAATGCTTCAGCCTATTGAAAATATGATTTATTTAAATATAACTAAAATCAGTCAACATAGACAATCACAACAAAACATGTCCCAACACTGTAAGACCAGAAAATAGACAAATAAAATATAGTACCATCAGTCCAGGTTAAACATACTGTAAAGTAAAAGAAACAAAAAAAAAAAAAAACAGTATAACACAAATTAAAGTAAAAACTACACATCTCTTGTACTAGCTGGATCTGGCCAGAGAATTTTATCAACATCAAAAGCAATATCTTCATTGTCAAGACAACATGGGATCCATGCACAGCACTGATTTGTCACTCAGTGCTTTGGAATTGTAAGGAAGAGACATTGTGATATACTTCTGTGTATAAAACATACAAAGTCTGTTTAGTGTTTCGCAAATCACAGTGTGTATTGTTGTGAGGCTGACTTTGTGTTTATAGTGGTGAGAATCCGATCCAATGTTTTGCTTCTTGAGTGTAAGGTGTTGATAATTATGGAAATATTTTGTTTTTAGTGTTGTAAAATTGTAAAGACCTGTATTATTCACCAAGTTGAGGCAAGCTTTAAGGTGTGTACAAATGTGAAAACCATGGTTGCATTATTTAGACACTACTGTGCACTAGAGCTTTGTTTGAAACATAAAATCCACCAACCTTCCAGCTGAGTTACAATCCTATTGAGCGTCAGTTGGTCTGTTCCAGGCGATCCCCAAACTTTTTTTTTTTTCTCATTTCTGTTTACTGTTTTGTACTGCCGATTTTTTGTTCAGATACAGCCCGGTTCCATTTTCTGCCTCCTTTCCTGGCTCTCCAAGCTCTTAATTCTTTTTTATGGGCTCTCAACAACTCCTCTGGCAGTATTGAGTTTTAGGCCTTTGGGCTCAGCAGTTACTGCTCACAGACATCTTGCCTTTGCTTGCACCCACCGCACTTCGGTTTAAATTACTGGATGCTCTTCAGGCTTGATACTGTCCCCTTTAACTGTAGATATTGGATTTTCTCCCTCAAATTCTACATCTTACATCAGAAATAAAACATAGCATCGCCTCAGGGGCAGCATGTGTATGTGTGTGTGTGTGTGTGTGTGTGTGTGTGTGTGTGTGTGTGTGTGTGTGTGTGTGTGTGTGTGTGTATATAGGAGAACATCTGTTTTGGATGTCAGTGCGCAAATAAAGTCAGGATCTTGGCCTACGCAGAAATCCAATCAATAATCGCGTTTTTGATCATGGTCCAATTTGCTTGCTGGACTTACCTAACAGTAAATTCAACAGCTTTTGAGTTTACAGGCTTTTGCTTTACTTGTTTTTTTTTTTTGTGTGGGTTAAATAAAGAATGCAGCCTTGCTTCTTGTGACACAGCTCTTCGGCTCGCTTTTGCAGGTCCATAGAAAATGCTTGTCAACAAGGAGAACATAGAAATTCATTTCTGAAGGGTCAAAAGGGGAGGAAATTTTATGAAAGGTAGTGTAGCACTGACTAGCAATGTACCATAGCAAACTTTAGTTACAAAACGTTTCATTTCCAAGATACTTAGCTGAACTAGGACCCAGTGTAATGGAAACTACATATATAGCAGCATATGCATTGGATTCTAATGCACTTTAAGTATTAATGGAGTATTTAATCTTAAATCATTGTTTCTCTTTTTTGTTGTCCAACTAAATATTTTGATCCGCTCTGTCCCCACACTGTCTTAATCATCAGTCTGCTGTCTCATGTTAATTACTTCAGCCTGCTAGTCCTGGTATGGTGGGATGTTGTCTTAATTGCGTATGTTTCAGTAACACTGATCTGCGGGGTTCTCAGCTCCCTCGCAAAGTCTCACACAGTTCACACTTTTCATAGACTCAACCCTACATCCATTTTTTTAACACGCTAAAAAAATCAGTTCAAAAGTGATGATGCTAAGGCCTTAAAAGAGGTGACTCACATTGCATATACAGAATGTACCGACCAGCAGAGTCTTCACAATGAAAGTGAGAATTATGAACTGTAAATTACCATTTGCTCCTTTAGCATCAAGCAACAGCATTATGAAGCACCAAGTCTGAGCTGGAGTAAAAAGTTGAAAGTATTAGTGTTTCAGTTATAGATTATTTTGCCTGTTTGGCATCCCAGTGGTTGCACAAAAACTACCCAGTTTGATTAATCTGCCCATTAAAAAAACGGCTTAAATTGTATTACCTAATTTACAAACAAAAGAGAACAATATTGACATCAGATTACCCATAAAGTGCACAAAATTACCAGAGTAAAAATGAAAGGTGTAAAGTCAAGTCAAGTTTATTTGTAAAGCACATTTTAGCAGCAAGGCAGTTCAACTTTGTCATGAAAATTGTTAACTATTTTTGTTTTGTTAGAACATTTGTTGTTTTTAACAACAACAAACAAAACAGAACATTTGATACAAACATCAAGCAAAACAAATAGAAAGAGGAGGAAAAATTACTATTAGCATTTTTGGCTCGCACACGTGCGTAGGTGTTGAGGTGCAAAGAAAGGTTAGAAAGCAGGAGGAAGCAAATGTATTTCAATAAGAACATATTAAATACATTTATTGTTTTTTATGTTTATAGCTAAATAATAAATACAGCAGTCTTCGCTGTTATATCATACCTGCAAATGTAAAGGAGACAAAGAAAAAAAGTATTTGTCCACTTTGGCATTCTTCATGTTTTGTTGCCTCGCAATCTGTACTTAAAATGAATTAACTGAGAGTTTGCACCGTATCATTTACAGAACATGCTTACAACTTTGATGATCCACCACATGAAATAAGATTGATAAACCTTTAAGTTACTGTCATGATTTTGTTGTGGATGAACCCGGACACAGCACGCACACACAGAGTAGTTCTTTAAGACAGTTTATTGCAGGTGGATGGTGGTGACATGAGGAACCAGAGTTTACCAGTCGGAGGTGAAGGATGCAAGAGCTGGCTGGCAGGTACGGAGTCCATGACACAGAGGAAAGCTGGGCTGCTGCAGAACCAGGAACAGAACCACAGACCAGGACGAAGACGAAGGAACAGAGATCAGCAGCGCAGCCAAACAAAAACCAAACTAGACGAGCCGGAAACCAAGGCGGGGGAACAGGAGCAGACAGGCATGGTGGTGATGAAACAAACACTACGAGCCAGCGATGAGGAAACAACTGAGGTGAGTTTATAAGGGGAGCCTGACAGGTGACGGGAATGAAGACTAATTAGTGTCCAGACAGGTGTGACTAATTGCTGAAGGAGGGTGAGCTGAGTGAACTGCAAAAATGACAAGAAAAGAAACCAGACAAAACCTAAACCATGACAGTTACAAGTTGCAATGTAACGGAATACGTAAAAGGCTAAGTTGGCTGCACTTACTGTGAAGCTAAATAGTGTGCAAATGGTCCTTAGCATCTCATCAGATGCTATCTGTCAAAAAAGACTGTATTAGACAAATGTTTCCAGAGAGGTTAAAGTGTGCAAATAGTCATTAGCAAAATTGTAAATGTTCAGGTTATGAAATTGTGGAATCGGCATGGATGTCCAACCAAACACTCCCTGAGAAGCTAAAAGTGTGCAAATAGCCATAAGCATGTGAGAGAGTGTAAATAATTCTCAATTGGATCAAGAACATGTGGAACCAGTAATATGTTTGTAAACATGTGAAAAGGCTATGAAATTGCTTGGTTGTTGTCATGGTTTTAAGGTGTTTGGCCCACATGCAGGACACAATCGGGAGGCAGAGAGCAGTTTTAAGATGTTTATTTAAGACACTCAAGTGAACAGAGGAGAACGAGGGGATGAATCACGATGTGGCAGCACCAGTGAGAGAGGGGACGCCAGGACTCGCTCGATCTAGGACGAGAGGAGAGTGGTTAGATAACTCAAGTGCACGGGAGAAGCGCGAAAGAAGGGGGAACTTACCACAGAGCACGCAAACCTGGCCGGGGAGAGTGGAGCAAAGTGGAACTCAGCAGGGCTCTCTTCGATGTGGTAACCAGGTGACAGAGTGACATGTAAGCTGGTGGATGGAACACGGGCGGGGAGCCCGAACAGCACCACTGCGGCGGCAGGCAGGAGGAGCAGCTGGAAGAACCAGAGTAGTCCAGACGAACCAGATGACTCCAGGAAGGGGAGTCTCTCACCCGGCTTGGTAACACCAAGGGAGTAAGAGGGGAGACGCCAGAGCAAAATCTGAGCAGGCAGGGATTCAGGAAGCTGGTCTTCAAAGCACGGAACCAACTCAGGTGAGAAAATCGAAAACACGATGAACTGACAAGGACAGGAGACAAAATTAGATTCCAAAAATAGGGTTTCCAAAAACTCACAGGTATGAAGCACAGGAGACTGGTCTATGGCCTAGGCATACCTCAACGGGGTAACACTCTGGTGTCCTCCAGCTTACTGAACGCTCCTTTTAAGCTCCAGCCGGAGCAGCCACAACGAGCCGCAGGTGCGCACCACGCCCACCTGTCAACTGCAATCACCTGTCACAGAGAGAGAGAAGAGAGAGCAGGAAGCACTGGCAGAGAGCTGCACAGCACTGCCTGTAGAATCCTGACAGTTGTTTATTTGATTCTCAGCAGGGGATGATAGCCCTCCCAGCTTTAGGAAATAAATTGTTTTTAAGTTTATTCATTTTTAACTAATGTTCCTGAATCGTTCACCTGATGGAAGTGGGACAAACAGTGAATTGCCCGGGTGGGTGGGATTTGTGGCAATGCATCTAGCCCTATTCTGGGCTTTTGTAGCATGAACCGTGTCCAGATTTTGTAGACGGCATCCCACAATTCCCTGTGCTTTCTTCACCACCCATGCTAAATCCTTCCTCTCCTGTGCTGTGCAGCTCCCCTACCACACTGTCACGCTGAGACAAAGGATGCTTTCAGTCATGGCTATATTAAAGTTTATGAGCAGTTGAGTAGAAAGTCCAATCCGTTTCAGTTTCCTTAGAAAGAAGAATTATTGTTGGGCCTTCTTCACCAGGTGGGAAGTTTTCTCAGTTCAGGAGAGGTCAGAAGAAATGTGAATGCCCAGGAACTTTATGCTGTTCACATGCTCCACCACCTGCCCCTGTATAGAGGAGTGTGTTCAGTCTTCTTGGATCTCCTGTAGTCCACTATGACCTCCTTAGTCTTGCTAGTGTTTGGGGTGAGGTTATAGACCAGTTCATTGTTATTGTTTTGATCCGGGTTTTTCGCACATGCGCGCCGGACTGGTTGGCAAAAGACGAACACAATGGCGGACGCAAACAGAGAAACCGACGAGTTCTCCACGTATTTTTCTTCTTTAGATAACGTATCACAAGATCGTTTTAAGAGTAAGTTGATGGTTGATGGTATCAGATTTCCAGATCCACACAGCAAAAGCCTGAAGGGACGGAGCGAGTCTGTGAAATGCTGGCCAAGTGTTCCGTACCGCGACATACAGCTGCCTTATAAACACTGCAGGCCAGTACAGACAAGAGAGCACGAAAGCCCCTGAAACCACTGGACGGCTACAATTATTTTATATCGGGAAAAAGACTCCAGCAACGCCCGCGACGCCATGAGGGATTAAGCAGTCAGAAAATGGATGGATGGATGGATGGATGGATGGATGGATGGATGAATGGATAGATGGATGGATGTTGTTCACACGTTTGTGCAACAGCAAAGAGCGGCATCGGACACAGGCCGCATCTCAGCAGAGAGGAAGACCTGCCTGGTAGGTTAAAAAAAACATTGTTCACTACGGATTATTTTGGTGTTTTTGTCTTGTTAAAATGGGTGGGGGTGTCGGTGACATTGCAGTGTAAACACAGAAGTACTAGCGCCCGTGAACGGGGGCGTAATGGAGCCGCTGACAGCCGGAGAAGCGGCTGCTACAGCAGCAGCAGCCGCTTCTCCGGCCCGTGTAGCGATCGCCACCTCCCCTCCGCCGCTATTTAAGTAGAACAATGACTAGAGCAGAATTAAGTTGTATTTACCGGAGATGAAGTGTAGACTGCAAATTCTGTCGTAGTATAATGGCTCCCCCAGTCCATTGGGAGTGTCTGCCTGCGCTCTTTACATTGAAAATATCAATTTCTTTCTTCGTCCTTCCTCCTTCGGTAAACGGCAGAAACATACATCCAACGATTTGGAATGCCTCTCTGTGCAACCGGGAGCACAACAAGTCGTAGGCATTGTTTAGATTCCAAAAATAAAAGAACTAAAAGTACGCTCTAAATCACCCGTTTTGTCATGTAGTAGACGAGAACAGTACTGTTTTTGCCAACCACCGTGACCCGGATGTAGCGCTGACGTCACACGTGAACTACCCTATTCCTGGAGATTGTGGACCCCTTCTCTGTTGTGGGCCTCGCTCTTGGATGTGAGACCCACCAAAGTGCTGTCGTCCACAAACTTTACATTACAGCTGTGTTTGTGGGGTGGATAGCAGAGCAGTCATGCGTGATGGAGCTGAACAGGGAAACCCTGGATGAAACCTGTTAGAGGCCTAAAATCATTCTCTTCCTCCCATTTCTTAATTTATGCAGTACTTTGTGTTTATTCCATAACAATTATACTGCATTTTTTTTGTATCAGATAAAATCCCAATAAAACAAATTGAAATCTGTCATTATAACATGACAGAATGTGAAAATGTCTAGCGGTGTCAATACTTTTACAAAGCAATATATACAGTTAAGTACACACACAAATTATTGTTAGGGTTAGATTATAACATACCAGCTGGCATCTTTTGAAACATGTTATAGTGTTAAATGTTAAACCCAGCAGTCATTTCACCTTTACAGTCTGTAAAGCTGTTCTAAATGCCATGTGGTGGTAAAGATGGTGAGATCATTTGACAGAGAATATGTTCATGTAATACTTGATTTGATTGGAATTACTCAATATTTAGTCGCAGCTTCTAGAAACATGAAATTACAGTATAAGAGACCGCACTGGGTAAAACATAAAAGTTATATGAAATAGAAAAATATTCATTAGATACAAATTGATTCTGCACAGCTTTATTTGTCCTAATCTCTTCTCCAATTTTCAAAGTAATACAATTTGGTAGGGGGTTTGTTCCACCATACCTGCACTACATTTATGGATTTTGAAAATAGGGTGGAGTTACCTTGGACTTACCTCTGTGTTTTGAAGCTAGATTTTCGTTGAAGAGGTCATATTTGCACTCAGCTCTTGGTTTTCCCTGTTTGAGCAAGTAGGTTACGATGTAAATGGACCTTTGGCATTTGCAGACAAGCCTCTTGTGGAAATAGATACCTGTAAAAGTGAGTGAATTTGAAAAGGAAGATGTTTAAAGGATTTCTAAGACTTGGAAGTAACAGTAGTTTTTTCTTAATTAAAATCAATGAAGAGTAAACAAATTCCCACAGTTTTTCCCAGAGTCCTGCAGCGTCAGACTGTCTTCACCAGATTGTTTCAAAATATATGTTATTTTTGTAAAGCACTCAGCTCATGAAATATAACAAGAGGAACAACAAAGTTACAAGAATAAAGAACAAAAAATAAGTACAAAGAACATTTACACGTTGAAAGGAGCAGGTAGAGATATGAACATATTTTTAATCCACCTCTTTTCCAGCAACGTCACTCTCATTACTCCTAGTTCCAGAGATATTATCTTAAAGGTTATATATCATTTTGATCATCACATGCCTTGCCTTTCACCTAGCTCGATGGCATCTTAACGCAGCCACGTGTGCTGAAGGAACCCTCACCTCATTTTATTTGGATAGAGAATATTGGCGGTTAATATCCGTAAACAACATAGAAAGGGGACAAACCTTTGGTGCTAGAAGGCCAGGAGTTGGTAACGTACTCCACCTAAGGCAGTCTCTGTACTCATCCTCCTGGCTACTGTCCACAAAAGATGGAAAGCTTTGTCTTCACTTCTTGGTTCATTCTCCCTGTCTAGCCATCTGTTTTGGGGTGAAAACCAGAGGACAAACTGACATTGATTACCAAGTGAACATAACTCTATCCAAAACTTGGAAACAAACTGAGATCCTTGATCGGATACACTGTCCACTGGTATGCCATGAAGGCAAAATACCTCACAGGCAGGATAACCCCCAATTCCTTAGATGATGGTAACTTTTGGTGAAGGATTAGATGAACTATCTTCAAAAATCTGTCAACAACAGTGAGCATCACAGTATACTCAGTAGATGCAGGCAAACTGGTGATGAAATCCATAGATATGTGAGACCAAGGATGAGAGGGTATGGGAAGAGGGCACAGATATCCCAAGGGACGTCTTCTAGAAGGTTTATATAAGTTACAGACAGAGCATGTAGAAACATAATCCTTAAAATCCTTAGACATGTTACCTCCACCAGAACTGGGAAGAGACTACGTCGGATTTCTTCTTCAATCAAGGAAGACATGCTAATAGATAATTATGGGAGAGTGAGAGTACCTGAGGAACCAAGTGATCTGGCACAAACAGCTTTTCCTTTGGGCACTGGCTAGGAACCAGCTAATTATGGTGGGCATCTCCAATGTTCTGTTCAACCTCTGTTCTAGATACAGCCACTTGAACACACTCTGGAAGAATGAAATCTCCGGTACCTCTAGTCTCCCTCTCTATTTTGGTCTCCTCAGTCCTGGACAGGGCATCAGCCTTGATATTCCTGGATCCAGGCATGTAAGATAGGGTGAAGCAAAATCTGAAGAAAAACATTGCCCACCTGGCTTGTCTGGAGTTCAAGCTTCTGGCGGACTTGAGGTACTCTAACTTCTTGTGATCCGTCCATACTATGAATGGTTCCTTTGATCTTTCCAGCCAATGATACCACTCCTCCAGAACTAGTTTAACAGCAAGAAACTCCTGATCCTCAACATTGTGGTTCCGTTCAGAGGAGGACAAAGATCTTGAGAAACATGCACAAGGATGTACCTAATTGTCCTCACCTCTTTGGCTGAGAACAGCTCCAACACCAATGTTGGATGCATCAACCTCCATAATAAACTGTTTGGTGAAATCAGGGGAGATGAGAACTGGAGCTGATGTAACACGTTTTTGAAGCATTTAAAGGGCTGAGATACTGCTACATTCCAGGAGAATCTCAATTTATTAGAAGAAAGTGTATGGAGTGGGGCGGTGATCCGACTGTAATTACGGATTAATTGACAATAAAAGTTGGCAAATTCCAGGAACCTCTGAAGTTGTTTGCGATGGAACGGGCCAGTTAAGAACTGTAGAAACTTTATGGAAATTTTTTCATCCATGGATCCATGGAAATCTTGTTAGCCAAAATTTCAAAACCTAAGAATTAAGTAGTGGACTGATGAAACACATTTCTTGGCTTTTACGAACAGTTTATTCTAAAGGAGATGAAGAAGAACTGAGCAAAGATGTTGTTGGTAAGTCTTAAGGTCTTTGGAGAAGATTAGAATGTCATCCAGAAGCACAAATATTAGTTGTTTTCTGGTGCTATTTTTCCAACCCGGACACCGCCCCTCCCCATGTGGTTGCAGCCCATGTCTTGTCGCTGCCCTGAAACCACTGTAACATAGTATCAAAAAGAGCAGTTGCTGTCGCTATGCAGATTAGGTGCGGAGAGAGCCACTGCGTCTCAACTTTGGGCAGACATCATCGTGCTCTGCCTCACACCATCGCTCGTTGGGCGTGTTGTTTACTGGGCAGGGGCAGGGTGGTCAAGGTAGGTGCTTCCTGGAGGGGGCGAGTAATGACAGCTTTACATTGACCCGGTCAATATGGCCAACATTTTCCAGGACATGAAGGAAAACGTTGGCCATGACCGTGTGGCCACGTAGCACCTGTGTGTCCCCCACAGGTGCTACGTGGTACCCGTGGGGGACACCCACACTTTTCCTTGTGAAATGGTTGAACAACCTCATTTTCCCACTTCCAATATGTTTCCTTCATATTACGCTTTCTAGATTTGCGCTCTCTCTCCCGTTCCTTTCCCCCTCTCTCTCCCATTGTTCATTGAAACCCGACACCAGCTGCAGATTAGCTTTCCCACCTGAAGTCCTGCCTGCCTGAGCAAACTGAGCATGCACTGGTATATATATATATATATATATATATATATATATATATATATATATATATATATATATATATATATATATAGATACACACGCCCGCCGACAGGGGGGGGGCAAACGGGTCAGTTGTCCCGGGCCCAGGACAGAGGGGGGGCCCAAAACTGACACTGGCCGTTTCTCAATTCACGAGAACGCGGGTACGGACTCGCGTTCTGGTCAAGTCCGGTCTTGGCGAGAACACAGGAATATCAGACTTGACAAGAACGCGAGCACGCAGCACGTATGGTGTATTGTAACAGAAGCGTACTTGTGACGTCATGAGACGCACAGTTCTTTAGCATTTCTTTAACATTCAAAACTATTTATATACTACACCACAATAAATCTTATTGAAAAACTTTTTTAAAACAACATTTTTAATTTCTAAAAAGCCTAAAAATTATCTTGCCGCGGTGCATTCTGGGAAAGCGGTCAGTCTGAAGAACGCACAAGTCTGCTCTGATGCATGCTCGATAAAGAGGGCGGGGCGGGAATAACATCCGGGGATGTGGTGCGTTCTCGCTCTGGCGTTCTCGGCAATCGGAACAGTGCTCGGGCTGAGGCTGATGACGTGTCACGAGCACACGAGAACGCTCAAAAACGCATATTGAGAAACGGCCATTGACTGACCATTAAAATCAGTGTCAGTCAGCGCGCAACAGCTTAACAACGTCTCCGCGTCTGTGTAAAGGCACTCTGCTCCCCCTCCCCTCTCCTACATGGCTCAGCGGCGCCAGCCAATCAGCACACTGGCTCAGCCTGGCCCGCCCACTCTGCTGTCTCTCACAAACAACCGCGGTGCTGCTGATCAGACTCGGAGAGAGAGAGAGACCGCAAGAGCGGAGGAACTTGAATCGGGAAAGAAGCGCCGTTTGGCTCTATTTTAATACCGTAAATTAAATCAAGCTGTATGTTTTGGAAAAAGTCGCTTACCGTATTTTCCCGACTATAAGCCGCTACTTTTCCCCATGCTTCGAACCATGCGGTTTATAATGTGGTGCGGCTTTTCTGTGGATTCTTCATAACCCGCCAGGGGGCGCTTTAGCAGAAAGTTAAAAAAAACGAGACGGTAGGGAAGTCAAAGTTGGAAATCAAAGAAGAAGATAGCGCTAATTTTTATTTAGCACTTGTAAGCAGCAGGCACGACGGAGAATTTTATTCAAAACCATACCCACTCATCATGGAAACCACACGAAGAAGTTCGTATGATGCCGCTTTTAAGTTGAAGGCCATCGATCTGGCAGTACAGGAAGGAAATAGAGCTGCCGCACGTAAACTTGACGTGAACGAATCCATGGTTCGGTGCTGGAGACGGCAGCGGGAAGAACTCATCCAATGTAAAAAAACTAGAAAGGCTTTCAGAGGACATAAAAGCAGGTGGCCTGAACTTGAAAATGTTCTTGAGGACTGGGTTAACACTCAGAGAGCAGGTGGCCGAGGTGTATCCACCGTGCAAATCTGGCTGAAAGCCAAATCAGTCGCCCGCGAAATGAATATTGAGGATTTCAACGGGGACCGTCTTGGTGTTTCAGATTAATGAGGAGAAAGAACCTGTCCATTAGGGCGCGAACAACTCTCTGTCAGCAACTCCCCCCTTGACTACCAGGAAAAAGTAGCAAATTTCCGACAATTTGTTGAAATAAAATTTGCGGAGAACGCCATAGGACCAGACGACATTATAAATATGGATGAAGTGCCACTGACATTTGATCTGCCTCTGACCAGGACCGTGAACAAGACAGGTGCATCATCCATTATGGTGAAAACCACCGGACATGAGAGAACTCATTTCACCTGCGTCCTGGGCTGCACAGGCTCTGGAAAGAAGCTTCCTCCGATGGTGATTTTTAAGCGCAAAACTATGCCGAAAGACCAACTCCCGAAGGACATAGTGGTTAAAGTCAACCAGAAAGGATGGATGGTTGAAAGTCTAATGAAAGACTGGTTAATGGAGTGCTACGGAAAGCGCCCAGGAGGATTTTTTCACCGTAAAAAGGCACATCTTGTTTTGGACAGTATGAGGGCCCACATCACCGACTCAGTGAAAGCTGTCATCAAGAGAACCAACTCAATTCCTGCTGTGATTCCTGGAGGAACAACAAAGTTTTTGCAACCTCTGGACATCAGTGTGAATCGAGCGTTTAAAGCAGCACTCCGGTGTGAATGGGAGGCTTGGATGACGAGCGGCGAAAAATCCTTCACAAAAACTGGCCGCATGCGAAGAGCATCATTTTCTGATGTCTGTCAGTGGATCCTAACAGCGTGGAGCAGCGTGAAGGAATCTACGATTACCAACGGGTTCCGAAAGGCCGGACTGCTGCGTGAAGAGGGCACCGCAGCTTCAGAGCCAGCTTCCCCCCGGGATGACAGCGACACGGAGAGCAACTCTGATATCCACACAGAGAAGGTATGTGACGAAGCTCTTCTGATGCTGTTCAAGTCCGACACTGAAGAAGATGACTTCAGTGGTTTCAGTGCGCAGGAGGACGATGAATAAATCAATCAATAACTTTTCTGTTTTGTTTGGTCAGCACTTTTACTTTTGTGCTACAGTCTGTTCAGTTGTGTTCTGTTAAACAAGGTACCGGTAACCATTTCAGTTGTTATCAGCGGCTTTTACCCCGGTGCGGCTTTTATATGTACTTTTCTAGTTTTTTTTAAAAACTTATAAGCCTTAGTGCGGCTTATATAGAGGTGAGCTCTATATAAGCCGCATATAAAATACGGTATACAGTTGCAGGAGGCATCGGTTTCAGAGAGAGTACATGAAGGTTCTGGGGTAAGCAATTAAATAAATATTTTTTTAGTAACAGTTTGTAAAAGAACACAATTGAAGATTACAGTGTGTGTGAGAGAGCTATTTCCATCCCAGATGCATGTGTGTAAGTGTTTATAAAGTTCGCAGGGTAACTTCAAATGTGTTTAGGATCTATTTGAAGATATGGTCAGCAGTGACAACGACAGAGAGGCAGATGATAGGAAAGTCATACAAGAGGATGGAAAAAAGAACGAATGTAGGGGAAGATAAAGGATATGAAGATTATAAAGATGAGAGAGAAGCAGATAACTCAAATGGGGAAAATTTGGAGCAGGTTCTGATGTACATATCAGAGGATGACCCCTCTCTAACCAAGTGGTTGACAGGCGGTAGAAAGTATGTATATGTTTTAGCTGTTGTTCAGAATTAAATCCTGTCTGTTCAGCAGCACAATCATACTGGAAATAGTGGAAAGTAACAGATCACTTCCACACCTGCAGTATTCTGTGATGATGGACAGGACACGGGACGTTTCTAGGAAAGAGCATGGTTGTGCCTAAATTTGCCTATGAGTGGGTTGCGTGGCTAAGCATATGACAGCGCTCCAAATATGGCTGGCAAATACAATGGAGCACAGGCCATGATAAGAAAAATACAAGCTCTGGCTCCATATGTTCATTTTGCTAACCAATGTTTTAACCTTTACACAGAAGGCCTGCATTGCCTCGATATTTATTCATATTGCTCTGGACTGGGTCAATGAGCTGTGAGTATTGTTTGGACTGTCAGGGAAACTGAAGGATATCTTTAAGTGGATTTCAAAGTCTGTAGAGTGTGAACGTCCATGTCAGACAATTAGACCTCTGTGTCCAACAAGGTGGATAGCCCGCACCAGTGCCATCTGTTCTGTGTTAAACCAGTATGAGTGCATATTTAAAGCTTTGGGTGAGATGGCAATGAGTGACACTGATGTAGCCACTAAGGTACAGGGGCTGTAGGAGTTTTTTTACTCAAGGAAATGTTGCCCTTAGTGTTCTTTGTGCTTTGGACAAAGGGGAGTTGGAGATTTTAAATATGTCCCTCCAGAACAGAACACAGACCCTCAAGGGTGTGCTTTCAGCTGTTGCCTGTGTTAAGGAAATCTTAAGCAATACGAGAAACAGAGCTTTCAGGCTCTTTACTCAATGGAAACAAACCTTTGTGAGACACTCCATCTCACTCCTGTTGCCTCTCCTTGTGTCCGTATCCCACCTCAGCACATCCCAGGCAGTGCTCCTGCACATATACATGTGTCCTCTGCCGACTACAGGACTGAATTCTTCAGTCTCGGCTGTTGCTGACAGGGGCTTAGGTAAAGATTTGAGCAGGAAGGAATGCAAATACAGTATTAAGACATCTGGAACAAGTTCTTTTAACAGGACACACATGCTGTTGTCCATCAGTACCCAGAAATCAGCCCACTCATTCTTGAAATTCATCTTGCAATATTTAGGACAAGGGATAGCTTTCAGACTAGTACTGATTCAATTCAATTAAATTTTTTAATACAATTTTATTTATATAACACCAATTGACAAGTCATTGCATCTCAAGGCACTTTACAAAGTCAAATTCAATCACATCATACAGACTGATTGGTCAAAAAGGTTCCTGTCTAAGGAAACCGAGCAGATTGGACCGAGTCTTTCACAAGCACCATTCACTCCTCCTGATAGTGGACAGTCGTCTGCAGTGGACAGTCGTTTTGGAGCAATCTCTCATACTGAGTGTCATATATTGTGAAATATTGGGGGCGGAACTATGTTTAAAGTGTTGTAGCCTCTCCGGGGACCTAGTTTGGTGTGGCACCTCCCAGGTTGTACTCTTCTGCGTGCTGGGCGACTTTTCTCAAGTAAAAGAATGACCAAGCAAGTTCCCTGCCTCCATGTGGATTAATTGGATTTACACCTAGACACTCGGTTACTACACTGGCGACGAGGCTTAAAACTGTGAAGCGGACAGGCATATTAAAATGGAGCAACGCACTTTTAAACCATAACCATGTCAACTGTCGGGACGCTCAGTGAGTATGGAGACAGACGGGGATTGGGTGGAATATGTCAAGAGACGCAGCACTTTTTCGTGGCAAATTACATAAATGACCAGTCAAAACAACGGTCAGTTCTTCTTAGTGTATGCGGTGCCAAGACCTACAAACTGATCCGTAACCTGGCTTCACCACGGAAACCGGGACAGTTAAAGTACTTCTTGATTCTGAGATCATACAAGTTGCTATATGTTAGAAAGTTCACATATTATTATGACCCGAGGAAAAAAAAATAAAAAATTCGATGAAAAAGTGGATTTTTAAGGCTTTTTAGCTCAAGGCTCATAAAAAAATTTTGCGTGACCGATGACGTAATTCGTAAACAAGCGTTGATCTGTTGACATGGTAACAAGATACTTCCTGCTTGCAAACTCGCTTTTCTCGAACACAAATAGACAGATAAAATATGGTTAAAAAGTGTGTCGCGTATGGTTGCTCAAATACCAACAAGGAGAATGTGTCATTACACACATTTCCGAACCCGAAAAGTCCCGGTGTTGTGCGAAATTCAGTTCCCCTGTGAAAATCTGTTCCCCTCTGTGTCGGGAGCACTGCAGCCAGAGAGGCGGTGTTTCACGGCGCTTCTGATCAGTTTCTCAGTAAAACAGCTCATATAATCATGTCAAGGTTGTAACATTCAGTTTAATTGGCAGCTGTTGTTTACAAAATTGTAAAATAAACATAAATAAACGCGGTCTTTCAGGCAGCTGAAATATCCATTCTCTCCTCTCCTCCCCCCATAACTTTGGGAAATAAAGAGCAACTGTTTCCAAATTCTCAAAAATTGTTATGTGTGATAGCATGTAGTATACTAGAAATTTCCTTAATCCAGTAATCTGTCATATTTTACATTACAACGGGATTTACCAGAAAGTCTACACTCTCGTCTTTTCAGGATGTCTTAATTTTTGTGCCCTGCTATCAGCCAGTTTCCATCCTCTTATTTCAGCAATGGAAAATCATAAATGCACACTACGTGTTGGAATACTGTGTTTGGTGGCTTATTTTATTTGTCTGGCTTAAGTGACAAAAGTTGGAAAAAGACCGATTATTTTGGCGTTTAAAATAACACAAAACACAAACTGAATTTCGCACAACAACGAAGAAGCTCACTGACGCTGCAGCTCCTCTTCCTCCCTCCTCACACTGTGGGAGCAGAGGAAACTCCGCGCAGCGGCAGCCAGACGTTTTACCCACGCTTAAGTCTCTGGTGGTGTTACGTCAGGTGGAGCTGCTCCATTTGAGCACCCTGAGCGCAGAGAAGCTCTGTGCACTCAATCAGAGCCCACCGAGATCTCTGGATGTCTCCTTCTCTTCTCCTCACTCATCGTGCATGGGAGCGGAGAAATCTGGATGTCATCACAGCAGCCTGCTGTGAAGGGACGTGTTATCCACACTACCTCTCAGCACAGCCCTGCTACCCTGAACTGCTGAACTGGCAGCCAGAACCGCGATTATAAGCCCCGATTCCAATTATACACCAGCAACCCATTTCGTTTATTCTCCTAAAATGTGTAGACAGACTTACCTGAATCGAACAGACGCTAGCGCTGTCTTTCGTGTTACACTCATCACTTTCTGAATCGCCATTCGAACTTCTTGTGTACTCCATTGTACTCTCTGTAGCGTAGCCTGAGCTCCGCCTACGAACTACGTCATCGTACCACGTGACCCAAATTGTGGATTTTCAGCCTAGCGGTCGCCGAGGGACAATTTTTAGTCCTCAAAAAAACCTTTAACGGCGCAATCACGATCTTAATGCCACATTTTTTGAAAATATGGTCACTAATGCATGTATTTCCGAGTTGGTCGATCTCAAAATCAAGAAGTACTTTAAGCTTCCAGGACATAGTTAAGCTAGTGCAAGACCACCGTAACCCCAAGCCATCAGTGATTGTGCAGCATTCACGCAAGCAGGGAGTGTCAGTGCCTGCATTTGTGGCGGAACTCAGAGCTTTATCAGAGCACTGTGAGTTTGGAGATGTCCTGAATGGCATGTTGAGCGACATATTGGTCTGTGGAATTAATGACGACAGTATTCAACGTCGGTTGTTGAGTGAAGCCAAGCTCACTTACAAAAAAGCAATGGAAACCGCGGCAAACAACACCAAATATATTCAACAAGCAAGGGGTGGAGCGCCACAATCTGGCGCTGTGCATCACGTGACCAAAGAAAAGAAAGGTAAGCAGCGAAAGTCGATGGAGTGCTACCATTGTGGGGGCCCACACTTTGCAATTGACTGTGGTTTCAAAGACTCTGTATGTCACAACTGTCAGAAGAGGGGTCACATAGCCAAAGTGTGCAGGGGCAAAAACAAACAAAAGAAGGAATGGGGTGGAAAGCAAAACAAGTCTGCACATCACCTGCAAGAGGAGGAGGAGCCTCAGGAAGAGGAAGAGTCTTCTTATAACATGTTCAATCTCCATGCAATCAGCCAGCCCAGGGCAGAGCCCATCTATGCTACACTGAAGTTGAATGGTGCTGATCTGAAAATAGAAGTGGACAATGGGGCTTCAGTGTCTGTACTGAGTGAAAACACATATCACCAACTTTGGGAAGCAACAAAAGCACTTGTTTTAAAAAAGTCGGACGTAAAACTGAGAACATACACGGGTGAGTGCATTTCCATCATTGGAGCAATTCAGGTTGAAATTGAATATGAAGGACCTAGTCTGCTAGGTCGTGATATCCTACAGAAAATTCGCTTACAGTGGGGAACCATCTGGGGAGAAGGTAAGCACATGACAGTAGTGCAAGACATAATTGCCAAGTACTCAGATGTTTTCAAGGATGAGTTGGGCACCCTTCGTGGCACCACAGTGAAATTGTCCGTGGACTCCAAAGCTCAGCCTCGGTTTTACAAACCACGTCCAGTGCCATACACCATGTGGGTTAAAGTGGAGGCGGAGTTAGAGCGGCTGCAGCAAGCGGGGGGGATCGAGCCGGTGGAATTCTCCAACTGGGCCGCGCCCATAGTACCGGTGATGAAGGAAGATGGTGGAGTGCGAATCTGTGGGCATTACAAACTGACAATTAACCAGGCATCCCAACTCGACACACACCCTCTACCTCGAGTGGAAGATTTGTTTGCAACGTTAGCGGGTGGCCAAACATTCACCAAGCTGGATATGAGTCATGCGTGCTAGAGGGTGACACGGGAATGGATTTTCACTCCTGTCCCATCCCACTCCCACTGAAAAAAAATTGTGTCCCGTC
Source organism: Fundulus diaphanus (assembly GCA_037039145.1). Classification (NCBI taxonomy): domain Eukaryota; kingdom Metazoa; phylum Chordata; class Actinopteri; order Cyprinodontiformes; family Fundulidae; genus Fundulus; species Fundulus diaphanus. The sequence goes on from CM073124.1 coordinate 38,426,289, forward strand.
CCAATCCCGGGCCAGAGTAGAAAAAAAAGTCCTTTCCCGTCCCGCTCCTGGTAAAATTACTCCCACTCCCATCCCGCTCCCACTCAGAATGACTCCCGCTCCTGCGCCACTCCCATTCTTGTTGTCTTCATTAAGTTTTATGGCAATACATTAAACCTGAATGTCTATGAAGGGTCAGTTAAGTTCCTGTTTTAGCTGTAGTAAAGGCCAGTTAAAATAAAAGGAATAATAATAAATAAATAATAAAAGTAACAAACAAGGAAACAGACCATTCCTATCTTAGTTGAATAAACAAAATGTACAATGTTGCCTTTTACTAATTCATTAAGTAATTGTTTCACATGAACAATGAAGTTACTTTTATTTTTCAAACTGCTGAAACTAAAGAATAATGCACCGAGCAAGAGATCTACAGGACTGTCTCAGAAAATTAGAATATTGTGATAAAGTTCTTTATTTTCTGTAATGCAATTAAAAAACATGAAATGTCATACATTCTGGATTCATTACAAATCAACTGAAATATCGCAAGCCTTTTATTATTTTAATATCGCTGATTATGGCGTACAGCTGAAGAAAACTCAAAAATCCTATCTCAAAATATTAGAATATTTCCTCAGACCAAGTAAAAAAAAAATTATAACAGCAAAACAAAATCAAACATTTGAAAATGTCCATTAATGCACTCAGTACTTGGTTGGGAATCCTTTTGCACAGATTACTGCATCAATGCGGCGTGGCATGGAGGCAATCAGCCTGTGGCATTGCTGAGGTGTTATGGATGCCCAGGATGCTTCAATAGCGGCCTTTAGCTCATTTGCATTGTTGGGTCTGGTGTCTTTCAGCTTCTTCTTCACAATACCCCACAAATTCTCGATGGGGTTCAGGTCAGGGGAATTGGCAGGCCAATCAAGGACAGTAATGCCATGGTCAGTACACCAGTTACTGGTGGTTTTGGCACTGTGGGCAGGTGCCAGATCTTGGTTGTGCAGCGTTTCCTGCCACATTTCCCCCTTCCAACACACTTTTTGTAAATGTGCTTTGAAACTGCACTCTGTGAACAGCCTGCTCTTTAAGAAATTTCTTTTTGTGTCTTACCCTCCTGATGGAGGGTGTCAATGATGGTCTTCTGGACAGCAGTCAGATCAGCAGTCTTCCCCATACTTGTGATTTAGTTTACTGAACCAAGCTGAGTGTTTTTCAAGGCTCAGGAAACCCTTGCAGGTGTTTCGAGTTAATTAGACGATTCAAGTGATTAGTTGAATAGCCTACTAGTATACTTTTTCACGATATTCTAATTTTCTGAGACAGTCCTGTATACTCAATTAAGAAAAAAGTGCATAAAGGCATTACTGTCACAATTTAGATAATGTACCTCAATGGTTCAAAAGCTCAGTTTAGTAAAAGAAAAAGTTGAATATCATTCAAGCATATTAGTATTTTTCCATTTGCAATAAAATATCCATAAACTAATTAGGGTTTACTATCAGAACCAATACATTGATCGAACATTAAACACATTCTTAGACAGACCTCTCAACTTTTATCAAAAATTGAGAGTAAGATTATGTTAATTTTCGAGGGTGGTGCGGAGCTGGAGGAGGAGCTAACTGGACCCGGGAAAAGCCGGTCCAGTTAGCTCCGTCTCATTTTTATCCGACCAGACATGGAAGTAGACATGTTTTACTTTGTTAAAAAGTGAAAGAGAAGTGTTAACACGTTGTTCAGTTAGTAGGTTAAAATAGAAAAAAACACAACTGTTTAAATAATACTAAATAAAATAATAAAGTAGTTTTAAGTTATTGGCCGTATTATTACACTGTTGCACATTGGAAAATGAATCCAGGAAACACGTTTTACAAGCAGGGTACTGAGTGTTAACACCGTGACATTCAACTCTCGTCAAGTTTGTTAATATTTGCAACTTTACAGTCGCTCTGTGAGTTTAATAGATAAGTCCAACTTTTCCAGGTTGAGTTCCCCTCTAGCGGTTAAACCCCCCCCCATTCTGTTTTTGAGCGCTGGCGGAAAAAATAGACCGGAAGCACTGTTGGCTTCTGGGTCGTGCAGTTCTTTTGACTTGCATTATAGTTTAGGTTTCTTGAAAAAAAGCTACAAAATGGCGGCGGCGAACCTACATTTTTGATTTTATATTTTATTTAATTTTTTGGCATCGGTCCTAGTTTATTGTACCTGCTATTGGTTTACTCCCGCACCCGTCTGCTCCCGTTGATATTTAATCCTGTACCGTCCCAATCACGTGATATTTACCAACGTTGACTCCCATCCTGCGTGATTCCCGTGGGAATCACGTGACCCGCGGGTTTCCCGAAAAAATGTCAGCCTCTAATGCGTACCAACAGCTTCTGCTAGATGAGGAGTCAAAACAATATGTGACCATTAACACGCATAAAGGGCTTTTCAAGTACAACCGCCTGGCATTTAGTGTCGCATCCAGCCCAGATATTTTCCAACGCACGATGGACAACCTGTTTCAGAACCTCCTGCATATAGCAGTGTACCTGGATAACATTTTGGTCACAGGAAGTACAGAGGAGGAACATGACAGATTCCAGTTTGTTCATGTTAATAATAAATCTTCCTCAAACTCTAGGGTCACCTGTGGAGTACCACAGGGTTCAGTCCTTGGACCAATTCTCTTTACTATATATATGCTTCCGATCGGCAAAATTATCAGACAGCATGGGATTAATTTCCACTGTTATGCTGATGACACTCAGCTATATTTATCCATAAATCCTGATGAATCCAATCAATTACTTCGACTGCAGTCATGTCTTGATGACATCAAAAGCTGGATGATTATAAATTTCCTGCATCTAAATTCTGAAAAGACCGAAGTTGTAATCTTTGGGCCAGAGTCCTCAAAAAATAAACTTCTTAACCAATCACTTAATCTGGGTGGCATTAACTTGGCCTCTGGTAATAAAGTAAAAAATCTTGGTGTTATTTTTGACCAAGACATGTCATTTAAATCCCATATTAAACAGGTTTCCAGAGTTTCCTTTTTCCACCTCCGGAATATCGCCAAAATTAGAAACATTCTGTCCAGGAGTGATGCTGAAAAACTAGTCTATGCATTTGTTACTTCAAGGCTGGACTATTGTAATTCTTTACTGTCAGGAAGTCCACAAAATACAGTTCAAAGTCTTCAGCTGATCCAAAATGCTGCAGCAAGAGTTCTGATGAAAATCAACAAGAGGGATCATATTTCTCCTATTTTAGCTTCCCTTCATTGGCTTCCTGTTAAATCAAGAATAGAATTTAAAATTCTTCTTCTAACGTATAAAGCCCTTAATAATCAAGCTCCGTCATATATCAGAGCTCTGATTACCCCGTATGTTCCTAACAGAGCACTTCGCTCTCAGACTGCAGGTCTGCTGGTGGTTCCTAGAGTCTCTAAAAGTAGAATGGGAGGCAGATCCTTTAGTTATCAGGCTCCTTTCCTGTGGAACCAACTCCCAGTTTTGGTCCGTGAAGCAGACACCCTGTCTACTTTTAAGACTAATCTTAAAACCTTCCTTTTGACAAAGCTTATAACTAGATTGGCTCATGTTACTCTGAGCTACCTATATAGGCTTAGGCTACTGGAGGACATCAGGATCTAATTTTCTCACTCTATAGAGTTCTACTGTTCTTCAATTATGCATTACGTGTTGTCATTTCTGCTTTAACTTTCTGTTCTCTCTCTTTTATCTTCATAGTAGGTACACCTGGTCTGGCGTTCTGTTCACTGACATCATCCAGTGAAGACGGCTCACCCGATTTCTGTTAATGTAATAATTTTTCCAGGAAATGATTAAAACTCAAACTGGTAACTTTGGAAGCTAGACACTGTAGTGGACGAAGACTGGAAATGACGTGTGCCCTGGTCGTGTTGATATTATTTTAATGAGTACCTAAGTTTCACAAAAACTATTAAATCAACATTAATCTTCCCTATTAATGCTGTTATAATGCTCGTAGCACGACCAAACAATGGTGGAGCTATTCAAAAACCAGCATTAGGTTTAAAAGAAACTGTAGTTACGTTTACAAAGTGGTAGCACAAATGTTACTCAGGAAGCTAATAGCGCTATGCTAGCAGACATTTGGCGCTAATTCAAAATGTCTTTTAAGCTCTATTTGGTCACATTGAGCAGACCAGAAAACACAAACATTAATATCCCATCGATGTATAAACCAACCCTTATGGAAATAAGGTTTGTTATAACCCTAAAAATACACTCAAACCACATCAGCAAAGCTTTGTTTCAAAAATACTAGCAGGTAGCTTTGGTAGCTCCAGGTCTGTTTACCTCAGTCAAACCTCAAAACAAAACAGTAAAACACATTAAGAGTGAACCATTCTAAACTTTCTCTATTTATTGCTCTGCTAAATCTTTGCTTTTTTCTGGTTGTGGTGATTAGGCATCTGCTTGCTGTGAATTACTCCAGGGTGAAACTGGTTCTTCGGCCAGGGGCGAGTAAGCGGATGGCTTAGCGGAAAACGCTAAAAACAATAACTTAAAAGTTGTTTGGAAAACCAGAACTGGTATGAAGGTTCAAGGGGTCTCCTGTGGACTGCGCACGACCTGTCGAGTGTAGGGGAACCCGGCACATCAGAAATGTTTCCGATATCGGATTCGGCAGCATAAAACCTGATAGGAGCATCCATCCATCTGTCTGTCTGTCTATTTAAAATATACTGAAAGTTGTAATGTGACAAAATGTAAAGAAAAAAAAAGTGGTATACTCTGGTGAAAATTATACAGGACTATGGTCCAGAAGACTTTGTAATGTTTGTCTGCTTGTAAACAGCTCAACCAAAACATCAGATGTACATCAGATGTGTGTCTTTTACTTTGTACTGGTTTGAACCGTCCTTGTGACCTTGGTTAACATGTCCAAATGTAAAGCAGAACTTAGTCACACAACAGCTGTTTGTTTTTGCAGATACAGATATGAACAAAATATATGCATTCTGAAAACGTTGACTTGAAAGTAAGATAAGTTATGGCATCTAAAATTAATTAAGTATGATTTCTTTGAGTGGATTTTTGAAAGGGAATTGCTCCCAGTCAAGGTTCATAACTGATTTGTGTTTTTTTCTTTTGGGATATTTTCTTCCTGCAAACTTATAATTGTTGTCACAGAGGGTGGTGTTCTTCAATCACTTAATTCAGCACCTTGATTGTGTTTGACATTTTAGTCCTGAGAATCAAAAATTTTCTCAATATGTGTAAATGAGTTGAGCATTTCTTCATCATGCAAATAAGGCTGTGAACATTTCAAATCTTAATAGCAAACATTCACAAACTATGACCAATTTTAAGCACTAACATGGCCTTTAGTAAGAGGTAAAAAGATTTAGCAAGTCATTTTCCAATAAATGGTCAGTTCAATTACTCTATGCTTTCAGAATCCAAAGTAACAATTGCATGTCCATTAATGTTGTCTTATCCTGTGAACACAGGGGGGCAGTGTGGAATCGTAATCTCGGAGTCACATCCTTACATGCATGAACATAGTTGAGAATTTAATACCATTACTGTATTAAGTCTTTTATGTTTGATACCTGACTCAGAAAATGTTAACTCTGTCATAATGCAGCTTTATGTCTTACCTTTGAACCTAAACTTACTACACAGCTTCACCGACGGAGCTATCACTGTAGAATGAAACAAAGGGATAAAAAGGAGAAAAGCATTAATAAAAAAATGCATCTCCAATTAGCTTCATCACAGTGGCCTTAAACATCTTTAGTTTTTGTTTTGAGTAGCTCATTAGTAGTTCTGATAATGTCATCAAAACAGTTTTTTTGCTGTATGTATGGTTTAAATTTGACATACCAAGAGACATTCCAAGGGGGATGTATAGCTCATTAGAGAAGTGACTCACTGTATTCTGCCCTCTCGCTCCTTTTCTTTCTTCACTATGGGCTTGGTCACGACCCCTGGGCCTTACCGCCTTCTTCCACGCTTGTGTGAATAACCCAATAACTCCCATCCACGGCACAATTAAGCCATTATTACACCCTTCACTGGACCTCATGCTCCGGGGTGAAGAGTGGAGGGGTTGGGGAGTTGGTTGCCTGACCCCCATTCTGCAAGTTTTGGCCCACTGTGAAGCATTGACTTCTCTCATGTCTGACCCATTTTACTCTCCACATGTGTCCGTTTTTACACCAACACACAAGCATTCTCTCTAAAATGATCATGGTATGCATGTGCGCACACACACACACACAGACCAAGAACACTCACATAGTTAAGCCCCCTCTGCCGTCTCTGTCCAGCAGGCAGAAACGTGGCATCGTGAGTCAAGTCAGTGCCAGCAGCTGTGCAGCAGGCGCCATGTGGGGCACTCATCCGGCCAAGCAGTGGGAGGGGGCGAACGTCGTTAGAGATTGAAAGGTGTTATGTTGGCCCCTTTCTTCTGTCTCCTTCTTTTACCCTTTTCGTCTTGTGGCTGTGCATGAAGGAAGCCATCTGCCTGCTGACAGTCATGTATGGCTGCAAGAAAGTCGGTGGCATTCTGCACTTGGCACTTGTCTGTCGCCCATCCACTTGTTACCATATACACAGCATAAGACCAAACTGACCATTTTTGTCTGTTACTCTCTTGTGACAATGTGTCAATTTGTCGGCTAGAAAATTTGCCAACTGTAGTGTATTCATCTGCAGTCACTTTGATAAAAAAAAAAAAATCCTGTACATCTGAATGTCTAACTAATATGTTCTAACAAAATTCTTTATAAAATTTTTATACGCAAAAAAGCTTTATTAGAACCTATGTCTTTGATAAATTGATCTGCAAGGTTCCCATACAGTAAGGTTCTATTTTTCTACAGACTTACATTTCTAGAGTTATCAGTCTGTTTCCTTTTAAATATTAATATAAAAGTTTACTTTGAATATACCCCAGACTGACTGTAAAAATGGAATTAGCAAAAACTAGTATCTTACCAAAATAGATAGATGGTTGGATAGGCTTTCCAAGTTTCCAGACTGTGTAGATAGTTTTGTCCGTAGCTAATCAAACTGTAAAAAAACATCTGTCTATTCTTTATCACAGAAGCACCTCCAGCTCTCTTCTCTTGATAGCATCAGAGAAGTGGAGTTGTTTATTTCGTCTTATATTTTAGCTTTAGGAAAGCTATCTTTCATTTCAGTGGATTATATGTAATAAAGGTCACTGCTGCTTTTTAAATCTCTCTGCAACAGATAATGTTTCGTCACAACTTAACAAGAATAAACTAGATAAGCTTCCCAACTTACCAAGTTTAAAGCTGCCAAACCAACTGCTCTTGATGTTTGCTGAGAAACTGTATCCACTGGCCATGCATTATTAATATTAATTCATGCTAACTGTTTCTTGAATGCATCTGACTCAAAGGGATGAGTCTACCACATGGACTCACAATACACGCTTTGCACTCCAAATGTCACGTCTGCAGGGTGTTCCATTTGTTTTGAATACACTCCAAATGAAAAGCAATTTAAGAGCTCCAGCCATTAGAAAGAGCCCTTACAACTGAAGTGCAAACTGAACCTTAATTAGGAAAATGATAATTGCTAAGTGTGTGTGCTCATTTTGCTTCACAATTGCACAACCCACTTTTTTCTAACATTACACCTTCATCCCCATGGCAATTTGTAAACTTCAGTCTGTATATACACAAAATGTCAAAACGCCAGGGATTATCTTAAAGCTGTTGTGTGAAAGGACACATCTATCACATCATAAATGACATAAGATTAACTGTTTGATATTTCTATTTTGATGAATTGACACAATAGCATCTGCTCCAGACAACTCTTTTTCCTCACCCCTTTCAAATACACGGTCCATGATAGTGCATCTAATTTTGCTTCTAATTTTTGATAAAGTGTATGTAACCACATTTTTGACAGTAATTTGTACTAAAATCCTGAGGGAGCTGGAAAAACATGACACTGGAAGGGTCCATGTGATCTCTTTGACCGCTGTTTTGTAACATAAAAACGGAGACCTTGTAAATATAAATGTCTATTTGTTCATCGCTGTGAAAAAGTATTTCTACTCTTACAGATATCTTTTGTTTTTACCTTTACCCAATTATGTACGCATCTTCACCATCCTCGACCGACAAAATGGACAGACACACAATCCTCCTCTCAGGAGTCCACCGTGTATCCAGCTGCAAATGCACAGTTGGGGTACGAGGGCTCTCCTTTGCCCAGTCAGAGCGCAGTCTCAGGTAAGAGACAATCCTAGGTTAAATTAGCTGTGAAAGGAAGCATACAGGCTCCTTTTCCTACCTTACCAGTCCTTATTGACTCCACTATCCAGACAACACTTATCTTGGCGACCGCTGACGCACTTCCACTTTGGCTAAAGAGTCCTTATCCAATCGAGGTATTCGGATGGAGCGATTTACATTTTATGCTTTATTTCACAAGGCAAAGAGAACAGTTTTGTTTATATGTAATTTGCGGGGCAATTTAAATCTTTTAAATTTTTTCTTGTTTCATTTATTCAAGATTTAAATATTATGTATTCAGAAAACACACAATATTCCACCATCATCTCCATTGTCTTCAGCGAGTTTAGCTACAGGTGGTTGTGAGCACAACGGTGGTCCAGCTGATCCACCTCCTGTCTATATGCAGACTTGCCACCGTCCTGGATCAGATCAAATACGGCGGTGTCATCTGCAAAACTCAGGAGTTTCGCAGACATGTCCGCTGATGTGCAGTCATTTGTATGCAGAGGGAAAAGAAGAGGGAAAAGAACACACCTCTAGGGGGTACCAGTGTTGTTTGTTCTTGAGCAGGAGAAGATGCTTCCCAGCTTTACCTGCTGCTGCCGGTCAGTCAGGAAGCTGGTGATCCACTGACAGGTGGAGGACGGCACTGTGAGCTGGGTGAGGATGTCTGGGTTAATTATGTTGAAGGCAGAGCTGAAGTCTACATCACATTCCTAGTGTATGTCCCTAGATGGTCGAGGTCATGCAGGATGAAGTGTAGACCGAGGTTGATGGTAGAGGATGCTTTCAACCTGGGTTAACCCAAATTATGTACTGTTTTTTGACCTTTTAGCCTTCTTCAAGCTTTGATTAAGTGATTTCTTGATTCTAAAAGCAGTAATCATGCCTGGGTGTTACTGGTGAACCTGAACACAAGATTTGGTCAACACTGCATATTTAAACACGGCAAAATTTTTTTCCCCTTTCTTAAAAAGGACTAAATTGGATTGAATGCCCTTTTTGCTTTAATAAATGAAGTTGTTTTTTGAGGACTGCATTTAGCATTCTCTCGGATTATCTTTGTTAAAAGTTTTGATGATCTGAATAAATTAATAGTAAAAAATGCAAAGGGAACTGCATTTCAACTATTAAAATAAAACACAATACGATCAAAATATAACAGTGATTTAGAAAGATAATGTTTGTTTTAACTGCCTATGGTGTGATTCTAGTCAACACAGCTGGAACAAACAAGACCACGCCTTACAACAGAGAAAGGTCATAGGATCAATAATTCATTTAAGATGCTCCCTGGGATTGACTCTCCAGTCAGCTTGTAATCAGGAGAGGGGATTTATTTTTCTTAACCAACTTTAAATGTGCATTACTTCGGTGAAAGAAAAAAAAAACAGTGCCACCACAGTCGATTTTCAGCCCTCCCACAAGGCCAGGAGTTTTTCTATTTTATTTACCCTTGACCCGAAAGGGTACTGCTCTTTAATAACGTTTGAGCTCTACACTAAGCATCTGCTAAAGAAACTTTCAGGAGAGAACAAGAAAAGAAGAAAAGCTACAAACAAGGACAAAATCCAAGAACAAACATCAACTGACAGAGGAAACTTTTTTTAAAGCGAGTGTATTGCAATCATAAACTTTATGAACCCAGAATATTGTTGTTCAGTTTGGAAAAAGGAAGAAATGGCTGCCTTCCATTATAATTTTTAAGATACAAGCTTTTCTTTGCAAATTACACAAAGAAGACATTATTTATGCATTTACTAAAAGGAACCTTGTCTGTAAAAGGATAATTGTTTGCACTTTTTTCAAATATGTATCAATTAGTGATCAAGTTATTTTCACACATACAAGACAGGACATCTGTTTTACAGAAGAAGGCTATGGGGCTAAAATGGTAGCTTTACCATTTGCAAATGTGTGTGGAGAGTTGTGTATCTGTATCTCGACTTGTGTGTCTGTATCTCGATTTGTGTGTCTGTATCTCGATTTGTGCGTGTGCAGTGGGATTTGTAAATGTGTGAGGAGAGTTGTGTGTCTGTACAACAATCTGCAAATGCGTAAAACTGCTTGTGTGTAATCCGTTTTGCAAATGTGTAAAAAATCCACAAATCTGTATTCAGATCTGCAAATGTGTACAGAGATTTGCAAATGTGTAAAAAATCCACAAACCTGTATTCAGATCTGCAAATGTGTACAGAGATTTGCAAATGTGTAAAAAAATCCACAAACCTGTTTTCAGATCTGCAAATGTGTACAGAGATTTGCAAATGTGTAAAAAATCCACAAATCTGTAGTCAGATCTGCAAATGTGTACAGAGATTTGCAAATGTGTAAAAAATCCACAAATCTGTAGTCAGATCTGCAAATGTGTACAGAGATTTGCAAATGTGTAAAAAATCCACAAACCTGTATTCAGATCTGCAAATGTGTACAGAGATTTGCAAATGTGTAAAAAATCCACAAATCTGTAGTCAGATCTGCAAATGTGTAGATCAATCTGTAAGCACACACAGAAACACTTGTGTCTGAAGTATTTTCGCTTCAAGACCCAGAAATACAGACAAATCATTGGTTACAAGTCAAGCGGTTTTTCGGTTGGTTCTCTTTACACACGTGATTTTTGCTACTCTTCTGCCGCGTGAGATGCACAAATGCGTAGAAGGATTTGTATCTGTATTTTTTCGATTTGTGTCTCCTTGCGCAGACTCGCAGGCTCAAAGGCTCACATGTTGCCCTGAGCGCAGGCTCACAGGCACACAGGCTGCCTCTTCCGGCTGTGGTAGGTCACGTGACTTTCAAGGATTGAACCAAAGCGTTTTGCTACCAGACGGCTGACAAGGCAACTTGTTATAACTATATAACTTTCTCCCTTTAACGACAGAAGTTTCTTGTTTTAATGAGAGACTTATCTTGCTAAAACCAGATAATTGTCTCCTCATGACAACGCAACATAACCCGGCATCAGCTCGCGGGATATTTGAGTGTCATGGAGAAGAGGAGAGACGGAGGGGCGCCTTTTATTTCTTTTTAAAAACTCATTTGTCGGAGGAATGTATTTCTGCACTGAGGAGTGACAAGGTAAGTCGTGCATATACAGCAAGTCCTCTACTTGAAATTTAATCAATTCGGCAGTTATTTATATTTAACAACTATGCTTTGGAAACACTTGTAGCACTGTAGAACAGTCTCTGGCTCTGTTTACACGGTGAAAACAGGTTTGCGTTGCCTTTGTACTCTCCATTTACACACTACAAGGTTTAACTGTTGCTTAGGGGGACTTTCAACTATAGCTGTGGGTTTATTTACAACAGTTTGCAGCCGAAACAGTCCTCCGCCAGCCGCTGCTTTCTTCTTCTGGGCAATTTGACGCGGAGCTTCAGAAATCACAGCGCTACTAGTGGTGCGGCATGGGAATTGCACCGTTTATGTACTCTGTAAACAGGGCCTGTGACTGCAAATGTTCTACATGGATGTTAATGAGATAGAGATAAGGATAAGCAGCTTAATTTTTTTAAAAACATGTCATGCATTTAATCATAAATTCTGCTGTAAAGATTAATAATCATGTACTTAAAATAGTCTTTTTAGTTTTTTTCAGTTTTTATATTAACCATAATTTCATTGTGCTTGTAGACTGACATATCAGCTATAGCAAGCATGGATGATGAGAGCTTGGCCATCTATATTCCCACCTATGCTGACAGAATTGCCACAGAATTACTAGTGGTGCGGCATGGGAATTACACCGTTTAAGTACTCTGTAAACAGGGCCTGTGACTGCAAATGTACCTATTCCTTTATGTATTTTAATTAAATATGATTAAAATATATTTTAATTCGACACTTGTAAGGCTAATTAAAAATATGTGTATTCTACACAATGAAAGTGAGGCTAGATAAAGCTACATTTATCCATATTTTATTGTGTCAAAACAAAGATATGAATACAGAGCTTTCTAATGGGACAATTCACACGCCAGTGAAGGACAACTATTTATATGAACTTCATTAATAAACCCAGTCAACTACTGACATGCTTTAATAAGGGGAAAAGCAAAAACTGATAATCAATTATCATTGCTGCAAATTCAAAAGTTAATATCAGAATGTATCAAGCACCTGGCAGCAAAGCACCATTGTTCTCAGTTTATTTGTTGTTCCATTTGTTTTTTTCTGATGTCTTTAAACTTACTCAGAAGAGAAAACAAATCTTAATCAACATTGTTCCATTGCAGTCTAGGTTTAAGCAATTTTAACATTGATCCAGTCTAACCTTAAATCACAATTTTAAACAGCAGCTATTCTCCTTCTGATGGGAATTCTGTAAAAGTACTTTTTAAAATTCTCATAAACAAAAACATTAAGGTAGGAGGACCAGGTTTAAGATAGCTACATTAAAAATACAGCCAGAAAATCATGAATGTTCTCTTTTACATCTTAGAATGCCTGTGCATTTGATCTGATACTCAAAATTTAAATACTTAAAAACTTTGAATTTGTAATATTTAGCTTCTCACATTTAGCATAAGTAACGTGCTCAATTTTTAGAAAGAATAAATTGTTATTTTTACCTTTTGTTTAAAATAAAAAAAACTTGAAAAAACGATAACAAATTGTCTGCTGTGTTTACAGGTTGGCATCTCTAAAGCTGAATACATGGATGGTGCTGTCCAAAAGTTACTGCTGGATATTTTCTTCCAGTAGTAACAGAGGGGGTACCACAGCCAGAATTCATATAGACATGGAGACAGAGAATGGTACAATGAAAGACATTCAAAGATTTTTGCGTCTTGATGACAGCTATCCTGAAAACTACTTCATTGTGGGATCCAGCACCCACAGCCAGCTCATCAACAGCTGGTGGGATTTCTTAAGGAAACGTCGTGCACAGTACTGGATGCACCTTTTTCAAAAACTGAAGAATACAGATTACTTTACTGGTGACTTCTTGGATAAGCAGCCAATTCTGCTCACCTGTTTAAATATCACTGAGGTATGTTTGAATGTAAAAGATAAATACTATATGATACATGCTTTTAAATATGGAGTATGTACTTTAAGATCTTGTTTATTTTCTTGTCTTTCAGGAACAACTCTAAAAAGTGGTTCACTTTTGGAACATCATTTGTAAGATTAGAGATGCAATGGCTCCAAGTGGCCGGCCCTACATGATGTATACCTGGGGTGTCAAGCTCCAGTCCTCGAGGGCCGGTGTCCTGAAACTTTTAGAGGTTTCCTTGGTCCCACACACCTGAATCAAATGGCACAATTAGCTCCTCAGTATGCAGTCAGGTTCTTCAGGGTCCTGGTAATTAACTGATTATTTGACTCAGGCATGTCGGACCAGGGACATATCTAAAAGTTTCAGGACACCGGCCCTTGAGGACTGGACTTTGACACCTGTGAACCCTTCCACGGCGTTTTGGTGAACAAGATCATCTCAAACAGGTTTCTAAGCAAGCGGCAGAAACTTGCACAGTCCAACATCTTCAGAGGACCGTTCACATGTTATGAGACAGTTCGAAGTATCATACCTTCTGATGACGGAAAACTTTCTTCATGCACCGTCCACACATGATGAAACAATTGAGTTATGCGTATTTTTAAGAGCTTATATACGCACAAACCTGTGACACGTGTGACATTTTCTTGTAAAAAAGAGTTTGTGGAGCAAATGACCTTGTGAGCCTGTCCAGAATGACCCTGTCACTTTCCCACACAGTCAGAAATAGGCAGCTGCAGACCCCACAACCAATAAAGGAAAAGCAGTCAAAGAAATACAGATGGAGGAAAAAAAAACAGACCTCTGTTTTCACTGACTCCCATGTACTTAAATGTTTCATCATGATGTACATAATTTTTTGAATTTTGGTGCTAGGTTTTATATTTTGTGTGATTCTTGTTGTGTGTGACAGCAAATATATGCTACTAAATATTAGGACAATAACAAGAAATTTAACTTCACATTTGCCTTGTAATCTGTCATGTAGGACAAAAAATGTTTAAATGACATGTTCTGTAAACCCCACCACTGCTCCTCATATTCAAGACATACTTTTTATATTTATAACAGCAAGACTTATAGTTCTCTGTTACTGAACACTGAGACCCAAGTTATGTACTGTTTGACAATGATGATATGGTCAAATGAGATGAAAAATAAAGTGCCTATGCTTATGTGCAACATGAAAACTTTTAATGAATCTTTGGTAAAAACTCATTACAAAATGAAGTGCAATGGTTTGTGATCAAACCAACTCATTCTTTTCTTAGAAACATAACATTATATTGCAATGTTACATCAACTCACAGAAGAACATACATTAAAAGTACCTTTAACAAGTTCTCTGAAAGATCCTTTTAAAAGGAAGTTCTCTACCTCCAGATAATGACCTAACTAGAACATTATCTATGAGTATTAAAAAGATGAATACATGGATCTCAAAATTGAACATGAGAAAATTCTTTTACATATGAAAAAAGTCATTGTTAGAAATCTTGGCACTATTGCGCTCAAAGCATTTATCTATTTTACAATCAACTTTGAAGAATATAAAAGAAATATAATGCCCTATGGAAAGAAAAGGAAAATAAGTACAGTTTAAACACATGCTTCAAATTTTTTTAACCTTAAAGAAGCTTAATAGCAACAGCAATAATTTCACTTCAAAAACTTGTATTTCACAATGTTGTTGGAGTAATCTTGTTAATCAGTATTTTTGCTCTATATCTTTGTCAGCAAAAACAAAAGCTAACTGACTATTGTGGCTCACTTCCATATGTTCCTGAAAACATGAAATATATTACATAGTGGTATTACCTGAAACCAAAAGCATTTTAGATCAAATTGGACTTTTTCCATGAAGATTTGCATGTAGAGTTTTTCAAGCAATGTCTGTTGAAGGACATCTCTTTCACCTTTTCCTTGGAACTCGGAGCAAAATCTCTGGGTGGCAATTCTGTCAGCATAGGTGGGAATATAGATGGCCAAGCTCTCATCATCCATGCTTGCTATAGCTGATATGTCAGTCTACAAGCACAATGAAATTATGGTTAATATAAAAACTGAAAAAAACTAAAAAGACTATTTTAAGTACATGATTATTACTTAAAATTACCTTGTCACTCCTCAGTGCAGAAATACATTCCTCCGACAAATGAGTTTTTAAAAAGAAATAAAAGGCGCCCCTCCGTCTCTCCTCTTCTCCATGACACTCAAATATCCCGCGAGCTGATGCCGGGTTACGTTGCGTTGTTATGAGGAGACAATTATCTGGTTTTAGCAAGATAAGTCTCTCATTAAAACAAGAAACTTCTGTCGTTAAAGGGAGAAAGTTATATAGTTATAACAAGTTGCCTTGTCAGCCGTCTGGTAGCAAAACGCTTTGGTTCAATCCTTGAAAGTCACGTGACCTACCACAGCCGGAAGAGGCAGCCTGTGTGCCTGTGAGCCTGCGCTCAGGGCAACATGTGAGCCTTTGAGCCTGCGAGTCTGCGCAAGGAGACACAAATCGAAAAAATACAGATACAAATCCTTCTACGCATTTGTGCATCTCACGCGGCAGAAGAGTAGCAAAAATCACGTGTGTAAAGAGAACCAACCGAAAAACCGCTTGACTTGTAACCAATGATTTGTCTGTATTTCTGGGTCTTGAAGCGAAAATACTTCAGACACAAGTGTTTCTGTGTGTGCTTACAGATTGATCTACACATTTGCAGATCTGACTACAGATTTGTGGATTTTTTACACATTTGCAAATCTCTGTACACATTTGCAGATCTGAATACAGGTTTGTGGATTTTTTACACATTTGCAAATCTCTGTACACATTTGCAGATCTGAATACAGGTTTGTGGATTTTTTACACATTTGCAAATCTCTGTACACATTTGCAGATCTGACTACAGATTTGTGGATTTTTTACACATTTGCAAATCTCTGTACACATTTGCAGATCTGAATACAGATTTGTGGATTTTTTACACATTTGCAAAACGGATTACACACAAGTAGTTTTACGCATTTGCAGATTGTTGTACAGACACACAACTCTCCTCACACATTTACAAATCCCACTGCACACGCACAAATCGAGATACAGACACACAAATCGAGATACAGACACACAAGTCGAGATACAGATACACAACTCTCCACACACATTTGCAAATGGTAAAGCTACCATTTTAGCCCCATAGAAGGCCCCCAAATTCATTTGAAGTAGATAGCTGCAAGTTTAACTCCTCCCGGCCAGTAGGTTGCGCGCTCGCCCACTCTTGTTCCAACTTTCTGCTGTTTGTAAGCTGGTTGTAACATCTGTTAGTTTAGCATGCCAGGTTAACATCAACAAACATTTACCGGTAACTTACCTGTCCAGAAGGAAAGCGGCAACCTCAACATGGCTTATGCCACCTTCGCTTCCCTGAGTCCGCACCAACACTCAAAAGCTTGACCGATATTCACCCTAGTTTTCCTTTTTTTTGGTTGTCTTGAATATGATCAATGTAACGCCCAGAAAAAGGCATTTATCAGTACTATCACGGCGCTGCTATGATCTGGCAACGACTGAACTCTGTTTCATGTGACTTGAACCTATTATTCCTATTAGTACAAAATCCTTTCATGTTGATGTTGGCATCGTAACCAGAAGTAAATATTTATATACTTGTCTAGATTTATAAAACAATTATTTATACATTACATATTTATTTTTCAGTAAAATTAATAGTTTAATTCTGTACCAATCTACACATTCTGTGGATGTATTATATTTGAAAAATATATATAGTTTTGATGAAAAGGTTGTATCTATAATCTTTAAATTATGGAGTGAAACAAGCCAGGGGCTACATCAGAAACATTACAAATCTACTTGCTTAGCAGATTTCCCAAGATGCCAATCAAAGCTATGCCCAGGTGTTGGGGAAAAACTTGATTTTCCACAATGTAAAACCTTGTAACCTATATGTGTGATGTATTATTTGGACTCTGGATTTTACAGGTTTCAACAATGAAGCAGCTTTCACAGTTACACGTCATTGTGATTCTAAGTCAGACTGTTCAGAGTCAGTGTTATGGACAGATTACTTTAAAATTAAATTCATTAAACTCCACCTTTGTAAACAATACAATTCAAGATTTCCTCAGTATTGTCAGCTGACTGCTGGAGGTGGATTATGCATTCTAACATGGTATAGATATGAGCATGCAGAGGAAGTTTTTTTGTGATAAAAAGAATGCATGGTGCATGCAGTGATCAAAAACTGGTAATATCTCTCTGTTGTGCCATTGCACACTGTTTTAAGTTATTTAATGTTTAATAAATAACTATCGTCTGTTAGGTATTGTTTGGTGAATATCAGCCCAAACAGCTGACAATAAGACAATAGTTTCAAAACAATGCTCTCAACTCTGTTGTTGTAATTACTGGTGGTCTCCAGTTTAAACAGTAGGCAGTATAAATATATGCTGTAATATAGACCATCACCTAATTTGTACCAATGTGTGCTGAAATTGATTGCAAATAACTTAAAAAGGATAGCTTGGTTCTTTAATTCTTTTCAAGAATTGTAAGTTTATGTTTCAGGATTTTTAACATAATTTTCACTTTTTGGTAAGATAATTAGCCTTCAGGGATATAAGGAAGATAATAGATGGCTCATTATGAAGGAGGAGCAGCATTGCCAAGAGCTGAGGAGGCCATCTGACTTATAGCTGACCTGTGAAGCAACTGCTCCACTGTGTTTTCATGCTAATGTTTGATAAATGGATATTTACAGCTGCAATTCCAGCTGCAAGTAAAAGACTGTTGTGTTTTCATTTTGACAAGCTGAATAGTAATGTTTGCTATTCCAACTGTACATATTAGCAGGCAGTGAGCTAACATCCTTCTGTCCAAAGCTGTGTGTCTGCTTTGAGACCTACACTCACCAGCACCTTTATTGCATATTTGCCTTCAAAGGTACATTACTTATTTGTACTATAGGTTTAAGATGTTGTACACATTTCTAAGATCTTTTGCTCCATATTGACATATTGCCATCATGGTACCACGGTGTTAAGAAATAAACAAACAAACAAAACACATACCCTGGAAGCACAGTTGCCCCAAGGTAGGTGTTTATGTTGGTTATGCTAAATTCCAAATTCTGATTCTACCATTTGATTGTTGCAGCTGAAACTGTAAACAGGATAGCTGTCTACACTGATTTGGTAAGGTGTATCACATCACTTCTTGTTTTCAATCTTGCACTTGGATCTATGTGATGTTTTAGACTCTTTTAATTTGAGTTATTTCCACAAATAAGGCAAGTGAAGTTTATTTATATAGCACTTTTCAGTAACAAGACAATTCAAAGTGCTCTAGAAAAAACATTACATGCATAGGGAAAACAAAGAAATAAGCTTAATAAATCCTTGACTAGACTTCCTTCATACATTAACAAACATACAGAAAGACTTTTTTCTATTAATAAGAAATAAGCTAAGTATATTCTTGGGGGTTTCTGATATAAAGTGATTTTGTCCAACCTTTCCAAAGCTACAAATAGAATAACTTCCTTCATTGTTTGACTGGAATGAGCTTCATCACTAAAAATTCAAAGCTTAATTGTTTATAATCATAAAGCTAAAGCTTGAGGTCTCTGAACTCACCTTTCTGCCACTACAGCTAAAACAGAAAGCAGCGTAGTAAGGGAAGAAAGCACAGTAGAGTCGGTGTGTGTTTGTCTGTGAACTGTCCCAGATACCATTTGGAGCCATTAGTCTTTGATAGTGATGGAACTTTATCAGGCAGTCCAATGGCAGTCTGTTCAAGGTCACAGAGTGTCTTGTTTACATAACATCCTGGAGAAATTAAGACTGTAGAGGAGCCAGTTTGGATAGCAGCATTTGTTTTGGGCAGGCAGACTCTTGTTTTTCTGTCTGACAGATTCATCTCAATGGCGATTCCAAAAAAGTCAAAATTGTGATCATTCTGCCAGGGACCAGCTTCCAGCTTTCTCCAAAATCATTCCCATCCTGCCAGCAAGTTCAGAAACTCCAGCTAGCATGCAGTTCTGCTTACACATCATTTCAGTCTGAGTGATATGGGCCGAAACAGCTGCTGACGTTCTAAGAATTTCTCGATACTCCAGATAACCGGCAGCTCCAAAAAGCAGAAATCCTGTTATCATAATTCCAACTTTGAACACATTTTCAACATCCTCGACTGACAAAATGACAGACACATGGTCCTCTTCCCATTGTGTGTCCAGCTGGGGGCTCTCCTTCACCCAGTCTTCTTGTTGAGAAAATTTGATCAATTGCATTAAGAGTAAAGCTGATCAGATCCATAATTCATAGTTTGGAAGACATGTAAAAAGAGGCTCCAAAAAAGATTGATAGAAGCGGGCAGAAAAACGGGGGACGGAGACGTGAAAGGAGAGGAAGAGAGGAGAGCATATTAAAACCACTAATTTCTGGTGGTGGAGTTTATGTTTGGAATCCTTTGTGTTTCACATGTTTTTTTTCAGCATGGTACGGGATCGCTAGCTTAGCAATAGCTTCAACATTACTATGGCTTCCCAATCAGTCTCTATGATAGTATCTCCATCTCTGGCTGTGTCTCCCCCTCTCTCCTTCTCTGTATATCAAATGTTTAGTTACTCCTCTGCCTCTTTCAGTGATAATGGTAGATGTAATAAATGTAGTATTTTTGTAACTTTGCAGCAAGGGTGTCAGAACTAGAGACTTGGCTCAGTGCTGATGCAAAACCAGCAGATAGCTGAGCCCCATCTAGCCAGTGCAACGCCACCAAGGGTAGCTTCACGTAGCGGTCTTTCGGCATTGATTTATTTTTCTCATAGAATTATGACTGCAGCAAGATGATTTTGTTAGTAGGTGAACAACTTCAAGTTATTCTTCTTTAGATTATGGGTTGGCCCTAGCTTTCAGTGTTTAACCGTTCCTCTCTCCTGCTCATATCCATTGGCTCAGTGTTTTACTGCAACTAACTGTATGTGCTCTTTTTCATCCTATAGACTTGAAAACTTATTTGGATGTTTATCTGCTTAGCAGTGTTTCTCTAATAGATTAAGCCACTTAAGAAGTTGGAACTAGCATAATGATTTTACTTTTCTCTGTTATACAGAGTACTCCTACACAATGATTCTGTGCCTTTTTTGTACTTATGCTCTGTCTTCTCTAATGGTCTGTCCACACTAAGCCTGGTTCTGCTGGAGGTTTCTTCCTGTGAAAGGGGAGTTTTCCTTTTCATTGCCACTTACATGCATTCTCTGTATGAGGGATTTATACAGATTCAGTGATACAATGCAAACGATTGTCCACTGTGACTACGTGCAAATCCAGGAGTGAATGCTGCAAGTCAATGAGTTGATGCAATCTGCTGTTTCCTTATATAGAAAAATGTTTAACCAATCTGTCATGCATCCTGTCTGTTTAAATTGTTTTTCCACATTCTGCTCCTCTCCACTCAGTTGATTGGTGAAGCAGTTTCAACTGCACTGACTCTAATCATCTCCAAGTCATACCACCTGTTACTCTGCCTATAATACCTTCCACCCAGGGGCAGTCCTAGCCTGGGCAACACCCCCCACTCCCCCACCTGCCCCAACACCACCGCCACAAGCATCACAAACAAATAAAATATACTGTGTAACTTAAAAGTTAAAAGTATAAAAACAAATGTAGACATAAAAGAAAGAAAAAAAATAAATGGAACACAAGGAATACAGACAAGGAATAAGACATTTCTAAATTGTACCAACAAAAAACATTTGTGAAAATCTGTGTACAATGCCTTGTCTGTCATTAGATAAGTGTCTTTTAACTACAGTATTGCTTTTCAACCATGAAATACAGATTAAACAGTACAACTATACAACAGCTTAAATGTTGGTTGAAATGTAGAGGCCTCAAAATAAGCAGCGTTAGTGGAAAGGTAGGAGAGGCTGCCCTCTCCACTCACCCAACAGATCAAAAACGAGGAAGAAACCTGTTAAACCAGCGTAAAATTACAGCAAATTCTATTATTACAGGCCTGTTTTAAGTTTCAGGGTTTATTTAAAAAATAGACAGCTTATTTTCTGAAGCTGTAATGTCATTTATCTCACTGTAATTAGACACTCACATCCCTTCTCACCTTCACACACACACACACACACACGCACACACACACACACACACACGCGCACGCACACACACACACACACACACATTAGCCCCAGTAATAGCTCTTTTTGCACAACGCAATAACCAGAAAAAGGGGTTCTCTCGGAAAAATGCCCAAAGAAGTGACTTAACGTTCAAAAACAAACCCAAAAAAAACGCCGACTCCCGAAAGTTACAAGGAACTTTAGAGAAACACAAGCCCAAACTTTCTTATAATAAGCGGACTATGTAACACTGAAGCTCACATGAACAGCCCTCATGGATTGTTGAATTTTTTTTTTTTCACTGAGAAAAAGCCACATAAATGTTTCCTACCTGCACAGACACTGCCTCTGGTATTAGGTCTGGACATTCAAATGTTGACCCCTTATCACCGACGACACGTGGATAGCATATATATGTATCCTTGGTCAGATTCCACAGTAATGTCCTCCTGTTTATATCCAACACTGGCATTTCTTGGCAATCCTTCGGGTTTTGGAAATTCAATGGAAACCCCCCCCCCCCAACTCCATATGTTTACAATCATCATTTTTGCTAGTTACTCCGGCAAGTAAACAATTCAAGATGGCTGCGGCGCATGTGCGCTGGCACTCAAACAGTATAGGGTCCTCCCATCCCCCATTCCCTCCCCTCTTCTGTTACAATCTGTCTGTCAACCACGGCAGAAAGGGCGCCAAATACCCACAGGCGCAGTAGTGCATTAGGCGCTGTGAACATTGTCAGCACGTGGGAATCTGGGCCCGCCCTAGATGAGAAGCTGCTCTGGGCGGCTGCCCATGCCGCCCATATCAGAAACCACAACTGCTTCCACCCACAGCCAGTCTCTGCCAGATCGGCTCCTTGCCATGTGAGAGCTGCTTTCCAGTGTTGAGTGCACCGTCTGCCTTGACGTTTCTTTCCTGTCAGTAATTAAAATTTATTTGTATAGCACCTTTCGCAGACACTAAATCACAAAGTGCTACACATTAAAAACAACATAAAACACAAGCACACTACAATTTCATATACATCCTAGTTAAAAGCCTTTTTATATAAAAATGTCTTTAATTGTTTCTTAAGAGTCAATGCCGTTTATGCATCAGAAGGAAAGTGGGAGCGAGTTCCAGAGCCTTGGGGCCATAGCCTGGAAAGCCCGGTCTCCTTGTTTTTTTAAATGAGTCTGTGGTACAGCCAGCAATCTCTCATTAGTTGATCTCAGAGTCCGAGTGGTGTAATATGCCATCAATAAGCTATTTATGTATTCCGGAGCTTAGTGATGTAAAACAGTCCAGGGACAGTTTTTGGTTTTGGTTCCTATCTCATCCTGTGTACCTTCATCATGACCCCGCCTCAAGATTCTGTTCACAGTCAACAGCCTGTCCAGCCTTCATCAGCTTTTTTGTCTGGAAGCATCTGTCCCATGAAGTAACATATATCAGTCTTACAAGTTTACATGGCCTTCATTTATAGTCTCCAAAATTGGAATGTAAAATTATGTGAATGTAAGAATCTAAGAAATGTGTGCATTTAGATGCATTAACTAGGCGATCCTATTCTACTCTCCATAGTTTACATGGATAAAGCTTTAAATTTTTTCAAGCTGCATCCACTTTTTTAAACATTTGTAAATGCCCTTGCCGCTAATAAAGTGATCAGACCAAATCCGTGAGAGTAGCTTATAAATTCATAACCACATATATATATATATATATATATATATATATATATATATATATATATATATATATATATATATATATATATATATATATATATATAATGTCAACACCCTGTGATTACAGGAAGAGTAGGGGAGAGACTCCTCTGCAGGACGAAACAGTGTGCTTGAATAAAGCAGCAAACATGTATGTTAACTTCTGTATGTGTTTAGGGATGTTTGACAGCGAAACAATAAAATTAAACTAAAGCCAGTATCCAGAAAGCAGTGGGTATGGATGTCCAGCTGCATAGGAATAGGCAAATAGTCATAGGTAATATAATTTGTCCTAATTTAAAAATGTAAGTTTTTTCTTTGTGGTTAAATATGTTTATCTATTTATTTCAAGCGATTATAGCTCTGTTCTGTTTTCATTTCACAAAAGGCGCAGCTGGACTGTCATCACCAGCAGCAGACGACACAAAGTAAGAAAATTGAAGAAAAACATTTAAATGTTCATGGCCATATGGTGCTATTTAATGTATATGTAAATTTTTATAGTCACCCCAACATACATATTCATGCATTTTCATCTGCCCCTTTATGCGTATCAAATTTAAAATAATATTTTTATCTTGTGAGCACATTGCCATTTTTTACAGGGAAAATTAGGTGAAGACAGTCCAAAGTATCTTATTAACCATACCAATGTTCTCCTCAGTCTGTCCTAGCCCGTGTGACCCAGTTCCTGGTCTAACATCAAGCCTGACAGATGACCAAGTAAACCAGAAGATAAGGGCTGTTACCCTTTTTTCCAGCACAACAGGAATGGATGATGCATAACTATTGTAATTGTATCGATGTATATTTTATTTATGATATATGTTGATTAATGTATTATTTGTGTGCGTGATTCCCCTTTCCAGTTGGCCTATGTATTGGATAATAACAAAGCTCCTGCTCTTGGAGCTTCTTGGAACTTCGAAGGTCAGCTTTTTTCTGTTGTTGGTTCACAGACAAAACAGTGTTTGGTATAAAAGTACAATGCACCGTGGATTTATTTCTGTCTTGTTAGGGCAAAAATGTCTACACTGTCGACTGACCTGGTTACCACCAATCAATCACTTAATCTGGATGGCATTAAATCGGCCTCTGGTAATAAAGTTAAAGTAATAAATAAAGACTTGGTGTTATTTTCTACCAAGACATGTCATATCAATGCCATATTAAACAGGTTTCCAGGGTTTCCTTTTTCCACCTCTGGAATAATACCAAATTTAAATACCAAAATTAGAAATATTTTTATTTCTCATGGTAGGTAAACCTGGTGTGGTGTTCTGTTAGTTGTGACATCATCCAGGGAGGCATATCATCCGCTATTACCATATAACATACAAATAATTCCTGGATTAATGTGTGCTTCTGTGCTTTTGTTTCTCTGCTCTGTCTTCTCTAGCCCCCAGTCGGTCGAGGCAGATGGCCTTTTATACTGAGCCTCGTTCTGTTGGAGGTTTTCCTTCCTGTTAAAGGGGAGTTTTCCTCTCCACTGTCGCTTCACGCTTTCTCAGTATGAGGGCTTGCTGCAAAGCCATCAACAATGCAGACGACTGTCCCTGTGGCTCTACGCTCTTTCATGAGGAGCGAATGCTGCTTGTCAAGACTTGATGCAATCTATTGGGTTTCCTTAGATAGGAAACATTTTGACCAATCTGTATGATTTGATTGACTTTGACTTTGTAAAGTGCCTGTTGTGAATTGCTGCTATATAAATAAAATTTAATTGAATTTAAAGCCAGTCTGCCCTGCGACAGACTGGTGACCTGTCCAGGGTGTACCCCGCCTCTCGCCCAGTGAACGCTGGAGATAGGCACCAGCAATCCCCATGAGGGATTAAGCGGGTCAGAAAATGGATGGATGGATGGATGAATTTAAAGAGTAACTGATTTGCGCGTCAACCTTTATTTTACACAGAAGTGTTATCACAGCGTCAACAAAGTGTTTTCTAGATTAAAGCTGTGATAACACTTCTGTGTAAAAGACAATGGTCGTACCATTGTCTTTGATTGTTCTACATCCAGCTTTTTCTCCCCAGTATGCTCTGTATACGACCATAGACTTGCCCTTTTATTTAGATAAGTGAGTCTTCATGAATAATTTTCATAATTTTTTCAGGGGTGGGTGGGGTTGTTTGGAAAAAATGACCATGAGAACATTAGAAATGTCACGGTAAAGACAGTCACTTTCTATGTAATATTTAGTCTGACATGCCTGTAATTAGAAGGTGGTTGTGCCATCAGTTGCTTGAGGCCTTTCCTCTGGCTGGGTATGGACACCTCTACTTTATTAAAACTCCATTATTTGGTTGTTAGCTTGGAATTTGTAAATACATAAATAAATAAATAAAACAACATTGCCCGGAAACCCCCTTTTCTTATTTTAATTTTTTTTTTTTATTATCCTAGTCAATTCATTCCAACAGAGCCAGGTACAATGGAGGGCTCCCAAACCATGAACATGCATGTATGTTGCCATGGGTGAATGTTTCTGTCTAGCTTTTGCATGTTGTAGGTGGTATCCCTTACAGCAGACCCGGCGGCATGGGCGGACATTGGGGGGCCGTGCCCGCCCGCTGAGCCAGTCGTGCCTGCCCTGGACTGGAAGCTGTTTTTTTTTTCTTTTTCTTTTTCCTTGGAGTGGCCATTGTCCTATTTGTACTATCTTTGATTTGTCAATCATACAATTCAACCAATCAAATCAACGACTGAAGGTAACATGCTAGCCAATCACAGCTGGAGAGGGATGGGTCGCTGGGTCATACAGCCTTCAGAGACACCACGGCTCGGCTGTGGTCACCGTCGGTGTCGGTAGTGCGGGATGGATATTCGGTCTGATTACCAAACAATTACAAGAAGTGACAACGAAGCAAGCGAGAGCGAGCTGGATGCAGTGCTATTAATTTATGTTTGAAACGTCAGCATTGAAGTTAACACTGGAGTAAACATTCACGCTAGGAGGATAGCTAGACAGCTAGGAGCACCAGGAGCAGAACCAAGCAGGAAAACTGCCAAACTGAAGAAACTTGGGTTACTTGCAGGCAGAAGGGAACTCTGCTTTGTTCTGATCCTTGTTCTCTTAGCTGCTGTAATTACAGAACCTCTGCTAGTATGAATTTTTACTTCATTCAGTGTTCAGCCTGACACCAGTGCTCATGTTTATCAGCTTGTATGCTTATGCTGGACTTTTGAGTCAAGACGGAGCACTACAGGTTATCTCACTGTTAATTTTCAGACCAAACCAGCATAAAACCTGCCCAACTTAAAAGAATAAAACAAGCCCAAATCTCAAACTCTCTCATGTTAAAAGCACAGAACTATTAAACACATAAGAACATACCATTAGCACACAACTGCGCTGAAGCAAAGAAAAAACCTTTGTGCATACGGGCTCCGCACAAAATGTACAATCAGACAACCAAATAACACACAAGATCACTTTAACAATCATGATATATCAACGGGAAAAAAAAAAAAACCTTTTATCAATAGCTTCCCAACATGAGTTGTAAATCTACCTTAATATAAACTTAATTTCTCTTAGTATAGCTCAATCAAACATTTCTCTTTCACAGCCATGAAATATGTTTAAGTTGATCAGTAGAACTCAACCCCTCTTGGGGTGTTTACATTGACCAATACAATTTCATAGTGACATTTGATTAACCATTATTGTTTTATTATAACAATTAATATTATTCATTATAACTATTATTCATTGATGATGTCAGATTCAACAGATTTGACTCATTTAAAAAATAAATTGATCAGTAAAATGAGTTCAAGGAGATAGCATTTTACTAAAATGGTTTTAGTTTTCTGCTTGAAATTGACTACTATTTTTTATATATTTTGTTAGCAAATCTTTCTAAAAGCCCAACAACAGGCACAATTTAGAAAATTACAGTGAAGCCACCACGAAGCAACACTTGCGACAGTCGCTGGAATCTTAACCTTTGTGTCTTGTCATGACTGGATGTGGTTGTGACATGGGGTGAAGGTATGCAGTGGAGATGAAGCTGTTTTCATTCAACATGGAAGACAAGCTCATAATGGCGCACTTGAGTCACATCACATCACATCAGTTCTGGTGTGAGCCACCAGAACTGACAAAGGCTCCTAGATAGGTGTTGAAACCTTTTCAGAAAGAACTAAGCAAAAGTCCTGTTGCCTCCGATTTAAGCCTGTTTGCCAGAGCAAAGCACTTCCTGTGACAATATTGACTGTTTATTGTATGTTGTCTTGACCTGCAGAAGCAAAACAGTCTCAGCAGATGGTAAATAACAATAGAACAAAGAAAACCAGACATTTTACCAAAACACACGAGTCTGCGTCTGGTGCATTTTTTGGTTGAAACTTGTTTGTTTGTCACTCAGTGAAATAACACGCAGTAGAGTAGAAGGTAGAGTAGCCAATGTCCTATGTATGGAGCAGGAAGCTTCAAAACCTGTCCCGCATTGTGAGGGCCATGAGTGCTTCATCCTGATCCATGCAGAGGACTAGTGGTGAGGTAACTTTCCTGGCAAAGTGATGTGAGTTCTCCTTCACAACCTCCAAGCGACCAAGATGTCTCTCAGCATGTCCTTTGTGCAAAATGATAAGGAAAATGAATAATAAAATCAGTCATGAGCTTCTTGACTGTTTTTGATACTATAAGGCAGACCCGGCTGCAGAAACAAATTACGGGGGGGGGGGGGGGGGGGGGGGGGGATGGCATTCCATTTTTTCAGGGGGGCACACTTTTTCAAAAAACATGTTATATGCTTCAGGCTGAACAGTTGCTCTGTGACTATTCCTACAATGCTGAGAAAGAAATTCTCAATAAAATCACAAAATCTAAAAAAACGAACAAACAAAAAGCAATAGTGTAGTCAGTGTTTCCAAACTGAGCAGGTTTTCACCCAATTAGGCTTCTTTTGAACACATTGAGCTGGAACAAAAATACCTTATGGGCGGGTTGTAAAAATTTGGGAAGCTTTTCACAAGATTTGTTGGGCTTTTAGAAAGATTTCAGACCGAATATCCATCCTGGGGTCCGTTCTTCGTACGTCGCTAACTCAGTTAGCTGGATTTGACTGTTGACTCACGAGCAGGCTTATTTCATGTAAACAGGATTAGATCGTAGCTGTATAAATGGAGGAGATAGGGATATCCAGCCAGTGCACTTGGACCACCTAGTGGCAGACAGTGTTGGGTAAGTTACTTTAAAAATGTAATCCGTTACAGTTACAAGTTAGTTTGTTTAAAATGTAATTGTAGTGTAACTTTTTTGATTACTTTTAAAAAGTAATGTAACTAATTACTTTTGATTACTTTTTGATTACTTTAAGGTTTTAATGAGTATTGACCAGTGTTGGGCAAGTTACTTTGAAAAAGTAATTAGTTATAGTTACTAGTTACTTCTCCCAAAAAGTAACTGAGTTACTAACTGAGTTACTCCACTATAAAAGTAACTAGTTACTAGTAAAAGTAACTATTGCGTTACTTTTTCGTTTCTGGCTTTTTTATTTATTTTTTTACAAATTTCTTGCTGACATGTCCATTCAATGCACCCCCCCCCCCCCCACACACACACACACACACATACACACATACTCCCCCTTTTGTGTTGAACAGTGAAGTGTGGTGAAAGCAGCTTTAATTCTCCATCACATAACTTTCATATCACGCATGCATTGACTTTTTCAACAATTTTCTCTTGCGGTTTTCAGCAGCAACGGCATTGTTTCTTATGGTTTAATATTGTCCATATGCCTTCTTTAAATATTTCTAATTCTACTCGCAGGACATGCGCAATTCCAAACTTATTTCCTGTCATTGCCATGGTGAATCACGTTATTTGCGTTCCAGTGATCGGATTTTTTTCATGCTCACGTTCAAAGGTCGGTCGGGCGCTGTGTTTAGTTACCTGACTAATATCATCTGTTCTGAAATCGGACATGCTGAGAACAGGGCCGGATTATCCATAAGGGCCAGTGGGCCAGTGCCCAGGGGCACCAACCATGGGGGGGCACCACATGACACATGCTTTAAAAATATATTTTTCATAAATTGATATATTATTTACTTGAAATTGTTGAAAGACCATGCATTATTCGTTTTGTGAACACTGATGTCACAATAATAATAAATGATAAATCAAGATTTTTTTGATTTCAACATTTTAAAATGAGATATTTGAATATTGCTCACTGCTCATATGCCTACATGTAGTTGTGTAAGTTAGTAAATATTAAAGAAATCCCCTTGATTATGTCTGATGTTTTTGACCGGAGGACAGCACGGGAAAGGGGGGGGGGGGCTTTGAGGTATTGTGCCCATGGGCACCACATTGTCTTAATACGGGCCTGGCTGAGAATGACAAAGGGAGGAAGAGCTGCTCAGAGTTGCAGCTTTCTACTCAGTGTAGATCAGCCGTTCTTTCTGAAACGACTGTGCAGCATAGCTTTGCTGTGCGCGCTGAATCCAGATGCTGTGCGCGAATGCACACGCACGCAGTTTAGAAGAAACATAAACAGTTTGGCGCGTCAGTCAGTTCGAAACAGTTCCTGTATCGGCCACGTAGCGCATACGCGCGTCGACACAGGTTTTTCTCTACGAGCTCGACTCATGCGCCGACGCATCCGTGTTGCCGGACCCATATTCTTGTCCTTTTTGCTGTTTAACTCAAAATAACGTGCTTACCTCCAACAATCAAACGCTGTCTTCTCGCCCATCTTGCCAGGGTACAAACACAAGTAGCTTACACACACAGGTGCGCGCGCACACACACACACACACACACAGAGGCAAGGAGCAGGGTACAGACGCAAGCAGCCGCATCTGACTAATTGCAGAAAAGCAGGGACTTCACTTTCCTTATCGAGGGAAATTCTTAAAGTAACGAAGTAACGAGTGCTTATTTTGGAAAATAACGGAGTTACTGATTACTGAATTCGCAAAACTAACGCGTTAGATTACTCGTTACTGAAAAAAACTAATAAGAGTACTCTAACACGTTACTTATAACGCGTTACCCCCAACACTGGTATTGACCCATGTTCAACATTTAATTTTTGAGAACTGAATGTGAACCTTAAAAAAGCACTAAGCTGAAAGGGAACTGCAGACAGGCAATCACAGGATGTCCACAAGAAGAGATGCCAGTACCAGGCATGTAAGATTTTCTCAGACTCCTCTCATCGGTCCATACTCTTTTCTGCTCCTCCCCCAGGCTCTACCATTTACGCAGTTTGCAGACTAACACAAGCAGGTTCAGAAACCACTTCTTTCCTACAGCGGAAACTTTGATAATTTGCTGCTGTAATATTATAGATTTTTTAGAATAAAAAGCTAGCAGATGTGCATAATCAAAAATAACAGAAATACAATTATAGAGCATTCAGTATTGTAAGAAAGCCCACACTGTTTCTGGATAAATACATTATTGTATGAGTTAAGTTCTGTTACGTTTTCTGCCTTTTTCGTTGTAAAACTGAAATGTCCCATGCTCCTGAATGCACCATAGCTTTCCGACGCTCACGAACGCAACACTGTGAACGGCAAGCTGTGTAGACGCGCGTTTGATTTTCCGCTTAAGACTAAGTTTTGCAGTTTCACAACACACGTCGGCTCTCACGGTTTATTGTTGTGTGTGAATAACAAGAGACTGCATGATTGCAAAGCGCCTTGTTGCATCTTTCTCTTCCTTAAAATGAAGCCAAACTTTGGATTGCTTTACCCGATGGGGCGCCTTTTTTTTCTTTTCTAGACTTACGCCTGGTCACGTCGTACTTGCTTACTGAATGGCCGTGTGCGTAACTTGCGTAAAAAAACAGGCTGGAATCGAAAAGAGAATCGTTAAGTTAGCTGCCAAACGGTGCCATGGAATTGGAAAACACGGAACTGGTTTTGAACAGGAACCGGTTTTCGATTCCCATCCCTACTCAATACGCTTCGTCTATCGGTGAGTTGCACTTACCTCTAAATGTTTCCTCAGGTTTGACATAGATTGCTTCGACGTGGACAAGTTCTTGATAGCCGGCAAACACTTCTTGCACTGCACGGTTAAATTTTAGCCATTTTCAAAAATGTAAATGAAATGCTCGTTAAATTTCCATTGCTTGAAGGCTGTCATTTTTGATGTGCTGCTTGAGCTGAAATAAAACCGTGAAACGTGCGCTCGCTTGCTGTTCTTTCAGAAGGCTCCACCAGCACAGGATGGATCATCAGAGTGATAGAGACAAGGAGCCGTAGCGGGAAACGGCGATACAGGGCGCGAAGCAATAAAAATATCATTACATATTTCGCAAAAGTTTTTCTTTATATTTTTAAAAAAAATTAACTAAATTTGTAATTCTTAATATTTTCGGAACTGTAACTGAATTACATATTTTCTCATTGTAACTGTAACGAATTACAGTTACTCTTTTTTTGTAATTAAATTACGTAACGTCGTTACATGTAATCCGTTACTCCCCAACACTGGTGGCAGAGGACGGGACAGAATTGTGGAACACCATTTTTAATGTTTAATAAAAGACGAAACAAATAATGCTTAGTTCCTCTCGTTTTATTTAAACATTTTTTTTTTTTATAAAGAAAAGCCAGCAAGTCATCTTTTGCCTGCAATAAGAGATAGCTATGTAAAGTCAGCAATACTACTGTCAAATGGTGTATTAGAACTTACTCTGAAGGTCCTTTTGAAGCAACTCGATCTCTAGTGCAATTTTTCAAGTTGTGGAGTTCAATTTCTCCTCTTAATTTGTGTTTTTTCAGGTCAAAATGCTAAATTTTTTGTTGAAGATGCCGTTTATATAGGGAACGGATGGCACCCTGTGTCATTTTGTGAAAGAAAAAGAAAGGGTGAAACATGCCTCATGCAACAAAAGTAAAAAGAACCTGTTTTTTTTTTCAGGCTTTTTCTTGGTGGCTGATATAAACAGACAAACACATCATTTAACAGTGGCTTTTAAAAAGAGGAAAAAGTGTCTTTTTAAAATATAGTATAATAATTAAAGGCTACCATTTTGTAGAATATTCTTGTACTTCACTTTTTTCCCCATGTTCTAGTGCAGAGGTCACGGATTAGCGGACCACGGTCCGAATCCGGACCCAGCTGCTACCTAATCCGGACCCAACCTGATTTAAAACATTTATATATTACTGCATGTTGTCCGACGACAGTGTCTAACTCGGGGGTTAAAGTTCTCCGTCGCTGCGACGGATTTCCGTCATTTGGAAATTGAGCGAAAAAGTCCCGTCTAGACTTTTTATTCAAGGTTTTGCACTGAAGCTGCTCTCAACCAATCAAACCTGGCAGAGGCGAGACATTAGCCAATCAGAATGAGAGCAGGGCGGGTCTTTCCAAAGGGGACATGGCCAGTTTGAGGTTTATCGGTGTTCTTCATTTTAACCTTTGGGAGAGCATTTTAAACTGGCCACAGATGGTATGAATGAAAGTAGCGGTGGTCAAAGGTTTTCTTTGGATTTATGCAAACCAGCAGGTCAGAAAGTTCAGCAGCTGACAACAACTTCACTCGGTAAGCGTCAATCTGCTCCGGCAGTTAATTAATGAATTATTTCCACCTGTGGCCATGTCGTCTGTCAGCGTTTATTCCCTCGCTGATAAACGCGGCGACCAACCAGGAATCTCCTCGTGATTCGCTGTTATGTTTTATTTAAACACAAAGAAGAGTAACGCGCTAGCTCAGGCTAATTTAGCGTGACCCTTGAAGAACAAGAGTCAGACTGTGAAACAATGTGCCTCATTTGACTGGGTTCGATTCGGAAAAAGTAAAAAAAAAAAAAAAAACCTGCGCTGTTCTGAAACAAAGAAGGCAGAGCTGTATCTGCTGTCGGTATGCAGCAGTATTCACCTGATGAGCAGCTGCGCTCCAGGACACTAAATAAAATGACAAGGATTTTGATGCTTACAGATTGTTAAGAAAACTACATCAAAAAGATAAAACAAATAAACTGCAGCTACAACATGGACTGGAGAACGGGTTCTAACTGGGTGAGGCCAGAGAAAGGCGATTCTCAGAGAGTTTTTTATGAAGTTAAAGTGGAGCGCGGACACAGGGTTCATCCTGGACAGGTCTCCAGTGACTGGGCTAAAATATAACCATTTTATTAAACTTCAAAAAAGTTCAATCATGCCTTTTTATAAACTGTAATTATTAATTGGTGAACAATAATGGGCAAAGCAATCTGTGTCAAATTAAAATGTATTATGTCATGATAGTGTTGGTGATGTGTCCTGCATTTCCAAGGCTGTGTTTGGCCTTGTATGATCATAAAATTGGTTTATATTGAATGTGACAGGGAGCACCTTGATATGGGCTTGAGGTTGGCTTTGTTGCCAATCAAACTAAGGTTTAAAACCCGTGCAGGGCAGCCTAAAGCTCACTTGTCTCATAAGCCATAAAAAAGAAATTAAAAAAAGTTCAGTTGTTTTATAAAAGATGTGAAAGTCAGGAAATTGTCTATATACCAAACTGTGAAAGATTGTGGTTCTCTATTTCAAAAAGCACTTTGGATTTTAAAATAGAAAAACGTTCTATTTTTATGTTATTTTTTGTGGATGCATAAACATTTTATTTCAGTGTTAAATACTGTAGTGATATGGCACTGTTGGGCTTCCGTAGCCGTATTGGGACTGACGCATATACGTAGTAGTTAGGTGCCTGCCAAGCATTTGCAAATGCATGGAGGCACCTACTACTATTCACCTCTAAACGGACTCTTTATTAATATTCTTTACTTCTTCTTCCGTCACGATTAATGCGGCCCGAACCGTAGCGTGCACCCCCACAATATATACATCAAAACGTCCGGCTCGGTCTCGAGATGTGTGCTATTACTTTTATTGGGGTTTCGAGTTACCATGGCAACGCAATTAGCGAAAAACCACCCCCCAAAAACCCCATAGGAATGAATGGAGTCGGGTAGAAAGAAAGCCTCAAAAAAGCCTCCAAATGGCCATTTTCAAAGCTGTACTGTGTCGCCATGCTTTCACCTACGAACACCGTTTAACTTCCAGTTTGTAGATATATCTTTGAAGCACTCAGAAGTGAAAACGGGATGGGGATATCTTTTATCGTCTCTTCACAGTTACTCCTCAAAGCTCATGTCCAAAAATCAGCGAAATCATTGTTTATAATGAAAGTCAATGATGGAATTCTCCAACCGCTAGAGTGGCCCACTCTAGCGTTTTCAAAGATTTCAAAACTCCAAACAACTTCCGCCTACTCGCTCAGTTTTCACTCTACGTAGACAAATTATACATCAAAACGTAGGTATTTTTGTCTGGATTCAGGAAATATAACCCTCATATGTGTAGCATTTATAGATTTTTCGCAAATCACCTCAGACCGACACAAACCCGAAATCCTCCCCATTCATTTCCTATGGAGCGGTTTTGAAAAATGACGTCTGAAAATCCAAAACATCACATCTTTTCGCATCGTCGCTACTCCTAAACCGTTTCATGTACAAGCATGAGACTTTCACACATGAATGTCCCGACCCTTCTGGCACTCATAAAAAAGGAATTGTTTGGATAACTGTTATGGTTTTACCGCAGGAACAATTTGTTCGGGAGTAGCGAATGTGCAAATTCCTGAAAACGCTTTTCAGCTGCATTTTCCCACATCATCCACTTTTTTACATCGTCGCTGTGCCTACACCGATTTTTGTACAAACATGAAAATGGGCACCATAGTCCTCAAAAGCCTGCTGATACTCATAGTGAAAGAATTATTTTGAAATCTCTTATACTTTTTCAGCTACAGCGATTTGTTCGGGACCGGTTTTAGAGGATTTCTAAAAGTCGATATAAAACCCCTTTATATCATAATTTTTCACGCCCTTATTAAACTTTTTCCAGCAAAAACCGATAGCCTGTCTTCTTCCCCTATCCGTCACGAAATAAACGCAGAAAGAATTACGTCTCTACCATTTACGGATCAGGAGATATGGAGCGTATTTCGGGGCAAAGTTCTCCATTATAATCCAATGGGACTTATTGTGAGCAAAGTCTCTGCACTTCGGTAGACTGGCCCGCTGCAGGTGTGAGTGAGTTTCCATGACGACGGAACTCTGAGGGCCAGAGGGAGAAGCTCCATTGGGATACAATGGCAACTTTCGACGCCCGCTGCAGCGGCTGTGATTAATGTAGGAATCTGAAATTCGCACAGTCACTTCCTCTTAACATTTTAAAATTTTCAAGTGACTTTCAGCCATGTGTCACTTTTCTGTCCCATTTTGGATTTCACATGCTTTCCTATTGGGCCTTTGCTTCTAACAGGATCTGGCATGATGCCCAGACACGACATAATTGGCCAATACAGCACCACCCACATGTGGGAAATGGCGCTACTGACCATTTTGGTCAAATGTTGAGTTCTGGGCCCAGATGTGGGAAATGGCGCTACTGACCATTTTGGTCAAATGTTGAGTTCTGGGCCCAGATGTGGTGAGGCTGAGTTGCTAAAGGAGGCCAATCTGACCCATGACCTTTGGTGACATTAAGTATTGGCACCCTATTTGAGGCACTTTCCAGTACAGGATTTGGACCAAACTCACAGAGTATCATCACCCAGGGATACTGAACACAACCTTGTTAGCGGAGGCCAATCTGACCCATGACCTTTGGTGACATTAAGTATTGGCACCCTATTTGAGGCACTTTCCAGTACAGGATTTGGACCAAACTCACAGAGTACATTCACCTGGTGATACTGAACACAACCTTGTTAGCGGAGGCCGATCTGACCCGTGACCTTTGGTGACATTAAGTATTGGCACCCTTTTTGAGGCACTTTCCAGTACAGGATTTGGACCAAACTCTCAGAGTACCATCAACTGGTGATACTGAACACAACCTTGTTAGCGGAGGCCGATCTGACCTGTGACCCTTGGTGACATTAAGTATTGGCACCCTATTTGAGGCACTTTCCAGTACAGGATTTGGACCAAACTCACAGAGTACCATCAACTGGTGATACTGAACACAACCTTCTTAGCGGAGGCCGATCTGACCCATGACCCTTGGTGACATTAAGTATTTGCACCCTATTTGACGCACTTTCCAGTACAGGATTTGGACCAAACTCTCAGAGTACCATCAACTGGTGATACTGAACACAACCTTGTTAGCGGAGGCCGATCTGACCTGTGACCCTTGGTGACATTAAGTATTGGCACCCTATTTGAGGCACTTTCCAGTACAGGATTTGGACCAAACTCACAGAGTACCATCAACTGGTGATACTGAACACAACCTTCTTAACGGAGGCCGATCTGACCCATGACCCTTGGTGACATTAAGTATTGGCACCCTATTTGACGCACTTTCCAGTACAGGATTTGGACCAAACTCACAGAGTATCATCAACCAGGGATAATGAACACAACCTTGTTAGCGGAGGCCGATCTGACCCATGACCCTTGGTGACATTAAGTATTGGCACCCTATTTGACACACTTTCCAGTACAGGATTTGGACCAAACTCACAGAGTACATTCACCTGGTGATACTGAACACAACCTTGTTAGCGGAGGCCGATCTCACCCATGACCTTTGGTGACATTAAGTATTGGCACCCTATTTGACGCACTTTCCAGTACAGGATTTGGACCAAACTCACAGAGTACATTCACCTGGTCAGACTGACCACA
Organism: Fundulus diaphanus; assembly: GCA_037039145.1. Classification (NCBI taxonomy): domain Eukaryota; kingdom Metazoa; phylum Chordata; class Actinopteri; order Cyprinodontiformes; family Fundulidae; genus Fundulus; species Fundulus diaphanus. The sequence continues at coordinate 38,463,062 of CM073124.1, forward strand.
ACCATGTTAGCGGCTAATGGTTAGCATGTTGCTAACCGGAAGTAGCTGTAGGAAGGTCCTACCAACTTCTGCTTAGCCAGGGTTGTTCTGCCTTTACAGACAAATAGATGGCTACAGCTGTGACGGAGTCTCCATGACAACGCTGCTAGCCAGAGGCTCCTAGGAGGTCCATTGACTTAACATGGCACCTTTGGACGGCCGTGCGGGGGCTGTGAAGACCGTAGGAAGCTGAAATTTGCAGTGTTACTTCCGGTTGCTATTTTTGACGGTACGGTACGCACCACGAGGCAGGCGCCTTGCTAAATTTCTTCAGAAATTTTCTAGTATTATTAGGCGCCTGCCATGGCATTTGCAATGAGGAGGCAGTGCTGTGCGAAGCACAGCACTGCCTCCCATGCAAATGCATGGAGGCACCTATTACTATTCACCTCTAAACGGACTTCTTTATTATTAATATTCTTTATTTTTCTTCCTTCACGATTAATGCGGCCCGAACCGTAGCGTGCACCCCCACAATATATACATCAAAACGTCCGGCTCGGTCTCGAGATGTGTGCTATTACTTCTGTTGGGGTTTCGAGTTACCATGGCAACGCAATTAGCGAAAAACCACCCCCAAAAATCCCATAGGAATGAATGGAGTCGGGTAGAAAGAACGCCTCAAAAAAGCCTCCAAATGGCCATTTTCAACGCTGTACTGTATCGTCATGCTTTCACCTACGAACACCGTTTAAATTCCAGTTTGTAGATATATCTGTGAACTACTCAGAAGTGAAAACGGGATGTGGATATCTGTTATCGTCTCCTCACAAGTGCTCCTCAAAGCTCATGTCCGAAAATCAGCGAAATCATCGTTTATAATGAAAGTCAATGACGGAATTCTCCAACCGCTAGAGTGGGCCACTCTAGCGTTTTCAAAGATTTCAAAACTCCGAACAACTTCAGCCTACTCGCTCAATTTTCACTCTACGTAGACAAATTATACATCAAAACGTAGGTATTTTTGTCTGGATTCAGGAAATGTAACCCTCATTGCTGTAGCATTTATAGATTTTTCGCAAATCACCTCAGAGCGACACAAACCCGAAACCTCCCCCATTCATTTCCTATGGAGCGGTTTTGAAAAATGACGTCTGAAAATCCAAAACATCACATGTTTTCGCATCGTCGCTACTCCTAAACCGTTTCATGTACAAGCATGAGACTTTCACACATGAATGTCCCGACCCTTCTGGCACTCATAAAAAAGGAATTGTTTGGATAACTGTTACGGTTTTACCGCAGGAACAATTTGTTCGGGAGTAGCGAATGTGCAAATTCCTGAAAACGCTTTTCAGCTGCATTTTCCCACATCATCCACTTTTTTACATCGTCGCTGTGCCTACACCGATTTTTGTATAAACATGGAAATGGGCACCATAGTCCTCAAAAGCCTGCTGATACTCATACTGAAAGAATTATTTTGATATCTCTTATACTTTTTCAGCTACAGCGATTTGTTCGGGACCGTTTTTAGAGGATTTCTACAAATCCATAAAAATCACCTTTATATCATAATTTTTCACGCCTTTATTAAACTTTTTTCAGCAAAAACCGATAGCCTGTCTTCTTCCCCTATCCGTTACGAAATAAACGCAGAAAAAATTACGTCTCTACCATTTACGGATCAGGAGATATGGAGCGTTGTTCGGGGCAAAGTTCTCCATTATAATCCAATGGGACTTATTGTGAGCAAAGTCTCTGCACTTCGGTAGACTGGCCTGCAGCAGAGGTGTGAGTGAGTTTCCATGACGACGGAACTCTGAGGGCCGGAGGGAGAAGCTCCATTGGGATACAATGGCAACTTTCGACGCCCGCTGCAGCGGCTGTGATTAATGTAGGAATCTGAAATTCGCACAGTCACTTCCTCTTAACATTTTTAAATTTTCAAGTGACTTTCAGCCATGTGTCACTTTTCTGTCCCATTTTGGATTTCACATGCTTTCCTACTGGGCCTTTGCTTCCAACAGGATCTGGCATGATGCCCAGACACCACATAATTGGCCAATACAGCACCACCCACATGTGGGAAATGGCGCTACTGACCATTTTGGTCAAATGTTGAGTTCTGGGCCCAGATGTGGTGAGGCTGAGTTGCTAAAGGAGGCCAATCTGACTCATGACCTTTGGTGACCTTTGGTGACATTAAGTATTGGCACCCTTTTTGAGGCACTTCCCAGTACAGGATTTGGACCAAACTGACAGAGTACACTCACCTGGTGATACTGAACACAACCCTGTTAGCGGCTAACTGTTAGCATGTTGCTAACCGGAAGTAGCTCTAGGAAGGTCTCACCAACTTCTGCTTCACAGAGTCTGTTCTTACTGTAGAGAAAAAGCTCCACAACAAATTTTGGCCATGTCGGATAAAGCATCTCCATGTTAGGAGGTGTCAAATATTCAATGCTTTTCAATGGGCCAAGACCACCCGCCATTTTGAGTTACCATGGCGACGTAATAAACAACGTATTTTCTCCCTATTTGAAGCACATCCCAGCACAGGATTTGGACCAAACTGACAGAGTACAATCCCCCGGTGATACTGAACACAACCATGTTAGCGGCTAACGGTTAGCATGTTGCTAACAGGAAGTAGCTCTAGGAAGGTCTCACCAACTTCTGCTTCACAGAGTCTGTTCTTACTGTAGAGAGAAAGCTCCACAACAAATTTTGGCCATGTCGGATAAAGCATCTCCATGTTAGGAGGTGTCAAATATTCAATGCTTTTCAATGGGCCAAGACCACTCGCCATTTTCAGTTACCATGGCGACGTAATAAACTACGTATTTTCTCCCTCTTTGAGGCACTTCCCAGCACAGGTTATGGACCAAACTAACAGAGTACAATCACCTGGTCATCCTGAACACAACCTTGTTAGCGGCTAACGGTTAGCATGTTGCTAACAGGAAGTAGCTCTAGGAAGGTCTCACTAACTTCTGCTTCACAGAGTCTGTTCTTACTGTAGAGAGAAAGCTCCACAACAAATTTTGGCCCTGTCGGATAAAGCATTTCCATGTTAGGAGGTGTCAAATATTCAATGCTTTTCAATGGGCCAAGACCACCCGCCATTTTGAGTTACCATGGCGACGTAATAAACAACGTATTTTCTCCCTCTTTGAGGCACTTCCCAGCACAGGTTATGGACCAAACTAACAGAGTACCATCACCTGGTCATCCTGAACACAACCTTGTTAGCGGCTAACGGTTAGCATGTTGCTAACAGGAAGTAGCTCTAGGAAGGTCTCACTAACTTCTGCTTCACAGAGTCTGTTCTTACTGTAGAGAGAAATCTCCACAACAAATTTTGGCCATGTCGGATAAAGCATCTCCATGTTAGGAGGTGTCAAATATACAATGCTTTTCAATGGGCCAAGACCACCCGCCATTTTGAGTTACCATGGCGACGTAATAAACTACGTATTTTCTCCCTCTTTGAGGCACTTCCCAGTACAGGATTTGGACCAAACTCACAGAGTACATTCACCTGGTGATACTGAACACAACCTTGTTAGCGGCTAACAGTTAGCATGTTGCTAACCGGAAGTAGCTCTAGGAAGCTCGCACAAACTTTTGCTTCACAGAGTCTGTACTTCCTTGAGAGAGGAAGCTCTACAACAAATTTGGGCCATGTCAGATAAAGCATGTCTATTTTATGAGGTGTCAAACATCCATTTTTGACCCCTCTTTGCCTCTGTTACATGCTGCAGAAATGCTCCAAAGACACTGAAATCACACATTCACCTCAGTACCTCACATGATAAAGGTAATGATAATTAAGACAGAGGGCTACAGCTGTGAGGGAGTCTCCATGACAACGCTGCTAGCCAGAGGCTCCTAGGAGGTCCATTGACTTAACATGGCACCTTTGGACGGCCGTTGCGGGGGCTGTGAAGACCGTAGGAAGCTGAAATTCGCAGTGTTACTTCCCGTTAGTATTTTCAACGGTACGGTACGCACCACGAGGCAGGCGCCTTGCTAAATTTCTTCAGAAATTTTCTAGTTAGGCGCCTGCCATGGCATTTGCAATGAGGAGGCAGTGCTGTGCGAAGCACAGCACTGCCTCCCATGCAAATGCATGGAGGCACCTATTACTATTCACCTCTAAACGGACTTCTTTATTATTAATATTATTATTAGGTGCCTGCCAAGCATTTGCAATGAGGAGGCAGTGCTGTGCGAAGCACAGCACTGCCTCCCATGCAAATGCATGGAGGCACCTACTACTATTCACCTCTAAACGGTTTATTTATTATTATTAATATTCTTAATTGTTTGACGATTAATGCGGCCCGAACCGTAGCGTGCACCCCCACAATATATACATCAAAACGTCCGGCTCGGTCGGGAATAGTGTGCTATTACTTTTATCGGGGTTTCGAGTTACCATGGCAACGCAATTAGCGAAAAACCACCCCCGAAAAAACCCATAGTAATCAATGGAGTCGGGGAGAAAAAAAGCCCCAAAAAAGCCTCCAAATTGCCATTTTCAACGCTGTACTGTATCGTCATGCTTTCACCTACGAACACCGTTTAACTTCCAGTTTGTAGACATATCTGTGAACTACTCAGAAGTGAAAACGGGATGTGGATATCTTTTATCGTCTCTTCACAGTTACTCCTCAAAGCTCATGTCCGAAAATCAGCGAAATCATCGTTTATAATGAAAGTCAATGACGGAATTCTCCAACCGCTAGAGTGGGCCACTCTAGCGTTTTCAAAGATTTCAAAACTCCGAACAACTTCCGCCTACTCGCTCAATTTTCACTCTATGTAGACAAATTATACATCAAAACGTAGGTATTTTTGTCTGGATTCAGGAAATGTAACCCTCATTGCTGTAGCATTTATAGATTTTTCGCAAATCACCTCAGACCGACACAAACCCGAAATCCTCCCCATTCATTTCCTATGGAGAGGTTTTGAAAAATGACGTCTGAAAATCCAAAACATCACATGTTTTCGCATCGTCGCTACTCCTAAACCGTTTCATGTACAAGCATGAGACTTTCACACATGAATGTCCCGACCCTTCTGGCACTCATAAAAAAGGAATTGTTTGGATAACTGTTACGGTTTTACCGCAGGAACAATTTGTTCGGGAGTAGCGAATGTGCAAATTCCTGAAAACGCTTTTCAGCTGCATTTTCCCACATCATCCACTTTTTTACATCGTCGCTGTGCCTACACCGATTTTTGTACAAACATGAAAATGAGCACCATGGTCCTCAAAAGCCTGCTGATACTCATAGTGAAAGAATTATTTTGATATCTCTTATACTTTTTCAGCTACAGCGATTTGTTCGGGACCTTTTTTAGAGGATTTCAAAAAATCCATAAAAATCACCTTTATATCATAATTTTTCACGCCTTTATTAAACTTTTTCCAGCAAAAACCGATAGCCTGTCTTCTTCCCCTATCCGTTACGAAATAAACGCAGAAAAAATTACGTCTCTACCATTTACGGATCAGGAGATATGGAGCGTTGTTCGGGGCAAAGTTCTCCATTATAATCCAATGGGACTTATTGTGAGCAAAGTCTCTGCACTTCGGTAGACTGGCCTGCAGCAGAGGTGTGAGTGAGTTTCCATGACGACGGAACTCTGAGGGCCAGAGGGAGAAGCTCCATTGGGATACAATGGCAACTTTCGACGCCCGCTGCAGTGGCTGTGATTAATGTAGGAATCTGAAATTCGCACAGTCACTTCCTCTTAACATTTTTAAATTTTCAAGCCTGCAGCAGAGGTGTGAGTGAGTTTCCATGACGACGGAACTCTGAGGGCCAGAGGGAGAAGCTCCATTGGGATACAATGGCAACTTTCGACGCCCGCTGCAGCGGCTGTGATTAATGTAGGAATCTGAAATTCGCACAGTCACTTCCTCTTAACATTTTTAAATTTTCAAGTGACTTTCAGCCATGTGTCACTTTTCTGTCCCATTTTGGATTTCACATGCTTTCCTATTGGGCCTTTGCTTCTAACAGGATCTGGCATGATGCCCAGACACGACATAATTGGCCAATACAGCACCACCCACATGTGGGAAATGGCGCTACTGACCATTTTGGTGAAATGTTGAGTTCTGGGCCCAGATGTGGTGAGGCTGAGTTGCTAAAGGAGGCCAATCTGACTCATGACCTTTGGTGACCTTTGGTGACATTAAGTATTGGCACCCTTTTTGAGGCACTTCCCAGTACAGGATTTGGACCAAACTGACAGAGTACACTCACCTGGTGATACTGAACACAACTCTGTTAGCGGCTAACTGTTAGCATGTTGCTAACCGGAAGTAGCTCTAGGAAAGTCTCACCAACTTCTGCTTCACAGAGTCTGTTCTTACTTTAGAGAGAAAGCTCCACAAGAAATTTGGGCTACGTCGCATAAAGCCTCTCCAAGCTATGAGGTGTCAAACATCCAATGCTTTTCAATGGGGGATCAAACCCCTTATGGTCCCAATACTGCATGCCCATATATGGCGCTACAGTATAGCTCAGATGGAAAGTGCAGGCTTTGCATGCAAGAGGTCATGGGATCGAATCCCGTTGTGGAACACTTAGAGTTTTATATTATAATCCCCACAGTATGTATAACAAAACATGTGTGCTGATCCTATGAAGTATTTTTTTGTACCACCCGCCATTTTGAGTTACCATGGCAACGTTATAAAAAACGTATTTTCTCCCTATTTGAAGCACATCCCAGTACAGGATTTGGACCAAACTGACAGAGTACAATCCCCCGGTGATACTGAACACAACCATGTTAGCGGCTAACGGTTAGCATGTTGCTAACAGGAAGTAGCTCTAGGAAGGTCTCACCAACTTCTGCTTCACAGAGTCTGTTCTTACTGTAGAGTGAAAGCTCCACAACAAATTTTGGCCATGTCGGATAAAGCATCTCCATGTTAGGAGGTGTCAAATATTCAATGCTTTTCAATGGGCCAAGACCACCCGCCATTTTGAGTTACCATGGCGACGTAATAAACAACGTATTTTCTCCCTCTTTGAGGCACTTCCCAGCACAGGTTATGGACCAAACTAACAGAGTACCATCACCTGGTCATCCTGAACACAACCTTGTTAGCGGCTAACGGTTAGCATGTTGCTAACCGGAAGTAGCTCTAGGAAGCTCGCACAAACTTTTGCTTCACAGAGTCTGTACTTCCTTTAGAGAGGAAGCTCTACAACAAATTTGGGCCATGTCAGATAAAGCATGTCTATTTTATGAGGTGTCAAACATCCATTTTTGACCCCTCTTTGCCTCTGCTACATGCTGCAGAAATGCTCCAAAGACACTGAAATCACACATTCACCTCAGTACCTTACATGATAAAGGTAATGATAATTAAGACAGAGGGCTACAGCTGTGAGGGAGTCTCCATGACAACGCTGCTAGCCAGAGGCTCCTAGGAGGTCCATTGACTTAACATGGCACCTTTGGACGGCCGTTGCGGGGGCTGTGAAGACCGTAGGAAGCTGAAATTCGCAGTGTTACTTCCCGTTAGTATTTTCAACTGTACGGTACGCACCACGAGGCAGGCGCCTTGTTAAATTTCTTCAGAAATTTTCTAGTGTTAAATATACTATGCACTTACTTCCACCTTCGCAAATTAATGCGGCCCGAACTGAAGCGTCCACCCCCACAATCTATACATCAAAACGTGCAGCTGGGTCTCACGAGGTGTGCTATTACTTCTGTTGTCACTGGCAGTAACCATGGAAACGTAGTACCCCAGAAACTGAAGCCAAAAACTCCCATAGGAATTAATGGGAAAATGACCTTTGGTGAATTTTACAATTTTCTCTCTTTTTAGGCACTTCTCAGTACAGGATTAGGACCAAACTAACAGAGTACCATCAGCCAGTGATAATGAACACAACCGTGTTAGCAGCTAATGGTTAGCATGTTGCTAACCGGGAGTAGCTCTAGGAAGGTCCTACCAACATCTGCTTAGCCGGGGTTGTTCTGCCTTTACAAACAAAGAGAGGGAAAATGCTGTGAGGGAGTCTCCATGGCAACCCTGCTAGCCAAAGGCTCCTAGGAGGTCCATAGACTTAACATGGCACCTTTCGACGGCCGCTGCGGGGGCTGTGAAGACCGTAGGAAGCTGAAATTCGCAGTGTTACTTCCTGTTAGTATTTTTGACGGTACGGTACGCACCACGAGGCAGGCGCCTTGCTAAATTTCTTCAGAAATTTTCTAGTGTTAAATATACTATGCACTTACTTCAACCTTCGCAAATTAATGCGGCCCAAACGGAAGCGTCCACCCCCACAATCTATACATCAAAACGTGCGGCTGGGTCTCACGAGGTGTGCTATTACTTCTGTTGTCACCGGGAGTAACCATGGTAACGTAGTACCCCAGAAACTGAAGCCACAAACTCCCATAGGAATGAATGGGAAAATGACCTTTGGTGAATTTTAGAATTTTCTCCCTTTTTAGGCACTTCTCAGTACAGGATTTCAACCAAACTAACAGAGTAACATCACCCAGTGATACCAAACACAACCATGCTAGCGGCTAACGGTTAGCATGTTGCTAACCGGAAGTAGCTTTAGGAAGGTCCTACCAACTTCTGCTTAGCCAGGGTTGTTCTGCCTTTACAGACAGATAGAGGGCTGCAGCTGTCAGTGAGTCTCCATGACAACACTGCTAGCCAGAGGCTCCTAGGAGGTCTATTGACTTAACATGGCATCTTTCAACGGCCGCTGCGGGGGCTGTGAAGACCGTAGGAAGCTGAAATTCGCAGTGTTACTTCCTGTTGCTAATTGATACGGTACGGTACGCACCACGAGGCAGGCGCCTTGCTAAATTTCTTCAGAAATTTTCTAGTGTTAAATATACTATGCACTTACTTCCACCTTCGCAAATTAATGCGGCCCGAATGGGGGCTACTCCTAAACCGTTTCATGTACAAGCATGAGACTTTCACACATGAATGTCCCGACCCTTCGGGCACTCATAAAAAAGGAATTGTTTGGATAACTGTTATGGTTTTACCGCAGGAACAATTTGTTCGGGAGTAGCGAATGTGCAAATTCCTGAAAACGCTTTTCAGCTGCATTTTCCCACATCATCCACTTTTTTACATCGTCGCTGTGCCTACACCGATTTTTGTACAAACATGAAAATGGGCACCATAGTCCTCAAAAGCCTGCTGATACTCATAGTGAAAGAATTATTTTGATATCTCTTATACTTTTTCAGCTACAGCTATTTGTTCGGGACCGTTTTTAGAGGATTTCTAAAAGTCGATATAAAACCTCTTTATATCATAATTTTTCACGCCTTTATTAAACTTTTTCCAGCAAAAACCGATAGCCTGTCTTCTTCCCCTATCCGTTACGAAATAAACGCAGAAAAAATTACGTCTCTACCATTTACGGATCAGGAGATATGGAGCGTTGTTCGGGGCAAAGTTCTCCATTATAATCCAACGGGATTTATTGTGAGCAAAGTCTCTGCACTTCGGTAGACTGGCCTGCAGCAGAGGTGTGAGTGAGTTTCCATGACGACGGAACTCTGAGGGCCAGAGGGGGAAGCTCCATTGGGATACAATGGCAACTTTCGACGCCCGCTGCAGCGGCTGTGATTAATGTAGGAATCTGAAATTCGCACAGTCACTTCCTCTTAACATTTTTAAATTTTCAAGCCTGCAGCAGAGGTGTGAGTGAGTTTCCATGACGACAGAACTCTGAGGGCCAGAGGGAGAAGCTCCATTGGGATACAATGGCAACTTTCGACGCCCGCTGCAGCGGCTGTGATTAATGTAGGAATCTGAAATTCGCACAGTCACTTCCTCTTAACATTTTAAAATTTTCATGTGACTTTCAGCCATGTGTCACTTTTCTGTCCCATTTTGGATTTCACATGCTTTCTTATTGGGCCTTTGCTTCCAACAGGACCTGGCATGAGGCCCAGAGACGACCCAATTGGCCAATACAGCACCACCCACCTGTGGGAAATGGCGCTACTGACCATTTTGGTCAAATGTTGAGTTCTGGGCCCAGATGTGGTGAGGCTGAGTTGCTAAAGGAGGCCAATCTGACTCACGACCTTTGGTGACCTTTGGTCACATTAAGTATTGGCACCCTGTTTGAGGCACTTCCCAGTACAGGATTTGGACCAAACTGACAGAGTACACTCACCTGGTGATACTGAGCACAACCCTGTTAGCGGCTAACTGTTAGCATGTTGCTAACCGGAAGTAGCTCTAGGAAGGTCTCACCAACTTCCGCTTCACAGAGTCTGTTCTTACTCTAGAGAGAAAGCTCCACAAGAAATTTGGGCTACGTCGCATAAAGCATCTCCAAGCTATGAGGTGTCAAACATCCAATGCTTTTCAATGGGGGATAAAACCCCTTATGGTCCCAATACTACATGCCCATATATGGCGCTACAGTATAGCTCAGATGGAAAGTGCAGGCTTTGCATGCAAGAGGTCATGGGATCGAATCCCAGTGTGGACACTTAGAGTTTTATATTATAATCCCCACACTATGTATAACAAAACATGTGTGCTGATCCTATGAAGTATTTTTTTGTACCACCCGCCATTTTGAGTTACCATGGCAACGTTATAAAAAACGTATTTTCTCCCTATTTGAAGCACATCCCAGTACAGGATTTGGACCAAACTGACAGACTACAATCCCCCGGTGATACTGAACACAACCATGTTAGCGGCTAACGGTTAGCATGTTGCTAACAGGAAGTAGCTTTAGGAAGGTCTCACTAACTTCTGCTTCACAGAGTCTGTTCTTACTGTAGAGAGAAAGCTCCACAATAAATTTTGGCCATGTCGGATAAAGCATCTTCATGTTAGGAGGTGTCAAATATTCAATGCTTTTCAATGGGCCAAGACCACCCGCCATTTTGAGTTACCATGGCGACGTAATAAACAACGTATTTTCTCCCTCTTTGAGGCACTTCCCAGCACAGGTTCTGGACCAAACTAACAGAGTACCATCACCTGGTCATCCTGAACACAACCTTGTTAGCGGCTAACGGTTAGCATGTTGCTAACAGGAAGTAGCTCTAGGAAAGTCTCACCAACTTCTGCTTCACAGAGTCTGTTCTTACTTTAGAGAGAAAGCTCCACAACAAATTTTGGCCATGTCGGATAAAGCATCTCCATGTTAGGAGGTGTCAAATATTCAATGCTTTTCAATGGGCCAAGACCACCCGCCATTTTGAGTTACCATGGCGACGTAATAAACAACTAATTTTCTCCCTATTTCAGGCACTTCCCAGCACAGGTTATGGACCAAACTAACAGAGTACCATCACCTGGTCATCCTGAACACAACCTTGTTAGCGGCTAACGGTTAGCATGTTGCTAACCGGAAGTAGCTCTAGGAAGCTCGCACAAACTTTTGCTTTACAGGGTCTGTACTTCCTTTAGAGAGAAGGCTCTACAACAAATTTGGGCCATGTCAGATAAAGCATGTCTATTTTATGAGGTGTCAAACATCCATTTTTGACCCCTCTTTGCCTCTGTTACATGCTGCAGAAATGCTCCAAAGACACTGAAATCACACATTCACCTCAGTACCTCACATGATAAAGGTAATGATAATTAAGACAGAGGGCTACAGCTGTGAGGGAGTGTCCATGACAACGCTGCTAGCCAGAGGCTCCTAGGAGGTCCATTGACTTAACATGGCACCTTTGGACAGCCGTTGCGGGGGCTGTGAAGACCGTAGGAAGCTGAAATTCGCAGTGTTACTTCCTGTTAGTATTCCTGACGGTACGGTACGCACCACGAGGCAGGCGCCTTGCTAAATTTCTTCAGAAATTTTCTAGTTATTATTAATATTCTTTATTTTTCTTCCTTCACGATTAATGCGGCCCGAACCGTAGCGTGCACCCCCACAATATATACATCAAAACGTCCGGCTCGGTCTCGAGATGTGTGCTATTACTTCTGTTGGGGTTTCGAGTTACCATGGCAACGCAATTAGCGAAAAACCACCCCCAAAAATCCCATAGGAATGAATGGAGTCGGGTAGAAAGAACGCCTCAAAAAAGCCTCCAAATGGCCATTTTCAACGCTGTACTGTATCGTCATGCTTTCACCTACGAACACCGTTTAAATTCCAGTTTGTAGATATATCTGTGAACTACTCAGAAGTGAAAACGGGATGTGGATATCTGTTATCGTCTCCTCACAAGTGCTCCTCAAAGCTCATGTCCGAAAATCAGCGAAATCATCGTTTATAATGAAAGTCAATGACGGAATTCTCCAACCGCTAGAGTGGCCCACTCTAGCGTTTTCAAAGATTTCAAAACTCCGAACAACTTCCGCCTACTCGCTCAATTTTCACTCTACGTACACAAATTATACATCAAAACGTAGGTATTTTTGTCTGGATTCAGGAAATGTAACCCTCATTGGTGTAGCATTTATAGATTTTTCGCAAATCACCTCAGAGCGACACAAACCCGAAATCCTCCCCATTCATTTCCTATGGAGCGGTTTTGAAAAATGACGTCTGAAAATCCAAAACATCACATGTTTTCGCATCGTCGCTACTCCTAAACCGTTTCATGTACAAGCATGAGACTTTCACACATGAATGTCCCGACCCTTCTGGCACTCATAAAAAAGGAATTGTTTGGATAACTGTTACGGTTTTACCGCAGGAACAATTTGTTCGGGAGTAGCGAATGTGCAAATTCCTGAAAACGCTTTTCAGCTGCATTTTCCCACATCATCCACTTTTTTACATCGTCGCTGTGCCTACACCGATTTTTGTACAAACATGAAAATGGGCACCATAGTCCTCAAAAGCCTGCTGATACTCATAGTGAAAGAATTATTTTGATATCTCTTATACTTTTTCAGCTACAGCGATTTGTTCGGGACCGTTTTTAGAGGATTTCTAAAAGTCGATATAAAACCCCTTTATATCATAATTTTTCACGCCTTTATTAAACTTTTTCCAGCAAAAACCGATAGCCTGTCTTCTTCCCCTATCCGTCACGAAATAAACGCAGAAAAAATTACGTCTCTACCATTTACGGATCAGGAGATATGGAGCGTTGTTCGGGGCAAAGTTCTCCATTATAATCCAATGGGACTTATTGTGAGCAAAGTCTCTGCACTTCGGTAGACTGGCCCGCTGCAGGTGTGAGTGAGTTTCCATGACGACGGAACTCTGAGGGCCAGAGGGACACTCTTCATTGGGATAGAATGGCAACTTTCAACGCTCACTGCAGTGGCTGTGATTAATGTAGGAATCTGAAATTCGCACAGTCACTTCCTCTTAACATTTTAAAATTTTCATGTGACTTTCAGCCATGTGTCACTTTTCTGTCCCATTTTGGATTTCACATGCTTTCCTATTGGGCCTTTGCTTCCAAGAGGACCTGGCATGAGGCCCAGAGACGACCCAATTGGCCAATACAGCACCACCCACCTGTGGGAAATGGCGCTACACACAACTTTGGTCAAATGTTGAGTTCTGGGCCCAGATAGGGTGAGGCTGAGTTGCTAAAGGAGGCCGATCTGACTCATGACCTTTGGTGACATTAAGTATTGGCACCCTATTTGAGGCACTTTCCAGTACAGGATTTGGACCAAACTCACAGAGTATCATCACCCAGGGATACTGAACACAACCTTGTTAGCGGAGGCCGATCTGACACATGACCTTTGGTGACATTAAGTATTGGCACCCTATTTGAGGCACTTTCCAGTACAGGATTTGGACCAAACTCACAGAGTATCATCACCCAGGGATACTGAACACAACCTTGTTAGCGGAGGCCGATCTGACACATGACCTTTGGTGACATTAAGTATTGGCACCCTATTTGAGGCACTTTCCAGTACAGGATTTGGACCAAACTCACAGAGTACCATCAACTGGTGATACTGAACACAACCTTGTTAGCAGAGGCCGATCTGACCCATGACCCTTGGTGACATTAAGTATTGGCACCCTATTTGAGGCACTTTCCAGTACAGCATGTGGACCAAACTCACAGAGTACCATCAACTGGTGATACTGAACACAACCTTCTTAGCGGAGGCCGATCTGACACATGACCCTTGGTGAAATTAAGTATTCGCACCCTATTTGACGCACTTTCCAGTACAGGATTTGGACCAAACTCACAGAGTATCATCACCCAGGGATACTGAACACAACCTTGTTAGCGAGGCCGATCTGGCCCATGACCCTTTTTGACATTAAGTATTGGCACCCTATTTGACGCACTTTCCAGTACAGGATTTGGACCAAACTCACAGAGTACATTCACCTGGTGATACTGAACACAACCTTGTTAGCGGAGGCCGATCTGACCCATGTCCTTTGGTGACATTAAGTATTGGCACCCTATTTGAGGCACTTTCCAGTACAGGATTTGGACCAAACTCACAGAGTACATTCACCTGGTGATACTGAACACATCCTTGTTAGCGGAGGCCGATCTGACCCATGACCTTTGGTGACATTAAGTATTGGCACCCTATTTGAGGCACTTTCCAGTACAGGATTTGGACCAAACTCACAGAGTACCATCAACTGGTGATACTGAACACATCCTTGTTAGCGGAGGCCGATCTGACCCATGACCTTTGGTGACATTAAGTATTGGCACCCTATTTGAGGCACTTTCCAGTAAAGGATTTGGACCAAACTCACAGAGTACCATCAACTGGTGATACTGAACACAACCTTGTTAGCAGAGGCCGATCTGACCCATGACCCTTGGTGACATTAAGTATTGGCACCCTATTTGACGCACTTTCCAGTACAGGATTTGGACCAAACTCACAGAGTAAATTCACCTGGTGAGACTGAACACAACCTTGTTAGCGGAGGCCGATCTGACCCATGACCTTTGGTGACATTAAGTATTGGCACCCTATTTGAGGCACTTTCCAGTACAGGATTTGGACCAAACTCACAGAGTATCATCACCCAGGGATACTGAACACAACCTTGTTAGCGGAGGCCGATCTGACACATGACCTTTGGTGACATTAAGTATTGGCACCCTATTTGAGGCACTTTCCAGTACAGGATTTGGACCAAACTCACAGAGTACCATCAACTGGTGATACTGAACACAACCTTGTTAGCAGAGGCCGATCTGACCCATGACCCTTGGTGACATTAAGTATTGGCACCCTATTTGAGGCACTTTCCAGTACAGCATGTGGACCAAACTCACAGAGTACCATCAACTGGTGATACTGAACACAACCTTCTTAGCGGAGGCCGATCTGACCCATGACCCTTGGTGAAATTAAGTATTGGCACCCTATTTGACGCACTTTCCAGTACAGGATTTGGACCAAACTCACAGAGTACATTCACCTGGTGATACTGAACACAACCTTGTTAGCGGAGGCCGATCTGACCCATGACCTTTGGTGACATTAAGTATTGGCACCCTATTTGAGGCACTTTCCAGTACAGTATTTGGACCAAACTCACAGAGTACCATCAACTCGTGATACTGAACACAACCTTGTTAGCAGAGGCCGATCTGACCCATGACCTTTGGTGACATTAAGTATTGGCACCCTATTTGAGGCACTTTCCAGTACAGGATTTGGACCAAACTCACAGAGTACCATCAACTGGTGATACTGAACACAACCTTGTTAGCGGAGGCCGATCTGACCCATGACCCTTGGTGACATTAAGTATTGGCACCCTATTTGAGGCACTTTCCAGTACAGGATTTGGACCAAACTCACAGAGTACCATCAACTGGTGATACTGAACACAACCTTGTTAGCAGAGGCCGATCTGACCCATGACCCTTGGTGACATTAAGTATTGGCACCCTATTTGAGGCACTTTCCAGTACAGCATGTGGACCAAACTCACAGAGTACCATCAACTGGTGATACTGAACACAACCTTCTTAGCGGAGGCCGATCTGACCCATGACCCTTGGTGAAATTAAGTATTGGCACCCTATTTGACGCACTTTCCAGTACAGGATTTGGACCAAACTCACAGAGTATCATCACCCAGGGATACTGAACACATCTGACCCATGACCCTTGGTGACATTAAGTATTGGCACCCTATTTGAGGCACTTTCCAGTAAAGGATTTGGACCAAACTCACAGAGTACCATCAACTGGTGATACTGAACACAACCTTGTTAGCGGAGGCCGATCTGACCCATGATCTTTGGTGACATTAAGTATTGGCACCCTATTTGAGGCACTTTCCAGTACAGGATTTGGACCAAACTCACAGAGTACCATCAACTGGTGAGACTGACCACAACCATGTTAGCGGCTAATGGTTAGCATCTTGCTAACCGGAAGTAGCTGTAGGACGGTCCTACCAACTTCTGCTTAGCCAGGGTTGTTCTGCCTTTACAGACAAATAGATGGCTACGGCTGTGACGGAGTCTCCATGACAACGCTGCTAGCCAGAGGCTCCTAGGAGGTCCATTGACTTAACATGGCACCTTTGGACGGCCGCTGGGGGGGCTGTGAAGACCGTAGGAAGCTGAAATTCGCAGTGTTACTTCCTGTTGCTTTTTGTGACGGCACGGTACGCACCACGAGGCAGGCGCCTTGCTAAATTTCTTCAGAAATTTTCTAGTTAGGCGCCTGCCATGGCATTTGCAATGAGGAGGCAGTGCTGTGCGAAGCACAGCACTGCCTCCCATGCAAATGCATGGAGGCACCTATTACTATTCACCTCTAAACGGACTTCTTTATTATTAGGTGCCTGCCAAGCATTTGCAATGAGGAGGCAGTGCTGTGCGAAGCACAGCACTGCCTCCCATGCAAATGCATGGAGGCACCTACTACTATTCACCTCTAAAGGCGTCTCTTTATTATTATTAAACTTCTTATATTATTCTTCCTTCACGATTAATGCGGCCCGAACCATAGCGTGCACCCCCACAAAGTAGGTACCAAAACGTCCGGCTCGATTACCCGATGTGTGCTATTACTTTTATTGGGGTTTCGAGTTACCATGGCGACGAAATTAACGAAAAACCACCCCCAAAAAAACCCATAGGAATGAATGGAGTCGGGTAGAAAGAAAGCCTCAAAAAAGCCTCCAAATGGCCATTTTCAACGCTGTACTGTATCGTCATGCTTTCACCTACGAACACCGTTTAACTTCCAGTTTGTAGACATATCTGTGAACTACTCAGAAGTGAAAACGGGATGTGGATATCTTTTATCGTCTCTTCACAGTTACTCCTCAAAGCTCATGTCCCAAAATCAGTGAAATCATCGTTTATAATGAAAGTCAATGACGGAATTCTCCAACCGCTAGAGTGGGCCACTCTAGCGTTTTCAAAGATTTCAAAACTCCGAACAACTTCAGCCTACTCGCTCAATTTTCACTCTACGTAGACAAATTATACATCAAAACGTAGGTATTTTTGTCTGGATTCAGGAAATGTAACCCTCATTGGTGTAGCATTTATAGATTTTTCGCAAATCACCTCAGACCGACACAAACCCGAAATCCTCCTCATTCATTTCCTATGGAGCGGTTTTGAAAAATGACGTCTGAAAATCCAAAACGTCACATGTTTTCGCATCGTCGCTACTCCTAAACCGTTTTATGTACAAGCATGAGACTTTCACACATGAATGTCCCGACCCTTCTGGCACTCATAAAAAAGGAATTGCTTGGATAACTGTTACGGTTTTGCCGCAGGAACAATTTGTTTGGGAGTAGCGAATGTGCAAATTCCTGAAAACGCTTTTCAGCTGCATTTTCCCACATCATCCACTTTTTTACATCGTCGCTGTGCCTACACCGATTTTTGTACAAACATGAAAATGGGCACCATAGTCCTCAAAAGCCTGCTGATACTCATAGTGAAAGAATTATTTTGATATCTCTTATACTTTTTCAGCTACAGCGATTTGTTCGGGACCGGTTTTAGAGGATTTCTAAAATTCCATAAAAATCACCTTTATATCATAATTTTTCACGCCTTTATTAAACTTTTTCCAGCAAAAACCGATAGCCTGTCTTCTTCCCCTATCCGTTACGAAATAAACGCAGAAAAAATTACGTCTCTACCATTTACGGATCAGGAGATATGGAGCGTTGTTCGGGGCAAAGTTCTCCATTATAATCCAATGGGACTTATTGTGAGCAAAGTCTCTGCACTTCGGTAGACTGGCCTGCAGCAGAGGTGTGAGTGAGTTTCCATGACGACGGAACTCTGAGGGCCAGAGGGGGAAGCTCCATTGGGATACAATGGCAACTTTCGACGCCCGCTGCAGCGGCTGTGATTAATGTAGGAATCTGAAATTCGCACAGTCACTTCCTCTTAACATTTTTAAATTTTCAAGCCTGCAGCAGAGGTGTGAGTGAGTTTCCATGACGACGGAACTCTGAGGGCCAGAGGGAGAAGCTCCATTGGGATACAATGGCAACTTTCGACGCCCGCTGCAGCGGCTGTGATTAATGTAGGAATCTGAAATTCGCACAGTCACTTCCTCTTAACATTTTAAAATTTTCATGTGACTTTCAGCCATGTGTCACTTTTCTGTCCCATTTTGGATTTCACATGCTTTCTTATTGGGCCTTTGCTTCCAACAGGACCTGGCATGAGGCCCAGAGACGACCCAATTGGCCAATACAGCACCACCCACCTGTGGGAAATGGCGCTACTGACCATTTTGGTCAAATGTTGAGTTTTGGGCCCAGATGTGGTGAGGCTGAGTTGCTAAAGGAGGCCAATCTGACTCACGACCTTTGGTGACCTTTGGTCACATTAAGTATTGGCACCCTGTTTGAGGCACTTCCCAGTACAGGATTTGGACCAAACTGACAGAGTACACTCACCTGGTGATACTGAGCACAACCCTGTTAGCGGCTAACTGTTAGCATGTTGCTAACCGGAAGTAGCTCTAGGAAGGTCTCACCAACTTCCGCTTCACAGAGTCTGTTCTTACTCTAGAGAGAAAGCTGCACAACAAATTTGGGCTCCGTCGCATAAAGCATCTCCAAGCTATGAGGTGTCAAACATCCAATGCTTTTCAATAGGGGATCAAACCCCTTATGGTCCCAATACTGCATGCCCATATATGGCGCTACAGTATAGCTCAGATGGAAAGTGCAGGCTTTGCATGCAAGAGGTCATAGGATCGAATCCCGATGTGGGACACTTAGAGATTCATATTATAATCCCCACAGTATGTATAACAAAACATGTGTGCTGATCCTATGAAGTATTTTTTTGTACCACCCGCCATTTTGAGTTACCATGGCAACGTTATAAAAAACGTATTTTCTCCCTATTTGAAGCACACCCCAGTACAGGATTTGGACCAAACTGACAGAGTACCATCACCTGGTCATCCTGAACACAACCTTGTTAGCGGCTAACGGTTAGCATGTTGCTAACAGGAAGTAGCTCTAGGAAGGTCTCACTAACTTCTGCTTCACAGAGTCTGTTCTTACTGTAGAGAGAAAGCTCCACAACAAATTTTGGCCATGTCGGATAAAGCATCTCCATGTTAGGAGGTGTCACATATTCAATGCTTTTCAATGGGCCAAGACCACCCGCCATTTTGAGTTACCATGGCGACGTAATAAACTACGTATTTTCTCCCTCTTTGAGGCACTTCCCAGCACAGGTTATGGACCAAACTAACAGAGTACCATCACCTGGTCATCCTGAACACAACCTTGTTAGCGGCTAACGGTTAGCATGTTGCTAACAGGAAGTAGCTCTAGGAAGGTCTCACTAACTTCTCCTTCACAGAGTCTGTTCTTACTGTAGAGAGAAAGCTCCACAACAAATTTTGGCCATGTCGGATAAAGCATCTCCATGTTAGGAGGTGTCACATATTCAATGCTTTTCAATGGGCCAAGACCACCCGCCATTTTGAGTTACCATGGCGACGTAATAAACAACATATTTTCTCCCTCTTTGAGGCACTTCCCAGCACAGGATATGGACCAAACTAACAGAGTACCATCACCCGGTCATACTGAACACAACCTTGTTAGCGGCTAACGCTTAGCATGTTGCTAACCGGAAGTAGCTCTAGGAAGCTCGCACAAACTTTTGCTTCACAGAGTCTGTACTTCCTTTAGAGAGAAGGCTCTACAACAAATTTGGGCCATGTCAGATAAAGCATGTCTATTTTATGAGGTGTCAAACATCCATTTTTGACCCCTCTTTGCCTCTGTTACATGCTGCAGAAATGCTCCAAAGACACTGAAATCACACATTCACCTCAGTACCTCACATGATAAAGGTAATGATAATTAAGACAGAGGGCTACAGCTGTGAGGGAGTCTCCATGACAACGCTGCTAGCCAGAGGCTCCTAGGAGGTCCATTGACTTAACATGGCACCTTTGGACGGCCGTTGCGGGGGCTGTGAAGACCGTAGGAAGCTGAAATTCGCAGTGTTACTTCCCGTTAGTATTTTCAACGGTACGGTACGCACCACGAGGCAGGCGCCTTGCTAAATTTCTTCAGAAATTTTCTAGTGTTAAATATACTATGCACTTACTTCAACCTTCGCAAATTAATGCGGCCCAAACAGAAGCGTCCACCCCCACAATCTATACATCAAAACGTGCGGCTGGGTCTCACGAGGTGTGCTATTACTTCTGTTGTCACTGGGAGTAACCATGGTAACGTAATACCCCAGAAACTGAAGCCACAAACTCCCATAGGAATGAATGGGAAAATGACCTTTGGTGAATTTTAGAATTTTCTCCCTTTTTAGGCACTTGTCAGTACAGGATTTCAACCAAACTAACAGAGTAACATCACCCAGTGATACCAAACACAACCATGCTAGCGGCTAACGGTTAGCATGTTGTTAACCGGAAGTAGCTCTAGGAAGCTCAAACAAACTTCTGCTTAGCCAGGGTTGTTCTGCCTTTACAGACAAAGAGAGGGCTACAGCTGTGAGCGAGTCTCCATGACAACGCTGCTAGCCAGAGGCTCCTAGGAGGTCCATTGACTTAACATGGCACCTTTGGACGGCCGTTGCGGGGGCTGTGAAGACCGTAGGAAGCTGAAATTCGCAGTGTTACTTCCCGTTAGTATTTTCAACGGTACGGTACGCACCACGAGGCAGGCGCCTTGCTAAATTTCTTCAGAAATTTTCTAGTTAATATTATTATTATTATTAATATTCTTTATTTTTCTTCCTTCACGATTAATGCGGCCCGAACCGTAGCGTGCACCCCCACAATATATACATCAAAACGTCCGGCTCGGTCTCGAGATGTGTGCTATTACTTCTGTTGGGGTTTCGAGTTACCATGGCAACGCAATTAGCGAAAAACCACCCCCAAAAATCCCATAGGAATGAATGGAGTCGGGTAGAAAGAACGCCTCAAAAAAGCCTCCAAATGGCCATTTTCAACGCTGTACTGTATCGTCATGCTTTCACCTACGAACACCGTTTAAATTCCAGTTTGTAGATATATCTGTGAACTACTCAGAAGTGAAAACGGGATGTGGATATCTGTTATCGTCTCCTCACAAGTGCTCCTCAAAGCTCATGTCCGAAAATCAGCGAAATCATCGTTTATAATGAAAGTCAATGACGGAATTCTCCAACCGCTAGAGTGGCCCACTCTAGCGTTTTCAAAGATTTCAAAACTCCGAACAACTTCCGCCTACTCGCTCAATTTTCACTCTACGTACACAAATTATACATCAAAACGTAGGTATTTTTGTCTGGATTCAGGAAATGTAACCCTCATTGGTGTAGCATTTATAGATTTTTCGCAAATCACCTCAGAGCGACACAAACCCGAAATCCTCCCCATTCATTTCCTATGGAGCGGTTTTGAAAAATGACGTCTGAAAATCCAAAACATCACATGTTTTCGCATCGTCGCTACTCCTAAACCGTTTCATGTACAAGCATGAGACTTTCACACATGAATGTCCCGACCCTTCTGGCACTCATAAAAAAGGAATTGTTTGGATAACTGTTACGGTTTTACCGCAGGAACAATTTGTTCGGGAGTAGCGAATGTGCAAATTCCTGAAAACGCTTTTCAGCTGCATTTTCCCACATCATCCACTTTTTTACATCGTCGCTGTGCCTACACCGATTTTTGTACAAACATGAAAATGGGCACCATAGTCCTCAAAAGCCTGCTGATACTCATAGTGAAAGAATTATTTTGATATCTCTTATACTTTTTCAGCTACAGCGATTTGTTCGGGACCGTTTTTAGAGGATTTCTAAAAGTCGATATAAAACCCCTTTATATCATAATTTTTCACGCCTTTATTAAACTTTTTCCAGCAAAAACCGATAGCCTGTCTTCTTCCCCTATCCGTCACGAAATAAACGCAGAAAAAATTACGTCTCTACCATTTACGGATCAGGAGATATGGAGCGTTGTTCGGGGCAAAGTTCTCCATTATAATCCAATGGGACTTATTGTGAGCAAAGTCTCTGCACTTCGGTAGACTGGCCCGCTGCAGGTGTGAGTGAGTTTCCATGACGACGGAACTCTGAGGGCCAGAGGGACACTCTTCATTGGGATAGAATGGCAACTTTCAACGCTCACTGCAGTGGCTGTGATTAATGTAGGAATCTGAAATTCGCACAGTCACTTCCTCTTAACATTTTAAAATTTTCATGTGACTTTCAGCCATGTGTCACTTTTCTGTCCCATTTTGGATTTCACATGCTTTCCTATTGGGCCTTTGCTTCCAAGAGGACCTGGCATGAGGCCCAGAGACGACCCAATTGGCCAATACAGCACCACCCACCTGTGGGAAATGGCGCTACACACAACTTTGGTCAAATGTTGAGTTCTGGGCCCAGATAGGGTGAGGCTGAGTTGCTAAAGGAGGCCGATCTGACTCATGACCTTTGGTGACATTAAGTATTGGCACCCTATTTGAGGCACTTTCCAGTACAGGATTTGGACCAAACTCACAGAGTATCATCACCCAGGGATACTGAACACAACCTTGTTAGCGGAGGCCGATCTGACACATGACCTTTGGTGACATTAAGTATTGGCACCCTATTTGAGGCACTTTCCAGTACAGGATTTGGACCAAACTCACAGAGTATCATCACCCAGGGATACTGAACACAACCTTGTTAGCGGAGGCCGATCTGACACATGACCTTTGGTGACATTAAGTATTGGCACCCTATTTGAGGCACTTTCCAGTACAGCATGTGGACCAAACTCACAGAGTACCATCAACTGGTGATACTGAACACAACCTTGTTAGCAGAGGCCGATCTGACCCATGACCCTTGGTGACATTAAGTATTGGCACCCTATTTGAGGCACTTTCCAGTACAGCATGTGGACCAAACTCACAGAGTACCATCAACTGGTGATACTGAACACAACCTTCTTAGCGGAGGCCGATCTGACACATGACCCTTGGTGAAATTAAGTATTCGCACCCTATTTGACGCACTTTCCAGTACAGGATTTGGACCAAACTCACAGAGTATCATCACCCAGGGATACTGAACACAACCTTGTTAGCGAGGCCGATCTGGCCCATGACCCTTTTTGACATTAAGTATTGGCACCCTATTTGACGCACTTTCCAGTACAGGATTTGGACCAAACTCACAGAGTACATTCACCTGGTGATACTGAACACAACCTTGTTAGCGGAGGCCGATCTGACCCATGTCCTTTGGTGACATTAAGTATTGGCACCCTATTTGAGGCACTTTCCAGTACAGGATTTGGACCAAACTCACAGAGTACATTCACCTGGTGATACTGAACACATCCTTGTTAGCGGAGGCCGATCTGACCCATGACCTTTGGTGACATTAAGTATTGGCACCCTATTTGAGGCACTTTCCAGTACAGGATTTGGACCAAACTCACAGAGTACCATCAACTGGTGATACTGAACACATCCTTGTTAGCGGAGGCCGATCTGACCCATGACCTTTGGTGACATTAAGTATTGGCACCCTATTTGAGGCACTTTCCAGTAAAGGATTTGGACCAAACTCACAGAGTACCATCAACTGGTGATACTGAACACAACCTTGTTAGCAGAGGCCGATCTGACCCATGACCCTTGGTGACATTAAGTATTGGCACCCTATTTGACGCACTTTCCAGTACAGGATTTGGACCAAACTCACAGAGTACATTCACCTGGTGAGACTGAACACAACCTTGTTAGCGGAGGCCGATCTGACCCATGACCTTTGGTGACATTAAGTATTGGCACCCTATTTGAGGCACTTTCCAGTACAGGATTTGGACCAAACTCACAGAGTATCATCACCCAGGGATACTGAACACAACCTTGTTAGCGGAGGCCGATCTGACACATGACCTTTGGTGACATTAAGTATTGGCACCCTATTTGAGGCACTTTCCAGTACAGGATTTGGACCAAACTCACAGAGTACCATCAACTGGTGATACTGAACACAACCTTGTTAGCAGAGGCCGATCTGACCCATGACCCTTGGTGACATTAAGTATTGGCACCCTATTTGAGGCACTTTCCAGTACAGCATGTGGACCAAACTCACAGAGTACCATCAACTGGTGATACTGAACACAACCTTCTTAGCGGAGGCCGATCTGACCCATGACCCTTGGTGAAATTAAGTATTGGCACCCTATTTGACGCACTTTCCAGTACAGGATTTGGACCAAACTCACAGAGTACATTCACCTGGTGATACTGAACACAACCTTGTTAGCGGAGGCCGATCTGACCCATGACCTTTGGTGACATTAAGTATTGGCACCCTATTTGAGGCACTTTCCAGTACAGTATTTGGACCAAACTCACAGAGTACCATCAACTCGTGATACTGAACACAACCTTGTTAGCAGAGGCCGATCTGACCCATGACCTTTGGTGACATTAAGTATTGGCACCCTATTTGAGGCACTTTCCAGTACAGGATTTGGACCAAACTCACAGAGTACCATCAACTGGTGATACTGAACACAACCTTGTTAGCGGAGGCCGATCTGACCCATGACCCTTGGTGACATTAAGTATTGGCACCCTATTTGAGGCACTTTCCAGTACAGGATTTGGACCAAACTCACAGAGTACCATCAACTGGTGATACTGAACACAACCTTGTTAGCAGAGGCCGATCTGACCCATGACCCTTGGTGACATTAAGTATTGGCACCCTATTTGAGGCACTTTCCAGTACAGCATGTGGACCAAACTCACAGAGTACCATCAACTGGTGATACTGAACACAACCTTCTTAGCGGAGGCCGATCTGACCCATGACCCTTGGTGAAATTAAGTATTGGCACCCTATTTGACGCACTTTCCAGTACAGGATTTGGACCAAACTCACAGAGTATCATCACCCAGGGATACTGAACACATCTGACCCATGACCCTTGGTGACATTAAGTATTGGCACCCTATTTGAGGCACTTTCCAGTAAAGGATTTGGACCAAACTCACAGAGTACCATCAACTGGTGATACTGAACACAACCTTGTTAGCGGAGGCCGATCTGACCCATGATCTTTGGTGACATTAAGTATTGGCACCCTATTTGAGGCACTTTCCAGTACAGGATTTGGACCAAACTCACAGAGTACCATCAACTGGTGAGACTGACCACAACCATGTTAGCGGCTAATGGTTAGCATCTTGCTAACCGGAAGTAGCTGTAGGACGGTCCTACCAACTTCTGCTTAGCCAGGGTTGTTCTGCCTTTACAGACAAATAGATGGCTACGGCTGTGACGGAGTCTCCATGACAACGCTGCTAGCCAGAGGCTCCTAGGAGGTCCATTGACTTAACATGGCACCTTTGGACGGCCGCTGGGGGGGCTGTGAAGACCGTAGGAAGCTGAAATTCGCAGTGTTACTTCCTGTTGCTTTTTGTGACGGCACGGTACGCACCACGAGGCAGGCGCCTTGCTAAATTTCTTCAGAAATTTTCTAGTGTTAAATATACTATGCACTTACTTCAACCTTCGCAAATTAATGCGGCCCGAACGGAAGCGTCCACCCCCACAATCTATACATCAAAACGTGCGGCTGGGTCTCACGATGTGTGCTATTACTTCTGTTGTCACTGGGAGTAACCATGGTAACGTAATACCCCAGAAACTGAAGCCAAAAACTCCCATAGAAATGAATGGGAAAATGACCTTTGGTGAATTTTAGAATTTTCTCCCTTTTAGGCACTTCTCAGTACAGGATTTCAACCAAACTAACAGAGTAACATCACCCAGTGATACCGAACACAACCATGCTAGCGGCTAACGGTTAGCATGTTGCTAACCGGAAGTAGCTTTAGGAAGGTCCTACCAACTTCTGCTTAGCCAGGGTTGTTCTGCCTTTACAGACAGAGTGGACTGCAGCTGTCAGTGAGTCTCCATGACAACGCAGCTAGCCAGAGGCTCCTAGTAGGTCCATTGACTTAACATGGCACCTTTCAATGGCCGTTGCTGGGGCTGTGAAGACTCTAGGAAGCTAAAATTCGCAGTGTTACTTCCTGTTAGCATTTTTGACGTTACAGTACGCACCACGATGCAGGCGCCTTGCTAAATTTCTTCAGAAATTTTCTAGTTAGGTGCCTGCCAAGCATTTGCAATGAGGAGGCAGTGCTGTGCGAAGCACAGCACTGCCTCCCATGCAAATGCATGGAGGCACCTACTACTATTCACCTCTAAACGGTTTATTTATTATTATTAATATTCTTAATTGTTTGACGATTAATGCGGCCCGAACCGTAGCGTGCACCCCCACAATATATACATCAAAACGTCCGGCTCGGTCGGGAATAGTGTGCTATTACTTTTATCGGGGTTTCGAGTTACCATGGCAACGCAATTAGCGAAAAACCACCCCCGAAAAAACCCATAGTAATCAATGGAGTCGGGGAGAAAAAAAGCCCCAAAAAAGCCTCCAAATTGCCATTTTCAACGCTGTACTGTGTCGTCATGCTTTCACCTATGAACACCGTTTAACTTCCAGTTTGTAGATATATCTGTGAACTACTCAGAAGTGAAAACGGGATGGGGATATCTTTTATCGTCTCTTCACAGTTACTCCTCAAAGCTCATGTCCGAAAATCAGCGAAATCATCGTTTATAATGAAAGTCAATGACGGAATTCTCAGACTCTTAGAGTGGCCCACTCTAGCGTTTTCAAAGATTTCAAAACTCCAAACAACTTCCGCCTACTCGCTCAATTTTCACTCTACGTAGACAAATTATACATCAAAACGTAGGTATTTTTGTCTGGATTCAGGAAATGTAACCCTCATTGGTGTAGCATTTATAGATTTTTCGCAAATCACCTCAGAGCGACACAAACCCGAAATCCTCCCCATTCATTTCCTATGGAGCGGTTTTGAAAAATGACGTCTGAAAATCCAAAACATCACATGTTTTCGCATCGTCGCTACTCCTAAACCGTTTCATGTACAAGCATGAGACTTTCACACATGAATGTCCCGACCCTTCTGGCACTCATAAAAAAGGAATTGTTTGGATAACTGTTACGGTTTTACCGCAGGAACAATTTGTTCGGGAGTAGCGAATGTGCAAATTCCTGAAAACGCTTTTCAGCTGCATTTTCCCACATCATCCACTTTTTTACATCGTCGCTGTGCCTACACCGATTTTTGTACAAACATGAAAATGGGCACCATAGTCCTCAAAAGCCTGCTGATACTCATAGTGAAAGAATTATTTTGATATCTCTTATACTTTTTCAGCTACAGCGATTTGTTCGGGACCTTTTTTAGAGGATTTCAAAAAATCCATAAAAATCACCTTTATATCATAATTTTTCACGCCTTTATTAAACTTTTTCCAGCAAAAACCGATAGCCTGTCTTCTTCCCCTATCCGTTACGAAATAAACGCAGAAAAAATTACGTCTCTACCATTTACGGATCAGGAGATATGGAGCGTTGTTCGGGGCAAAGTTCTCCATTATAATCCAATGGGACTTATTGTGAGCAAAGTCTCTGCACTTCGTTAGACTGGCCTGCAGCAGAGGTGTGAGTGAGTTTCCATGACGACGGAACTCTGAGGGCCAGGGGGAGAAGCTCCATTGGGATACAATGGCAACTTTCGACGCCCGCTGCAGCGGCTGTGATTAATGTAGGAATCTGAAATTCGCACAGTCACTTCCTCTTAACATTTTAAAATTTTCAAGTGACTTTCAGCCATGTGTCACTTTTCTGTCCCATTTTGGATTTCACATGCTTTCCTACTGGGCCTTTGCTTCCAACAGGATCTGGCATGATGCCCAGACACGACATAATTGGCCAATACAGCACCACCCACATGTGGGAAATGCCGCTACTGACCATTTTGGTCAAATGTTGAGTTCTGGGCCCAGATGTGGTGAGGCTGAGTTGCTAAAGGAGGCCAATCTGACTCATGACCTTTGGTGACCTTTGGTGACATTAAGTATTGGCACCCTTTTTGAGGCACTTCCCAGTACAGGATTTGGACCAAACTGACAGAGTACACTCACCTCGTGATACTGAACACAACCCTGTTAGCGGCTAACTGTTAGCATGTTGCTAACCGGAAGTAGCTCTAGGAAGGTCTCACCAACTTCTGCTTCACAGAGTCTGTTCTTACTGTAGAGAGAAAGCTCCACAACAAATTTTGGCCATGTCGGATAAAGCATCTCCATGTTAGGAGGTGTCAAATATTCAATGCTTTTCAATGGGCCAAGACCACCCGCCATTTTGAGTTACCATGGCGACGTAATAAACAACGTATTTTCTCCCTTTTTGAGGGACTTCCCAGCACAGGTTATGGACCAAACTAACAGAGTACCATCACCTGGTCATCCTGAACACAACCTTGTTAGCTGCTAACTGTTAGCATGTTGCTAACCGGAAGTAGCTCTAGGAAGGTCTCACCAACTTCTACTTCACAGAGTCTGTTCTTACTCTAGAGATAAAGCTCCACAAGAAATTTGGGCTACGTCGCATAAAGCTTCTCCAAGCTATGAGGTGTCAAACATCCAATGCTTTTCAATGGGGGATCAAACCCCTTAGAGTCCCAATACTGCGTGCCCATATATGGTGCTACAGTATAGCTCGGATGGAAAGTGCAGGCTTTGCATGCAAGAGGTCATGGGATCGAATCCCGGTGTGGGACACTTAGAGTTTTAGATTATAATCCCCATAGTATGTATAACAAAACATGTGTGCTGATCCTATGAAGTATTTTTTTGTACCACCCGCCATTTTGAGTTACCATGGCAACGTTATAAAAAATGTATTTTCTCCCTATTTGAAGCACATCCCAGTACAGGATTTGGACCAAACTGACAGAGTACAATCCCCCGGTGATACTGAACACAACCATGTTAGCGGCTAACGGTTAGCATGTTGCTAACAGGAAGTAGCTCTAGGAAGGTCTCACCAACTTCTGCTTCACAGAGTCTGTTCTTCCTTTAGAGAGGAAGCTCTACAACAAATTTGGGCCATGTCAGATAAAGCATGTCTATTTTATGAGGTGTCAAACATCCATTTTTGACCCCTCTTTGCCTCTGTTACATGCTGCAGAAATGCTCCAAAGACACTGATATCACACATTCACCTCAGTACCTCACATGATAAAGGTAATGATAATTAAGACAGAGGGCTACAGCTGTGAGGGAGTCTCCATGACAACGCTGCTAGCCAGAGGCTCCTAGGAGGTCCATTGACTTAACATGGCACCTTTGGACGGCCGCTGCGGGGGCTGTGAACACCGTAGGAACCTGAAATTTGCGGTGTTACTTCCTGTTGCTATTTTACACGGTACGGTACGCACCACGAGGCAGGCACCTTGCTAAATTTCTTCAGAAATTTTCTAGTGTTAAATATACTATGCACTTACTTCAACCTTCGCAAATTAATGCGGCCCGAACGGAAGCGTCCACCCCCACAATCTATACATCAAAACGTGCGGCTGGGTCTCACGATGTGTGCTATTACTTCTGGTGTCACTCACAGTAACCATGGTAACATCGTACCCCAGAAAGTGAAGCCATAAACTCCCATAGGAATGAATGGGAAATGACCTTTGGTGAATTTTAGAATTTTCACCCTTTTTAGGCACTTCTCAGTACAGGATTTCAACCAAACTAACAGAGTACCATCAGCCAGTGATACTGAACACAACCATGCTAGCGGCTAACAGTTAGCATGTTGCTAACCGGACGTAGCTTTAGGAAGGTCCTACCAACTTCTGCTTAGCCAGGGTTGTTCTGCCTTTACAGACAAAGAGAGGCCTACAGCTGTGAGGGAGTCTCCATGACAACGCTGCTAGCCAGAGGCTCCTAGGAGGTCCATTGACTTAACATGGCACCTTTGGACGGCCACTGCGGGGGCTGTGAAGACCGTAGGAAGCTGAAATTCGCAGTGTTACTTCCTGTTGCTATTTTTGACGGTACGGTACGCACCACGAGGCAGGCGCCTTGCTAAATTTCTTCAGAAATTTTCTAGTTATTAATATTCTTTATTTTTCTTCCTTCACGATTAATGCGGCCCGAACCGTAGCGTGCACCCCCACAATATATACATCAAAACGTCCGGCTCGGTCTCGAGATGTGTGCTATTACTTCTGTTGGGGTTTCGAGTTACCATGGCAACGCAATTAGCGAAAAACCACCCCCAAAAATCCCATAGGAATGAATGGAGTCGGGTAGAAAGAACGCCTCAAAAAAGCCTCCAAATGGCCATTTTCAACGCTGTACTGTATCGTCATGCTTTCACCTACGAACACCGTTTAAATTCCAGTTTGTAGATATATCTGTGAACTACTCAGAAGTGAAAACGGGATGTGGATATCTGTTATCGTCTCCTCACAAGTGCTCCTCAAAGCTCATGTCCGAAAATCAGCGAAATCATCGTTTATAATGAAAGTCAATGACGGAATTCTCCAACCGCTAGAGTGGCCCACTCTAGCGTTTTCAAAGATTTCAAAACTCCGAACAACTTCAGCCTACTCGCTCAATTTTCACTCTACGTAGACAAATTATACATCAAAACGTAGGTATTTTTGTCTGGATTCAGGAAATGTAACCCTCATTGGTGTAGCATTTATAGATTTTTTGCAAATCACCTCAGAGCGACACAAACCCGAAACCTCCCCCATTCATTTCCTATGGAGCGGTTTTGAAAAATGACGTCTGAAAATCCAAAACATCACATGTTTTCGCATCGTCGTTACTCCTAAACCGTTTCATGTACAAGCATGAGACTTTCACACATGAATGTCCCGACCCTTCTGGCACTCATAAAAAAGGAATTGTTTGGATAACTGTTACGGTTTTACCGCAGGAACAATTTGTTCGGGAGTAGCGAATGTGCAAATTCCTGAAAACGCTTTTCAGCTGCATTTTCCCACATCATCCACTTTTTTACATCGTCGCTGTGCCTACACCGATTTTTGTACAAACATGAAAATGGGCACCATAGTCCTCAAAAGCCTGCTGATACTCATAGTGAAAGAATTATTTTGATATCTCTTATACTTTTTCAGCTACAGCGATTTGTTCGGGACCTTTTTTAGAGGATTTCTGAAAATCCATAAAAATCACCTTTATATCATAATTTTTCACGCCTTTATTAAACTTTTTCCAGCAAAAACCGATAGCCTGTCTTCTTCCCCTATCCGTTACGAAATAAACGCAGAAAAAATTACGTCTCTACCATTTACGGATCAGGAGATATGGAGCGTTGTTCGGGGCAAAGTTCTCCATTATAATCCAATGGGACTTATTGTGAGCAAAGTCTCTGCACTTCGGTAGACTGGCCTGCAGCAGAGGTGTGAGTGAGTTTCCATGACGACGGAACTCTGAGGGCCGGAGGGAGAAGCTCCATTGGGATACAATGGCAACTTTCGACGCCCGCTGCAGCGGCTGTGATTAATGTAGGAATCTGAAATTCGCACAGTCACTTCCTCTTAACATTTTTAAATTTTCAAGTGACTTTCAGCCATGTGTCACTTTTCTGTCCCATTTTGGATTTCACATGCTTTCCTACTGGGCCTTTGCTTCCAACAGGATCTGGCATGATGCCCAGACACCACATAATTGGCCAATACAGCACCACCCACATGTGGGAAATGGCGCTACTGACCATTTTGGTCAAATGTTGAGTTCTGGGCCCAGATGTGGTGAGGCTGAGTTGCTAAAGGAGGCCAATCTGACTCATGACCTTTGGTGACCTTTGGTGACATTAAGTATTGGCACCCTTTTTGAGGCACTTCCCAGTACAGGATTTGGACCAAACTGACAGAGTACACTCACCTGGTGATACTGAACACAACCCTGTTAGCGGCTAACTGTTAGCATGTTGCTAACCGGAAGTAGCTCTAGGAAGGTCTCACCAACTTCTGCTTCACAGAGTCTGTTCTTACTGTAGAGAAAAAGCTCCACAACAAATTTTGGCCATGTCGGATAAAGCATCTCCATGTTAGGAGGTGTCAAATATTCAATGCTTTTCAATGGGCCAAGACCACCCGCCATTTTGAGTTACCATGGCGACGTAATAAACAACGTATTTTCTCCCTATTTGAAGCACATCCCAGCACAGGATTTGGACCAAACTGACAGAGTACAATCCCCCGGTGATACTGAACACAACCATGTTAGCGGCTAACGGTTAGCATGTTGCTAACAGGAAGTAGCTCTAGGAAGGTCTCACCAACTTCTGCTTCACAGAGTCTGTTCTTACTGTAGAGAGAAAGCTCCACAACAAATTTTGGCCATGTCGGATAAAGCATCTCCATGTTAGGAGGTGTCAAATATTCAATGCTTTTCAATGGGCCAAGACCACCCGCCATTTTCAGTTACCATGGCGACGTAATAAACTACGTATTTTCTCCCTCTTTGAGGCACTTCCCAGCACAGGTTATGGACCAAACTAACAGAGTACAATCACCTGGTCATCCTGAACACAACCTTGTTAGCGGCTAACGGTTAGCATGTTGCTAACAGGAAGTAGCTCTAGGAAGGTCTCACTAACTTCTGCTTCACAGAGTCTGTTCTTACTGTAGAGAGAAAGCTCCACAACAAATTTTGGCCCTGTCGGATAAAGCATTTCCATGTTAGGAGGTGTCAAATATTCAATGCTTTTCAATGGGCCAAGACCACCCGCCATTTTGAGTTACCATGGCGACGTAATAAACAACGTATTTTCTCCCTCTTTGAGGCACTTCCCAGCACAGGTTATGGACCAAACTAACAGAGTACCATCACCTGGTCATCCTGAACACAACCTTGTTAGCGGCTAACGGTTAGCATGTTGCTAACAGGAAGTAGCTCTAGGAAGGTCTCACTAACTTCTGCTTCACAGAGTCTGTTCTTACTGTAGAGAGAAATCTCCACAACAAATTTTGGCCATGTCGGATAAAGCATCTCCATGTTAGGAGGTGTCAAATATACAATGCTTTTCAATGGGCCAAGACCACCCGCCATTTTGAGTTACCATGGCGACGTAATAAACTACGTATTTTCTCCCTCTTTGAGGCACTTCCCAGTACAGGATTTGGACCAAACTCACAGAGTACATTCACCTGGTGATACTGAACACAACCTTGTTAGCGGCTAACAGTTAGCATGTTGCTAAGCGGAAGTAGCTCTAGGAAGCTCGCACAAACTTTTGCTTCACAGAGTCTGTACTTCCTTGAGAGAGGAAGCTCTACAACAAATTTGGGCCATGTCAGATAAAGCATGTCTATTTTATGAGGTGTCAAACATCCATTTTTGACCCCTCTTTGCCTCTGTTACATGCTGCAGAAATGCTCCAAAGACACTGAAATCACACATTCACCTCAGTACCTCACATGATAAAGGTAATGATAATTAAGACAGAGGGCTACAGCTGTGAGGGAGTCTCCATGACAACGCTGCTAGCCAGAGGCTCCTAGGAGGTCCATTGACTTAACATGGCACCTTTGGACGGCCGTTGCGGGGGCTGTGAAGACCGTAGGAAGCTGAAATTCGCAGTGTTACTTCCCGTTAGTATTTTCAACGGTACGGTACGCACCACGAGGCAGGCGCCTTGCTAAATTTCTTCAGAAATTTTCTAGTTATTAATATTATTATTAATATTCTTTATTTTTCTTCCTTCACGATTAATGCGGCCCGAACCGTAGCGTGCACCCCCACAATATATACATCAAAACGTCCGGCTCGGTCTCGAGATGTGTGCTATTACTTCTGTTGGGGTTTCGAGTTACCATGGCAACGCAATTAGCGAAAAACCACCCCCAAAAATCCCATAGGAATGAATGGAGTCGGGTAGAAAGAAAACCTCAAAAAAGCCTCCAAATGGCCATTTTCAACGCTGTACTGTATCGTCATGCTTTCACCTACGAACACCGTTTAACTTCCAGTTTGTAGACATATCTGTGAACTACTCAGAAGTGAAAACGGGATGGGGATATCTTTTATCGTCTCTTCACAGTTACTCCTCAAAGCTCATGTCCAAAAATCAGCGAAATCATCGTTTATAATGAAAGTCAATGACGGAATTCTCCAACCGCTAGAGTGGGCCACTCTAGCGTTTTCAAAGATTTCAAAACTCCGAACAACTTCAGCCTACTCGCTCAATTTTCACTCTACGTAGACAAATTATACATCAAAACGTAGGTATTTTTGTCTGGATTCAGGAAATGTAACCCTCATCGGTGTAGCATTTATAGATTTTTCGCAAATCACCTCAGAGCGACACAAACCCGAAATCCTCCCCATTCATTTCCTATGGAGCGCTTTTGAAAAATGGCGTCTGAAAATCCAAAACATCACATGTTTTCGCATCGTCGCTACTCCTAAACCGTTTCATGTACAAGCATGAGACTTTCACACATGAATGTCCCGACCCTTCTGGCACTCATAAAAAAGGAATTGTTTGGATAACTGTTACGGTTTTGCCGCAGGAACAATTTGTTCGGGAGTAGCGAATGTGCAAATTCCTGAAAACGCTTTTCAGCTGCATTTTCCCACATCATCCACTTTTTTACATCGTCGCTGTGCCTACACCGATTTTTGTACAAACATGAAAATGGGCACCATAGTCCTCAAAAGCCTGGTGATACTCATAGTGAAAGAATTATTTTGATATCTCTTATACTTTTTCAGCTACAGCGATTTGTTCGGGACCGTTTTAAGAGGATTTCTAAAAATCCATAAAAATCACCTTTATATCATAATTTTTCACGCCTTTATTAAACTTTTTCCAGCAAAAACCGATAGCCTGTCTTCTTCCCCTATCCGTTACGAAATAAACGCAGAAAAAATTACGTCTCTACCATTTACGGATCAGGAGATATGGAGCGTTGTTCGGGGCAAAGTTCTCCATTATAATCCAATGGGACTTATTGTGAGCAAAGTCTCTGCACTTCGGTAGACTGGCCTGCAGCAGAGGTGTGAGTGAGTTTCCATGACGACGGAACTCTGAGGGCCAGGGGGAGAAGCTCCATTGGGATACAATGGCAACTTTCGACGCCCGCTGCAGCGGCTGTGATTAATGTAGGAATCTGAAATTCGCACAGTCACTTCCTCTTAACATTTTTAAATTTTCAAGTGACTTTCAGCCATGTGTCACTTTTCTGTCCCATTTTGGATTTCACATGCTTTCCTATTGGGCCTTTGCTTCTAACAGGATCTGGCATGATGCCCAGACACGACCCAATTGGCCAATACAGCACCACCCACATGTGGGAAATGGCGCTACTGACCATTTTGGTCAAATGTTGAGTTCTGGGCCAAGATGTGGTGAGGCTGAGTTGCTAAAGGAGGCCAATCTGACTCATGACCTTTGGTGACCTTTGGTGACATTAAGTATTGGCACCCTTTTTGAGGCACTTCCCAGTACAGGATTTGGACCAAACTGACAGAGTACACTCACCTGGTGATACTGAACACAACCCTGTTAGCGGCTAACTGTTAGCATGTTGCTAACCGGAAGTAGCTCTAGGAAGGTCTCACCAACTTCTGCTTCACAGAGTCTGTTCTTACTCTAGAGAGAAAGCTCCACAAGAAATTTGGGCTATGTCGCATAAAGCATCTCCAAGCTATGAGGTGTCAAACATCCAATGCTTTTCAATGGGGGATCGAACCCCTTATGGTCCCAATGCTGCATGCCCATATATGGTGCTACAGTATAGCTCAGATGGAAAGTGCAGGCTTTGCATGCAGGAGGTCATGGGATCGAATCCTGGTGTGGGACACCTGGGAGTTTTATATTATAATCCCCACAGTATGTATAACAAAACATGTGTGCTGATCCTATGAAGTATTTTTTGGTACCACCCGCCATTTTGAGTTACCATGGCAACGTTATAAAAAACGTATTTTCTCCCTATTTGAAGCACATCCCAGTACAGGATTTGGACCAAACTGACAGAGTACAATCCCCCGGTGATACTGAACACAACCATGTTAGCGGCTAACGGTTAGCATGTTGCTAACAGGAAGTAGCTCTAGGAAGGTCTCACCAACTTCTGCTTCACAGAGTCTGTTCTTACTGTAGAGTGAAAGCTCCACAACAAATTTTGGCCATGTTGGATAAAGCATCTCCATGTTAGGAGGTGTGAAATATTCAATGCTTTTCAATGGGCCAAGACCACCCGCCATTTTGAGTTACCATGGCGACGTAATAAACTACGTATTTTCTCCCTCTTTGAGGCACTTCCCAGCACAGGTTATGGACCAAACTAACAGAGTACCATCACCTGGTCATCCTGAACACAACCTTGTTAGCGGCTAACGGTTAGCATGTTGCTAACAGGAAGTAGCTCTAGGAAGGTCTCACTAACTTCTGCTTCACAGAGTCTGTTCTTACTGTAGAGAGAAAGCTCCACAACAAATTTTGGCCATGTCGGATAAAGCATCTCCATGTTAGGAGGTGTCACATATTCAATGCTTTTCAATGGGCCAAGACCACCCGCCATTTTGAGTTACCATGGCGACGTAATAAACTACGTATTTTCTCCCTCTTTGAGGCACTTCCCAGCACAGGTTATGGACCAAACTAACAGAGTACCATCACCTGGTCATCCTGAACACAACCTTGTTAGCGGCTAACGGTTAGCATGTTGCTAACAGGAAGTAGCTCTAGGAAGGTCTCACTAACTTCTCCTTCACAGAGTCTGTTCTTACTGTAGAGAGAAAGCTCCACAACAAATTTTGGCCATGTCGGATAAAGCATCTCCATGTTAGGAGGTGTCACATATTCAATGCTTTTCAATGGGCCAAGACCACCCGCCATTTTGAGTTACCATGGCGACGTAATAAACAACATATTTTCTCCCTCTTTGAGGCACTTCCCAGCACAGGATATGGACCAAACTAACAGAGTACCATCACCCGGTCATCCTGAACACAACCTTGTTAGCGGCTAACGGTTAGCATGTTGCTAACCGGAAGTAGCTCTAGGAAGCTCGCACAAACTTTTGCTTCACAGAGTCTGTACTTCCTTTAGAGAGAAGGCTCTACAACAAATTTGGGCCATGTCAGATAAAGCATGTCTATTTTATGAGGTGTCAAACATCCATTTTTGACCCCTCTTTGCCTCTGTTACATGCTGCAGAAATGCTCCAAAGACACTGAAATCACACATTCACCTCAGTACCTCACATGATAAAGGTAATGATAATTAAGACAGAGGGCTACAGCTGTGAGGGAGTCTCCATGACAACGCTGCTAGCCAGAGGCTCCTAGGAGGTCCATTGACTTAACATGGCACCTTTGGACGGCCGTTGCGGGGGCTGTGAAGACCGTAGGAAGCTGAAATTCGCGGTGTTAGTTCCCGTTAGCATTTCTGACGGTACGGTACGCACCACGAGGCAGGCGCCTTGCTAAATTTCTTCAGAAATTTTCTAGTTAGGTGCCTGCCAAGCATTTGCAATGAGGAGGCAGTGCTGTGCGAAGCACAGCACTGCCTCCCATGCAAATGCATGGAGGCACCTACTACTATTCACCTCTAAACGGACTATTTATTAATATTATTCTTAATTGTTTGACGATTAATGCGGCCCGAACCGTAGCGTGCACCCCCACAATACAGGCATCAAAACGTGCGGTTCGGTCGGGAATGGTGTGCTATTACTTTTATTGGGGTTTCGAGTTACCATGGCGACAAAATTAGCGAAAAACCACCCGAAAAAATCCCATAGGAATGAATGGAGTCGGGTAAAAAGAAAGCCTCAAAAAAGCCTCCAAATGGCCATTTTCAACGCTGTACTGTGTCGTCATGCTTTCACCTACGAACACCGTTTAACTTCCAGTTTGTAGACATATCTGTGAACTACTCAGAAGTGAAAACGGGATGTGGATATCTTTTATCGGCACAGCACTGCCTCCTCATTGCAAATGCATGGAGGCACCTACTACTATTCACCTCTAAACGGACTATTTATTAATATTATTCTTAATTGTTTGACGATTAATGCGGCCCGAACCGTAGCGTGCACCCCCACAATATAGGCATCAAAACGTGCGGTTCGGTCGGGAATGGTGTGCTATTACTTTTATTGGGGTTTCGAGTTACCATGGCGACAAAATTAGCGAAAAACCACCCGAAAAAATCCCATAGGAATGAATGGAGTCGGGTAAAAAGAAAGCCTCAAAAAAGCCTCCAAATGGCCATTTTCAACGCTGTACTGTGTCGTCATGCTTTCACCTACGAACACCGTTTAACTTCCAGTTTGTAGACATATCTGTGAACTACTCAGAAGTGAAAACGGGATGTGGATATCTTTTATCGTCTCTTCACAGTTACTCCTCAAAGCTCATGTCCGAAAATCAGCGAAATCATCGTTTATAATGAAAGTCAATGACGGAATTCTCAGACTCTTAGAGTGGCCCACTCTAGCGTTTTCAAAGATTTCAAAACTCCGAACAACTTCCGCCTACTCGCTCAATTTTCACTCTACGTAGACAAATTATACATCAAAACGTAGGTATTTTTGTCTGGATTCAGGAAATGTAACCCTCATTGGTGTAGCATTTATAGATTTTTCGCAAATCACCTCAGAGCGACACAAACCCGAAATCCTCCCCATTCATTTCCTATGGAGCGGTTTTGAAAAATGACGTCTGAAAATCCAAAACATCACATGTTTTCGCATCGTCGCTACTCCTAAACCGTTTCATGTACAAGCATGACATTTTCACACATGAATGTCCCGACCCTTCTGGCACTCATAAAAAAGAAATTGTTTGGATAACTGTTACGGTTTTGCCGCAGGAACAATTTGTTCGGGAGTAGCGAATGTGCAAATTCCTGAAAACGCTTTTCAGCTGCATTTTCCCACATCATCCACTTTTTTACATCGTCGCTGTGCCCACACCGATTTTTGTACAAACATGAAAATGGGCACCATAGTCCTCAAAAGCCTGCTGATACTCATAGTGAAAGAATTATTTTGATATCTCTTATACTTTTTCAGCTACAGCGATTTGTTCGGGACCGTTTTTAGAGGATTTCTAAAAATCCATAAAAATCACCTTTATATCATAATTTTTCACGCCTTTATTAAACTTTTTCCAACAAAAACCGATAGCCTGTCTTCTTCCCCTATCCGTTACGAAATAAACGCAGAAAAAATTACGTCTCTACCATTTACGGATCAGGAGATATGGAGCGTTGTTCGGGGCAAAGTTCTCCATAATAATCCAATGGGACTTATTGTGAGCAAAGTCTCTGGACTTCGGTAGACTGGCCCGCTGCAGGTGTGAGTGAGTTTCCATGACGACGGAACTCTGAGGGCCAGAGAGAGAGGCTCCAATGGGATACAATGGCAACTTTCGACGCCCGCTGCAGCGGCTGTGATTAATGTAGGAATCTGAAATTCGCACAGTCACTTCCTCTTAACATTTTTAAATTTTCAAGCCTGCAGCAGAGGTGTGAGTGAGTTTCCATGACGACGGAACTCTGAGGGCCAGAGGGAGAAGCTCCATTGGGATACAATGGCAACTTTCGACGCCCGCTGCAGCGGCTGTGATTAATGTAGGAATCTGAAATTCGCACAGTCACTTCCTCTTAACATTTTTAAATTTTCAAGTGACTTTCAGCCATGTGTCACTTTTCTGTCCCATTTTGGATTTCACATGCTTTCCTATTGGGCCTTTGCTTCCAACAGGATCTGGCATGATGCCCAGACACGACATAATTGGCCAATACAGCACCACCCACATGTGGGAAATGGCGCTACTGACCATTTTGGTCAAATGTGTAGTTCTGGGCCCAGATGTGGTGAGGCTGAGTTGCTAAAGGAGGCCAATCTGACTCATGACCTTTGGTGACCTTTGGTGACATTAAGTATTGGCACCCTTTTTGAGGCACTTCCCAGTACAGGATTTGGACCAAACTGACAGAGTACACTCACCTGGTGATACTGAACACAACCCTGTTAGCGGCTAACTGTTAGCATGTTGCTAACCGGAAGTAGCTCTAGGAAGGTCCTACAAACTTCTGCTTTACAGAGTCTTTACCTCCTTTATACAGAATGCTCCACTATAAATTTGGGCCACGTCACGTAAAGCATCTCCAAGCTAGGAGGTGTCAAACATCCAATGCTTTTCAATGGGGGCGAAACCCCTTATACTCCCTAGAAATGCAGGCCCACATATGGCTACAGTATATTCAAGTTTGAAATTCTACTTCTGCTTTGTTAAATGATTCAGTGTTTAGAATGAGTTAGGAAATGTTTGGTGCCTTACCCTCAGTTTTTTCTTCTTCTAATCATTCAGCTATTGTTCTTTCATGTTCAAATTCTTCAACTCTTTCAAATTCTTCAACTTCTTCAACTTTTTCAACTTCAATGCTTTTCAGCTATTTTTTCTCTTCTTCAAAGATCTTCTGCATCTTTTGCTCAATCATTCAGCTATCTGCATTCACAGTGCATTTTCGCAGGAAATGCAAATTTTTCTAGTTATTATTATTACTGTGAATGCAGTAGGCATTCACAGTTCTTGAGATCCTGTTTCTCTTTATTCTTTATTCTTCTTCTTCTTCTTCTTCTTCTTCTTCTTCTTAGTGTTTATTCTTCCTAATGCGTTTTTACTGTTTAAAGTTTGATTCGCTTCTCCTCCTACAATTTTTCTCCGATTTCAACCATTCAACTTTTAAACTATTCAGCTTCTTCTGGAATCGATGGCTATATCTTTTTGTAGTTTTAACTCTTCAACTTTTTAAAATATTCAGCTTTTTCTGCAAATTTTCAGCTTTTTTTCTCCCATAGGAAATGAATGTAATTCACTGAAATTCTGCTCATTTCAGCTGCTTTTTGACAGCTTACTGCTTCAGCCTACTTTCAGCTAGAAACGCCATTCAACTTTTAAAATGTAGTGATATCTTTCAGCTATTATGGTATATTTCAGCTTTTTCATATCTTTTACCATTTTCATATAGTACCTCCTTAAAATAATTTTGGCTTTTCAAGAAATTCAGCAAATAACATGCGTTGCTATGGTCGTCAAGGAGGCAGTTATAGAGTGCGCACTCTAGAAATTCAACAAATTCTTCTTCTCCGAACAACTTCTTCTCAGTCACTCAATTTTCAACCTATCCACATAAATTATACATCAAAACGTAGGAATTTTTGTCTGGATTCAGGAAATGTAACCCTCATTGCTGTAGCATTTATAGATTTTTCGCAAATCACCTCAGAGCGACACAAACCCGAAACCTCCCCCATTCATTTCCTATGGAGCGGTTTTGAAAAATGACGCCTGAAAATTGAAAACATCACACGTTTTCGCATCGTCGCTACTCTGAAACCGTTTCATGTACAAGCATGAGACTTTCACACATGAATGTCCCGACCCTTCTGGCACTCATAAAAAAGGAATTGTTTGGATAACTGTTACGGTTTTACCGCAGGAACAATTTGTTCGGGAGTAGCGAATGTGCAAATTCCTGAAAACGCTTTTCAGCTGCATTTTCCCACATCATCCACTTTTTTACATCGTCGCTGTGCCTACACCGATTTTTGTACAAACATGAAAATGGGCACCATAGTCCTCAAAAGCCTGCTGATACTCATAGTGAAAGAATTATTTTGATATCTCTTATACTTTTTCAGCTACAGCGATTTGTTCGGGACCGTTTTTAGAGGATTTCTGAAAGTCCATAAAAATTACCTTTATATCATAATTTTTCACGCCTTTATTAAACTTTTTCCAGCAAAAACCGATAGCCTGTCTTCTTCCCCTATCCGTTACGAAATAAACGCAGAAAAAATTACGTCTCTACCATTTACGGATCAGGAGATATGGAGCGTTGTTCGGGGCAAAGTTCTCCATTATAATCCAATGGGACTTATTGTGAGCAAAGTCTCTGCACTTCGGTAGACTGGCCTGCAGCAGAGGTGTGAGTGAGTTTCCATGACGACGGAACTCTGAGGGCCAGAGGGAGAAGCTCCATTGGGATACAATGGCAACTTTCGACGCCCGCTGCAGCGGCTGTGATTAATGTAGGAATCTGAAATTCGCACAGTCACTTCCTCTTAACATTTTTAAATTTTCAAGTGACTTTCAGCCATGTGTCACTTTTCTGTCCCATTTTGGATTTCACATGCTTTCCTATTGGGCCTTTGCTTCCAACAGGATCTGGCATGATGCCCAGACACGACATAATTGGCCAATACAGCACCACCCACATGTGGGAAATGGCGCTACTGACCATTTTGGTCAAATGTTGAGTTCTGGGCCCAGATGTGGTGAGGCTGAGTTGCTAAAGGAGGCCAATCTGACTTATGACCTTTGGTGACCTTTGGTGACATTAAGTATTGGCACCCTTTTTGAGGCACTTCCCAGTACAGGATTTGGACCAAACTGACAGAGTACACTCACCTGGTGATACTGAACACAACCCTGTTAGCGGCTAACGGTTAGCATGTTGCTAACCGGAAGTAGCTCTAGGAAGGTCCTACAAACTTCTGCTTTACAGAGTCTTTACCTCCTTTATACAGAATGCTCCACTATAAATTTGGGCCACGTCACGTAAAGCATCTCCAAGCTAGGAGGTGTCAAACATCCAATGCTTTTCAATGGGGGCGAAACCCCTTATACTCCCTAGAAATGCAGGCCCACATATGGCTACAGTATATTCAAGTTTGAAATTCTATTTCTGCTTTGTTAAACGATTCAGTGTTTAGAATGAGTTAGGAAATGTTTGGTGCCATTCCCTCAGTTTTTTCTTCTTCTAATCATTCAGCTATTGTTCTGTCATGTTCAAATTCTTCAACTCTTTCAAATTCTTCAATGCTTTTCAGCTATTTTTTCTCTTCTTCAAAGATCTTCTGCATCTTTTGCTCAATCATTCAGCTATCTGCATTCACAGTGCATTTTCGCAGGAAATGCAAATTTTTCTAGTTCTTTATTCTTCTTCTTCTTCTTCTTCTTCTTCTTCTTAGTGTTTATTCTTCCTAATGCGTTTTTACTGTTTAAAGTTTGATTCGCTTCTCCTCCTACAATTTTTCTCCGATTTCAACCATTCAACTTTTAAACTATTCAGCTTCTTCTGGAATCGATGGCTATATCTTTTTGTAGTTTTAACTCTTCAACTTTTTAAAATATTCAGCTTTTTCTGCAAATTTTCAGCTTTTTTTCTCCCATAGGAAATGAATGTAATTCACTGAAATTCTGCTCATTTCAGCTGCTTTTTGACAGCTTACTGCTTCAGCCTACTTTCAGCTAGAAACGCCATTCAACTTTTAAAATGTAGTGATATCTTTCAGCTATTATGGTATATTTCAGCTTTTTCATATCTTTTACCATTTTCATATAGTACCTCCTTAAAATAATTTTGGCTTTTCAAGAAATTCAGCAAATAACATGCGTTGCTATGGTCGTCAAGGAGGCAGTTATAGAGTGCGCACTCTAGAAATTCAACAAATTCTTCTTCTCCGAACAACTTCTTCTCAGTCACTCAATTTTCAACCTATCCACATAAATTATACATCAAAACGTAGGAATTTTTGTCTGGATTCAGGAAATGTAACCCTCATTGCTGTAGCATTTATAGATTTTTCGCAAATCACCTCAGAGCGACACAAACCCGAAACCTCCCCCATTCATTTCCTATGGAGCGGTTTTGAAAAATGACGCCTGAAAATTGAAAACATCACACGTTTTCGCATCGTCGCTACTCCGAAACCGTTTCATGTACAAGCATGAGACTTTCACACATGAATGTCCCGACCCTTCTGGCACTCATAAAAAAGGAATTGTTTGGATAACTGTTACGGTTTTACCGCAGGAACAATTTGTTCGGGAGTAGCGAATGTGCAAATTCCTGAAAACGCTTTTCAG